>CM056055.1:43367985-43967985 GCA_029574335.1 Rana kukunoris
TAGATGAGGGAAGTTTAATGTTTTAACCCTTTTTCTGGCACTTGCTGCTTACAAGTTAAAATCAACATTTATTACTAGAAAATTACTCAGAACCTACCCCCTAACATTATATATATATTTATATTTAGCTGAGACCCTAGAGAATAGATTGGTGGTTGCTGCAATATTTTATGTCATGTATTTGCGCAGCAGTCTTTCAAACACAATAAAAAAAATATATATATATACTTTAATGAATTAAAAAAAAAACAGTAAAGTTAGCCCAATTTTTTGGTATAATGTGAAAGATGATGTTATGCCGCGAGAATCGTGATCTTTATTCTGAGAAACAAAATCGTGATTTTAATTTTAGCCAAAATCGTGCAGCTCTAATATACAGTATGGGCCAGATTCACGTACCCGGGCGCATCTCTGTGCGGGCGTAGCATATCTTCTTTACGATACGCCGCCGCAACTTAGAGAGGCAGGTGCAGCATTCACAAAGCACTTGCTCCGTAAGTTGCGGCGGCGTAGTGTAAATTGGCCAGCGTAAGCCCGCTCAATTCAAAGTAGGAAGGAGGTGGGCGTCATCTATTTAAATTAACCGTGACCCCATGCTAATGAATGGCCGGTCGAACTGGGCATGCTCAAAATCACGTTGCATATACTCCCTAAGAGACGTCGACGCGCAATGCCTACGACGTGTGAACGTAACCTACGCCCAGCCCTATTCACATACTACGTAAACGACGTAAAATTTGACGGCATCGTTCCCTGGCCCATACCTTTGCATTAGCTGCGCCTCATATAGCAGGGGTAACTTTACGCCGGACGTAAGCCTTACGCAAATCGCGTATATGAAGCGGCTGGGCGCATCTACTTTCGTGAATCATTTGCATATTTATAATGGGAACTCCGAATGCGTCCAGCGTAACTATGCGCCCACGATACGCCGGCATAGACAAGTTACGTTGGACAGCTGAAGCCATGATTTTCTGCGTATCTCGCTTTGTGAATCGGCGCAAAGATGCGACGGCACACATTTGAAATGACAGCGGCGTACATTTTATCTGAATCTGGCCCTATATATTATGTATATACACACGCATATGGTATATATAATGTTTCAAACAAAGACAAATCTCCTGCGCTCCGGTATCTCTTGCTATGGGGTGGTGTAATCCAATTAGACGGTATCTTCCAGAGTCTTGCAGCCCTCCTCAGAATCGTGGGAATTCATGAAACTAAGAGCAGAAAGAAAAAGAACGGAGGGCGCACCGACCTAGTGTGATATGGTTTGAGTAACTTTTATTAAAATATTAAAAATCAATCATTATACTCACAATTTGAGTTTTAAAATAGAGCCTTGAAAGACAGCGCAGCAACAAGACACAGCAACACCAGCAGACTATGATAGTCACTTGAGTCTACAATTGATGTTTTCAGAGCTGACGCGTTTCAGGGGCGTACCCCTTTCTTCAGAGCTTGGTGGTCTGTAGTGGTCCCCCACAATGATACTTGCAAGAGTATATATACCCCCCACACACATACACAAACACATAGAAGTGGGCATGTGCTGAAAGGTCAGGGGGAGGGGTTCACATTGGGCACGCCCCTCCACACACATTTTTTGCAACATAATATAGTTCTGGACCATTACTACAATATTTGACTAATGTTCTAATATGGGGTACATCTGAATGGTTGTCCCCAGGCATAAGTATACATTTCCTTCTTTGATTTTAGCTGTTATTTCAAACACATTTTTGAATTGTTTTAAATAGTGGAATGCATTTTAAATTAGTCTGGTGTTTTTGCTCTGCACATGTCTGAGAGTGCATATGTGCGCACTTCATAGATGCCTGTCATACATACTCATTTTAGAGCTTCCTATGTTGCTTTGTCTTGTGGTTGGGTATGTGCTGAGAGTGTCATATTTGCCCAGTTCAATTGCCTGCATTCGCCCTCCCACCACTAGAGGGCAAATACTCAAACCCCCTCCGTAAGAGCGCCGCATATGAGCGGAATTGACGTCCCAGCCTTTTGGTTGTGATTGCTGGAACGCACTGGTGACGGTGGCAGGGAGTCTGTTGCGCGCGGCGCATCGTTAATCGTGCGCATGCGCAGTGGCTACAGCTTTCCGTGGAGCTGGAGCGCACGCTCTTCCTGCTCTGGCGGGCGTGCGCTCCAGCATACATCAACAGTGCAGACCGGACAAACATATGTGAAAAACCGGTACCTCTTAGGAGAGAAGGTAGGCGTGCAATGGCACTATTTCTTTATCGTACATCACGGGACACAGAGCGCATAGCCATTACACTTGGGTTATATGGGTACCTTCAGGTGTGGACACTGGTGTAATCAATTTCACAGGAAGTTTCCTCCCTATATAACCCCCTCCCACTGGGAGTGCTTCAGTTTTTTCGCCAGTGTCTTAGGTGTTGGTCACGTCTAGCTGTCCCTCGGAGGTCTCGGGACCCAGGATAGCTAGCCGGATCCGTCCGAAGTGCTTCAAAGCCAAGGTGTACGGTACCCGGGCCCTGCTGGAGTGGGGTTTTGCCTATAATGCCTCTCCTTGGAGGGCTGGATTCTGGGCTCCAGTGCCTTAGTCTCTTCCAAGAACTAAACGCTACTGATGCCAGGATGCTATATAGGTCCAGGGGTGTGGGTTCCTTAACACAGGACCCCGGTCCCTGAAGGTCCAAGACAATACCCACGGAGATGGGGGAAGGCTGGGCCTCTTGCATTTTGCAATACCCTGCGGCGTGGAGCAGGTAAGAGGGAACCTGCGGGACTTGGTTCGACAGTAGGTATCCCCCTGGGGGTTCTGGGTTGGCTAATGGTATGCTTGTGCATCAGCCACTATCTCCACTATGTCTTTTGAGGCATGATGGGATGTACTAATGTTTACCCAGATAACATGTAGATATATATATGCTTTTAAAGATATGTATTTTGCTACTCCCCCCAGATTTGCCTGTTAGCATGATACTGCAGCCCCACGTGTATAGAGAGGAAGTGCTGACAAAACTCCTGTTTCCTAGGAAGCCTAGGGGGACAGCTTCCTCTATGTGTGCACTACAAAGATTAGTGGCTTACCGGGTGTCTGTGTTACTAGCGCTGGTCCAGGCTTCTCCTCTGCTCTCTGCTTCCTCCATGTTGGTTTCAGCGTGGGGGGGGGCGGGCCAGCAGCGTCAGGTCTCAGATAAAGCAAAAAAAAAAGCATTTCCTGGCTGGTCATTCCCTCCTGAGAGCAGTGGAGAGTGAGGACACAGAGCGCGCAGCTGAGCCATTTCTGGCTAACAGTGACACCCAGTGGTGGTTTGTGGATCTTCAGGTCTGGACTTAGTCCACACTGAACAGAAAAAAAAAAAAAAAATTTTTTCTTAAAGGGACTCAGCCTTAGATCTGGCAGTATCTGAGTCGGTGCAACCTTGGACTCCAGCTAACGGGCATTGGTGTGGCAATACTCACAGGACCCTCCTCGGTATTGCCGCCTTCTCAGGCGTATGAAAATTTAAAAAAAAAAAAAAATTTTTTTTTTTTTTTTACCATAGCCTGTCCTTATTAATGTTTCACTTCTAGCTACAACAGTTGGGTGTTGGCTGTAGGGGTGTCTCAAGGTTGTGCAATGGCTCAGGATCAGGACCAGCTAAGGCTGCAAAAGGTGCCAAAAAAGTAAAGGGGTCTCCAACGGGGTCAGAGGATTTGGGCCAGGCTCCAGTGGTCCCACCCTCACCAGATAGACCACCGAACAGCATCATGCAGGAGCCATTGAGGGTGCTAGGGCAGAGGCGGCCCCCAATCAACCCATTCCCGTTTATGTTACGGAAGAAATGCTAGAATCCACCCTGGGTGGGCTAGAGAAAAGGTTAACTGCTTTAATTGCCCGCTCTTTGCCGGGTGGCAAACGGGCTAGATCCCCGTCACCTAGAACGGTGTGTTCGGATGCAGAGGTCCTCTCTTCGGAGGAATTGGACCCACAGGGGGATCAAGTGGACCTGAGTCCTGACGGGTCAGACATTGAAGATTCCACTATAGATGAATTTTTTTTCGGCTTCTCAAGCAGAGAGTCTGTGGATCCAGTCTCTGACGGATATGGTTCGCACTGCTTTTAAACTTCCAGTGTCAGAACAATTAGCCCCCGCGGTATCCTCTTTAGGTTCCTTGAAGGCACCATTGAGTGGTGCGTCTTTCCTGGTTCACCCCCTTCTGGAGAGCGTGATTTTTCAGGATTGGGCTCGACCTGATAGGATTTTTATCCCTCCTAAAAGGGTCACCATTCTCTATCCTATGGAAGAAGAATTTGCAAAGAAATGGGCACTCCCTACCGTGGACGCAGCCATTTCCTGCGTAAATAAATTCCTGACCTGTCCGGTGGAAAATGTCCAGGTGTTTAAAGATCCAGTCGACAAAAAATTGGAGACCCTACTGAAGGCTTCTTTTACCACAGTAGGTGCCGTGGTTCAGCCAGCAGTGGCAGCCATTGGCGTTTGTCAGGCTTTAAAGGATCAGACTAAACCGATATTAAGGGACATACCGGCTCAGCAAGCTCGTGAATTGGCTGACCTCCCAAGAGCTCTCTGCTTTGCAGTAGATGCTATTAAGGACTCCGTTCAACAGGCGTCCCGTTTATCTCTGCTGTTGGTTCATATGCGTCGCCTTTTGTGGCTAAAAAACTGGTCAGCAGAGGCACCCTGCAAAAAGCTTTTAGCAGGATTTCCCTTTCATGGTGGGAGACTATTCGGTGAAGACCTAGATAAATATATCCAGACCATATCATTTTTTAAAAGTTCTTTCTTGCCTATCAAGAAAAGATCGCGTGGGCCCGCATTTAAGCGACAGGCCTTCACAGGCTCGGCCCCTTCAACTTTCCGTCAGTATCGACGGCCTCCCGGGCGTTCAGCATTTAATAGCCGCCCACAAGGACAAGCCACGACAGGCAAGAGGCCATGGCCTCGCAAGCCGGTTAAACCAGTCCTCAAGTCAGATTCATGAAGGGGCGCCCCCACTCTCTTGGGTGGGGGGAAGGCTTCGGTTTTTCTCCGAAGTGTGGAAGGCCAGAATTCCCGACTCTTGGGTAAGATCCGTGGTAACCACGGACTACAAGCTAGAGTTTCGGGAAGTCCCCCCTCCTCATCTTCAGGGGTCAAGTCTTCCAAGCGACCCATTAAAGAGGGCCTCTCTTGTAAAAGCATTGGATCGTCTCTGGCTCCAAGGAGTAATTGTAGAAGTACCAACCCAGGAATGGAGTCTGGGATTCTACTCCAACCTTTTCGTAATACCAAAGCCCAATGGCGACGTCAGGCCTATCTTGGACCTCAAACGCCTCTATCGCTTTCTAAACATTCAGACCTTTCGTATGGAGTCCATACGTTCGGTGGCAGCCAGCCTACATCAAGACGACTTTCTAGCATCTATAGACATAAAAGATGCGTATCTGCACGTGCCGATCTACCCAGCACATCACAGGTTTCTTCGTTGTATGATAGATCACCGCCATTACCAGTTCGTAGTCCTCCCTTTCGGGTTGGCAACAGCTCCGCGGGTATTCACAAAGGTGTTAGCCCCGGTGCTAGCCGTCCTAAGGACAGAAGGCATTTTAGTCTTGGCATACTTGGACGATCTTCTGGTTATCGACAGCTCAGCTTCCAACCTCAATCAGGCAGTAGGTCGCACAGTTCAGCATCTAGAGGAATTCGGGTGGATTGTAAACCTAGAAAAATTGGTATTGAAACCCACAAAGCAGTTGGAATATCTAGGCCTTCGGCTAGATACAGACTGCCAGAGGATAAGTTTACCTCAAGCAAAGATCAGATCAATAACTCAAGCAGTTCAAGTGATCTTAGGCAAGAAGAGGCCGACTATTCGCCTATGTATGCGACTGCTGGGGAAGATGGTGGCCGCCTTCGAGGCTGTGCCCTACGCCCAGATCCATACCAGATATCTTCAGGCAGCCATTTTCTCTGCTTGGAACAAATCCATTCAGGCGTTAGATCGTCCGGTAGTGCTCTCCCCGAAGGTCCGGCGCAGCCTGTCTTGGTGGCTGGTCTCTCAAAATTTGTCAAAAGGGAAATCCTTTTGCCCCATCACGTGGAAGATAGTATCCACGGATGCCAGCCTGTTAGGTTGGGGGGCAGTTCTAGAAGAACAGACCCAGCAAGGGCTGTGGTCGGGGGCAGAAAAACTGCTTCCCATCAATATCTTGGAGATCAGAGCTGCTCGACTGGCCCTGATCGCCTGGACTCTCCCCCTTCAGGGTCTGCCAGTAAGGATACAGTCCGACAACGCCACTGCGGTGGCATACATAAACCACCAGGGGGGGCACGAAGAGCCCAGCAGCCCAAAGAGAAGTAAACCTGATTTTCTCATGGGCCGAAGCCCATGTACCCTGCATCTTGGCGGTGTTCATCCCAGGGATAGACAATTCTCAAGCAGATTTTTTGAGTCGTCAACAGTTGCTCCCGGGGGAATGGTCTCTTCACCCAGGTATTCCAAGAGATTTGCCAAAGATTCGGAGTCCCAGATGTGGACATTATGGCAACGAGATCCAACAAAAAATTGGACAAATTCATATCCCGAGCCAGGGATCCCTCGGCCTACGGGACCGATGCGTTGGTTTGCCCTTGGCACCAGTTTTCTCTTCTGTATGCGTTCCCTCCACTGCAGATGATTCCCCGCCTTCTACGGAGGATCCAGGTGGAGCGCAGGCCTGTGATCTTGGTGGCCCCAGCCTGGCCCAGAAGGGCTTGGTACGCACTCATCGTGAAGATGTCAGTCGGGGCGCCGGGGCCGCTCCCCCTGCGCCCAGATCTGCTGTCTCAGGGCCCAATCTGCCATCCTGCTTCACAGCAGCTAAATTTGACGGCTTGGCAGCTGAATTCCTAATTCTTAAGGGCAGAGGCCTCTCAGATCAGGTCATATCTACGTTGATTCAGGCTAGGAAACCGGTCTCCAGAAATATTTATTACAGAGTCTGGAGAACCTATGTGGAGTGGTGCGAGTCTCAAAAATGGCATCCTCGAAAGTTTTTTATTGACAGGATCTTGCGATTCCTCCAGGTTGGCGTTGACAAAGGGTTGGCTCTAAGTACTCTAAAGGGGCAGGTGTCAGCTTTATCAATATGGTTTCAAAGACCCTTGGCCACCCATTCGCTTATGAAAACCTTCTTGCAGGGGGTCTTGCATGTGGATCCCCCTATTAGAGCTCCCCTCTGCCCCTGGAATTTAAATCTGGTCTTGTCAGCTTTACAAAGGCAGCCGTTTGAACCTCTGACAGAAATCCCTCTTGTGCTACTAACCCGAAAGTTGGTTTTCTTGGTGGCTATGGCTTCAGCCAGAAGGGTTTCCGAGCTGGCAGCCTTGTCATGCAGGGAGCCATACCTTATTCTGCATAAGGACAGAGTGGTTCTGCGGCCTCAACCTTCTTTCCTTCCTAAGGTCATATCCAGTTTTCACTTGAATCAGGACCTAGTCCTACCATCCTTCTTTCCTACTCCCCAGTCCAGAGAGGAAAGACGGCTTCATACTTTGGACGTGGTTCGAGCCATGAGGGTCTATCTCAAGGCTACAGAGAAGATTCGGAAAACAGATGTGCTTTTTGTTCTTCCGGATGGCCCCAAGAAGGGTCAGCCGGCTGCCAAGTCTTCCTTGGCTAGGTGGATTAAGCAGCTGATTTTTCAGGCATATGGTCTGAAGCGCGTTCCACCTCCCTTATCAGTTAAAGCCCATTCTACGAGGGCCATGAGTGCCTCTTGGGCGGCACACCATCAGATCTCTATGGCACAGGTTTGCAAGGCGGCAACCTGGTCTTCCGTACATACGTTTACTAAATTTTATAAGTTGGACGTTGCAAAGGGTACGGACGCAGCTTTTGGGCAGGCAGTCCTACGGGCAGCAGTATAGAATCCTCTGGCCCGGTTCACGCCCCCTTGTTTTTCTGTTGGTGGAGCCATGTTTTCTCCTGACAATGTTTTTATTTGGCTATTCTTGGCCTTACGGTCTCCCTCCCTTCATAGAGCATTGCTTTAGGACATCCCAAGTGTAATGGCTATGCGCTGTGTTTCCCGTGATTTTACGATAAAGAAAAAAGGATTTTTAATAAACAGCTTACCTGTAAAATCCTTTTCTTAAAGTACATCACGGGACACAGAGCTCCCACCCCTCTTTTGGGGAACATTGTGTAACCTCGGGAGAATTGCTTGCTACAAAACTGAAGCACTCCCAGTGGGAGGGGGTTATATAGGGAGGAAACTTCCTGTGAAATTGATTACACCAGTGTCCACACCTGAAGGTACCCATATAACCCAAGTGTAATGGCTATGCGCTCTGTGTCCCGTGATGTACTTCAAGAAAAGGATTTTACAGGTAAGCTGTTTATTAAAAATCCTTTTTTTATTTTCCAACAATGGGCTGACAATTCCCCATTTAACATTCTGCTCTGACCCACCGTGCCTGCACATATGAGCAGGCACATTAGTTGCTATGCATATTTGATTGACGTTTTATACATGGAGATTCCCATCCCCCACTAGGGCTGGCCCCCATTGTGGAGACTACTTGATACACTGCTACAGGTGGGTTGACCAGCACGGGAGGTGTGGGTAGTTTGGGGAAAATGTGTGGGGGGGGGGGGGGTGTGCCCAATGTGAACCTTTCAGCACATGCCCACCTCTATGTGTATGTGTGTGGGGGGTATATATACTCTTGCAAGTATCATTGTGGGGGACCACTACAGACCACCAAGCTCTGAAGAAAGGGGTACGCCCCTGAAACGCGTCAGCACTGAAAACATCAATTGTAGACTCAAGTGACTATCATAGTCTGCTGGTGTTGCTGTGTCTTGTTGCTGCGCTGTCTTTCAAGGCTCTATTTTAAAACTCAAATTGTGAGTATAATGATTGATTAAAATATATAATGTTTACCAGAATGATTGTTTAGTAAGGTTGTCCAAAGTGCAATCATTTGCAGGAAAAGGGATAATTGTTTAGCGCAGTAAAACAAGAAAAAGTTTACATTCTTGCACGTTTTCATGGGTTAATGCACTCTACACACAGCCCTGTGACTTTTTACTACTTTATTATGCCTGGTAAAATAGATATAACCTCTAAGTGGATGACATTTTGGGCTTGTGCACAGATTATGTTTTCCTGCATTTGTCATGCATGTAAAAAACACATCACCACCACCACACCAATATGTCACTTACAGACTCCTTCATCTGGCAGCAGTGACAGTTGCCTTGCTTTATGTGACCAACACAAGGCTCCTCATCTTGGTATGCAGATTACAATGTTTTTTTATTCATTGGCTTACAATACAAAGCTGCCATCCATTGCTTTGCCACTGTAGCACCCTCTAGAATTGTAATGTCATTGGCCATCTGGAGTGTGGCTGATTATACAATTCCACTGATACGCACATCAAAGGTAGGTCATTAAATTCATCTTTACCTCAATAGTACAGTGTAAATTTCAGTTCTGAGCCTGCGTTTGACCTGTTTTGTGTTGCATTTCTCTAGATGCAGCATGTTCTATTGGGAATGTGTTTGCAATGCATGCAAAGCAGGTAAGATGCTGACTTTAGCATTAGATTGCATGCATTTGAGCTGCACTGCATTAAAATGTAAAAGCCTGCATTTGATGGCAGTGCCTGTCTTCACAAGCCCTAATGCCGTGTACACACGATCATTTTTCGGCATGAAAGGAAAGTAGTTTTTTTAAAAACGTCATTTAAAATGATCGTGTGTGGGCTTCACATAATTTTTCAGGTTCTGAAAAACACCCCCAAAAAAATTCATGCTGCATTTTTTTAACATCATTTTAAACAATGTCGTTTTTCGGGTTGTAAAAAATGATCGTGTGTGGGCTTAAACCCGTGCATGCTCAGAAGCAAGTTATGAGACGTGAGCGCTCGTTCTGATAAAACTACCGTTCGTAATGGAGTAAGCACATTCACGCTGTAACAGACAGAAAAGCGCAAATTGTCTTTTACTAACACGGAATCAGCTAAAGCAGCCCAAAGGGTGGCGTCATCCGCATGGAACTTCCTCTTTAGAGTGCCGTTGTACGTCACCGCGCTTTGTTTCCGTTGTTTTTTGGACATGCTGATAAACAATGTTTTTTTTTTCATGCTGAAAAATGATCGTGTGTACGCGGCATTAGTCTGCTAAAACATTATGTGTATCTTAAACAATTTAATACAGTCAAGGTTTTTCATCCTTTTTTGCAGCTTAGTGCTGCTGATCTCATCCAGCCTCTTTCAGTCATTTCCTGTGTACATGCATAACAGCGTGGGCTGCACATCAGTGCTCTGGATTGCAACTGAAACTTTTGTAAGAAATATTATACAGTAAAACCTTGGTTTGAGAGTAACTTGGTTGGAGAGCATTTTGCAAGACTAGCAAAACATTTTAAATACATTTTGACTTGATATACAAGCGATGTCTTGATATAAGAGTAGCATCATGTCTCAACTGAGCATAAAGTAGAAGAGAGGCGCCTCACATGGTTGATGATTAAAACAGGCACATCTAAGTATGCAGGCATCCGGGGAAAAGCTGTCCACATAGACCAGGGGTGCCCAACCTTTTGAAGAGTGAGGGCCACTTAAGCGACCTGGTAACCGGCCGCAGGCCACAATGAGCAGAGCGGGTGGATGGTAGCCCACTCTTTTCTATAGAACCCACTCTACTCTTTTTTTTTTTATAGCGGATTGGATTGCCGGTAAGCGCTTGTAAATGAACACAATTCCATTTACATCTGCCACTCCTTAGAGGTGAATGGAGGGTCCGATTGGGTTGAACTGATTGTGTGAAAGGGGCCTACGGCTGCTTTCACACCAATGTACTGTTGTTTACCCACACTGCAAGTGCAGCACAGTTCCCCTGTGGCTTTCCTGCAGGTTAGCGCTCCACTTTTCCATAGACTTCTATTATTTCTTGTAGGTGTGGTGCACTTTCAGAAAGTTCACCAAACTTGCAGGTAACAGAAGTCTATGGCTCAGTGCAGGTAACTCGCAAGTGCACTGCTCTGCACCTGTAGATCAGTTTAAAAGCAGCCCAGTAACCACTACAGAACAGATATGCCAATATATACACTGCGATTTTAGTAATAAACTTACCCTTAATAACAGTATTCTATTCTATTCCATCCCAGAGCAGGAGGTCGTGGGCCACATTAGAGGGCTCCACAGGCCACATTAGAGGGCTCCGCGGGCCACATGTGGCCCCTGGGCCACTGGTTGGGCACCCCCTGACATAGACTATTGTTCTCACGGCCATTGATATCGTCTCTACCACGAGCGGTTAAAGCCTCGCTTTCAGATAGCTCTACTGGAGGGTAGTCTTCCCAGTCATGATTGCAGACTGATAGCGGTGAGGACAACGGTCTATGTGGATCGCTTTACCCAGATCCCTGCATACTTAGATGTGTCTGATTTAATCATCGACCATGTGAGTTGTTAAATGTTGTATCTTCATTAAATGTAACCATATTGCTACACTTAGGCCCCGTACACACGAGCAAATATATCTGTTCAAATCGGTCTGACAGACCGATTTGAACAGATATGTCTACTGGCTGTTTTGGTTTGATCGCTGTACACACGATCAAACCAAAATCCCCACCGGCAGACAGCGCGGTGACGTGGCGGTGACATTGACGCCGCCACGTCACCGCACCAGGAAGTAAATAACTTCCGCGCATGTGTCGGATCCATTCGACGCATGTGCGAGCAGATATGTCTGCTGGTTAGCGTACTAACCAGCAGACATATCGGTCCGACGGGTTCCCAGCAGACAGATTTTAAAGCATGCTTTAAAATCTGTCTGCTGGGAACCCGTCGGACCGATATGTCTGCTGGTTAGTACGCTAACCAGCAGACATATCTGCCCGCATCCATTCGACGCATGCGCGGAAGTGTTTTACTTCCTGGTGCGGTGACGTGGCGGCGTCAACGTCACCGCGATGCCTGCGGCGGGGATTTTGGTTTGATCGTGTGTACAGCGATCAAACCAAAACAGCCAGCAGACCAATCTGATCAAATCGGTCTGTCCGACCGATTTGAGCAGATTTATTTGGTCGTGTGTACGCGGCCTTAGAGGCACCTTGCTTCTCTTTTATACTCTGTAGCTTTTGCTGGATTTTGCTTCTAATCCCCTTGCGGAGGCTTCCATTTGTGGATGGACATTTTATGGTTACACAACTTATCACATTGTTGTAATCTTTTTATATGGACTATAAACTGAAAGACCTTTGAATAAATGGTTGTGGAACGAATCATTTGAGTTTCCATTATTTCTTATGGGAAAATTCACTTTGGATTACAAGCATGCTTCCGGAACAAATTATGCTCGCAATCCAAGGTTTTACTGTACTTTTATATGTATGTTTTGCCTTTGTACGGTACCATGAAAGTCCATACTAGCCTCAACCAAATGACCCCACCCCATTGTTCTGAATTGGCTTTCTGATGTTGACAGTGGTGGAACATACCCATGCAATGTGTGTAGGCACAGCCACTTGTAATCTCCATTAGCCCTGCTTCACACGGGTGCATTTTGACATGCGATTCGACATGTCAATAGCATGTAAAATTGGCGGCAATGGCACCGCCCTAATCGGTGCGACGCCACATCTGCGGCGCTGCACCGATATCAAAAAGTAGTTTCTGTACTACTTTTTGCAATTTCCGAAACTGCACAAATGTCTCTGTAATCGCGGCCGAAATCGGGGTGACAAGCAGGAGTAAAATCGTTCAGCTGAACTTACACAGCTTCTTTCCCAAAGCCCAGTATAAACCTGGGCTCAGAGCAACATGTGACAATGGAAGAGCACAACTGGGAGACACCCCACACATGAAGTGACTGAACAAGGACCACAATAGCAAGATCTCCTGATATTATTTAGTAAGATGTAATGCAACTTTTGGAATGACATTAACATGTGAAAGTTATTATGATATTTTAGTGTTTGGGTTTATATATTTTCTTTTATGTCATGACATTTTTTATTCTTGAAAATAAATTAGTTAAAGTAGATAAAGCAAATCCTAGCCAACAATTCCATACATTTCTTTTTCTCCAGGTCCCCAAGGAGGAGATAAATACCCCCAGCAAGGAGGAGACAGCTAAACAGAACAATGATATGGAAAAGTTTGAAATGCGGGACCAGAATAAAATCAAAACAGAAGCAAAGTGGAAATATAAGGTATTGTGAGTGTTGGAGTACTGATAAGGAGAAAGCTTTTTTTCCTAAACAAAATAAGTATGTGACAATTGAATTCATCAAGCTGGTCGTGCAGGAAAAAAAAAATCCTTATATTTTATATATACCCCTCCTAACAAGCCTAAAAAGCAATTATGGTGACCCCCAGGTCATTTCTTATCTGCCCTGCTTTATAAAATCTCCTCATGCCCGCATTTGCAATTTAAATACAGCCAAGCAGGGCTCTGCCCACAAAGCCATGTCATTCATTTACAGAGTTCAGTGAATGAATGAGCTACAATTACCTGACGGCTTATAGTTACCGTATTTATCGGCGTATAACACACGCCGGCATATAACACGCACACCCAATTGTAACCACTTGCCGTCCGCCAATGACAGATTGACTTCGGCAAACTGGTTGTTAGTTCCTGACTGGACGTCATATGACGTAGTCAGGACATTGAGCCGCTGCGCGCCCCCGGGGTGCGCATCACGGCGATCGTTGTTGCGGGGTGTCAGTCTGACACCCCGCAACACCGATCTAGGTAAAATGTCTCTCACGGAGACACTTTACCACGTGATCAGCCGTGTCCAATCACGGCTGATCACGATGTAAACAGGAAGAGCCGTTGATGGCTCTTCGTCACTCACTGACAGACGCGAGTAGAGGAGAGCCGATCGGCGGCTCTCCTGACAGGGGGGGTTCACGCTGATTGTTTATCAGCGCAGCCCCCCCTCGGATCGCCACACTGGACCACCAGGGAAGCCCACACTAGACCACCAGGGAAAAAAAAAAACGGGCAAAAAAAAATGGTAAAAAATATATATAAAAAAAAAAATGACAGTAAAAAAAAAAAAAAGATGCCAATCGGTGCCCACAAATGGGCACTGATTGGCAACATGGATCTATTAGTGCCACCCCTCAGTGTCCATCAGTGCCACCCCACAGTGTCCATCAGTGCCACCGCACAGTGCCAATCCATGCCCAGTGCCCACCCATAAGTACCCATTAGTGCCACCCATAAGTACCCATCAGTGCCATCCATATGTGCCGCCCATGAGTGCCCATATGTGCCGCCTATGAGTGCCTGGTGCTGCCTATGAGTGCCCTTCAGTGCCGCCTATGAGTGCCCATCAGTGCCGCCTATGAGTACCCATCAGTGCCACATACCAGTGCCACCTCATCGGTGCCGCCATATCAGTGCCCATAATTGAAAGAGAAAACTTACTTATTTGCAAAAAAATTACAGGAAAAAAATAAAAACTTTTTTTAGTTGTTGCGCAAAAAAAAAAAAATCGCAGAGGTGATCAAATACCACCAAAAGAAAGCTCCATTTGTGGGGAAAAAGGATGCCAATTTTGTTTGGGTACAGTGTAGCATGACCGCGCAATTGTCATTCAAAGTGTGACATGGCTGAAAGCTGAAAATTGGCTTGGGCGGGAAGGTGCGTAAGTGCCCGGTATGGAAGTGGTTAGGAGAGAAGTTACAGGAAAAAAACATATTTTTTAAATAAACAACGTTAAAGCAAATTAAGGGTCAGTGACCAACAATGTCCATCTGCAGCACAAATAAAGTCCTCATTGCAGCCTGATTATTGTCATTAATACCTTTTTGAACTAATATCATTTACAGTCTCACCATCTCCCACACCAGCAGCCTGAATCAGGAAATCACTGAGCTGTCATCTCACCTGCACTCGGCTTTCACGTTACACACACAGTCCCACCTCCGCCATCGGCATTGGCATTGGACCAGCTGCTGTGATAGGCAGAACACTGGTCCAATGGCGTTGGCGGGACTGTGTGTGTGTGTGTAAAGTAAAAACAGAGGAGCCGAACGGAGAGGAGATGACAGCTCTGAGGTACGCTATTGGCGTATAACACGCACCCCTGCTTTGTCCCTGATTTTCAGCGCGTGTTATACGCCGATAAATACGGTATATATAGTTGTATTTATAGTTATAGCTTATAGCAGCAGATGGCTTATAGTTCCCTGGCGGTGCTCTTGGCACCCCCTCTTCATTGAGTGCCCCACGGAGAGCCGCGTTCCATGAGGGAGCTCATGCGGGCGCACTCCCAAGTTCTGCTGCTGCATCCATCGACACAGACAGCAGGACTTGGCCCCTCCTCTCATGTCACTGGATTTGATTGACAGCAGCGGGAGTCAATGGTGGTATTGGTTCACCTCTGCAGTTTTTATTTTTTTTGCGCTATGAACAAAAGAAAATGACGACTATTTCGAAAAAAACAACATTTTTTACTTTTGCTATAAAACATATTGAAATAAAAAAACACAAAAAAAAAAAAATGTCTTCATAAATTTTGGCCAATATGTATTCTGCTACATATTTCTGTTAACAAAGCCCCAAAAATATTGATTGGTTTGTGCAAAGTTATAGCATCTATAAACTATGGGGTACATTTATTTATTTATTTTTTACTAGTAATGGCGGCGATCAGCGACTTATAGTGGGATTGTGATATTGCAGAAGAGAGTCGGGGACACTAACTGACACTTTTGACACTTTTCACTTTTTTGGGACCAGTGGCACTAATACAGTGATCAGTGCTAAAAATATGCACTGTTACTGTACTAGTGACACTGGCTGGGACGGGGTTAGTCCCCTTTCACACTTATACGACTTGTCTCACGATTTTGGACTGCAAAATCGTATGACAAGTCATTCTCCATTCTTTTCAATGACTACCATTCATACTGGCACAACTTTAAGTTGTGCCTACTTCAAAGTAGTCCTTGCACTACTTTGGTCCGATTTTGATGCCACTTACACAGGCATTCATTGAAATCGCGGCCGCGAATTGAGTTTGGTGGTCTCAGCCCGGCTCCCGGTGGGTGTGCTATGCGAGGTAAGCCTGCGCTTAGTACGCCCACCCCCTCCCACAAAACCACCACACTTACACGCACTCGAAATTGGGTTAACATGCACGCACTTTGGCCACGCGGTCTCTAAAAAAAAGAGAGGCGAAGGACTAACGGGGCTGGCTGAGCAGGCTAGATCCTCTCACTCCCTCATAGGGGAGTCCCTCTGCCCCGTTGGGCTTCAAAGCGGAGCAGGTAGGACGGGCTGTGTGGGAGGACCCCCTCACACCTGCCATTGCCACCCGGGGGCATGGAGAAATATGGCAGATTGCCTCTGGGGGAGGTCTGCCTACTCCCAACTCCTGCAGTCCGTCTCCTCTCTCAAATACATGCACAAAATACACTTTAAAAAAGAAAAGAAAGCCGCGAAATCGCGGTAAATTTGCGCGCCTTTGAAGTCGTACAAGTGTGAAAGGGGGCTAAAACATCAAGGGTGATCAAAAGGGTTAAATGTGTGTGGGAGCTCCTTCATGGGAACACAGGATCAATGCCATCTCTCCTGCCAGAACAGCGATCTGCCCTGCCCTAATGATCGGCGGGTTACGGTGAACAATCGAATAACAACAGATCAGCTCCCGGTGTGTCTAATCACAGCAGGAGCGGGTCTCCGGCAGTGTGCATGCGCTTCCCAAACCGGAAGTGTCAGATCATGTACTAGGTACGTCATCTGGTGCAGTCTCACCCTGCCGTAGTATATGTGTGGTGGGCGGTCGTAAAGTGGTTGGCTTCTATCTACTGCTGTGCACACTAAACTATAGATGGATCACAATTTTGATCCATCAATGGGCAGGCTGGTTGTAGAGAAGTCAATCTCTCAATCGATCTCTGTTCAACCAGACCGACGTTTTTTTTTTTGTTAATCAGTGCAGTTGGCTTTAGCCGGAAAACACTAAACATTGTATTTTGACGGCAGGAAACTCTCTCGCTGTCAGAATACAAAAGCTCCGCAGGAGGAATTCCCCTGTCAACACTGAAAGTGCTGGTGGGGGGATTTGAATCATTAAATGTTATCATTCAGCCCGCTGGTTGAATGAACAAATTGCGTCATCTATGGCCAGATAATGCTTAGCACAGAGGATTGAGGACTGCATTTTAGCGTGTTTGGGTAACACAATGGAGATGAAGATTTCAGTGAAATGGATATCACATTTCAGGTTTACAAAGGGTTTTATCTGAAATACTCAGTTCAGTGATGTTGGTTAGTCACATGAATTAAGCATGAATAGTCTATGACATAGCTTTACACTTAAACCAGTAATTTTACATCTCTTCAACACTGAATGAGTATTGTGGAGAAATTATATGTAATTATTACCAGTGAGAATACGTTTTCTATTATACTGTCATTGCTAGGAGATCCTGGCTCAGCTAAAAGGAAAAGAACAAAATAAAACGTTAGTCACTGAAGAGCCCTTTTTAAAGCAAACCTGCTGCATAAAAACATATTCAAACTGGTAGCCGGAGGTGCAGCCATTTACCCCTTTCTATGTGCGTTAAATATGATGCCGTGTACACACGACCGTTTTTCATGACGTGAAAGATGGATTTTTTTTTATTATGTCAATAAAAACTATCGTGTGTAGGCTCCAGAGCATTTTTAATGACGTGAAAAATGGGCATTAAAAATGTAGAACATGCTCTAATTTTTCGCGTCATTTTTCACGTTGACGTTTTTCACGCCGTGAAAAACGGTCGTGTGTAGGCTTTAACGACATGAAAAAAATGCGCATGCTCAGAAGCAAGTTATGAGACGGGAGCACTCGTTCTGGTAAAACTAGCGTTCGTAATGGAGATCAGAGCCGATTGAAGTTTTTTTACTCCCCCTCCCTATGTTCTTTTTACTCCCTCCCTATAATCTTTTTACCCCCCCCCCCCTCCCTACTGGGTCCGTACCACGTGGCAGAAGGTTCAGTTTCCTGTTCTATATTGTGAAAGATGAGCTGTATCGCAAAAAATTGCCTGGTCATTAAGGGGGTAAATCCTTCAGTGGTTAAAGTTCATGCGCGTGTAAAGGCAGGTGTCCCAATACTTTTTGCAAAATAGTGTATGCAATGCCGCATACACACGACCGTTTTTTGGGTTGTAAAAAATTTAAGTTTTTAATGGTCTAGAAAAAACTATTTTTTTTTCAACACGATCATTAAAACGACCTTGCCTACACACGAACGTGAAAAAATGCTCTAGCAAAGCACGGTGACGTACAACACATACGACGGCAATATAAAGGGGAAGTTATATTTGAATAGCGCCACCCTTTGGGCTGCTTTTTCTGATTTTGTGTTAGTAAAAGACGATTCGTGCTTTTCAGTCTGTTACAGCGTGATGAATGTGCTATCTCCATTACGAACGGTAGTTTTGAATAAAGGATTATATGTGTATACCAGAACATAACTGTGAATAAATGTTCAGTAAATATAAAAGCAGCGCTTGGCCAGTGAAAATGTGACTTTCACATATCTAAATAAAGCAATAATAATGTATAATCATCCTAAAAAAACTTGATTATATGACAATCAAAAATTAAGTGATTATAATAAAGAGCGGATAAACAATGAATGTCCCATGATAGTGAGGAGTGAAATGAAAAGTTCATAAATAAAAGAAATATCCTAAATCTTCAGACTCTTCCACCACACCGCTTGTGTACAGTGAATCCTCCACCCTTAGGAAATGCGCACTCACCACAATTTAATGCCTGACAAATCCAATAACTCAAAGGTGTAGATAAAAAATTCAGTTTCCAGTGATAAGTTTCCAATGTGTTCCACATGAATAAAGAAAAAAGTGTACAATAGTGTGATATTGTAAAAACTGTTTAATAACACACTAAAAACAATCTCCAAAAATTGCACTCACAAACATAATCTTTCACCAAACTTTGAATAAACCATCAGCGCTAGACATAAGCTTCTATCCAAAACGAACCAATGGTCACGGCGGACCCTCGATCGACCAGAGTGTACTCACAGCCCTTTGGAGTCAGCTAGGTGAAGCGGTGATATTTTTCTGTAGCCTGAATCAGCTAGGTGTGTGCCACACGTCCGTACTATTCTCACAGGATCAGACAGTGATTGTGATTAGTGACCACGCCCCGACATGTTTCGTCATTGAGACTTAGTCATGGTAGTTTTACCAGAATGAGCGCTCCCGTCTCATAACTTGCTTCTGAGCATGCATGTTTTTTTCACGTCGTTAAAGCCCACACACGACCATTTTTTACGACGTTAAAAACTTTGTGAAAAATTAGAGCATGTTCAAAATTTTTAATGGCCATTTTTTACATCGTGAAAAATGCTCTGGAGGCCACACACGATCGTTTTTAATGACATAAAAAAAAACTTAATTTTTTCCAACCCGAAAAACGGTCGTGTGTACGCTGCATAAGTGTTTACAACCACTTTAACCACCAAAAGATGGCTATAGCGCGGTATTAGTATTCTGGAAGGGAGTCCACAAATGTCCTCCCAGAACTCTGCCCCCTGCGGCTTGAATCAGGTGTGTTCTGTGACCACTGTGTTCTTCAGACACAGCTGATAACAGATGGCGGTAAAGGGCCAATCACAGTGGCCCTTTACCACATGATCAGCTGTGCCCAATCATTTGGCTTTGTGAAAGCTAAATGTTGAAATCCTGCTGAGGATGTCTCTTATATCATACCAGATGACCCCTGCTGTTTTTAATAAGACCACAAATGACAGGCCATTGAGTACAGTACTACTCAGTGGAAGAAGTAGTACATTGTTTTCTTTCACTGTAATATGAACAGCCCACTCAGCTGCCACTATATTAGAAAACGTCTTTGTTAAAAACGAGAATTCTGTGTAAGTGCTTCTAATGTGTTAAAGAATTGCTCAGTAAATGAAAAACTTAGTTAGAATTTATTAGCACAATAACATGTAGACGTATTGGAATTATTGACTTGCTCCTTTGATTTCTTGTTTTTCAGAACAGCAAGCCTGATTCTCTACTAAAAATGGAAGAGGAGCATAAATTGCAAAAAAATCCATTTTCAGCAATTAAAGACAGTAAATTCAAGTTTTCTTTCTCTGGCAAGAAGCTGTTCAGGTACACAAAGATGCATTAATGTTATGAGTAGTGCTGAGCTAATAATGATGATTTAAATATTGCCATTTCAGTAGGAATGGGCTTGTGCATTTGTACGTTTCATAGGGGCGGTGAAGTTATTGTTGTCCTTGAAGAATGTTTACTTTTGTGACATTTATTGAACAATGAACATTGATTATACAGTATTATAAAGCAGTTGTAGAAGATTAGAAAAGAATATATAAAAAGAAAAGCACACCAAATTGATTATTTTATATTTATGGAGTTATTTAACCTCTATTTGATCGGATGCTGTTCTGTTTCCAGGGGTCATTTTAAAATGATATTACATACTTGTTGCCTCTACTCGAAGCTCATTTTATCCTGATGGCTGATTTCTCACTTGACAGTACTGAGTTCAATCTTCAATAATTTTAATTTGTATAAGCGCTACACTTAATACATCCGCTTCTTTTTAGCTTTTTTTCAAGTTGCTGTGTTAGCTGCTATATTTGCACACTGGTAGCGCAGGGTTATTTGCACGAAGTATAAGGGGGCTGGCGGGTGAGGTGCATACAGAACATTTTTTAAATTAATGCAGAGAATGCAGGAGAAAGGATGAAAGGTAAAAAAAATCTTCTGCCTTTAAAACCACTTTAATCCCCAGCATCGGTGTCAGTGGATGCAATATCAACTCCCAGCTTTGGTGTCGGGACACTACCTTATAGTGGGGGAAATAATTATTTGGTCCCCTGCAGATTTGCCCACCTACAAAGAAATGAAGGGTCTATAATTTTTAAATAATAATAAAAAAAAAAACATGATACAAATGTTCTAAATTAAGTTGCAGTTCAGTGAGTAAAATGAGTACCAAACAACAATAATTCTGGTTCTCACAGACTGGCTACAGTATGTGCTCATGTGCTACACAGATTAGTCCTGCCAATTTAAGATGGTGTTCCCAACGACATCTCGTTGTGTGTATAAGGCCGCGTACACACGATCAAATCTATCTGCTGGAAACGGTCTGCCCGACCGTCCCAGCAGAAAGATTCAATCGTGTGTACAGGCAAGCCGATGGATTTGGCCAGCCGACAGATTGGAAAGCATGCTTTCCAATCTGTCGGCTGGGAACCCGTCCGCCCGACATGTCTGCTGGTTAGTACGCTAACCAGCAGACATGTCTTCTCGCACACGCGTCGAATGGTTTTGACGCATGCGCGGAAGTGTTTTACTTCCTGGTGCGGTGACGTAGCGGCGTCAACGTCACCGACACGTCAGCGCGATGTCAAATGACTTCAAGATTGTAGACCTGCACAAAGCTGGAATAGGCTACTAGAACATCTGCAAGAAGCTTGGTGAGAAGGAGTCACCCGTTGGAGTGATTTTTCACAAATGGAACAAATACAAAATAACCGTCCATCGCCCTTGGTCTGATTTCACCTCATGGAGTAAGGATGATCATGAGAAAATTGAGGGATCAGCCCATAACTACACGGGAGAAGCTTGTGAATGATCTTAAGGCAATTGGAACCACAGTCATCAAACAAACTGTTGGTAACACAATACGCCGACATGGATTGAAATCCTGCAGCGCCTGCAAGGTCCCCCTCCTCAAGAAGGCACATGTACAGGCCCTTCTGAAGTTTCCCAATGAACATATAATGATTCAGAGAAGGATTGGGAGAAAGGTCTGTGGTCCAATAAGATCAAAATTGAGCTCTTTGGCATTAACTCGACTCGCTGTGTTTGGAGGAAAATATGCTGACTATGAAACTAAGAACCCTATTCCTACAGTCAAGCATGGATGTGGAAACATTATGCTTTGGGGCTGTTAAAGGTACAGGCCGACTTTGCTGCATGGAGGGCCAATGGACGGGCCGTGTATTTTATTAAAATTAAATTAATTGAAATTTTGGATGAGAACCTTCTTTCCTCAGCCAGAAAACTGAAGATGAGTTGTGGATTGGTCTTCCAGCATGACAATGACCCAAAACATACCACCAAGACAACAAATGAGTGGTTAGAGAAGAAGCACATTAAGGTCATAGAGTGACCTAGCCAGTCTCCAGACCTTAATTCTATAGACAATGTATGGAGGGAGCTGAAACTTTGAGTTACCAAGGCAACAGACACAAAACCTAGAGAAGATCTGTAAAGAAGAGTAGACCAAAATCCGACCTGAGATGTTTGAAAACCTGATAGCCAACTACAGGAAACGTCTTCCCTCTGTGCTTGCCAATGAGGGTTTCTCCACCACATAGTAATATCATGTTTGGCTTGGTGATCAAATACGTATTTTACTCACTGAACTTCAACTCAATTTATAACATTTGTATTGTGTGTTTTTTCTGGTTTTGTGGTTGATATTTTGTCTCTATCATTTAAAATACACCTATGATAAAAACTATAGACCCTTCATTTTTTGTAAGTGGGCAAACTTACAAAATCTACAGGGGATCAAATAATTATTTTCACCACTGTAAATCCCTGTTGTTTAACAAATTGTGATCTTTTGTAATGTAACATTATGGTCTCTTACACGATCATACAGTCACCTTGTCCTCCTACCTACATATTGATTTTTGCATGTCCGGCAATAGATGACGTATACTACATACCTTGCCTAACAATTGACCAGTTGTTTAATATCAAAATTAGCACTATTGACATGCAATACAACATTGTGAGAATTGCCCCAATGGACACAGGTACATTTCTTGTTATTTTTAACTTTGCAAAACAAACTAAGGGAAAGCATATAACCTATATTAGGTGCCCCCTGGGCCACGAACCAGTCCCTAGCAGACAATATCTCCCTCAAATACAGTATATTATATTCATATTGGGCCAGATTCAGGTAGCTTTACGCCGGCGTATCTCCAGATACGCCCTCGTCATTTCAAATGTGCGCCGTCGCATCTTTGTGCCGATACACAAAGCGAGATACGCCGAAAAACATGGCTTCAGCCGTCCAACGTAACTTGCATACGCCGGCGTATCGTGGGCGCATAGTTACGCTGGACGCATTCGATGTACCCATTAAAAATATGCAAATGAGTAAGATACGCCGATTCACGAACGTAGATGCGCTCGGCCGCTTCATATACGCGCTTTCCGTAAGGCTTATGTCCGGCGTAAAGTTATCCCTGCTATATGAGGCGCAGCTAATGCAAAGGTATGGGCCAGGGAACGACGCCGTCAAATTTTACATCGTTTACGCCGTTTACGTAGTCTGTGAATAGGGCTGGGCATAGGTTACTTTCACACGTCGTAGGCATTGCGCGCCAACGTCACTTAGGGAGTTTTTTCGACGTGATTCTGAGCATGGGTGCGCATGCCCAGTTCGAACGGCCATTCATTAGCATGGGGTCACGCTTAATTTAAATAGATGACGCCATAGGCGTGCGCACAGGGTGTGCCAGGTGTGCCCAGGCACACCCTAATCACCCTGTGCAGAACAGATCCCTACTGACCTGGCTACCCCTCCTTCCCCCCACAGCACTGGCAGCTTCCCTCTCCCACTGGTTTTTGCTGTGGATGTTTTGGCATGAATGGGGGAAGAGGCCAGTAAATATGCCATTTACCTGCCCCTTACCTTTCTGAATGAACATCGTGAGTGATCGGTAGAGTGTGTTTGAGCTTTGATGTGCACACCCTAATGCTAACGGCTGCGCACACCTATGGATGACGCCCACCTTCTTCCTACTTTGAATTACGCGGGCTTACGCCGGACAATTTACACTACGCCGCCACAACTTACGGAGCAAGTGCTTTGTGAATACTGCACTTGCCTCTCTAAGTTGCGGCGGCGTAGCGTAAAGAAGATACGCTACACCCGCACAAAGATACGCCGCTGTACCTGAATCTGGCCCATTATGTTTAAATTCCAAACTATAGCATGTTGTAAAGATTATAGAGCTACAATTTTCAGTCTCCTGTCTCCTCCCTTTCTCAACATTTATGTCTCTTAAGAGGCTCTCTTATAAGGATATGAAGTGGTTTCATACAGTGCCTTGAAAAAGTATTCATACCCCTTGAAATTTTCCACATTTTGTCACGTTACAACCAAAAACGTAAATGTATTTTATTGGAATTTTATCTGATAGACCACATAATTGTGAAGTGTAAGGAAAATTTTAAATTGGTTTCATTATTTTGTTTACAATTAAATATGTGAAAAGCTTGGCGTGCATTTGTATTCATCCCCCTGAGTCAATACTTTATAGAACCACCTTTTGCTTCAATTGCAGCTGCAAGTCTTTTTGGGTATGTCTCTACCAGCTTTGCACATCTAGAATTACTTTTTTCCCATTCTTTGCAAAATAGCTCAAGCTCTGTCGGATTGGATGGAGAGCGTTTGTGAACTACAATTGTCAAGTCTTGCAACAGATTCTCAATTGGATTTAGGTCTGGACTTTGACTGGGCCATTCTAACACGTGAATATGCTTTGACCTAAACCATTCCATTGTAGCTCTGACTGTATGCTTAGGGTCATTGTCCTGCTGGAAGGTGAACCTCCGCCCCAGTCTCAAGTCTTTTGCAGACTCTAACAGGTTTTCTTCTAAGATTGCCCTGTATTTGGCTCCATTCATCTTCCCATCAACTCTGACCAGCTCCCCTGTCCCTGCTGAAGAAAAGCATCCTCACGCACCTGCCACCACCATGTTTCATGGTCGGGATGGTGTGTTCAGGATGATGGGCAGTGTTAGTTTTCCGCCACACATAGCATTTTGCTTTTACGCCAAAAAGTTCCATTTTGGTCTCATCATGTCCCCCACATGGCTTCTCGCAAACTGCAAAAGGGACTTCTTATGGCTTTCTTTTAACAATGGCTTTCTTCTTGCCACTCTTCCATAAAGGCCAGATTTGTGGAGCGAACGACAAATAGTTGTCCTGTGGACAGATTCTCCCACCTGAGCTGTGGATCTCTGCAACTCTCTCCTTGTCTGACCTGTCAGTTTAGGTGGACGTTCATGTCTTGGCAGGTTTGCAGTTGTGCCATACTCGTTCCATTTTCGGATGATGGATTAAATAGTGCTGCCTGAGATGTTCAAAGCTTGGGATATTTTTTTATAACCTAACCCTGCTTTAAACTTCTACACAACTTTATTCCTGACCTGTCTGTTGTGTTCCTTGGCCTTCATAATGCTGTTTGTTCACTAAGGCTCTCTAACAAACCTCTAAAGGGTTCACAGAACAGCTGTATTTATACTGAGATTAAATAACACAAAGGTGGACTTTATTTACTAATTAGGTAACTTCTGAAGGCAATTATTTCCACTAGATTTTGAAAACCACTTATCATTTTCCATCAACTTCACAATTATGTGCCACTGTGTTGGTCTATCACATAAAATCCCAATGAAATACATTTCCATTTTTGGTTGTAACATGACAGAATGTGGAAAATTCCAGAGGTTATGAATACTTTTTCAAGGCACTGTATGCCCTTCAAAGAGATTAATCATAGCCCCATTTCCAGGAATCTCCCACCACTGCTGAAATCCTTTTTGATGGAGTATGTACGCTTAGCCCTCATAAACTGTCCCCTAGATATGGCTTTCGTGTCAGTTGTCGAAGCAAGAATACTCCAGCATTGGCGCTATGGACTGCAATAACAATCCTACTATTGGCGTTGACCACCCCCAACATTGGTGGTCAATGGCAATATTATTTAAGCCCCCGCCTCTCACATTGGTGGTCATTGATCGTAACTTTTACCCCACATTGGATTGGTGGTCAGTAGCAGTGTTTCATAGGCAGCTGTCAGCATACCTTTTTATGTCTTCCTTAACTCCTTGGCCCAGGCAGTACGCATATGTGTAGCCTCTCAATGGGTGGGTCTTAATGCCGAGCGGCTGTATAAATGCGGCCCTGTGTAAGCTACTTACCATGCTGAGAGCATGCTCTGTGCACCCTCCTAACACAGTAGCCGGTGGGGATCGGTAAGCTCCCGGTGCATACTTACAATCAGGAGCTTTCTGATCATTTCTGATCATTTCACGACTGTGACAGCCAATCACAGGGACAAATAATATATTTGCCAGCACAATACGGATCTGCAGTCCAAACGTTTTTTTTTTTTCACATCACAACCAAAGAGAGTACAATGTTTCGTAGCCATGCAGGACCCCTTCATCAGGTATGTGATCATCATCAACATAACATGCCTGACGAAGGGTTCCTGCATGACTCCAAAACATTGCATCTTGCTTGTGATGTGATCAGGCTTTAATAAAAACAGTTTGGACTGAAGATCCGTGGTGTGCTGGCAAATATATTCATTGTGGTTTTCATGATCAAGTCTTTAGCTGGTGACTGCTACAGACCCCAGTATCTTAGAGCTTTCCCTAGGAACGTGTGCGATGGGAAAATGGACTATTAATAGCCAATTACAGTGGTCACATGACCTGAATGCCCGGCATCTGAAACCTCTTAAAGGGCCTGGAGGCTCTGGCGCTAATAGGTTGAAAAAAGACTTATTCTGGGGCCCACTGTAATCCTGCCCATTGCAGTGTAATGCCTCCTCTTACTGGGCACTCTTTTCCTTTCTGACTAATGCAATAATCCAACATCTTTTTGTATTTTACAGCCCCAAGGGAATCAAGCCACCAAACAGCCCCAGCATCTTCGGATCCCTTCAGAATTTTAAAGAAGATAAAAACAAGCCAGTCAGAGATGAGTATGAATATGTTTCCGATGATGGTGAGCTGAAAATTGATGAATTTCCCATCAGAAGAAAGAAATCAACAACGACAAAGAGAGATCTATCATGTAAGATCAGATCCCATCTGTATATAAAACAATGCAAACATAGTTCTTTTTGTTTTTCGTTTTTTATAAATGATATTCTTTTTTACATATGGTAACAACTGTATCAATAATTACTTTAGAGGGTAATTTGACTTTAGGTAGTGACTCAGTTTATTGCCCTCCTTGTTATTGCACACTTGTATGAATATATTCCTTATCTTCCCTCTAAAGAAAGAAAGATGTTATGTAATTGAAAGGAGTTCTAGAACATGGAGTTGTTAGTGTGTGTGTAATGCTGCGTACACACGATCATTTTTCGGATTGTAAAAAACTACGTTTTTTAAAAATGTCAATTAAAACGATCGTGAGTGGGCTTCACAGCATTTTTCGGGTTCTGAAAAACGGCCAAAAAAAATTCGAACATGCTCTATTTTTTGACAATGTTATAAAGAATGTCTTTTTTCGGGTTGTAAAAAATGATCATGTGTGGGCTTTAACGACGTGAAAAACCTGCACATGATCAGAAGCAAGTTATGAGATAGGAGTGCTGGTTCCGGTAAAACTACCGTTCGTAATAGAGTAAGCACATTCATCACGCTGTAACAGACAGAAAAGCGTGAATCCTCTTTTACTAACACAAAATCAGCTAAGCAGCCCAAAGGGTGGCGTCATCCGAATGGAACTTCCCCTTTATAGTGCCGTCGTACGCGTTGTACGTCACCGTGCTTTGCTCGAGCATTTTTTTTTTTTCACTATTGTGTGTAGGCAACATCGTTTTAATGATGAAGTTGAAAAAAACATAGGCCCGGATTCACAAATCACTTACGCCGACGTATCTCGAGATACGCCGCATAAGTGTAAATATGCGCCGTCGTATCTATGCGCTGTACCCATAGAACTAGGATACGCCAAAAAACTGACTTCATCCGACCGACGTAACTTGCCTATGCCGGCGTATAGTGGGCGCATAGTTATTCTGGACGCATTTGGCACTCCCATTGATTTTCGATGCAAATATGCAAATGAGGGAGACACGCCAAATCACGAACGTACTTGCGCCCGGCGCATGTTTTAAGCGATTTGCGTAAGGTTTACGCCCGGCGTAAAGTTATTCCCCATATTGGAGGCGCAACTCATGCAAAGGTATGGACCAGGGAACGGACGCCATCAAATTTTACACTGGACGCATTTGGAACTCCCATTGATACGCCGATTCACGAACGCACTTGCGCCCGGCGCATGTTTTAAGCGATTTGCGTAAGGGTTACGTCCAGCGTAAAGTTATTCCCCATATAGGAGGCGCAACTCATGCAAAGGTATGGACCAGGGAACGAACGCCGTCGAAATTTACGTTGTTTACGTAGTACGTGAATAGGGCTGGGAGTAGGCAGTGATTCGACGTATCTTAGGCAGTTATTTCGACGTGATTGTGAGCATGTGCACTGGGATACGTCCAAGGTATGACGCATGCGCAGTTCATTTTAAGTACTTGTCTGAAGCTCAGCCCATCATTTGCATGGTGAATGAAAAGAAAATTGCGCGTACCTTATATACAAAAATAAAAAAGCTGCGATTCAAAAATGTTATACAACATAAATTAGACTGGAAGAAGAGGAGGAATCGCGCTAGACGTGAGACAATGCCTAGGTGATGGCACAATATGTTGTCAAAACAAAAAATAGTGTGAAATACTGAACCAAAATTGATATTAGTGAAGTCCACAGAATAAAATTATATATGTGCAAAAGAAACCTTATAGGTCAAACGTGAACAAGAGGGGTTAAGTTCTCGGTGTTGGTCAAAGGTCCATCTGTGCAGCCAATGATGCTGAATGTTACAAGCGAAACTATAGGAAAAAACCAATGTCCCGTTACCAATCACGAAGGTCTTGCACTTGTAGATTTCAATATGTAGTCACAATACCGGAAAGAAAAGAAAAAACTTTCATAGTGTGATACCGTTGAGAATTATGAAAAATATCCACCCGTGAAGGATAGCTATATAGTAGACAGGGGGCAGTGACAACCCTTCACCATGGGACACAGTACACACTGACCCTTACCAGATAGTGTGACCCTCTTGGGGTCAAAAACAGCCTTAAGGATGGTGTATATGAACTTCACTTTACATCGTCATGTTTTCCTCGGTGAGAAAAAAAACAAAGAAGACTTTTCATAGTATAGATTGCATGGAAACAGGTCACAATCACCCGTGAGGAAGACAACAAATACTGTGGGGGAGAGAAGTGCTGGTACCACCACCGAATGAGCACACTGACCCTTACCAGACAATAAGATCCACTCTAGGATCAATATAGGCAGCAAGAAGGTGAATACACTGTTCTCAACATATCAGAGACCAATCCTCGATGAGTCACAGCATGGAAGCAAAAAAAACTCTTTGCAGGCTTCTCATTACTGACATGGGGTCACGCTTCATTAAAATGTATCACGCCCACTTCTACTTACGCTGCCTTACGCCGACGAATATACGCTACGCCGGCGCAACATTGGTAGCATTTGCTTTGCTTTGTGAATTCCATGCTTCCCTCTCTGTGTTGCGCCAGTGTAGCATAAAGAAGATACGCTACGGCGGCATAAAGATGCGCCGATGTATGTGAGTCCGGGCCATAGTTTTTTCTAGAGGCTGAAAAACATTGTTTTTTACAACCCGACAAAACTTTTTTTTTTTGTTATGCTGGCCATACACTATACGAAAATTCGGCCGAAAATCGGTCGTAAAGAAAGATCTTTCGTTTTTCAGCCAGTTAATGGACACAAAATCAAAAAACGTTTGGACGTTTTTGAGCCGAAAAAACAAAGGACAAGTTTGGAAATTTTCTGACGAACGAACGATAAATCGGAAGGTTAATGTGTTTCCCGTCCGCACTTTCTGCACTAGGTATATGTAAAAAAAAAAAAATTTTTTTTTTTTTTTTTTTTATGGCCACTGAACGATTTATCGGCCATTACATGATGGCACTATCGTTTGCACTCACGAAAGAACTTTTGTTTTTCGAAAGTTCGTTCGGACGATTTTTCGTAGAGTGTATGGCCAGCATTAGTTACCGTATTTTTCGGACCATAAGACGCACTTTTTTACCCCAAATATGTGGGGGGAAAAGTCCCTGCGTCTTATAGTCCGAATATTGAATGGACAGCCCGCCCCCTCACCGCCATTTAACATACCGCGGATAGCAGACATGCAGGCATCCAGCCGGCACCATCAGCGGGCTCACAGCGGCATAGTCGGGTTGTTTAACGGCGGCATAGCCAGGTTGTTTAACGGCGGGATGTCGGCATGGGAAGCGGGCTACGGATAAGAAGCCCCAGGCAGCATCGCGCCATGTCCAGTGCACGGAGCTACGCCCACACGGCATCACTACGTATTGCTCCGTGCACTCAGTGCTCTCCTGAGTCAGCTGACCCCTGAGTCAGCTGACCATAATAGTGTAACATCATTGGTTGCTCCCTCACCACCATCTGGACAGCATGTAACATACGGAATACAGTATACAGCATACGATACAGTACAACAGTAGTGCCGTTTAAAATTTTTTTTTTACAGTAACTGAATACTGGTAACACTGACCAGGTGCCAGCTCAGCCACCCAGTTTAGGGACTAGGTGCCAGCCCAGCCACCCAGTTTAGGGACTAGGTGCCAGCCTAGCCACCCAGTTTAGGGACAAGGTGCCAGCCCAGCCACCCAGTTTAGGGACCAGTTGCCAGCTCAGCCACCCAGTTTAGGGACCAGGTGCCAGCCCAGCCACCCAGTTTAGGGACCAGGTGCCAGCCCAGCCACCCAGTTTAGGGACCAGTTGCCAGCTCAGCCACCCAGTTTAGGGACCAGGTGCCAGCCCAGCCACCCAGTTTAGGGACCAGGTGCCAGCCCAGCCACCCAGTTTAGGAACTAGGTGCCAGCCCAGCCACCCAGTTTAGGAACTAGGTGCCAGCCCAGCCACCCAGTTTAGGGACCAGGTGCCAGTCCAGCCATCCAGTCTATTTTAATAAATATTTCAGTACACCATTTGGGTCAGAATCTTTTTTTTCAAATTTTTCTCCTCTAAAATCTAGGTGCGTCTTATGGTCAGGTGCGTCTTATGGTCCGAAAAATACGGTAGTTAGTTTTGCATTAAATGTGGTTTTTATAAAAAGTCAAATGAGCATCAGTCATCTTAAAAGTCCAATATCCTTTTTTTAATAACTTCAGTAACAATAGGGAAACAGAGGCAACCAACATGTTTTCAGGCCAACAATCTCCTCTTTACCAGGGCCTAAACAATTTAGTGAGAATTATTTAATTGGACTCCAAACAAAGTTCATCAACTTTTTTTCTTATGGCAGGTTAAAGGGGTTGTAAAGGTAAAAAAAAAAAAAAAAAAATCCCTAAATAGCTTCCTTTACCCTAGTGCAGTCCTCCTTCACTTACCTCATCCTTCCATTTTGCTTTTAAATGTCTTTATTTCTTCTGAGAAATCCTCACTTCCTGTTCTTCTGTCTGTAGCTACACACAGTAATGCAAGTCTTTCTCCCTGGAGTGGAGAAAGCCTCTTGAGGGGGGAGGGGGCGAGCAGGAGTGTCAGGACACCCCCACTAACACACAGCTCCTTTCTCTATCTGCAAAGTAGAGAGTGTCTTGACTTGCCTGTTCGCCCCCCCCCAAGAGGCTTTCTCCACACCAGGGAGAAAGCCTTGATTACTGTGTGGAGTTACAGACAGAAGAACAGGAATTTTGGATTTCTCAGAAGAAATAAGGACATTTGCAAGCAAAATCGAAGGATTAGGGTAAGTGAAGGAGGACTGCACTAGGTTAAGGAAGCTATTTAGGGATTTTATTTTTTTACCTTTACAACCCCTTTAAATGCTTTATACATGGTATGTTTTGCAAGTGACCAAGCTGAATTAAAACTTTTTTTTTAATATTTGTATTATTTTATTTGACCTTTGTTATTGGCACAATGACTTGAAAATACAGGTACAAACACTTGTGATATAGACACTACAACTTGCAAATACATTTTCCTGCTGGATATAAAACTTCTGTGCAGTAACTTTGTTTTGAGTCCAATTACTGTAGATTCCTTTTGCTATATTGTTGAAGGGAGATCTTTGGCTGCATGTTTCCCTTTTGTTATTAAAGTTACTATTAAAGGAGCTTTGACTGTTGAGATTACTCTTTTGACTTTTTTTTTACATTGGGGTTTCTTGAGTTGTTTGGCCCACACTGGCTGTGTTGGAGAGCTACCGAGCATATGCCATTTGGCTTAACCAATGACTCTTCATTGGTTAAAGTGATTGTAAAGTTTTTTTTTTTTTTTAAATGTTTTGCACAGAGCAGCCCCAATCCTCTTTTTCTGCTGTGGCCTGGAGGTGCTTCTGGCTCCTCCTCTTCATCAGGTGCCCCCACAGAGAGCCGATGTCCATTGGGGCACACGTGCGGGCGCACTCACGAGTTCTGCTGCTGCGTCTATTGACACAAACAGCAGGACTTAGCCTCGGCTCCTGCTGCTATCAATCTACCCAAAGAGGACCTGAGACAGCCGCTGGGCTTGTGCGTCTCGCTGGAACCACCCGGGTTCAGGTAAGAAGGGGGGGGGGGGGCAGCTGAAGCACAGAAGGTTTTTCTCCTTAATGCATAGAATTCATTAAGTTGAAAGACCTTGAGACTTTACAACCCCTTTAAAGATCTGCATTCAGCGCCTCACCTTATTGCTTTCTGTGTCCATGCTGGAGAGATTAACTCTTATTTTTAGTCATGGTGAGCAAAATCTGGTGCAGCTCTTGCCTAGAAACTAGCTTCCAAGTTTTGTTGTCAAAGTTTACGTAAACAACCTAAAGTTAGGCTGCATTCACACCTTTGCATAGGCGATTTGCGGCGTAAGTACCGCGATTTGCGGCGACAAAAAATAGGCGTTTTGTACGGCGATTTGCGGCAAAAAAACGCGTCATATTTAACCGCGTTTTTTTTACAGTCATTGTCGGCTATGCCGAACGCCGAAGCCGCCCGATACACGCGTCGAAAAAGGGTCCGGGACTTGTTTGAAAGTCGCCGTTCGGCGTTCTATCGACGTACGGCGTTCTGCGTTAGGAGATGTGAACAGTCTCCATAGAGAACAATGCAATTTCGACCCTCTGGCGTATTGTAGCGTCGCGCTTCAGGCGTATTGTAGCGTCGCGCTTCAGGCGTAAAAACTCCTAAGTGTGAATGGAGCCTTGGAAGCTAATTGGCTACACAGCTGCACCAAATTTTGAGTGCTCCACTTTTAGTAAATCTATCCCAAAGTGATGGGGAACCCAAACTTTTGAGTTGTCATGGAAATAGGAGGTTGAGGTAAATATTATGATGAGTAAACCTGTTTTTGTGTTAAAGTGGAAGTTCACCCAAAGCTAACTAACTCTAAATCTCCTAGAAGCCACATTCTAAAACTAGTCTATCTAGCCCTGTAAAGAAGAAATCGCTATACATAACTTTTCTTATGCCGCGTACACACGATAATTTTTTGCGATGAAACATTTTTTAATTGATCGTGTGTGGGCAAAACGTATTTTTTTGTCTTCAAAAAAACGACCAAAAAAAAATTCCAACATGCTTGAATTTTTTGTGTCGTTTTTCAAAACGTTGTTTTTTGTGTCATAAAAAGTGATGGTGTGTGGGCAAAACGATGTTGAAAACGACGTTTTTAAACCTGCGCATGCTCAGAAGCAAGTTATGAGACGGAGCTTCAATGGAAAAGAGTGGCGTCGAACGTGGTGTACGTCACCACGCTTTGCTAGAGCTTTGTAGAAAAACGATGGTGTGTACGCAACGTCGTTTTGGAAAATGAAGTTTGAAAAACGTCGTTTTTTTTCATGATTGAAAACATAGTTTTTTTTCATCGCAAAAAGTGATCGTGTGTACGCGGCATAAGGCCGATCCAGTTTGGTCTTCAGAGGCAGATGCTGTGTTAAAGAGAGAACTGCCAACAGCTGTGAAATAGCTGGGAAGTGACGTCATCCATAGACTTACTATGGGGCTTCTGTTGTCGGCTGCCTCTCCTGCACACTCCCACACAGTGAAGCCGCCACTGCAGAACAGCCAAGTATAGCAATTTGTTCTTTACATGGCTAGATAGATTTGTTTTAGAATGTGGCTGCGAGTAGGTTTAGAGTTAGTTAGGTGTTGGCTGAACTTCTACTTTGGTTTACTCCCGCTTTAAAGTGAAGTTAATCGATTGTATAGTTTAAAAAAACACTAATGCCGCGTACACACGCTCAAAATTTCCGACAACAAATGTTCGATGGGAGCTTGTTGTCGGAAATTCCAACCGTGTGTAGGCTGGTTCTCAAATTTTCCAACAACAAAACTTGTTGTCGGAAATTCTGAGCGTGTGTACACAATTCCGACGCGCTAAATTCCACGCATGCTCGTAATCAAGCAGAAGAGCCGCACTGGCTATTGAAATGCATTTTTCTTGGCTCGTCGTACGTGTTGTACATCACCACGTTCTTGACGTTCGCAATTTCCGACAACATTTGTGTGACTGTATGTGTGCAAGAAAAGGTTGAGCCAACATTGTTGTCGGAATGTCCGAATGTGCTGTATACATGCCGGAAATGCTAACTTTCCCATTGGTTGTGCTTTCAACCAGACTTTCAAACCATCCAATGGCTGGTGTCATAACTGATCACATGTGCAGCATTATGGCAGTTGAAGAATTTTTAGAGGCCAAGATGGCAGCTTCCTTGGCTGAAATCGATAGGAGTGTTTACTTCCACTTTAATTTCTTGCCGACCGCCACATACATAACGCAGTTAAAGTAACGCAGTGCCGTACCGCAAAAAATGGCCTTGTCATGGGGGGGATCTACTGAAGCTAAAGTGGTTAAGAAGTGACACAGGAAGCTGTTTCGTTCCAGGCTGTAAGCATTGGTGTCATGCTGTAGCTTTATTTATTCTTTCGGTCATGGACTCACAAGGTCGTGACTAAGGATCAGCTCCGGCGTGTTCGCAAAGTCCATGTGCAGAGCCCGCCAGGAAGTCGGCACTGTGCTGCGCTAATCACAGGCAGTGAGACACTGTCCCGATGCGTGGCTGCAGAGATCGGGAAATGTCTCACTGCCTGTAATTAGCGCAGTGCCAACTTCCTGGCGGGCTCTGCACGTGGACTTTGCGAATGCGCCGGAGCTCATCCTTAGTTGTGACTAAAAGATGAGGATGATGGCACTAGAGTTTGGACCTTTAAATACAATCCAGCAGTCAATGGTTATAATGAGGCTTATTTACTAAAGGATTTGTAAATCTTCAAGATTTTGTGAGTGTCTCAACTTCTTTAGGCGTATGGGTGGCGACAATCATGGTAAAATCACGTAAATAGAATCACGGGATGCCCATCGCCCAAAATATGCTCATATTATTCTTTTGGGTGTCCGCTGTCCCGGGATTCTGTCCACGCGATTTTACTGCGATTGTTGTCCGATGAATCGCAGGGACATCAAGCTGCTTTTAGGGTGTTATTAACATTGACGGGCAGCGCACCGGGAAGGCAGGGCTTTCTGCAATTTGCTGCTGTTGCGAATTGTGGGCAAAATTGCGGCGATTCCGCCTGTCGATATTTAAATGGAGCCTTAGTAAATCAGCCTCATTATGTGCACAAAACCCAGTGACAACTATGGCCCGGATTCACATACATTGGCGCATCTTTATGCCGGCGTAGCGTTTCTTATTTACACTACGCCAGCGCAACGCTGAGAGGGAAGCATGGAATTCACAAAGCAAATGCTCCCAATGTTGCGCCGGCGTAGCGTATAGTCGTCGGCGTAAGCTGACGTAAGTCAAAGTAGGTGGAAGTGGGCGTGATACATTTAAATGTAGATCCCATGCAAATGATGGTCTGAGCTTCAAACAAGTACTAAAAACGAACGGCGCATGCGTCGTACCTTGGACGCATCCCAGTGCACATGCTCACAGTCACGTCAAAATAACTGCCTAAGATACGCCGAATCACTGCCTACGACGTGAACGTAACCTACGCCCAGCCCTATTCACGTACTACGTAAACTTCGACGGCGTTCGTTTCCTGGTCCATACCTTTGCATGAGTTGCGCCTCCTTTATGGGGAATAACTTTACGCCGGATGTAACCGTTACGCAAATCGATTAAAACATGCGCCGGGCGCAAGTACGTTCGTGAATCGGCTTATCTCCCTCATTTGCATATTTGCATCGAAAATCAATGGGAGTTCCAAATGCGTCCAGCATAACTATGGGCCCACTATACGCCGGCGTAGGCAAGTTACATTGGTCGGATAAAGTCAGTTTTTTGGCGTATCCTAGTTCTATGGGTACGGCGCATAGATACGACGGCGCATATTTACACTTACGCGGTACGTCGGCGTAAGTGCTTTGTGAATCCGGGCCTATGATTCAGTTTCCAGTGGTCAGATTGTTGAAATATACATTTATTTTAATAGGTTGCTATAGGTTACTGCATGTGCACTGCAATGCAAGCCACCTAGTATAAATTGACATCTTATTGCTGTCTTGTCCCATTTCGTACCTTGTCTGTTTTTAGCATGACAGGTGTCATTTAGTCCAGCAAGCATGCAATCGCCTCTTGTCTTATAGTTTACCGAATGCAGTAGTAAACTGTAATATATTTTTGTATCAAGTAATTGTTTTTTTTTTTTTAGTTTTATCAGATACAAAGGAATCTCCGCCACTTGTACCGCCCAAGAAGCCCAAAATCCAAGAGAAGTATAAGGTATGAAAGTAATATTTCCCATCTATTCCTTCAATCTTGGTCTCTGTTTTATATAAGCTTTGCACCTACTGAGTATTTGATTGGTAATTGATTTTTGTTTGAATGAATATTTTTTTTTTTTTTGTGAAGGTTTTTATTAAGATTTCATGTAATTTGAATGAATATTTTAAGGCTAAACTGACTATGTATACGGTAAATACATTTTGATATAGTAACACATTCTTTACAGCCTATTTGTAATATATAACATGCATTTTCCATGCGTTCGTGTTTCAAACTTGGATGTTGCAGCCAGTTTTTTCACATCAGCTTGGAGATCGATTTCCTTAAATTAAATTCGACTTCTTGTCTGCATTGTTCAAGCTTGTTCACATTAAGAAGAGGGTGTGTTGCCGTCCATTTGTGTTGCATAACAACATTTGTAAATTATTCCATTTCTTTGAGCGAGACAATGCAAGTCAACACATCAAAATGCAGCATGGGGGACATTTTCTGTACACCTCAGCTGAACGTATTGGTGTTAACGGGCCCTTCTAAAAACAGTGGGCCAGATCCACAAAGCCCCGCGTATCTCTGCGGCGGCGTAGCGTATAGTATTTTCGCTACGTTGCCGTACGCTAGGTAGGCAAGTTCCGTATCCACAAAGGACCTGCGTCCTAAGTTACGGCGGCATAGCGAAAATGGGCCGGCGTAAGCCCGCGCAATTCAAATAGGGAAGAGGTGGGCGTGTTTTATTTAAATGAATCGTGACCCGATGTAAATGACTTTTTTTTAACTGCGTATGCGCCGGCCGTGGACGTATCCCAGTGCGCATTCTCCAAAACATCAATGAAAACGACGTGAACGTAATTTACGCAAATCCCTATTCGCAAACGTTTTACGCAAACAACGGAAAATTCGAGGCTGGCCCGACGTCCATACTTAACATTACGTACGTCTCCATACAGCAGGGGTAACTTTACGCCGGACATACGCTTACGCAAACGACGTAAAAACACTGCACCGGGCGTGCGTACGTTCGTGGATCGGTGTATCTAGCTCATTTGCATATTTGACGTGGAAGCGCCCCAAGCGTAAATAGGAAACTTTAGGACGACTGCGTAAGACGGCGTATCTACGCAAAAAAACGGCGTATCTTGTTTTGTGGATACAAAACAATGATACGCCGACGCAGATTTGAAATTACGGCGGTGGATCTGGAGATACGCCTCCGTAATTGTTTGTGGATCTGGCCCAGTGAATTTATCATGTTCATATATTTGGTTTTGTGATGGAGAATTTGTGGAAACTCACATCAGAGCATCTGGTTTGAACAAACCCTGAATATGAAGCAGCTGGTCATGTTTTCACAAATAAAAGTTTGGTGTTACTTTGCTTAGATCTATTGCCTATTTTCTGCTTCATTTTTTAATTCAATGTATTATTTTGGTGTAATAAATAGAAGTTTATCCTGTATTAGTGTATAAGTCATTTGGAATCAACAGATGTATTGTCTTTTGAAAAAACATTACATAACTACTTTTATTATATATTCTGATCATTTCAACTTATTTTATAACAGATGCAGACTTGGCCAAGTTCGGGTTGATGAATTTGGCAATTACATAGCTAATTAATATGCACTAATTAACATTTTTTGCCAAAAATGTTTTTCTTTATCGTACACCACGGGACACAGAGCCTTAAATCATTACATAATGGGTTGTATGGTCACCAGAGGTAATGATTTAAGGCTCTGTGTCCCATGGTGTACTCCAAGATAAGGATTTTACAGGTAAACTGTTATAAAAATCCTATTTTTCTTAAAAAATGAAAATCTCTTTAATCACAAGCAATGGGGTAAACCATCTTCCACTCATCCACCAAGTTAAAGTAGTTCTAATGGTAAAAGTTTTTTTTTTTTTTTAACCTTAATGCATACTATGCATTAAGGTGGGTGCAGCTCCAACCTTATACTTACCTGAGCCCAATATTGATCCAGCATTGTGCATAAGAGCAGCGGCTCTCCTAGATCTCTTTCTCCTTATTGGCTCACACAGCAGCGGAAGTCATTGGCACTTGCTGTTGTCAATCACAGCCAAATTGGAGATGGCAGGGCTGAGCCATGCTCTGTGTGTGAATGGACACACTCTGCGTGGCTTGGGAGTGAGCCTGCTCAAGTGCCTCTATAGAGGCAATGGGCATGGGGGAGGAGCCAAGACCGCTGGCAAGGGACACAAAAATAAGAGGAGGATCAGGGCTGCTCTGTGCAAAAACATTGCACAGAGCAGGTAAGTGTGACATGTTTTTTTTTTTTTATCCTTTCTTTATATAATTACTCCAGCCATTAGACATGCCATTCTCAACCAGGGTTTGTGGGAATCTAGGGGTCCTTCAGTGGTTTCTGTGGGTCCCTTGATCTCATATCTGATGGTGAGTGAATAGTTTTGGGTCCAACACCACCACCAGAGCCATTGGCATAAAACAAAGCCATACCTGTCCATAAGGAGGGCATTCTGACCTCCACCGTAGAGGTTGCATTTCCCCAACTGACCATTAATGTAGCATTTTTACTACTGACCCCTGTTGAATTGGTTTTAGTATGGGTTCCCAAAGACATGGTATTTTACGTATTGCTCGGGAGTAAGAAGCTGAGAAGGGCTGCTCTAGACTGATATTTTTAAGAGTACCTAAAGTCAAATGTTTCAAATATCTGTGGCAAAAAATCTCAGTTACAGTGTTGAAATACTAACCAGTCAGCCGGAATGGGCTTTGTCTGCGTCCCACCACTTGTTGTCTACACTGCAGCCCTGTGAGGGAGAATGTTTCCTCACTTCCAGTCCTGTTGACAACCTTTCACCAGGACTGGAATTTAGGAGAAATCTCGAAAGAGATGCCGACTGCAATACATCATGATTAAGGGAAAGGCCAGAACTCTTATCTGGTACATTTGATGTCTAGGTCCCTGTAAAATATTTGTTCCTCACTTCCTGTCTGGGTGGCAGTATTGTCACCAGGACAGAGAGAAATTTTCCCAAGGAGACCATGATGGTGTCTGACTTACCCTCCCATTTATTTTATTTGCCATTTGGTTTGTAAAATGCAAGAGAAGGAGGGGAAAACATCTATAGTGTAACAGTATAAAGTGAAGCTCCAATATATACAAGAACACAGATACAATTAATGACAGGGACACCTTACTATTAGAGTCCCCAAAGATGTAGAAAGCTAGTGGGTGAGGGCCCTCAGACTCCACCTATGACTACAATTTTAATCTGGGGGACCAACTCTTTAATATTCATGTCTTCTGTTTATTTTTTTATAAGTGAGATACATAATCCCTAGAACAGTGTTTTTCAACTCCAGTCCTCAAGGCACCCAAACAGGTCATGTTTTTAGGCTTTCCCTTATTTTGCACAGGTGATTTGATCAGTTTCACTACCTTAGGCCCCTTTCACACGGGGCGGATCAGTAATGATCCACCTCCGTATGTCCGTAAGCTCAGTGGGGATCGCTCCGTTGAACCCGCTGAGCCGGCGGATGACAGGGCGGTCTCCGCACACTGTACAGGGACCGCCCTGTCTTTTCTCCGCTCTCCCCTATGTGGAGCATATGACGTGTACATCCGATCCGCAGACGGAAGAAAAAATAGGATCTTCTTCCGTCTGCAAAATTGGATGTTTGCGGAGGCGGACAATTACGGGTGTCAGCGGATGTTCATCTGCTGGCGCCCGTAATCATGTGGGGACCAATGTTGTCCCTTTTTCATCCACAAAAGGGGCCTTAGTAGTTACCAAGTTGTTTCATCTGAGGGAAATCCTGAAAACATGACCTTTTGGGGCTCCTTGGGGACTGGAGTTGAGAAACACTGCCCTACAATACATAATCTCTAGAATTTTGTTATCATTAAAGGGGTTGTAAAACTTCACGTTTTTTTTTTAATGCATTAAGGTGAAAAAACATCTGCTATTTACCGCCCCCCCCCCCCCCCCCCGTTTACTTACCTGAGCTCTCGAAAGTCCAGCATCAAGAATGCGCTTGCTTCTCGGCTGTTCTCGACCCGGGCTTCTCGACTCTTCATTGGATAGATTGATAGCAGCGCAACCATTGGCTTGCACTGCTGTCAATCCACTCCAGTGACGCAAGGGCCGGGGGGCTGGGCCGAGTCCTGTAGTCCGGGGGTATGGACGCTGGATACAGGACTCAGGAGCGCGCCCGCAAGGTAACCCCCTTGGTAGAGGGCTTCCCAGAGGGGTTACTAGAAGCGGGGAGGAGCCGAGACATCTGTCGAGGGACCCCAGAAGACGAGGATCAGGGCCACTCTGTGGAAAACGAGCTGCACAGTGGAGGTAAGTATAACATGTTTGTAATTAAAAAAAAAAAAAAAATTTGAAACTTTACAACCACTTTAACTGTCAGAAGAGTTTGTTTGGTATTGGCTGGCTTGTCCACTGAAACAACTGCAATTTTTCCAGAGTAGACGGAAGTAAAAGGAGAACTCTGATTGACACTTTTCAGTCACCTTTAGTACATAATGCTTGAAATAACGTTCTCTCTGCAATCTAATTTCTGTTTGTCTCTGCATTAGAGTGACGACTCGTCAGACGAGGGATCTCTTCACATTGACACAGAAGCAAAACCAGCAAGAAATTCCAAAGTGAAAAAAGACAGTGCAAGTGCAGGGGGGATTCTGGACCTCTTGCAAGCCAGTAAAGAAGTTGGTGGCTTGGATTACAACTCTAATAGGTAAGGCGGGTAACACTGTGCTGTGCACCCAACATAATATGGACAGGTGTATTCTACATGAAGTAAAATGGTCATTTTATAGTGTTTTATTGTTTTCAGGTTGGAATCAGAGTCTGCAGATGTAGTTAGAATAATACATTTCTCTCTCTCTCAAGTACTTGATTTCAACATTTCACATGCTTCATTAATGCATAGAACAGTTTACACGTAATGTATAGAAACAGAGATTAGCGCTAAACACAGTTTATACGCAAGGCAGTCAAACCATGACATATCATTGGTCGGTATAGTGAAAGGTGATGGTTAATTGGTTTCTATAGGTTACAGCAGTGTAACTCAAAGTTAAAACCCAATGCAGAAGTATTGACTTATTAAATAAGGAACAAATGTTTTGTAATAGAAAACTGCCGTGCTTTAAAGTAACTAAGACTGTATAAATTTTATGATGATGAGCTGTAAAATGCTTAGACAGTTTTTGTGCACATTCACTAATGGACAGTTTAAGTAAACGATCTGGCTTTATATGTGGCCGTTAATTGCGCAGAGAAATAGCCAGCGGCAGCTCCTCTCGCTGGTTTTGGTCAGGTTTGATGGTCCGTTTCCTCCGCAATTACTTACTGAGAGTTACAGGAGAAGGCCGCACACAGGAAAAGGCTGCAGTCTTACTGTGATTGAATAACATTTTTTTTTTTTTTTAGAAAACAAGAGTTTAAATAAGGACAACACATAACAAATTGTAATGATTGAATATGTAGCAGTACTAAAAAAAACACATTTTAAGTATTATTTTTTTTGGATGTAAATCTAATAATGAGCTCCACTTTAAGCCTTTTTAAGAGGTTAAAATGGCCCAACATGCTACAAATATATAAATAAATAAATATGTATATATATATACATATATATATTTATTTTTTCCCCTCTAATCCATATACTGTATAATATACACTATGGGCTAGATTCAGGATGGAGAGCGTAGTTTGTGCGGGCGTAGCGTATCCTATTTTACAGGCAAGTGCTGTATTTACAAAGCACCGTAAGTTGCGGCGGCGTAGCGTAAATGGGCCGACGTATCCGCGCCTAATTCAAATAGGGCAGGTAGGGGGCATGTTGTATTTAAATTATCCCTGACCCCACGTATCCCAGTGCGCATGCTCCAAATCATGTCGCAAATAGTCAATTAAAACGACGTGAACGTAACTTACGCCCAGCCCTATTCTGAATCGACTTACGCAAACGACGTTCAATACGACGATGTCCCGACGTTCATACTTAACATTGGCTGCGCCTCATTATAGCAGGGGTAACTTTACGCCGGGCGTAAGCCTAACGTAAACTACGCAAAAAGATACGCCGGCCGCAACTACGTTTGTGAATCGGCGTATCTAATTAGCATATTCAACGCGTAAATCGACGGAAGTGACACCTAGCGGCCAGCGTAAATATGCAACTAAGATACGACGGCGTAAGAGACTTTAGCCGCTCGTATCTTAGCACAATTCCGGCGTATCTTGTTTTCTGAATACAGAAAAAAAGTTACGCCGGGGCATCCGAGAATTTACGCGGCGTATCAACAGATACGTCGCGTAAATTGTTACTGAATCTAGCCCTATATTGCCAAAAGTATTGCAGCATATTTGCCAAGTACAGAATCGCAGTATATATAGAATAATATGCAAAGTGGTTGGAGGGAGGCTTCAGAATGGCAAAGATGTTTTTATTACAAATTATTTGAGCATAATGCAGTTCCTCTTTAATGTCTAAAGCCTTTTTTTTTTAAAGCGGAGTTCACTTGGTTTTGTGTTTATTAAAATGTGCAAACATTCTCATAGACACACTCCTAAACCTTGTGGACAGCCTTTCCAGAAGAGTTGAAGCTGTTATAGCTACAAAGGGTGGGCCAATTTAATATTGAACTCTACAGACTAAGACTGGGATGCCATTAAAGTTCATGTGCTTGTAAAGGCAGGTGTCCCAATACTATTGAATATGTGTGTGTGTGTGTATATATATATATATATATATATATATATACACATACACACAGGGCTTTTTTTCTCAGAAAATAGGTACAGGAACTGTAACACTACCCCCTAAAAAGACCCCTCCCCCACACACTCCAAACTGCTTTAAATAGTGGGTGTGGTCAAATGACACTAACAGTAGGAGGGTCTTAAAGGAGTGCATTAAATACAGAGTGCAGAGTTCGGGAAGGGGGGTTACAAACAGTGCAGTGTTCTGGGGTGCACTGCATACAGAGTACAGTCTTTTTTCCACAGTTGCTTACCTCTGCAGCCCCCATCAACATCTAACTTTGACCTCTTTTCAGCTCTGACCACTTGATGCACTTGTAAACAGAGAAGCCAGACTCCTGTATTTAAATGTGATAGTGGTGAGCAGGGAGCAGAGGGCCTGAGCCAGACGTGGTGTAACTGAGTTCCAGCTGAGAAAAAGGCCTGTGTGTGTGTATATATATATATATATATATATATATATATATACTGGAGTATAAGCCAAGTTTTTCAGCACATTTTATTGCGCTGAAAATGTCCCCCTCGGCTTATACTCGAGTCACCTTTTTGCGCCTGATCTCCCGGATTTGAGGACCTGGAACCGGACATCCGTAGGTCACCTGGACCCCAAACTTGGCACACATATAGCCCCACTCTTCCTCTACAAGTGTGCAAAGTTTATTGTCCAGGGGACCTACAGCCGGGGAGCACGTTTTTCAAAGCCGGGCACCCCTTTCATAGACTCCCATGTTAAATGGTAATTTCTCCAGCAACTTTGGGGACTCTGTACTGGCCGGTCGTAGGTCCTCTGGACCCGGAACTTGGCACACATGTATCTCCATTTCTCCTCTACAACTGTGCAAAGCTTGTTGTCTGGAGGACCTAGGGCTGGGGAGCACCGATTTTTCAAAGCCGGTCACCCATTCCATAGTCTCCCATGTTAAACGTCAGTCTAGTCATGGACACAGTGGGGCATGGTCACATTGAGGCATGGGCACAGTGAGACATGGACACAGTGAGGCATGGACACAGTGGGGCATGCAGATGGACACCCTAGGCTTATACTCAATACGTTTTCCCATTTTTTTGTGGTAAAATTAGGTGCCTCGGCTTATATTCGGGTCGGCTTATACTCGGGTATATATGGGGGGGTGTGTGTGTGTGTGTGTGTGTGTGTGTGTATATATATATATATATATATATATATATATATATATATATATATATAACTAGGTACCCACTCACGCCCCAAAATAATTACATGCCAAATGTGGCATGTAAGTGGGTGAATAGTCTTTAAAGCGGTAGTTCCACTTTTGGGTGGAACTCCGCTTTAAGTTTTAGGACTGTTAACACTTGTATATTTTCATGCAATAATACACATGAAATTTGCTAAGTATTGTAATAGTTATCCAAATCTTTGCTATGTGACTGGTTTAGATTTGTGAGCTACAGTCTATGGTAAGTTTGTACTGAGAAACCAAAAGGGCTCATGCACACCTATGCATGTGGGTTACTGTGCATTTAGCTAGTGGGAATAGGCTCCTAGTTTTATATGGAGTGGAGAACGGTTTAAACTCTTGTCAATTTCTGTCTTCCTTGAAGCTTTATCTTCATTTCCTGTTCCAGAGACACAACGGGAAGTGATTGAACATTTCTCCAGAGTGATTGGAAATTTTCACCAAGTTGTCACTAAAACACTATGAGAAGATTTCCCCTTACCCAGGGATTATCCATCAACTGTACCATTTAAATATAGAATTGTTTATCATGTTAAGTGAATCCCCCAACAGACACACAGCAATAAAAAAATAGACAGAGTTTTCAAGTTTCCCACTGTCTCAAAAACTTAAAAAAATAGTTTTGTCAACATCTTCAGACTTGCCAAAGTATGTCTTGCTAATAACAGATACCACAAGATGCTTGCAGATACCCCTTATTTCTGCAGACATTGTATTAGGAAATAGGATGGACTCTCAAACAGAATGCAGACAAATAAAATTGATTATCTTAATCATACTGTACAGGACACAGGCTGAGTATACATAGACTTGTAGGCTCTTACCTGCAGATGATTGGACAAATAGTATGGCACAGCTAGAACTCCCATTACATTTTTATTTGTGATGAGCCAATATAAAAAGTATTGCAGCCAATCCAGAAAGAAAAGGCAGTATCATAGTAATGACAGACTGAACAGAGGCACTATTGAAAGTAAAGTCTACTTTACATACAGTTTTCACAGCTGCTATCTATGGTTTGCTAGAGAGTTGTGACCCCAAAAGGGGGCAAAGCAGAGCTTACAGTGCCTGCCGCCGAGAATGTGTTTTTAGCACGCCAGCATCGCGCTGAATCTCGGCGACAGGCTGCCGATATCTCGCACTCGCTGGAATAGTAAAAGCACATTCCAGCGAGTGCGTCATAGAAGCGACGGGGATCCGACGCGGATTCCCGCCAATTCTACACGTGGGCGGAGTTTGTTATGAATCCTGAAGGAGAAATCCCCGCCGGATTTTTAAAGAAAAATCCGGCATGGGTTCCCCCCTCAGGAGCATAACGGGCCCTTAGGTCTGTTATGGGTTGTAAGGAGACCCCCTACGCCGAAAAAACGGCGTGGGGGTCCCCCCACAATCCATAACAGACCCGTATCCAAAGCACGCCGGCCGGCCGGTCAGGAAGGGAGTGGGGGCGAGCGAGCGCCCCCCCCCTCCTGAGCCGTACCGGGCAGCATGCCCTCAACATGGGGGGGTTAGATGCTCTGGGGCAGGGGGCGCACTGCGGCCCCCCACCCCAGAGCACCCTGTCCCCATGTTGATGAGGACAGGGCCCCTTCCCAACAACCCTGGCCGTTACCACGTGCTACCTACCGGAGCATGATGGGACTGCGACGTCACAAGACAGGCCTATATAACTCACTGCGAGCCGCGCGCCCGGCATAACAGCGGAAGGAAGCGTCGCGTCAACATCTGGAGAACAGAAGAAGAAGACGACGTCACAGAGGAGGGGGCTCGCCGCCGCTAGTAATTGAGCTAACACACAAAGTTAGCGGCGGCGAGTCCTGAAGAAGAAGAAGACCCCCGGAGAGCGGAGAAGACCCCCGGGAGCGAGATTGACACAATATCCCAGTCACCTACTGTAGGTGCACAGGTTCTGTTAAATGAGCCACCTAGACCCCTTCCTTGCATGATACATTTAAAGCAGCTTTCTATCTGTAGCCTTAATTGTCCACTTGCTGGACAATTAGCAAATATTGCTTCTCTCAGATCTCCTTTTCACAAAAAGCACAAATGATGTAGAAGAGCTAGATACTCTTTTCATCTTGCTACCACTAAAATCTTTTAGACCTATCATACAAAAACAAAAGTGCAATCGACCTGGGAGCTGCTTGGGATGGAGGTAGAGTTGAGAGAGAGATCCTCTGCTAGTTGTCGTTCGGCGACAAGCAGCAGGGTTTTCCATATAATTGCTGTCAATGGAATATCCTTTTAATTCAGTGCAGAATGTATTTAGTTAGGAGCTCCTAGATAAGCCACAAAATCTAATAGCATCTGCTTGGATATATCGCTTCTGAAAATTAATTTGTACGGTACTTAAAAGTTGATTATCAGGTAATTTGGTTGTAAATCTCTCTTAAGTGTGGACTAAATCCATGCAATTAGTTTGCAGGATTATCACAATCAAAACAGGTATTAATTAGATCTAGGCTACCTTTATTTTCAAGTGGTGTGTGGGAAGCAGCTTACCTCCACTCTTCCAACATTTCATCCTGCATGCATGAACATACTCATCATTTTACAAGAGTTATATACTGTCAGAGAGTCTGCAGATAAGCTTTTTCTCTGGGGCTTTCCAACGTAGGGGATGCCTCAATCATGATGTTACAATGTTGCTATTATCACAGGTTCTTGACAACAGTATAGCCACTTACATTCTTATAGGTGAGCTAAATAACCCACAACAGGCTGTAGGAGATTGCCAGCCACCTAGTGATTGCATTAGGAAAATGGTTGTGCAGCAAATGTCTCATACTTGGTCCAAATATTTCACCCCTGATAAGTTTGCATGAGACTCTGGTTGCTTGGCTGTCATTCCGATTCCCTAGCTTCCATACTTTGTGAGTCACATAGCAAGCATGCAGATCAGGAACATAGTTCACATTTATTTGGGGGTCACTAATTCAGATATATAGTCACTGCAGAAACAGAGACCAAGTGGTCCATCAAGTCTGCCCATGTTTTTTATTTATTTTTTATTTCTACTTTATACATGTTTTAGTTTTTTAGTGTAGAGCAGTGGTCTCCCAACTACAGCCCAGTGGCCAGATGTGGCCCTTTGCTTGGCTTTATCCGGCCCTTGGAGCACTATTTCTTCCTACCAAGACGAGACAATTCTGCCAACTGATATCAACTATGGTGTACCATTTCTCCTACTGAAAATGTGGTACTATTCTTCCCAATGAAACCAACGATGGGGTAATGTTTACTCCCACTGATGCCAAGAAAAATTTCCACCCTCAATGGCCACAATCTGGCCCCCCTAAAGTCTGATAGACAATAAATTGACCCTTTGTTTCGAAAGTTTGGAGACCCCTGGTGCAGAGTATAGATCTATGTTTGTCCCAAGCATGTTTGAAGCATTTACTATTGACTGACTGACTCACTACCTCTAATGGAAGTCTATTCCAAGCATCAACTACCCTTTCAGTAAAATAGTGACTTCTGTGATTAGTTTTGAACCTTTCCCCCAAATTATAGCTTACTAGTTTTCAAATAAATATTAAAAAGATAAATACAAATAATAAGCACTAGCTCATGCTTTAAACCAGAATTTCAATTTGCAATTCAGTACTAAGCTGGTCAAATGCAGCCCAATTAAGTACTTCGCCTTCCATATTGCCATCTTCTATCTTCTCTGAATTAACTGCTCTTTCTAATGCACGCACTGATCCTCTGAAACATTCTGTCTTGAGATTGCTTTCATTAAACTTCAGGCAATGTGAGGACATTAGGCGCATTTAAATTCTGCCTATCACCAATTGTGCAATGTTTTTAGTGTTAGAGGTTGGATCAATGCAATCATTAGTACCGTATATACTCGAGTATAAGCTGACCCGAGTATAAGCCGAGGCACCTAATTTTACCACAAAAAAATGGGAAAACTTATTGACTCAAGTATAAGCCTAGGGTGAGAAACGCAGCCTCACCTGCGTCTATAAACGCAGCCTTACCAGCACCCATAAATGCAGCCTCACCAGGGAGGGTGGACCCCTTGGTATACACACATCCATCAGTGTGATTGGCAGATCAGTCTTCATACACACATTGGGGTCAATTCACAAAGAGAAACGTTATTGGTTTTCTTCAGGTGTTAAATTAGCACTCCTTATTTAACGCTAGCAAACATGGTATTCACGAAAGCTATAATCGTTATTTAACATACTCGTTATGGTTTTCAACTGACTCTTTATCCAAACGTTATGCTAACTACTCAGACATTATTATTAACATTTGGGACGTTAAAATAACTCTTAAAATCGTTAAATAATGCTGGAGAGATGCATTCTGGGAGCAGAAGGGGAGGAGAACAGCTGCATGTGGAAAAGAGCAGATACAGAGAGAGAGAGAGACACAAGCAATACACATGGAGATTGAGCATGTGATGTGCAAAACTTCTAGTGTGTGCTTTTCTAAAGCCATGTGTATTTCCTCATACAGAGAATAAATCATGGGAGATGATAATCGGAATTTAGCTATCACCTGGGTTTCAGAAAAGTCATCCAAAATAGTATGTGAACGGAATACACGTTTATAAATCTGAACAACATTCTAACATGTTCTTCTTCGCCTCTGGATAATTTTAAGTTCACATAGAGCACGGTTCTAGCTTGCCCAACACTACACTACACTACAAAAATCGCCAAAAACTTCCTCTAACAACAAAATATCGCCTGGGAAATGTCATAACGCCACCCTGAGAGAGGTGTTAATTTAACGATTGATAACTGTCAATTTTTTTTTTGTGAATTGCACTTCTGTACATATTTAACGATTTGACTCTTTAAAATAACGTTTTGAATCTTTAAAATAACGATTTGACTCTTTAATAAGGATCCACACCTTAAAATATCGGTTCTGTGTAGGGAAACGTTATTTGATGATTTTTCAAAGCGTTAAATCGTTTAGTGAATTGAACTAGCTTCAATAACGTGCAAAATCGTTAAAATAACACTCGCAATCTGAAAATAAAGCTTTGTGAATTGACCCCATTGTATCTATTAACATTTGCATGCCATAATGCAATCTCAGTCAAAGTGTTTTGTTTTACTCACCAGGGGACGGTCTGGGGCTCTGCAAAGAACAAACATTTTCAAATTCTGCCTGCCTCGATGCCTCCTCCAGGCAGACTCCATCTGTCACCAAGCCCGGAGTGCAGCCGGCCTCGCCAGCAGGCGATATAGCGTGGCACTTAAGTGACTCCACTGACCAACGTTGCCATTGTTCAGGACAGGCCAGAGGGAGAGCGGCCTCCACGACAAGGGGGGCAGGATTAAGAATCACATGGGCGCAGGGTACGGGCACTGGGCAGAGAGGCAGAGGCGCTGGCTGGCTGTAGGACTGTCACGGTGGGACAGGACAGGTTGAATGGGACAACTTCAATCACTGACTGGTGCCTGGTGGTGATGCAACCACGCTGTGAGACTGGGATAGACAGGTCACCGAATCACTGATGATCAGAGGCGTGCAGTGGCAGGGGATGTCATGTTTCCTCCATTCATCGGCAGTCGGACACAGTCCTCCGCCGCTGCACCTCTCCTCTGACACTATGTAACACCCTTACTCGAGTATAAGCGAGGGGTTATTTTCAGCACAAAAAAATTTGCTGAAAAACTTGGCTTATACACTCGAGTATATACGGTATTCTATACCCGTCATTGTGTTATCAGTGTCACCATTTTCTTACAAGGCATTTCCTTGCATCAGTAACATACTGTATGTGACATGGGGGGGGGGGGGGGGGGGGGGCAAACAGAGGACCTGGGTACAAAGTCATTCAAGAGATTTTGGAGTCTAAGCCTGGGTTCACACTATAGCGAACACAGACATTGCATGCGATTCACACCCGCACTGTGGTGCTGATCGAATGCGATGTGGGTGCAATGCGAGTTCAGCCATGCAGTTGTATGGCTAAGCTTGCATTGGATTTGCACAAAAAGGTGCAGGGACTTTATTTTTCTCCGCACTGGAATCGGATTGAATCAGGACTTCCTGTCTGGATCCACACCGCAAACTGTGAACCGTTCTGGGGGTGTCATTAACAATTTATTGCCCACGGTTTGCAGAGGGCAGTGTGGACTGCCTGCGGGAGATATGCGATGCAGGAACTGGTGCTGGAATCACGCTGGTTTCTGCATCGCTACAGTGTGAACCTAGGCTAAAGGGCAAGAGTTGCATCAAGCCAAATTTTTTTTTTTGTTCTTTTAAGTCAAATCGCAAGCATTTTGTATAAGATCATATTATTGGTTCTAAAAAAAGGATAATGTGCTAGTTTTAATGCTTGGTATGTCGTTCCACAGTCAGCCACCTGCATCTCCAAGCACACAAGAAGCAATACAGGGCATGTTGTCAATGGCTAACTTGCCTTCAGACTCCTGTCTACAAACATCATGGAGCACAAACCAAGCAAAAAACAATTCCATATCAGCTCAGAACTCAAAGAAATCAAGCAGCAACAACAGCAACAACAAATGTGCAAGCAAAAGGCCCAGTAAGAAAGTAACAAAGAACAGTAGTATCACCATGGATGACTATGAGGAGGAGCAAGATAACCTGGGAGCATGTTTTAAAGACTCTGACTATGGTAAGGACCAATGTTAAATGTGTTTGATTATAGTGGAGCATAACTAAACCTTTAAAATGCAGACAGTTGGAGAGAAGTACTTCTGAAGTGTTGTGTCTAGGCATGTCATAGTAGAGGGCTAACTATGACAAGTCCAAAAGGCTGACGGGTATTTGAGAGGGTTAGTCTGAAACCTTATGGCCATTACTGTATATATGTACACATTTAAAAACTGTGAAGTGCACTGAGACAGATGAAGTGGAAGTGATTTGCACACAATTATGCACATAGCATAGGGCAAGCCCATTCACTTGAGATATATTTGATGTTCTTGTACTGGGTTACTGCATGTGTAATTTTATTGATATTTAGAGTAGAGAACATAGTAAAGTATACCGTAACAACTGATAGGAAACCAACTTTTTATCTTTTCAAACGTTGTTACTGATGGCTAAATTCTGATTGGTGTGGGTGTCTGACTAGGCATCCTTTCTTTTTGTCCTATTTATCTGTACTTGTGATGATTATAAAGTTGGTAAACCTGTAATTAAATGCAACAGGAGTCACTGAAAGCGGAACTAAACCAAACAATTTAACAGTTTCAATTTTTTTTATTTAAGAGAGAAAGGCAACTTCCAAATAGACAAATATATACAAAATAGGAAGCATACAAAGGATCCAGTAGCAGTAAAGTAAAATTACAATAGATTAAAGCCAGGGGAGTCAAAAAGAGGGCCAATGCTGGCCGGTAAATTGCAGGGGATCATAACAAATACCATCCACAATATAAACCGGAGTCAACAAAGAAATCATGAGAAATCATCCTCTAAAGGTAGTAGTAGCCTGCAATGTTAGGATGCAATTCCAGAAAATATTCCCGAAATGGGGTATACTATATAAACCCGAAACATAGTAGAAAACTGACCAAAATCTGTCTGCTGAAACCCGTCCGTCCGACATGTCCGCTGGTTAGTACGCCTAACCAGCGGACAAAAGTATTTTACTTCCTGGAGTGGTGACGTGGTGGCGTCAACATCACCGCCACATCACCGCGCTGTCTGTCGGCGGGGATTTTGGTTTGAACGTGTGTACACGGATTAAACCAAAATCTCCCAGGTGATATGTCCGATGAAAACGGTCTGTCGGACCGATTCATCGGACATATCTCCTCGTGTGTACGCGGCCTAACAGATGGCGAAGAATAGATTTTTTGTATACTTTGGCATGGAATTGTGGAAGCATGCAAGACCAGAAGATATGCCGCAACGTCCAACATTGCTCCTGACAACGCCAGCACAGGGCAGAGGTGCCCAGGAAATACCTATGAAGAAGAGATGGGGTGCAGTACCAGCGAATAAGAATCTTAAAATATTGAAATTAAGATTTCAAGGTGAATCTAGTTATATTGTTTCGCTGCATCTTTGAAAATGTTCTACCCACGTCTAATACCCATTTATTCAAAGAGGGCTGTAGGAAGTCCTCAGTAGGTGTGACCAGAAGGGTGTATATTACCAAAAGCGTGTGATGAAGCAGGCCACTTGCCGAGCAGTACTCTTTAAGCTTAGTCAGTGTGCGGCAAAGGGGCAAGTAGAGACCGTAGAAAATGGCGTATTTGCAATGCTTTCCAGAAATCTACATAAAAGGGGCCATTTTGGTTAATCAGCGCCTGTAATGAAGGCCAGGAACCCGATGTTGCAAAGTGTGAAGCCCAGGGGTCAAGTCCTGGGAAAAAAAGGACCCCATATCCACTCCCCCACCAATAAAAAAATAATAATTATACGCTCATATGCATAATTGCTAAACCGCATGTTTTTTTTTTTTTCGATCTAAGCAAGTTCTTTTTAAATCCCGCGATAACTAAGTGGCAGTTTGCTAATCTAGCAATCACTACAGGTCTGCTTTAAATACCTCTTATCTTCAGTGATGTATAATAGCTGGGGCACATTTAAAAAATATTTACCCAAAATGCAGCGGGGATTTGGAAGAAGAAATAAGCCAAAGAAACACAGGGTTTTTTTGGGGGTCTTTAAAACACAATGAAAATAAGAGATAATTTGAAGATTTGTAAGTGTTGTGTTTGTGTGTGGTCTTAACCTACGACAGAAATACCAACTCAAGAAGATTTGCAATGTCTTGTTCAACTAATTCTAACTCTCTCAGGTAAAATTGAAGTTTAGGCAGAAAAGGGGGCAATATTTTATTTCAAAAGTAAATCTAATTACTTGGCGTATTCAGGGAAATTAATGCATGAAATAGAGACATTACATTCTAAATGTTTTCACAAACCGGTTCAGTAATTTGATTTGCTGTCTACAGTTATGATCATAATAAGAGCACTTTAGAAGTGCTCGATGCAAATGTAGCGCCTGCTATTTTAATAAATACATCATGATAGATTAAAGTAGGAAAAAGGATTTGTATCCCAGTAAAGAACGCCACATGACTTTATATAGTTATGGCAAATCTAGTCTTATACCTATATCTTATCTCTTTATTGATGTTGGCTGTCCGTATAATACAGAAATACTGTCTTTCACTTCAGTAATTTCGGCTTGGTATTTTAAAGTATCTGATTAGAAGAAATAGTTGAACCTTTAACCCCTACCAAGTATAGGATGTACTACTTTAATAAGTATATTTAGGATCATGATGCATATATACTGCAAATGATATGCTTTCTGAAAGAGTACATTCTCCATATGCAGAGAAGATTGGCCAATCTACACAGTACGGAGCAGAGGCAGGCACGCCAGTTACATTAGTTGCCAGCAGTGAGTTGATGACAACGGTTATTGGCAGATATTCACTGTGAATATAACCTGGCAATGAAAAACCAAATCAAGCAGTAAAAGTAAAAATCGACTGCACACAAAAACAACGTAAGTGTGGCAGTTAAAGTGGATGTAAACTCACTCTCATCCTTTCTAAACTACTGCCATAGTGCTGATCTATAAGGATATAGATGTCTCCTGCATGTATCCTTACCTGTCAAATGTCTCCCCTCTGTCTGTTATAAGAACTGAAAAACTGCAGACTCTGTGGGTGGATCTGTTGTCTGGAGCTCTGTGGGTGGAGTCGTGATGTCTGTAGATTCCCCGCCCTCCTCTACACTCCCCTTGTTAACATGCATTTTTTCCTATGTATTCCTTACACTGAATTCTGCTATGATCACTAACATCCAGTCAAAATCCAAAACCACATGACTTCAGAAAAGGAGTGGGGGTGGGAATTAAAAAATAATGCCTGTCTCCAGGCTAGTGCATGAGATATGTAAATAACCTGTCACTCACAGCAAGGAGGGAGGAACGGACTAAGGTTTTTCTCTGTAAGTCAGTTTTATTTTTACTGAACAATAAAAGAGGGTTGCTCAGAGCTGGATTAAAGCGGAGTTCCACCCAAAAATGGAACTTCCGCTAATCCACTCCTCACCCCCTTACATGCCACATTTGGCATGTAATTTTTTGGGGGGGGAGTGGGGGCTTCAGGAGGAGTGGGACTTCCTGTCCCACTTCCTCCTTCCGCAGAGGGGCTGGTTAGGCAATTAAGCTTAATCGCCTACAGCAGCCCCTCCCTGTAGGCGATCGCATGGGACACATGACAGGTCCCATGTGATCGCCTGTCCAATCAGCGGCGGGCCGCACCACTCGCGGATGCGCAGTGCCGCTCGCGCATGCGCAGTGGGTGCCCGGCCGTGAAGCTGAAGGCTGTCACGGCTGGGTGCCCACAGTTGTGATGAGGATGGCGGCTGGGGAGGGGGGGAGAGGAGCGGAGCCCCAGTCGGAGCGGAGCTGGAACGCTGGCGCAGGTAAGTGTCTGTTTATTAAAAGCCAGCAGCTACACTTTTTGTAGCTGCTGACTTTTAATAAACACAAATATTGGCTGGAACACCCCTTTAACTCTGTGTGGCAAGACTGGGCACATATGATAGGAAATCTTAAACTCTACATTGTGACATCAAAAAAAAAAAAAAATCGGGTTTACATCCACTTTAATCTGATGCTGAAGATGTAATACCTCTCTGAATTAAAGAAAAACCCTAATGCCGCGTACACACGATCAGATATGTCCGCTGAAACTGGTCCGCCGACCAGTTTCAGCAGACATATCCGATCGTGTGTACGACCTGGCGGACAGGTTTTTCCAGCGGACAAATTTCAAAGCATGCTTTAAAATTTGTCCGCTGGAAACCTGTCCGCTGGTTAGTACGCCTAACCAGCAGACATAAATCTCCCGCATGCGTCGAATGGATTCGACGCATGCGTGAAAGTATTTTACTTCCTGGAGTGGTGACGTGGCGGCGTCAACGTCACCGCGTCCTCAGTCCAAGGGGATTTTCGTCCGATGGTGTGTACACGCCATCGGACCAAAATCCGAGGAGACATGTCCGCTGGTAACGGTCCGTCGGACATGTTTGAGAGGACATGTCTCCTCGTCTGTACGCGGCCTAAGAAATTCTAATTTCTCCTTGGGGGTGGGGTGTGATCCACCCTCTCCCATGGCACTGTTGAGTTTGACTTTTCAGCAAAGCTGGAGTTGATGTTAGGATATTTTTTCAAATAATAAAGGTTTATGCCACAAACACTGCCAGTAACCTCAAATGTGGTAAGAGCTAAACACAGTTCATAGGTCAATATAATGACAGCTTGCCTGGCCCAAAAGCAGCAAATCAGCAGATTGAAGGTTATCTGTATAGCGTAAAGTGGACACCACTTCTAAGTGTAGCACATTAGTGTTTAACATTAAAAACACAAAAAATACACTCACGTTTAGTATGATGAAAGAAGGCAGATCTAAAAAGCAAGGGAAGTCATCTCATGGACACAGTATAAACTGCAGGAATCGGGCCCTGAGGCATAAGAAAGAGGTGTGACCACCTTGAAACACATAGCCATGGTATACAATCAGTCAACACCACAAAAAAGTTGAAATATAAATCAGACTCTGTAAAAGAGTGCTGAATTTAAGCAAATTTATATAGATTTTTTTTTCTTTTTAAAGGGCCCCCACTTCTCTAATTTCTTTGTTGAAGAGCGATAATTCCCAAAATAATGTTAACGTCTGACACTTCCAGGGTTGTTGGATGTCTTTTCCCCCAGCCTCATGCTGTGTGGTTCTATCTTCTGACCCTTATGTCACTATGGACACATTAGTGACATAGCGGCCCACAGGAGAAGTCATAGCACCAGAAAATCTGTCATGAAAGAAAAATAGTTGAAATTGTCATGTTCAGATTCATGCTGCCCTTTTGTCTACACTTTTTTGACAAGGGAATAATGTGTGTAGAAAGGTCTAATGCGCTACTGTGAGTAAACTGTGGTGGAAGGGTGGATAGCAACCACAAATTGGGGCAGCTCAATCTGTGTGTTCACAATCACGAAATGATAATAGGTATAATAGGTGATAAGCGCTACAAAAAGTGGTGCATAGGTCCTACAAAAATACAATAGTGGAAAATATATATAGCACACAATATGCAAAAACAAAAGCAAAACCTCAACTTGATCGATGAATGACAAAGCTAAATAGTGCTTAAATGCAAGTGACAGTGAGGAAACAAATGATGATAATAATCATGAATAGAGTTCCGTGTGTTAAAACATTAATGGTGACCAAGGGTGAATACGGTGGTGAGTTCCCTTGAGGGTGGTGGGGGATGTGCTGGATATGAATCAATAGCACCAGGCCGGATGGGGCCGGCAACAGCTGGCGGGCTGGGTGATACTCAGATAGATGACTTATCCCACGATGTTTATTAGGTACTGGACATCCCCAACAGGTAATGTAGTTCCCTTACCTTCAGGGTGCTATATGAGGGCATATAGTTAGATGGATCCAGGTGTGCAGGTTTCACTGTCCCAGATAGGTGTCCTCTGTTGTGTCCAGGAACCGCTATTGATCCAAGCTCAACCATCCAACTTGGACGGTTGAGCTTGGATCAATAGCGGTTCCTGGACACAACAGAGGACACCTATCTGGGACAGTGAAACCTGCACACCTGGATCCATCTAACTATATGCCCTCATATAGCACCCTGAAGGTAAGGGAACTACATTACCTGTTGGGGATGTCCAGTACCTAATAAACATCGTGGGATAAGTCATCTATCTGAGTATCACCCAGCCCGCCAGCTGTTGCCGGCCCCATCCGGCCTGGTGCTATTGATTCATATCCAGCACATCCCCCACCACCCTCAAGGGAACTCACCACCGTATTCACCCTTGGTCACCATTAATGTTTTAACACACGGAACTCTATTCATGATTATTATCATCATTTGTTTCCTCACTGTCACTTGCATTTAAGCACTATTTAGCTTTGTCATTCATCGATCAAGTTGAGGTTTTGCTTTTGTTTTTGCATATTGTGTGCTATATATATTTTCCACTATTGTATTTTTGTAGGACCTATGCACCACTTTTTGTAGCGCTTATCACCTATTATACCTATTGACAAGGGAATAAGTTGGGATTCTGGAACCAAAGTCCGTATGTCTGCAGGTGCCTGTGGCATGAACTGAGCTCTACACTTCACAGATGCAGTACATGTGGGGTTTTGCTAACCAACCTGATTCCTCAATAAGGGGAGCCCAGGCCATCGTGCACACACTATCTCGGGGGGGTATTTGTGTTCATGCAGGTGATGAAACATAATGTGTGCATATCAAGACAAAAAAAAAATAGCGTACGAGAGGGTACCAAAACACACTAATAAAACAACTAAAAGTCAAAAAAAAAAGTCCAGGGAATATGACGTGTGCGCATGCCTAGGTCTGTGAATAGCGGCAACAGACATGCGACAATAAGCAGTCTGAAGATGTAGGTACTATCACACCTTTACATTGTTTTCAAAAAGTTTATTTTCAATTAAAGCAATTGATGATATGGGTTTTAAGATAATGCCACTGAGACACCTGTCTTGATCCACAAATCACAGGGACACCTCGGGTATTCATACATACACTTTGGTCGGGTTTGTGGCGTGTAATATGTCAAAACTGCAGTCTGATATTCCATATTTTGTTCAATATTTTCCTTCTTTCTAGATAGGGAAGAAATATTTCTAAGCAAAGTGTAATTTGAGTTTTAACGTTGTTAAGGTGCTGTCAAGCTTAAAGGTGGCCACATATATCTCCCTTATCTTTGTGGGTGCCATGGGAAGCCCAGTCCAATCCCGAGGCATAACATCCCCAACCCTTTCCATTGTTCAGTGCTTTGAGCCCCTCTACCCAGCAGAAAGATTTACATTATAAAAGATTTTTGCCAGAGCACCAAACTTTCCAAAGTGGTATCTGGTGTTTTGCATATTCAGGGGCTCCTAGGGTACTTGGGGAAAATAGTTAAACCTTAGTGTAGGCACCTTTTTGGATAGCGTTGAGAGGTTGGAACACTTAACAGTTTTTATTGCTGTCTATGCCCATGCTGGGGGGGGCATAGACAGCAGTATAGATTTATCCTAGTGACCATTGTCACCAGGACTGAGGCTGGGTTCACACCTATGCGAATTGAGTGCGGCTTAAACTGCATCCAATACGCAGAACATTTCTAAATACATTGTTTTCAATGAGGCTGGTTCACATATGTGCGATGCATTCGCACTGCGCATTGCAGAAAAAACGTGTGCGTATTTTATGCCTTGCGGTGCAGCTCAGGTGCGAATTCAGGCCCATTATATTCTATGGGTACGCAGCTGATTCGCAGATGTGTTAATTTCTCTTCAGGAATTCCTCTCATTCAGCCCAATACACTTCCCCCCCACTCTCGTCTCCCCTGTAACTTCTCCCAGGTCTCCAAATTTGCAGCTAAAACGGAGCTAATCTGCTGAACACTTCTGTAATCTCTCTGCAAAGATAAGAGAGCTGAAATTCGCACCGCACAAGTGTGATTCCAGCCTGAAAGTAAGGTAAATTCTAAAAGTTGTTACTGAAACAGGGCTAGAGGGGACTTCTTCCAATAGGGATGCTTGTTACAGTGATACCTTTCTTTAGAGCAGGGGTCTCCAAAATACGGCCCTCCAGCTGTTGCGGAACTACACTTAACATGAGGCATTGTAAAACTCGACATTCACAGACATGACTAGGCATGATAGGAATTGTAGTTCGGGCCGTAGTTTGGAGACCCCTGCTTTAGAGATATCTCTTTTCAATTCTTCAGACAAGAAGTGAAATTAAATCCCCTTAAAGGAGAAGTAGGGCCAAAGTTCTGTTGGCCCTACTTCTATGGATCACATGAGTGCACTTGTTCTGCACTGCTTTGACCCATTTTCAGCCGAAAGTGTGCTAAAGTCAGTTGTCAGACTTTACAGTCTGTATTAACTCATAGTTACATAGTTAGTCAGGTTGAAAAAAGACACAAGTCCATCCAGTTCAACCATAAAAGAATAAACAAACAAAATAAAACACAGTACATCCCATACACCCAACTCCATACCCACAGTTGATCCAGAGGAAGGCAAAAAACCCCAGCGGAGCGATGATCCAATTTGCTGCTGGAGGGGAAAAAATTCCTTCCTGATCCCCCGAGAGGCAATCGGATTTACCCCGGATCAACTTTACCTACAAAACTTAGTACTCGGTTATATTATGTGCATTTAGGAAAGAATCCAGGCCTCTCTTAAAGCAATCTACTGAGCTGGCCAGAACCACCTCCGGAGGGAGTCTGTTCCACATTTTCACAGCTCTTACTGTGAAGAAACCTTTCCGTATTTGGAGGTGAAATCTCTTTTCCTCCAGACGTAAAGAGTGCCCCCTTGTCCTCAGTGTTGACTCAGAGGCACACATCAGCAGCTGACACAGCCCAGAGCTCCAGTGAGCCCTGGAGCTGCAGAGTAGAGAGTCAATGATTGTCACTCACTGAAGACCGAGAACTGAGCGATCAATGGTTTTTGATCGCTCAGTTCGCAGTGTAGAGCTGGTGGGGGGACTGATGCAGCTGGCATCGGTGCTGCAGTCATCTAGGTGAGTATTTATGCTTTTTGTTTTTGTTTTTATAATTCTGAACCTCGCTTTTAATGGGACACAGACAACAAAAAAACATGATGGGGTTTTTACTATTCTGCTTAAAAAATAAAAATAAACTTTAACCTTTATAAAGTAATTCTAAGAATGTTTTGATTAACTGAAGGTCAGAATATTAGCATAGAAGAAATCCCTGCCCTTGATGATCAAACAACATGTTGTCATATTGTGCAGTATTTATGGTGTGTCCTTGAAGGGTTTTCTTTACTGGTATCGTGTATCATGAAAAATATGTTTTTATTCATGAAAACGTCTAAGCATTCATTATGAGATAACAATACCATTTTGCACTTCTGTGTTTTTGTTTTGTTGCAACCTCATTCATTTCCATTACATAAATGCATAATTATGTTTTTTTTAGATAATACACTAAATAGTTAAGCCTAGCGCTCACTTTATCTGTATAAAAGCTGGACGGCGATTGCATTATGTGTCCTCTTTTGTGCTTACTCAAATATCCGGATGTCCTGTTATGCTGCACACCTCAGATGAGCTGGGTTATTTTACAGACATTTATGTGTATACTGTACATATTGGGGGCCTGTGGAATTGAATAGGTCTTGGGGGAAGATATTTTTCCTAAACACAGCAGATTTTTAGGCAACAGACTCATTTGAAGGAGACTGTAGAAAGCTTTCTGTTTTTCTCAGCTCTACAGCAAATATAAAATACAGCATAATTGTGTCAGACTTCAAATCACATCACGATCTACATTTCTGTCTGTAACACTTTAAAATTGGATAACCTGCATTTTATTTTTTGATATGCTATTTGTCTTACATGTCATATTCTTTATTTAAAGTACAAAAAAAACAACTGATGATGGGTATAGAGCGCAGTTAACTACAGCTGCCTTTAGTACCCCATAATGCTAGGCTGTTCTGGTTGTTTTCAAACTCCTTTTTGCCCCCATATGTTTTTACAGTCCTTTACTATTATGTGTTGCCCCATTGGCCAAAAGGAATGTGTTGGGGGTCTGAGGCAATTGATAAACTCCAACAAGAAAATGGCGGAAGTTTGCTGGTTGAGAAGGTTTGGGTGTGCTTCAAGTATGTGCAGGCACCCAAAGCAACCTGCACTTTATACCTGCTAGGAGCTTTATGCAGGCCATACACGGTCAAATTTCGAACTAATTTTCCTTTTTAAAATCAGAAAGTTTTTTTTTTTTTTGTGATCCGATGATGCCACCATTGATTTTCGAAACTCGGCCGACCAAAACATTCATGTTGCCGGGAATATTCGTTTCTCTCCGGGAATATTCTTTTCTCTCCGTAAAATATTAGTTTCTCTCCGGGGATTTTCTTTTCTCTCCGTAAATATTCGTTTCTCTCCGGGGATTTTCTTTTCTTGCACATGCACATTTTTTTTCTATTACATTTTTCGCACGATTCTTCCATCATTAATCAGAAAATCGTCCGTTTTTCCGAAAATTTTCAACATGTCGGATTTCTCAAATTTGTTTGCCACAAGAAAATCAGCTTGCAGCCCACTAACGGTGCGAAATACGAACAAAAATCCTTTGATACGATTTTCGCAAGAAAATTCTTTCGAAATTTGAACCATGTATGGCCGGCTTTATTTTATTTTTTTCTAAGTTATGCCACGTACACACGATCAGAAATTTCGACAAGAAAACCGTGGATTTTTTTAAGACAGAATTTTGGCTCAAACTTGTGTTGCATACACACGGTCACACAAATGTTGTCTGAAATTCCGACCGCCAAGAACGCAGTGACGTACAACACTACAACAAGCCGAGAAAATGAACTCAAATTGATTCAGAGCATGCATGTTTTTTTGTGCGCCGGAATTAAATACAGACAATCAGAATTTCCGACAAGGAACTTTTCCAGTCGGAAAATTTGAGAAACAGCTCTCAAATTTTTGCTTTCGGAAATTCCGACAGAAAAAGTCAGATGGGGCCTACACACGGTCGGAATTTCCGACCAAAAAGGTTTGACCGTGTGTACGCGGCATTAGAGAGGTACTTTAGTGAACTCTAGCTTCAACTGTTCTGTTGTAACGGATACTACTCAAGGTTTCTCTTGCAGTGGGTAGGAAAAATTGCCCCCCCCCCCCCCACACAGCATTAAAACATTTTAGCATACAAATCTGAATTGGCATTTATTTTACTTTGTAAGTTACTAATTTCGATTCAAATACAGTTAATGTATACATTTCCCATTTTTCTTTTTTAATTATGAGATGCTTGATATCAAATCTTGTGTTTGCAAGAAGCTATTCTTTTATCTTTTTATATCACAAATTGTGGTAAGCTACCAAACATACTTTTTTCGATATAATATATTTTTAGCTCATTTGTAAAAATGAAGTTAAAATTTAGGTTTTCTGACCTTTTAAGTTGTCTCAACTGAGGTGTGCAAAATAGCATGGCGTATAAAAAAAGTGAGATTTAGCGTAGTCCCATAGCTGAATAAATGGTGTCCTAATTAATATCACCCACCTATGACTGATAACATTGGAGAAAGCTAAGCTTATTACAATGCTTATAATATAGGGCACTGCAAAATGCAATATAAATGTTCCAAGTGCAAACACCTATAGAAACCATTTTACTGTTAGACAGATGAAATCTGAATTGCGGTTATTTGCTCTGGGTTACTGTACCTTGCACATTGCTCTTTACGTAGCCCAAATTTGCAGTGGAGATTTCACAGTACACTCCAATAACACTGATCTCTGTTTGTATAGTTTACCCATCTCTCGAGTCAGATGAAGATAACCCTGTGTTCAAATCTCGATCAAGGAAAAGAAAATGTTCTGATGATGCTCCATATAGCCCCACAGGTGAGCATGCATCTCCTATGATCCTCCTGCAATATAGACTCCCAAGTCCTCTGTTATTCTATCTGATACAGCAGTATTTTTTCAGTTTTAAAAAATTATATAACTATAAGCACACTGCTCTAACTAGTTTATTAAGGGTCTAAGTCATAGCAATAATGTCAGAGCAACAGTATTCTTCTATATATATTTTTCTGTTTTTTGCCAGCCATAGGAAGGATTTCATGTCATCATTCCATCACATTATGTCATTGGTAAAGCTGACTGCATTTTTTTTTAATCATATACTAACAATCTGGTCACAACTGAAAAAATGCTGCTGAGCTGTGGGTTGGATAGAGATGTTGGAGAATTAGCAACAAAATTACTTCCCGGAGACGTCATGGGATTTCTGATGAGGCCAAGGTCATGGTATAAGAAAATGTATTGAAATTCTGATCCCTCACACAGTGTTCCAGCAAATAGGAACTCCTTGTAAGTAATGATCTTTTTTTGGGAACTGAGAAACAATAAGGACTTTGATATGAACCACCATAGTTGAAACATCCACTAGCGTTGGTGCTTTCATGCTATTGGGACCATAAAGAACTATGGCCCAGATTCAGATAGAATTAGACTATCGTAGAGTATCAGAAATACACTACGCTGCCGTTTTTTACCTGGCTCTACGTGGAATCCAGGTAGATTTTGTCCAGTAAACGACGGCGGCGTAGTGTATTTCTCCCGTCGCAATCCATCTAGACGAATAGGGGGCGTGAAGCATTTAAAATAGGCGCGTTCCCGCGGCGATCGAACTGCGCATGCTCCGTTCGCAAATTTCCCGCCGTGCATTGCGCGAAAACACGTCGTTACGTCATTCGTTGTTTGAGTAGCGTCGTTTACGGACAATCCTAGTCCCGAACGAGTTACGTAAAAAAAAAAAAAAAAAAAAACAAATTCGACGCCTGAACGACGGCCATACTTAACATGGGCTACGTACCGTTAGACCAGCAAAAAGCCTAACAGTACGTAAAAAAAAATAGACGAAAGCGATTGCGAAGACCACTCGTATCTTCGTGGATCGCCGTAAAAACACATTTGCATATCCCGACGCATCAAAACGACGCGAACTCCTCCCAGCGGCCGCAAAAATAATGCAGCGTAGATCCGAAGGCTTACGAAGACGTAAGCCTCTCGGATCGAAGCCCGAAGCCGCCGTATCATGGTTTGAGGATTCAAACTAGTGATACGGCACGCGAAATTTGAAATTACTCCTGTCTAACACCAGTTAGACAGGCGTAATTCCTTTCTGAATCTGGGCCTCTGTCGCTATAATTTAAACGTACTTTATATAGAGCTGATTTTTTATTTATTAAGCCTTAGGTAACCTAATACTTATTATCCTTACTACAGTTAAATGTGTGTGCATATAGTAGGACCCAACTATCCTGCTGTTTTTTTTTTAAATTATGGGTAGAAACACATAAGTATTGTGCAAAAGTTTTAGACTGATGTAAAGAAATGCTGTAAAGTCAGAACTTTTTCAACAATATATATATATCAATTGTTTATTTGTGATCATTTACAAAAAAATTAAGAAAAATCATCTAAATCAAATAAATATTTGGTGTGACTACCCTTGGCTTCAAACCAGCATCAATTCTTACACTTGCACAAAGTCAGGGCTTTTGTAGGATTAGAGTCAATTGTATGATTAACCAGTTATACTAAGCAGGTGCCAATGCTCATCAATTTCATATGTAGATTGAAATACAGTCATTATTTAAACAGAAACAGCTGTGTAGGAGGCTTAAAACTGGGTGAGGAACAGGCACACTGTTTCAGTTATGTGAATGGACAGAGTCAGTGATCACTGACTCTGTTCATTCGCAAAAGAAAGGAGACAGGTTTACCGGCTCATACCTCCGCTCTCCATCCTGACAGATCGAGGACAGAGGTGGCGGAGGAGGACGCAGACGGGTGCGCGGAGCAGAACGGAGGGGGACATGGAGCAGAACAGAGGGGGACACGGAGCAGAATGGAGAGGGGCACGGAGGGCGACACAGAGCAGAACGGAAAGGGACTGGAGGAGGATACAAGGACAGTCAGTGGTGATCGGTGCGGTGGGGGAGTTACAAGCACTGATCACCCTGTATAGATTTTACTAAAGCAGCTGAAGGAGGGGGAGAAGCGGCTGTCGATCTTTATTGAAATCTATACAGGGTGATCAGTGTTTGTAACTCCCCCACCGCACCGATCACTGCTGACTGTCCAGGTATTGGGTGAAGCATCGGAGCATTTGCCCAGTACTGCTCCGTATCGGTACCGAAACTAGTATCGGTATCAGGACAACCCTAGTTACTGAATCAGCAATTTCTCTCCCAAGCAAAGATTTCAAAGCAGACTGTGATTTTAAGATCTGTTGTTCAAGCTTCTTTGAAGAAGCACAAAGACCGTGGACACAGTGGTCAGCCAAGTAAACTTAATGCAGCAGATAAAAGACGCATCATGCCTACATCCCTTCGACATTGGAAGATGTCCAGCAGTGCCCTTAGCACAGAACTAGGGGAAACCAGTGGGACCCAGGTACTCCAAACTATCGTCTGGAGAAGTTTGGCCAAAAATAGTCTTCATAGAAGAAATGGGGCCTAAAAGCTATACCACTGATGTGAAAACAAGGTTGAACAACACAACTATGCACAAAAACATAGGAACTAGGGTGCAGAAAAATGGCAGCAGGTGGTCTATACGAGTCAAAATATGAAATATTTGGCAGTAGCGGGAGGCAGTTTGTTCGTCAAAGAGTTGGAAAGCAGTACAATAATGAGTGTCTGCAGGCAATAGTTGAAGCATAGTGAAAGTTCTTGCAAGTTTGGGGCTGCATTTCTGAAAATGGAGTTGGAGCTGGTCAGGATCAATGGTGTCCTCAATGCTGAGAAATACAGGCAGATACTTATCCATCATGCCATACCATCATGGAGGCGTGTGATTGGCCCCAAATGTATTCTGTACCAGGACAACAACCCTAAACATACTGCCAATGCCATTAAGAAATATCTTCAGCATGAGGAAGAACAAGGAGTCCTGATCTCAACTTTCATCAAGCCTGTCAGGGATCACATAAAGAAACAGCCACTAAAGATCTGTGGTTAGTTCTCCAAGATGTTTGGAACAGCCTACCTGCCAAGTTATTTTAAAAACTACTTGTATGTGCAAGTGAAGAACTGATGCTGTTTTGAAGGCAAAGGTTGGTCATACCAAACATTGATTTTATTTTGATTTATTTTCAGTCAATTTAGGGTCCATGCACTCAGCGTTTTTATAAACCCAGTGTACATGGACTCTTACTTTACATTTTGTTCTTTGAAAAAAATAAACTATTGACACTTCTGTTTCTGAAAGCGTTCTTCATTTACAGAGTTTTTTTTCACACCTTCCTAAAACTTTTGGACAGCGGTGTAAACTCCATACAGATAGCATCCTTTGGAAACTAAATCTAGAACTTTGATAACATTGGTGCCTCTATAATGGGGGAATTCTTAAAGGATATCTAAAGCCAAAATCATCTTTTTTTTTGTGTTTGTTTTGTTTGAAATGGTGACGCTTTAGAACATCTGTCAAGTTTTTATTGCTGTGTGTTCCCACTAGGTTGAGTCGCTCTTTTTATTTGTCTTGGTGAACATTGTCACCTGGACTGAAAGTAAGAGGAAAATCAAAAATTTTAAGCATAATAGTAATAGAGAGGAGATCATACAATGGGAACACTTCTGGTGCCCACTGTACAAGATATTCCCTACTTTGTAGAGATATCCTGTCACTGCCTGGTGTGTCTAAAGGACAGAATGTGAAGGGAAGGTGCTCCAGTGGGACAAAGACAGTTAAATAATATTTTTTTTTTTTTTACTGCTTTATTAACTTGTAGGGCTAAGCAAGAACTATAGAATATATTTATGAATAGACAGATTTAATCCCTCTTCTATGAAGATGTCCAAAGTTGTTCAGATACTGGAATGATGTGGTTTCTACTTTAAACACTGTATGTGTTATCTGTTTTGAGTGTAACCCTCTTACACCCAGCTATTTTGATATACCCATCCTAGATTAGTATATAATAGATGCCATTTGCAGAGCTTTGTTAAACTGCACAAAAAAGGGTTTCTACACCCCATCTTTAAAAGTTAGGGTCTTGTGCCTTGAGAAGATTTGGTAGCTCCCTGAGGCCTAGTCCTTCCCCCTATGGGTATTTTTAAGTAGCTTAGAAGGAATACGCATGCTGTCTTTGTATTATTATTTTCACATGTTGCTATGGTGGCCTCCAAATTATGTATTTTACGCTGTTTATGTTTTTTGCGGAAAAAATTTGAAAAACTGAAATGTGAAAAATTTCGTAAAGTAGCAGATATTCATACAATTGAATGTAAAACTGGACAGTTTTCCAAATACAATTCCTAGTTTTGAGGATAACTTCACTTTTAAAAAATAAATAAATAAAATACATGCCCATTTTTTTGCAGGTAATGTAAATTGTGCATATACTATTTATTTATTTATTTGGAGCCCGAAAAGCATTGCACTCCCAATCAGCAGATCGCTTGTAGTTCTCCCATTCACAGAACTCTGTGAATGAATGATGCAGCTGGGTGGGCGGAGCCCTGCACGGCCGCGTTTTTCCTAAATTGTGACAGCGGATTTGGGGAGAAGATCTTTGGCCCACTATCACAATGGAGGATCAGAGGGGTGCAGTGGCCTCGGCAACAATGACATGTTACACATTGTATATGGGTGTAACATGCAAACATGTTACAAAAGGTAATCTTATCCTTTAACTGAATGGGTGTGACTGCAACACCCCACCCCCAATTGTTACCCTCTTTTTTTTTCCGCCCCATCATCAATTCATCAGAGACTGGCTGTGTTAAGAGGAATTAGGCTTTATTTGCTGGAAAAGCTGGCATTTTGTATGTGAAGTCCCTGTCTTCGAAAGGCGAAGGACCTGCTGCAATCCACCCAAATAGGGTTCTCTTGAAAGTTTTTACTTACTTCATTCATGGATCCTCAAAATAAACAACCCATATTTAATTTTTCCTTGTGGTTTTGTGCTTTTAATATATGTGTGTATTTGATTAATTAAATCTGAACTGTTAAACAAAATTATATCAGTTCTTCCTAAGACAGTAGAGGTTCTATGAAGACTTTCACAAATTCGGCCAAGAGCATTTACTCTTCATGCTTACTGTATAGATGGCAACACATGGAGCACGTAAAAGAAATTAGTAAACATAAAAAATGGGTTATTAATTTAGTCTTCTTGAAACTTATTGTTGAGTAATGATTGACTATTTAGGATTTTTATTTGCTGTTATATTCATGCTGGTTCCACATTAAATGTTTGTTATCTAGCAAGAGTCGGACCATCCATACCCCGACAAGACAGGCCTATCCGTGAAGGTACGAGGGTTGCCTCTATTGAAACTGGACTTGCAGCTGCTGCAGCCAAGTTGTCTCAGCAGGTGAGACGATGTGAAAGTCTACCCTTTGCTATGTTACATCTGTTAGAAATTTATAATGCTCTAAATAAATAATAAAAAAAAATAGATAGTAGAAGCGATTCTGCTTATCTCCACGTTCTAATATTTCTGCATACTATTCCAGTAAACAATCTATAAAAATGTATTTTAAAGTTGAGAAATTTATATTAGTAGTTTAACAAATTCATGAAATAATATTTTTGTTCAGTTTCCCAAACGTTTAAATCATGCAAAAAAAGAGACAAAAAAGATTTACAATGCATTAAATTAAAGGGTTCTTTTGGAGTTGAAAATAATAATCCTCATAAAACACATATTTAGCATCCTTACGTATTAAACCCAAAAGCAAACATTGATTATAATAAAGCTTACCTATTCTTGGATGTGATGGCTGAATACGTTTTCTTTTTTTTTTTTTTTTTTTTTTTTCACCTGGTGAAAAAACATTTACAGGTGCATTGACAGTGGTGCTAACATCAGCTTTTATTTATTTATGTAAAACCTTTTTCCCAAAAGCAACTGTTTGCTGTAATGCTTATAAAGTGTTTGCATTGTCACACAGCAGGAGATGAATGGCAGGCAAGTGAGCAAAGCTCTGCCCCTGTCTATTAGTGGTGGCTACTCTCCTCCTCCTGACACGCTGGGGCACAACGAACACAATCGGGTCTTGGGAAGACCACCATTTTATCAGATGAGGAGAGATAAAAGGATGCATCAAAACTGGCCACTTGCACCAAAAAAGTTGGGGAAAGCTTTACCCCCACACTGACTGTGTTGCTGTCCAAATACGTCCCCTGTCCTCATTCAGCCAGAGTGGGGGCACTCTAATACAGGTGCTGTGTTATTGGCCAGATCAGCAAGTAAAAACAGAGGGGGAAAAGGTTAAAAAATAAAGCTGATGCGGTCGGCACATCCAATGTTTGGTAAGCTGCAATATATTAAATTTTTGCTTTTAGGTTTAATACTACTTCAATAACTCTAGTCAAAACATACACTTTTATAGACTGTCAGTGGTAGCTCTAAATGCAGCCATCATTAATGTTGTTTTATTTTCTAAACCTGGAGTGGCTAAAAAAAAGCTGATCTCCTAAACTAGAATTATGTATTTTCTATGCCCATCCTGCACTGAGATCATTGGGAGGCAGTGAAAGGTGTGCTGTGTCCAATGTAATGACTGTTATGCCTCGTACACACGATCATTTTTTGTGATGAAAAAAAACGACGTTTTCTGTGAAGTAAAAAACAACGTTTTTGAAACGTCACTTTTCAAAGACGATGTTGCATACACACCATTGTTTTTTTCACAAAAAGCGAGGTTACGTTCACCACTCTTTTCCATTGAAGCTCGCTTCATAACTAGCTTCTGGGCATGCGCGGGTTGAAAAACGTAGTTTTAAACGACGTTTTTGCTACACACGGTGACTTTTTGTGAAACAAAAAACGACGTTTTGAAAAACGACACAAAAAATTCAAGCATGTTGGAATTTTTTTTTGGTCGTTTTTTTTTAAGACAAAAAACAACGTTTTGCCCACACACGATCATTAAATGACGTTTTAAAAAACGACGTTTTTTTTCATCGCAAAAAACGACCGTGTGTACGCAGCATTAGAGGCTAGGCAACACCTTAACCAGTAGATATGGAGAGCAATAATCAAGAGCAAGAGCAACCCACTTCAACCTGTTTACATATCAAATGAACAAACCACCTAAAAACTAAAATTGCTTTCTGTGCAATATGCTCTTCAGTGATATATAATACACGATTTAAAAAATATTCTCTTCTATAACAGTGTTACTACCACAAATTATTGTGCAAATAAAAATGAAAGTATTGTTCAAAAATAGTCTGTATGCGTCTTCCTAATTATTATTTTCTTTCACCACTATGTACAATTTACTTCAAAAGAGATAACTCACCATAAAATGATGACCTTTCTTATAGGTAAAGGTCTGCAGTGCTTATTTACAAAACCCCATCTCTCACGATTCCCCTATTTTCATTATAAACTTCCTCTTCCAGGCAATGCAATAAAGAAAGAGCTGGGAGGGAAAAAAAATGTGATGAAAATAGGAGGATCATTGAGAAATGCAGTTTTGTAAATAAGCGTTGCAGAGCTTTAGATATAAGAAAGATCATAATTTTACGGTGAGTTATCTGTGGGAACACTGGTTATTGGATTGCATCTTTTCAAGTGGATTGGAGTGGAAGAGGATAATAATTAAATGTTCCCGAAAGGCCTTGTACACACGATGGGATTTATCCGCTGTAAACGGTCCCCGTTTACAGCGCATATTTACGCCGGACGGATCAAATTCCCCGCCGGCGGACAGCGCGGTGACGCGGCGGTGACGTTGACGCCGCCACGTCACCGCACCAGGAAGTAAACACTTCCGCGCGCATGCGTCGGATCCATTCACAGGATACGACGCATGTGCAGGCAGATATGTCCGCTGGTTTGCCGTACTAACCAGCGGACATATCTGATGGGCAGCTATCCGGCGGAAAAATTTCAAAGCATGCTTTGAAATTTTTCCGCCGGAGAAATCCGGCCAGAACGGTCCGTTTGCCCCTACACACGAGCAGATTTTTCGGCTGAAATTGTCCGTCGGACCATGTTCAGCGGATTTATTCCCTTGTGTGTACAAGGCCAAACAGTCAGAATGCCCATGAGTGTTTTTTTTGTGAATGTCATGTTCATGTGTGTCTTTATAAAGTGGAAGATAAGGTTTAACTCTTAACTATTCCTAAAAACTTTACATCTCCCCTCCTCATACCTATTCTTTATACCCTGTATGAAAAAAAAAAGATCTACGTACTTATCTTTTTTTAATCAGGTCCGGTCATGCAATTCATCAGCTTTGGCTGCTCGACAACAACTGTGAATTCTCAGAGCCTTCATGTCACCCATGGGCTCCCAGGGCCCTTCTGTTCTCGGTGCTCCCTCCTCTTCCCTGCAGCAGGGAAACGGGCGCTACTGGATCATGTGACTGCACCCGATTTAGAAAAAAAATATTAAGTACACCGATCTCTTTTTACAAGGGATGCAGTGTGTATAGAAAACAATCACTTTCCTTTAAAATATTCCCATGTTGTTGCTTTACAACCTGAAATGAAGACAGGGGCAGTTTTTTGGTTTTATACAACTGCATTTAGTCAGTGTAGATATAACACCAACATATCACAAAAAAATTTAAAAACTGAATCATGAGTTAAAAAAAGGATCACCCCTCCTAAAAATTACTTGTAAACTTAATCAGGTGTAGCTAATCACCTTCTCAAGGGCACATAATGCCATTTGACTTTCAATGGTGTTCAGCTGTGGACATTTTGATTGGCTCATTTCAGCATTTCAGTCCCTGGTAGTGCAACTGAAGCAAACAATCAACTATGGGTGGCAAGGCACTGTCACCGGGATCTCTGGGATAAAGTTGTGGATGGGCACAAGTCAGGAGATGGATACAAAAAATGTCAAAGGCTTTAGCAATGCGTAGACGCACAGTCACATCTATTATTAATAAGTGGAAGGTATTTGGTACAACACAGACCCTGCCTGGATCAGGACGTCGCTCCAAACCGGATGAAAAAGCCAGGAGGAAACTGGTCGGAGAGGCTACAGAAGAGGCCTACAGCAACTCTGAAGCAGTTGTGGGAATTTATGAGAGTGGTCATTTTGTGCATGTGACAACAATATCACAAATTCTCCACAAATGTGGCTTGTATGGGAGTGATGCAAGCAAAAAAAAAACACTCCTCCAGAAAGGCAACATGCAGTCACAACTGAGCTTTGCCAAAAAGCACCTTGAAGATTTTGAGTTCACAAAGAAAAAGGTGTTATTGTCAGATGAGACTAAAAATGTTAGGCCTAAACACCAAACGATATATCTAGTAGAAATACAATACAGCTTACCATCCAAATAACACCATTCGTACAGTAAAGCATGGAGGTGGTAATATACTGGTATGGGAGTGTTTCATTGCAGCAGGGACTGGAGCACTTGTCAGGATAGAAGGAAAAATGGATGGGGCAAAATATTGTCAAATTCTTGAAGAAAAACTGCTGCCCTCTGCCAGAAAGTTGTCAATGGGAAGAAGGTTTACCTTCCAACATGACAATGACCCAAAGCACACCGCAAAAATGACCACACAGTGGTTGATTGAGAAAAAGGTGAATGTCCTTGCATGGCCTAATCAGAGCCCAGACTTAAATCCCATTGAAAATATGTGGAATGACTTGAAAACTGCTGTCCACAATCGGTTACTATCAAATGTATCTGACGTTGAGCAATTCTTCAAATAAGAGTGGGAAAATATTGCAACGTCTAGATGTGCAAAGTTAGACATATCCCAACATACTAAAGGCTGTAATTAAAGCAAAAGGTGGATCAACAAAATACTGACACAGGGGGGTGATCCTTTTCCCAGCTCAGTGATTCTGTTTTTGAATTGTTTAAAATATCTGACATGTTGGTGTTATATCTTTCACTTGGATGTTATAAATGCAGCTGGATACAACAAAACTGTGTCTGTCTTCATTTCAGGCTGCACAGCAACAAAATGTGATTATATTAAAGGGGGTGATTTTTTTGTAGGTAGGAGGAGGGGGTATGGAATGTTTTTAAGAAAAGCTGTAATTAGTAAAGCTTCAGTCAGTTAATTAAAATTCAGCAGCTACAAAACTATAGCTGCTGACTTAAAAAACAGACACTCTCCTCTCCAAGGATCCAGCACTGTCCTCACCTGGGCCAGTTTTTCACCAATGTTTGGGTCCCGGGGGCGGCATGTTAACTATGGGTGGCTGACTGTCATTACTTGCAGCTTCACAGCCGGCTACACACTGCACTTTGCAAATTATCCGAAAGCCTTATCGGACCTGCGATGTGTTCCAGAAGATTGGAGAGAAAACTTTTGATTGGGTTGCCTAGTGGAGGCGAGTACCTGTCAAAAATAGGTACCCACTCCCCCAAAAATAAATAATTATATATATATATATATATATATATATATATATATGTATATATCTATATCTAGATATTCATTTACCAAATACGCAGGGGGGGGGATAAGAGGAGGAAAAGCGTAACTCCCCCTTTTGGGTGAAGTTCTGTTTTAGCCTTATCTTCCACTTTAGAATACACACACAAACTGTTGCACAAGGAACTCATTGACATTGATTTGTGAGTGACACTATTATAGCAGTGAATATATTGTATATAGTTTTGCTTACATATCACAAAGGTATATATTTCATGCTTATTTGATATGTATACAAGTTGAAGTGGATTGCACGCCTGATAGGTGTTTAACACTTACAAGAGAGCTCCACGTTCTTTACTTATTTGCTTTATTCTATTTATATAATACTAAATATTACATTTTATTTTTTAGGAATGTTGACTATATATATATATAAGAGTAATTTATAGGTAAAATCTAATCTTTAAACTGAAAATTTTGAATTAGCTTTGATTACTTTTTAAAGCTTTTATACTCAATTGAAATGGTAAATCTGTATTTTTTAGATCATTATTTCTCTGTTGTCTGTGTTTTCTTTTATTTATTTTTCCTTTGTTTGCTCTTTTCCCAAAATAAATAGCTTTAGTAAATTTGAAATTCACATTATCCATCTGCTTGCTTTTCTAAAAGTCCCTCTAATTTATTCCTCAATATGGCATCACAAGAATCATATTTTAAGATCACTATATTATTAAAGATTATTTAATTAGAACCATGCAATAGTACACAAATGGGTATGATTGCCTAAGCACATTATTTTAGGCATCATTTTTTTTTAAAAATCACATGATAGCAGAGGGAACATTTGTCATAATTTTATTTTAAGGTTAGCATGTCATTTTTTTTTCGTGTGATTTTACAAAATCACTGAAACCTGGATTAACATGCTTGATTTCTAGAATTATATTTTGCCCCTCTTTATTGATTTAATCTTAAACAATAATTTCATAGTACACATGATGATCATGTAGCTGAAATAATGCCCCAGTTCAACAAAACATGCCTCCTCCTATTAAGACAGAGCTTCAGAAAAAAAAGCACGTTGTAATGTTGTGCTACGCATCATATAAACAAATGTAAAACATAGGACTCCTCCACTCTAAAGGAAAGATATAATGGTCCTGAGTCAGCTTTATTTAAATCTTTTTAAATTTACAATTTTTATATTTTTTATATATTTTCCCAACTAACAAATGTTTAATACATAGGTTGCAGAGATTCTGAGTTTTCTTAAGAGACCACCCAGTAGTAACTTCTTTTTGGGGCCTTCTCTGCCAAACTGAATCTTGATATGGCCCCATATGAACAGTGCAGGTGGATGAGGTGTAGGTTAAACCTGGGTGAAACATACCTTAGTATCAACCTGCTTGTTAGGAATAATAAATATGAAATACTCTTATGTAATATTTTATTACCCTAAAATAAGGGAAATTCAAATATAATTTTTTCTTAAGCATTATAAATTAGAAAAAATATGCAAAGACAGTATATTCCCTTAAAACAAGAAATGGGAACTTTCCAAATCAAATAACATGTGATAAAATAATAGCAAACTTTTCCAGTAGGGAATATCAGCTCAGTATGGGGTTGAATGGGAATTTATTTCCTCCATTTACACATGGATGGAGTAAAATCTGTAGCCATCCCTATAAGCATTAACTTCTGAACTTTTTATTTTAGAAAATAGATTGATAATCATACTGCTGTTTGCATGAAGGGTTTATATATGCAAAACACCTTTAAAATGTAATTTCACAAAGTACAACCTTCATGGCTTTAGTCATTCCTAATTTTTATATTATTACACCAAACTTGTGGAATTTCTGAAACCTGGCCAAAGCATACTGGAGCTATTGCCCATTAGAATTACTTAGCTTAGCTTCCAATTATTGTTCCTTTTTTGGAACCAAATCCCTCTGTTCCTCTTTTTCCACTCAGGGTTCCCTCTACTGGGTTTGATGAATATCCATGTATGAATGAACGATACTACCCAAATGGGTTTATATTTCACTAAACATTCATATGATAGAATTGCTGGTATAAAGGAAAAGCAGTGGTGTAAAAAGTACCAGTAGATTTACCATATTTTGTGTGTTAAATTTTTCCTTGACTGCATGACTGAGAGTGTGGCGAGGATGTGTCTTTTGTCTAAATATTTTATTTTTCCCATCTCATAAAGTTGGAAAGCATACAACTTTTAAAAATATATTTAATATAATCCAGTCCAGTAGACTCTCGGGCTAAACTCATCGTTCTGCCTGACGAGGTTCCCGATGAGCCGTCGGAAAAGCTTGCCGAGCCAAAGTCCTCATTGAACAACGAGGAAAAAGAGAGTGTGCTCTCTTTTTTGGCTCGACAAGCTTCGGCAGAATATGTCTCCCAGCGAGCTTCTCGCTGGATTCTGCCGAGAAGCTTGGTCGTGTGTACGGGGCCTCAGTTGGACAACTCTGTGGAAGTAGTTTTGTCCAAAGTAGAGATAAGCTGTGTGGATTGCAACAGTAACATTAATTAACTAGCTGAATAAAAAGCACCAAAAAATATCTAAAATCACAACATAATGAATGGTCATGTACAACCTACTTAAGGCTGTCCATGCATTATACAATTTTGTTATGCAATTTTCCATTAGATGTACCAAACACCTTCAGTGCTGAATTTGAAAGCTTTTTTGAAAATTAAATAGAAAGGGGGGGGGGGTTAGAGAGCTGTAGATACACTCTGTGAATCTCAGTGAAAAGAGCACTGAGAGTTGATTGGAGGGAAGAGATACACCCCTCTCCACACAGCACACAGGAACAGAGCTGAGGTTGTCAATCTGCTGGAGCTCCCTACCCTGTCACCATTTTTCTCTTGGTGTCAGGAAACCTTGTCAGAAGTTATTCATGCTGATAAATGATGAAAATGACACTTAGTACTCTAAATTGAGACAAGTACACACAATAGGGGATGTCTGAGGTTTACAACCACTTTGGGTTACGAAAATTCTCATGCAACAAAGTAGAGATAATACAACTTCGGAAGTGATGTAATGTATTGTATTGTAAAGTATTCTTTCACTTCCAAGCATGCACAGTCTTGGTCACTCAATTTTTTTTTTTGAAGAATACGGTACTGAATAGATAAAAATAGTTTGTTCTGTTATCGTCCAAAAAAACATTTTCGTGCTTATCCCTTTGGATAATATCGCATGAACTGTCGTGATTGGCTCTGGAATGCTATGTACTAGTGATCAAAATATCATACAATTGCTTAGAAAGCCGTGTTTTGCGTGCAATGCTTTTTCATCATGTGTACTAGGCATAAGGCAACTCCGGTGTGGATGTCTAAAGCAGAAAGGGGATCCTTTGCACCATAATGAAGCAATAATTATTCTAAAAACAAACACGCCAACTTTAAATAAAACTATAACACAATGTAAATAATACAAACAGTCATGGCATTACTACTAAATGTTGACAGAATTCCCCATAAACTCTAAAATAAATAAATTGACTACTGCAGCTCCTCCCAGCAACCCTACTTATTAAACATTTCTCATCTCCTACCTATCTTTACTTCCTGAAGAGACAAACAGCCTACTTATGCCCACTATCTATTCTGTAGAGCTTTCTTTTCTAGAGCACTTTGCACTTGCTAGATCTATTCAGAAGTCAACCTTTACTTCTAAGCAGCCTCATGATAACAATTTGCTTCCTTAAAGGAGGAACAAAAGGTCAAGAAGAAAAAGAACACAAAAAAGAAGCTTTCACCCAACAATACAATAAAATGTCAGGAAAGCAGTTCTCCTGAAGCCACAAAGCTGGAATCCTTGGGGCCTAGCCTAGCGGACCACGAGTACACGGCCGGTGTCAGTACGTTTGGTGTAGCTCAAGTAAACCGAGGGTCCCAGCCTATGGCCCCCGGGGTGTTCCTCACACAAAGAAGACCGTCTGTGTCTTCCCAAAATAACTCAGCTGCCAAAGGTAAATGTATGTGTGAAATGTATACTGACTTGTGCGAGCAGTGGTTGAATTTATGAAACTTGGAGCTGTTGCCCATAGCGGAGGCTGAGAGTTTTATTTTACTAGCACAGATTTTAAAATTAAACCACAATAGTGTAATTTTGGGCAGCAAATCAACTTTTACTCCAGTTTTCATAAATTTGTCCAAATGTGTCAGTTGGGGATATGTTGCTTTGGGATGAAGGATGGAAAGAACCATGAAGGACATGATATAGTCAAGATTTTTGATAATATTTCTCAGTGTTAACACTGATATCTTAAAAGTGGACCCCTGCTTGAGACCTCTTTCCAAGTCATTGTGGGAAGGTGTTCTGTGATGACTGTTTTATATATGAATGACTGGATACAGAGACAACAACAGAAATGGAAGGGCTGGAGTGGCAATGACTTAAGTATAACTGGTTAGGTTAATGTACAGTGCTGTGAAAAAGTATTTGTCCCTTCCTGATTTATTTTTTTATGCTAATTTTTCAAACTTAAATGATTCAGATAATCAAACAATTCTTAACATTACACTAGGATAACCCAAGTAAATCCAAAATGCAGTTTTTAAATGATTTCATTGAATCAGAGAAATAAGCTGTCCAAACCTCCCTGGCTCTATGTGAAAAAATATTTGTCTACCCCCTCCCCCTTTGCTAAATCATAAATTAACTGTGATTAACCTTATTTTTTGGACAGCTGAGTTCAATTTAATTTCCCACACTAAGGCCTGATTACTGCCTTAACCGTTGAATCGAGAAGTTTCTTAAATAGAAGCTGTCTGAAGAACGCTTAAGAATCTCAAAAAGCAACACATCATGCCGTAATCTAAAGAAATGCAAGAATAGATGAAAAACAAAGTAATGGACATGTATCAGTCTGAAAAGGGTTACAAAGCTATTTCTAAAGCCTTGTACACACGGCTGGTTTTCCCGAGGAGAGCTTTTGGCTGGGAATCCCAGCCATGTGTATGCCCCTCGCAGTTTTTCAGTCAGGAAAACCGCCCAAAAACCACCGGACAAAAAAAGAGAACCAGTTCTCTTTTTCCCGCCGGCCAAACCGGCTGACTTTTGCCCAACGATTTTTGGCAGTTTTCCTATGGAAAAAAATGTGATGGAGCATACACATGGCCGGGATTCCCCACCATGGCAGTTTTCCTGTCAGGAAAACCGGCCATGTGTAGGGTGAAAGACTGACCGAGCAGGTTCTCGGCTTTCCCCTCGGGATTTCTGATGGGAACTTTTCCCGTCGGTAATCCTGCACGTGTGTACGGGGCATAAGGCTTTGGGACTCCAGCGAACCACAATGAGAGCCATTATCCACAAATGGAGAAAACTTGGAACAGTGGTGAACCTTCCCAGGAGTGGCCGGCCTACTAAAATTACTCCAAGAACACAAGAACAGAAAGAGACTGTGCAAAATGGCATCCATGGGGGGAGTTCCAAAGCGAAAGTCAAGGCTGACCAAAAAGAACACAAGGACTAATCTCACATTTGCCTAACATCTTGATTATTCCCAAAACTTTTGGGCAAATATTCTGTGGACTGATGAGACAAAAGTTAAACTTTTTGGAAGGTGAGCATCCTATTACATCTGACGTAAAACTAACACCGCATTTCATAAAAAGAACATCATACCAATAGTCAAATTTGGTGGTGGTAGTATGATGGTCTAGGACTGCTTTGCAGCTTCAGAACCTGGACGACTTGCCATTATTGATGGAACCATGAATTCTATGCTCTGCCAAAAAATCCTGAAGGAGAATGTCAGATCATCAGTTTGTGACCTTAAGCCCAAGCGCACTTGACTTATGCAGCAGGACAATGAACCAAAAAACACCAGCAAGTCCACCTATGAATAACTCAAAATAACAAAGTTAAGGATTTTGAGTGGCCTAGTTAAAGCCCGGACTTAAACACGATTAAGATGCTGTGGCATGAACAGGCAGTTCAAGCTCGAATACCCCCAAATGTAGCTAAGTTAAAACAATTCTGCAAAATAGATTGGGCCAAAGTTCTTCCACAATGATGTAAAAGACTTGCTGCCAGTTATCACAAACTCTTGATTGCAGTTGTTGCTGCCAAGGGTGGATTTTATTTTGCACATGGGTCAGGTAGGTTTGGACAGCTTTTTTCCCCTAATAACTAAAATCATCATTTAAAAACTGCATTTTGAATTTACCCGGGTTATCTTTGTCTAATATTAACATTTGTTTTGTGATCTGAATCATTTAAGTGTGACAAATATGCAAAAAATAAATCAAGAAGGAGGTGATTTATAGCCGTGCATTTAACCTTTGTTGTGTTAACACATTCATATGTATCACATTGAAATGCAGTATAATGCATTACCATGGGTTGCATTGCAGTGCAACATAAGTGTGTCTTGGGAAAATGTGAATGACACTGTAGTGCACCAACACACAAACCTGCAGCACAATGGTATGAAAGACCTTATGAAAGAATGACGATGCAGGAGCACAAATGGGACAAAGCGTTGTCACCCTAAAACAGGAAGTGGTTGACCAAAGATCTTGGCAGGATTACCAGATATTATTTTAGCAAAAGCAACAAGTTGCTTCTGGAAAATGTTTACAACACTGTCCCGAAGCTCAATTAAAAAATACAATGTTACATGATTGTTGCTTTGTATTTACTTTGTTTGAATCAGAATAGATCAAAGGGGTGGCCTTTGATCTGCATATAATGTAAGCCAAAGCAACCTGAGATGTACAAAGAAAAAAAATGAAATATAATTTAATACATATTTAGCCCCCAATTAACACTTTAGTTACCGTTAGTTATCTCCCATTTGGTCTATCATCCCTTCTCCTGTTTTATTTTCATTTTTTTAAACCATTAGTATTTACATTTTTGCTTTTTATTCATTTTGTGCGATTTTTTTCATTTATTTATGTTGTGCAAAATTTAAAAAGTCTATTTAATTTGTAAATAACTTTGCAATGCATTGTACCTGAATTGTAATTTTAAGTGTCGTTATCCTGTATGAGACAAATTATAGAATACAATGCATGTTTTTTTATTTACAGTCACACTATTTGAAAAAAAAATAACCTGTTACAATTACTTTAGGAAGCTAGGTTCACAATTTTTTTTTTAAATTTACTACACTGGGTATACCATCCCAGGGCAATACTATATAAGATACCTACCTTTCTAATACAGTGCTGTTACTAGCCATTGATTTATAGAAGCAGCTTTTCCATTACTACTAGATGTAAAAAGATTTGCAATAACATTTGTACTTGTATAACGCAATGAGAATATACGATGATACGGCACTGCATTATTTTAACTTACAATTGCGCGACTAAATAATTTATATATTTTTTTGTCCCCACAAAGAGTTTTTTTTGGTGGTATTTGGAACTTTCTTCTGGTGGTATTTTATCACCTCTGTGGGGTTTTTTTTTGCGCTATAAACAGAAAAAAACGACAATTTTGAAAGAAAATATACATATCCAATAAAAAAATGTTTTTATTTTATTTTTGGTTAAAAAAAATGCAATAAGCGCATATTGATTTGTTTATGCAAAGGTTATAGCTTATACAAAATCGGGGATAGAATTATGGCATTTTTACTATTATCTGTTTTCATTAGTAATGACGGTGATCAGCGATTTTTAGCAGGACTGTGACATTGTGGCAGACACTTTTTTGGGACCAGTGACATTATTGTAGTAATCGGAGCTAAAACAATAGTCACTGAACACTGTATAAATGACAGTGGCAGGGAAGGGGTTTACACTAGGGGCTATCAAGGGGTTAAGTGTGTCCTAGGGAGGTGTTTTTTAACTGTGGGGGGAGTGGACTGGCTGGGAGTACAGGGAGATCACTGTTTCTGATGCCTAGGAACAGACAAGCTCTCTGTACTCTCCTGTCAGAACGGGTATCTATTTTGTTTACACTGGCAGATCCCCATTCTGCCTCTCTGAGGAGCAATCACGGGTGGCCGGCGAACATTGCGGCTGCCTGACCCACGCATCGGCTCCCCTGCTGTGCACAAAACGATGTACAGGTACGTTGTTTGCTGCAATAGGGCTACCCTGCCACAGTATATATGTGGTGGGCGGTCCTTGAGTGATTAATTGAACAAGCTGAAGTTAGAAGCTGATTGGCTACCAGCTGCACCAGATTCTTAGTAGTAAATCTCCCCCACTGTACAGCATTGCACGGTTTGTAATGGGCAAAGATAGCTGCCCTCAGTTTACATATGTATTAAAACATTTAAAACAAAGGGCCAGATTCACAGAGCCATTACTCCGGTCTATCTATTGTTAGACCGGAGTCATTTCAAATTACCCGCATCGTATCATTAGTTTGAATACGCTGCAATCTTTTTTCGCCCGCTGGGTGGAGTTTGCGTCGTTTTCAGCGTCGGGGTATGCAAATTAGCTTTTTCCGGCGATCCACAAAGTTACGATTGTCCGTCGCATTCTCTTACGGCATCTGTAGTCATCTTTTTGCTGCGTATAGTTAGGGAAGCAAAAATCTGGTCTAACTTTAGACAGTTAGACAGTTAAGTATGGCCGTTGTTCCCGCGTCGAATTTCAATTTTTTTTGTTTTGTTTTTGCGTAAGTTGTCCGGGAATAGGAATGTACGTAAACGATGCTACTAAAAAAAAAACTGACGTAACGACATTATTTCGCACAATGCACGGCGGGAAATTTCTGAACGGAACATGCACAGTTCGATCGCCGCGGGGACGCGCCTAATTTAAATGCTTCACGCCCCCTAATCGCGTATTTCGATTCCTCCGCGAGCAATACACTACGCCGCCGTACCTTACGGGCCGAAATCTACCTGAGTTCGTCTTAGAGCCAGGTAAAATACGATGGCGTAGTGTATCTCTGATACTCTGCGCCAGGGCAATTGTACCTGAATCTGGCTCAAAGTTTTAAAACATTACGACCCATTGATAATATCTTGTACATTAAGTTAATGGCTTTTACATGTACTGTATATTAAAAATACAGTTTAACTATTTGCTCTCTTTAAGTTTGGCCCTTAAAAGTGTAGTCATTTAGGGTCACGAGGTATAATTAGAATACTTGACTTCCCAGTAAGAATAGCTTTTGTACATGTTTGCCATTTTTGGTCAACCACACTGTACCACATCTCAATCTACAGATATTCTAAAGATTAGGTACAATTTTCCGTATCAGTTTCCAGCCTGTATCTATGGCCAGCTTCAGAGTACTGCTTTTTATCTTGTAACAGTTTTTTGATTAAGGTGCACAGTTAATAAGCCTACATGCCTCCGCCCTTAACCCCCATAACCAAAATATCACTGAAATGAATGGAAAAAATACACAACCAGTGCTTTAAAAGTGACCTTGTAGAACAGTTCTGGTAACATGGGGTCATTTGGGGAAAATGGGAATGATGGTATTTGTAATGCTTATTAGAAATGATTTTGTTGTAAAAGTTCACCATTTACAAAATGAAAAGTCATTAAGACCGTAGAAAAGCAAAGTTCTTATGTGAGGTCATCAATTGATCAAGGTGTGTTTCGTCTTCTGTGTCCCATTATAGAACCCTTTCAGAATGAGTCATGTGACACAAGCGGGCAGGACCTGTGTCTTAAGTACAAAAGGACAGCTGGGAACGAGCACAAAAGTGAAAAAGGTATCACAACAGACAATCCGGACCATTTTTTTTTGCCAATTTTTTTTTTATTATTATTTATTTTTTGTGCAAGATTCAGTACCAAAGATTTGAATTGTGTTCATTTTATGTTTCTCTGTTCTCTTAGCCATGTACCACATTACGTTACACCCCATATAGATATATATATATATATATATATATATATATATATATATATATATATATATAGCATTTCTGGGATGTGTACATACTGTAAAACATGTTTGTCGTGGTTCCAGAATATTACATTGTCTTCGATCTTGTTATAACCTTTGATATATGAATGGATTGGATTCTAGAAAATCTTTCAATCTTGTTAAATTTATGAAACAGGTGGTTGGGTCAGTCACTGCTGGTTTAGGAAATAACCAGGATATTAAACCTTTAAATTATTATAACATTTATACTGTAGAAGTTGAGAATGTACACACAAATTGTGTGAAGATTTACTCCAATTATGAGAACATGGGCAGATAAAAAAAATTTCATGATTAGGGGACATTGTGTGAAAAATCTAAATTCCTTTAGTAATTCTGTATGTTTGTCTCATCCTGACTATTTAACCACTTCACTACACATACTTATAGTGACATAAGATATATAACATTAAATATAATAAATGTGACTCAATGATTAAGTCAATGTGCAAGGACCAGATACCACAAGCGAAGTGATACTGGAAAACATAAAACACTGTATGTGAGATAGTCCGTGTGCAAAAAATATCTGTATCTTTCCAATCGCTGACATAAACTGATGAATATCTAGTTTTCTGCAGGGATGACCAAGGCATCAAGTATAGATAATAGAATACTCTTACCATGTGGTGTGGACTGTTTGCAACAGTAAATCTGATACACTTGTTGGCCTCTAAGGACCTGGATATGGACCTGGATCACTGCAACAAGGACTCCCAGGATGATGGTGCGTTTCTCGATCACTCAGGTGGAATGAATGCCAGGAACGACAGGAAACAAAACCGATGGGCCTTCAGATGCAGGATGGATGAGAAAAGACAATTCCAACAAACTCGAAGAAGCAAAAACAAAAAGAGTGCTCCAGATGGTGCAGGGCAAAAATAAACTTTGACAGGTTTTATTTAAAAGGTCACATAAAATACACAAACATACATAAATTAAAAAAGTGATCACAGTATGGGGTGCTGTAAAGCGGAACCCGATGCGTTTCGGCTTAGAGAGCCGTCAACAGGGCCGTCTGGAGCACTCTTTTTTTCTTTTTGCTTCTTCGCACCATCATCCTGGGAGTCCTTGTTGCAGTGATCCAGGTCCATATCCAGGTCCTTAGAGGCCAACAAGTGTATCAGACTTAGGCCCCATACACACTATCAAATCCATTTGTTCAAAACGGTCTGTCCGACCGATTTGAACAAATCTGTCTGCTTGGATTTTGGTTTGCTCGCGTGTACACACGAGCAAACCAAAATCCCTGCCAGCAGACAGCGCGCTGACGTGTTGGTGACGTGGCGGTGACGTTGACGCCGCCACGTCACCGCACCAGGAAGTAAAACACTTCCGCGCATGCGTCGAAACCATTCGGCGCGTGTGCGAGAAGACATGTCTGCTGGTTAGCGTACTAACCAGCAGACATGTCGGGCGGACGGGTTCCCAGCCGACAGATTGGTAAGCATGCTTTCCGATCTGTCAGGTGGCCAAATCCGTCGGCTCGCCCATACACACGATCGAATCTGTCTGCTGAAACGGTCTAGCAGACCGTTTCCACCAGACAGATTTGATCGTGTGTACGGAGCCTTACTGTTGCAAAACAGCTGAGTCCACACCACATGGTAAGAGTATTCCATTATCTATACTTGATGCCTTGGTGATCCCTGCAGACAATTAGATATTCATCAGTTTAGGTCAGCGATTGGAAAGATACAGATATTTTTTGCACATGGACTATCTCACATACAGTGTTTTATGTTTTCCAGTATCACATTGCTTGTGGTAACTGGTCCTTGCACATGGACTTAATCATTGAGTCGCATTTATTATATTTAATGTTATATATCTTATGTCACTATAAGTATTGTGTTCAGACACGTTTAGCGCTGCACTAATTATTTATGTTTATGCTTGTAACAACCGATATAAAATCAGTCGCAGGGGTGCCAACCCTGGTGTTTACAACCATGCCTGCCATATAGAAAGACATTTTCAAGCTGCGTTTCTATGCTGATATGTTAGGCGCTCTCGAATAAGGGTGTAGTTGACCTGATCTACCCATTGACTTTTATTCGGAACTTGTGCAGCTAGCCAGAACATTTCAAATTACTTCTATATTGAAAGGGGGAGTAAAGATTTCCTCATCCACCGCTCCCAAGACACATATCAGTTATTCAAAGGATACCTAACCTGAAACACAGAGGAAATGACCTCAGTGATGTCACTCCAGTAGCGATGCAACTTGAGACAGCGCCAGACCCATCTCCTTCCCCAATGATGCAATTATATAGGCGTGTGCGATAGGCCCTGTGCAATAATAACAAATGAGACAATCTATGCGATTGTGAAATGGAAGTGAGGGGACCCGATTGTAAACATAGATCCCAATTTTCCTCAGTAATCTCCCCCAGGTCCTGTGTCCAACCCCGTCTACTCAGTAAATTCGCTGAGTCCTGCGTGGATGACAATAGTCTAGAGTAGATATGAGATATCAAGCCCCTTTGCTCCTGTCCATAAAAATTTCTTTGATCAGCGAATGACTGACAAGTAAAAGAGTGGAAATTTGGGCTTGGGCCCAAAGTGCGTGTCTTAATTGGAGGTACCTATAGAATTGACCTCTAGGGAGATTAAATTAATTTTGTAAGTCTACAAAGGATTTTTACACGTCGTGGTTGTACAACTGTACAACATTGCGAATACCAGCCACCCTCCAGTTTATATACCTCCACCAAATTAGGATTGCACCACAGTGTTTTTTTTATTTCTAGAAATCCTGAGATCCTCAAACTAAACCTAACAGTAGTCCAAAGTTTTTTAAGAAGGACAATAGTTGGAGCCTCTTGTGGTAACCCGAGGTAGTCCCGCCTCCAGACTCGTTAGCACTGGGGTATTATGCGTTCCAGTCTCAATAAGCTCTCTATCGAGTCAGAGTCCTCCAGTAGCCCATAACCACTTAGGTGTTGAAGTTGGGATGCATAAAAGTAAAGTTTAGGGCTAGGAACTGCAGCTCCTCCTCGATCTTTGCCATATTGCAGAGTGGAAAGACTGGTCCTAGCAACTCGTTTCTTCCAAATCAGGGATCTAAACAAAGTGTCGATACGAGTAAACCATCTACGGGGAATACACTGTGGGGAATTGTGCATAATGTACAGCAATTGGAGACACCAGACCATTTTAATTTGATTTATTCTTCCAATTACAGACAATGGCAGAAATGGAGAAAAAAATAAAAGAAATTAAAAAAAAATATTTAGATGAACAGATTGTCACACAGTTGTTGAAGTACACCACCGCATACTGACATTGCTAAATTTGGCCTGGGCACCTAGGCTTTAGTGACCTCTGAAGCCAGTATATAGTGTACTCTTTAGTAGGATAAGCTTTTACTACAGTACCCTGTTATACACCCCCCCCTCAATTTACGGAAGGGCAATGCACAATAAATGTATAAAGTACAAAGATAAGCAATTACAGCTAAATGCCAGGGAGCAGACACTGATACTGTGTCTAGGGAGTCGCTGGTGTTTGATTATAAGCTGTTTTTAGAAAACTTTGTTATTTTAACTGTCAGTTTTGAATATTTTCATTAAAGTACCATGCAGCATTGACACGTGTAATGAAATAAGACATCATGGCAGAAAATGACAACAATTTCACATGACATAATACAGTAATATAGGAAGACATCGTTTGATTTACACTCAGCCTCTAACATTCCACCATGGAACACTGCCTGATAAAATAAGCAACTAATTGTTAGTTACACTTCAGTTAGCGGCATAGATCTCAGCCAAGACACGCGTCTGCTACATGTAGGACAAATAAACACCACCTGAATATGTAAAAATTCTGACTCGTCTGAGGCTCTTATAGTAGACATTATACACAGGAATACTGAGCATCATATTGCAGCGTTTTTTACTAGTATAAGGGATATTTTGTAAAAAAAAATCAAGCAACTCAATAAATCCAGAATATATGCCTAAACTGTAAGTGTGATGATGTCAGCTGCAGTCATCCATTACAACCTTAAGCAAAGATTCCACCCAAAATCTTAAAGCCTAGCGCCAACCATTTTTTTTTGACAGAGTAGAGAAGGGTGTCAGGGTATCAAGATCATCACTGAAAGTGGAGATATTTTGTACCTCTATTTGTGTCTATTTCTGTCAGGTTTGTAGGGTTTGTTTAGAACTCCCAAATTCTTAGTTTAGATATGCCTCTAACACATTGCAAGTTTGTGTTACGTATTGAGGGTGGGATATGGTGACAGAGGGGTTGATTTACTAAAACTAGAGAAAGGCCCCTTTCACACGGGGTGGATCAGTAACGATCCACCCCGTAAACTTCCGTATGCTCAGCAGGGATCGCTCCGCCGCTGAGACGGCGGATGACAGGGCGGTCTCCACACACTGTGCAGGGACCGCCCTGTCTTTTCTCTGCTCTCCCCTATGGGGGATCGGATGAACACGGACTGTATGTCTGTGTTCATCCGATCCGCAGACGGAAGGAAAATCGGAGCATTGCGGAGGCGGACGAGATCGGGTGTCAGCGGATGTTTAACCTCTGACAGCCGCGATCTCATAGGGACCAATGTATGTCCCTTTTTCATCCACATACAGATGGATGAAAAAGCGGACATACGGTCCTCAAGTGTGAAAGGGGCCCTAGCAAAACCTGGTGCAGCTGTTCATGGTAGCCAATCAGCTTCTAACTTCAGCTTGTTCACTTCAGCTTTGACAAAATACATATAAGCTGATTGGTTTCTATGCAGTTTTAGTAAATTAACCTCATTACTTTGCTGTTTGTTCAGTATGGGTCTATATCTTGAACCAAGAGCTTCAAGTTATGGTGCGTGTTATACGCCGATAAATACGGTGTGTGTGTATATATATATATATATATATATATAGGAAAAATTATCTACAAAAAGTTATTTTCCTATTCTGCCAGAGCTCCTATATGTTACCTATATATCCATGGCATCATTCTGATACCCACTGTTAGACAAAGTTAGGTTGACATGGGATGCACTACAGCATATGCATACACTGTATGATGTTACATACCTGCACAGGGATGCATAGGTGTTCTGTGCATTTTTTTGCAGCCAGTCCTATTGTTTAGGGATGCTCCAACATATCAGTCGCTGAAAATAATCGGCCAAATGGGTTTATCAGCCTTTTGCTGATAATGGGCACCGAAAATAATTTTTTTCTCTTCTCCTTTTCTCCTCCACTCTCCCTCCACCACCCCCCCCACGTGCCTGCTATCCCGCTTAAAGGAGTCGGCGTACAGCTATTACGGCTTGTGGGATCGTGCTGACCTGCCGCAATATAATGACGGCGGCTGTTCGGCAAGTGGTTAAGATTTAGTTAACATAAAAAATAAGTAGTTTAACCACTTAAGACCCGGACCAATACGCTGGTAAATGACCCAAGGTGTTTTTGCGATTCGGCACTGCGTCGCTTTAACAGACAATTGCGCGGTCGTGCGACGTGGCTCCCAAACAAAATTTGCGTCCTTTTCTTCCCACAAATAGAGCTTTCTTTTGGTGGTATTTGATCACCTCTGCGATTTTTATTTTTTGCGCTATATACAAAAATAAAGCGACATTTTTGAAAAAAAAACACTATTTTTTACTTTTTGTTAAAAAAAAATCAAATAAACTAAATTTTAGTCAAACATTTAGGCCAAAATTTATTTAGCCACATGTCTTTAGTAAAAAAAAAAAATCGCAATAAAAAAAAATAGCTACCTAGCGGGAACAGCGACACTAATACAGCGATCAGAAAAATGATCGCTTAGTGACGCTGGCAATAGGGAGTGAAAGGGTTAACTAGGGCGGTGATCAGGGGGTTAAAACTTTATTAGGGGGGGTGGGGGGGCTATCCTGAACCTAACACTAACACTTCACTGCATTCAGTAACACTGAACCTAACCTAACACTTCACTGCATTCAGTAACACTGTGACAGGGGGGTGGGGGGGGCGATCACAAGGGGTTAATATGCCTATGTGAGTGTGTGTCAGTGTTGTGTTGGTGCACACTTACTTGTGATGTCTTCTCTCATCAGCAGCGCTGGGAAACAGCGCTGCGATGAGAGAATACATCATTTCCTCCTTCCTGTGTAAACACAGGAGGAGGAAGTGACAGGCTGGGAGCGCGCTCCCATTGGCTGGGAGCGATCGCGGGGGGGGGCGGATATCACGGACATCCGCCCGCAGATCCCGGATCGCTCCCAGAGGTAGGGAGACTCCCGCACGCCGCGGAGGGGGTCCCGATGGGACCCCCGAACCGCACTCAGGCGGGGACGTAAATGTACGCCCTTGTGCCTGTACGAGCCATGTTGTGGCCGTATATGTGCGTGTGGGGGTCTTTAAGTGGTTAAAGTGGTACTAAACTGTTTAAATTACATTGACCCTTTTATTTCTGTATGTGGATGATGGCACTGTAATAATTTTAATAATAAAATAAATAAAAAGTACCTTCTTTCCTAAATAATATACAGCTGTCATATGACCCAGATTTTTCCCAGCCTGTCTGTAGGGAAGCAGGGGCAGGATGATCGTCCAGTCCTCTGCTACTAGTCACATGTTAAAAAAAAATTGTCTTTGAGAAACAACATAAAAATAAATTAAATAAACGGTGTTAACTCATTATACAGATATATATATATATTTAAAATTAAATCTTATTTTTTTGGGCAATAACATAGTGTGGCAGTCTGTCTCACACCACTCCAGAATAACAGGGAGGTGATGCCTCCATCAATCAAGATGTAAATCCCTGCCACCCATTGTGTTTAGATGGTTAAGGGGCATGGAGGAGGAGGGAGGGAGTGAGTCATTTACCACTATGTAAACACCCATATGTATGACTCTATAGTCACATGGGCGGCTCGGATGTGATAGGGAGGAAATGCTCAGCATAGAAACTCACTGTAAACTGAGTATATACACTAGCTGCCGACACTGCTCTGCAAAATACCCAACTGCAGTGGGAACATGGACAAGAGGGAGGGATAGAAAACAGCAAGAACCACCAGTGCAGAATACAGAAAACTAATCCCAAAGTGACTATGAGTTAATATAAACAGCATGTAATACAGAATTTATTGATAGTTTTGTGATCATGTGGGTTTAATGACACTTTAAGTGATGTCTTTTATTGGCTAACTCAAGTTACTAAAGATACAAACTTTTGGGGCCCCATCAGGGTTGAGAAAGTGACCTAAGGAGTCCTGATCATTTGCATCCTTAATAACTTGAGTTAGCCAGTAAAAGTTATTACTTAAATGACAAATGTTTTTGTGTTGATCAATATCTAACATGGTAAACTGTGTAATCCAGAGGAAAACCTGCACAGTGATGAGTTCTTCCCTGGCAAACTTTAGCACATGGTCTTGTACCCAGGACCACCCCTCTAATATGTTTCAACCTCTCGCCTTAATCAAAAGAAGATAAATGATCAAGTCCATGTTAGAGGGGTGGCCCAGTTGACGGGACCAAGTGCTAAAGCTTGTTGGCCGAGTTTTGCCTGTGAAAACATCATTGGTGTGTTTTGGATTACTGAGCTATGTGTGGAGGAGTCACAGATTCCAAGCTAGCACCTAATCCCAGTTTATGAGAGGAGCTCTTAGAGCAGTAATCTCCAAACTATGGCCCTCCAGCTGTTGCAGAACCATGCGTCTCATTAAGCATTGTAAAATGCTGACATTAGGCATGATGAGAATTGTAGTTCCTGAAGAACTGGGGGACCATAGTTTGGAGACCCCCGGCTATGAGGGTTGGAGCTGTGCACTTCCTTTTGACTCTACAAGCTGTGCCCAGACTGTACTACTCCAAGATCCAAATTATAATTTAGACCAGAGCCGACATTTCTGCTGATCCCTCTAAACTGACTGCTTTATTTTGTATTCTCATTTCAGGTAAACGTACAAAAAAAGGCATGGCAACAGCTAAGCAGAGGCTTGGGAAGATCCTGAAAATCCACCGGAATGGAAAGCTTCTCCTTTAGTGTTTGCTAAGACAGACTTTTTCTTGTGGCTAGTGGACCCCGCAAGCTGACACTAAACCTTGAACTCTTGCAGGACTGCAGTGGCGCTCTGCAGACATTGTTGGAGGAACCCACCCTGCTCTACCTTCCTGCCACCACTTTAGTAATTCTTTTTAACTTCCAGCAGTTGACATGTACAGAATACTGCTAATATTTTTTAATAATAATAATAATAATGTCCTTTCTCAAATTGCTGAGAGTGACTAGTTTGCAGGAAAGAAGAAAAAAAAAAAAAAAAAGGATCATTCCAGTCTTGGGAAAGAACCTGTTTCAAACGCGGTCAGTGAGAGAAACACAAAATGCATTGCTTCATTTGTTTTCTTTTGAAGGCATTGTATACAGCATAACATCTTGTGCAACACTGTAGCCATGCCATGTGTAGGAAATGTGTTGTGCGCTTTGTATTTGTATCACTAATTGTACTTTTGATTGGTGATGAGCTGGTTTGTAAGCCTACTACTAAAGCTTCATGCCCTTACTGAAAACGGGGGTGAGGGTAGGTAATTATTTTTGTAGTGAAGCAGTTAGTCCTTATCCTACTGGGGACCATAAAAAGGATTAGCACCCAGGGGTATTCCAGCTATCATATAGCATTTCACAAGGCTTCTAATGCCGCATACACACGAACGGAATTTCTGATGGAAAAAGTCAGACAGACTTTTTACATGGGAAATCCCGATTGTGTGTATGCCCCATCGGAGAAATTCCATTGGAAATTCAGATGAATTCCATCGGAGTTTAAATATAGAACATGTTTTATTTTACTCCGATGGAATTCTATCGGAATTCCGATGTGCTTTTGGCCGGGCAAAAGCCAGATTGTGTGTACGCGGCATTAGGAGTTCAATTTATCTACGATGTTGGGATTCTTAATTCTTCAACTGCACTCAATAGAGATACCCAGCTTTGGCCATGTACAATTAACTTGATTTACCTGCCAGCTCCTTTTATCTATCAGAGGCCCCAGATGTACATCTTCCTTATATAAATTTGTGTCTCTGTCTCCGTTGACAAGGCCATTCTGAAGGTGTATCTTTTTTACAGGTGGCCTGTAAAAAAAGCCCACTGTTGACAACACTGTTTGTGGCAATTGGACACAAGTGGAAATTTGTAGCGGATATTTTACTGCTGTAAGCTCCAAGAGAAGGCAGGATGGAATTAATTTGCCAAACAACCACACAAAACCTAAAACAGATTTTTGAAGGGCACTTGTAAGTCCACCAAAACGCACTAAGTTGACCTGGTAGGCTAAGTCAGCCCTTGACTTCTTATATGTTTAGGATACTGCAACAGGGATGGACCTGGAAGGCTAAGTCAGCCCCCGGCTTCTTAAATGTCTAAAATATTGGAAGGGGGGTGGACCTGGTAGGCTTAGTCAGCCCTAGGCTTCTGGTATGTCTTAGATACTTCAACAGTTTTGTTTATCCTGCCTATTTTTTTAATGTTCCAGCTATTCCTGTTGTAAAGTTCTCCATATTATAAAATAATTCAACAAGGATCCAGGTACCCCATCTTAATGGCAAATGAATAGACCCAGGGACTTAAGCACAGACATCTCATTAATAAAGACCCTGAGAGGTAAAAGAAACTAGCAGGTGGTTGAAATGTCCAGCATCTACCAAAAACTAAAATATCAGCTTTGAGTGGACTACCTTTTATGTATGTGTCAGGCTTTTAGTGGTGTTTCTAATGGGTACACAAAAAGAAAATTACCGTTATAGACATTTGACTATTGAATCTCAATCTACACTGTGCACGCACATGGTTCCAGAGCATTCACCTCCTCCAACGTGGAAGGGGGGAATTGTGCAAGATAATTCGTTAAGTAGGGTGTGACACTCCTGCATGAATCATTTATTACAGCTGGCCTTAAATCTAAGACAAACCATTTGACTCCATATTTACCCCTTTTTCAAAAAAGAATAGCAATATTTAAAGGGAACACTAATGGATCTTAGATATGTTTTGCTTTTATTGATCTGTCTTATACAAAAAACAAGCAAACTCTCAATGGTTTAAAAGCAATAACCCATTTTTTAATCTCATTATCAAATGTTTGAATTTTACTTACTTTTGTTTTGTATTGTTATGGACATTTTCAACATGTAGCTGCCGCCATACAGAAAAGCATCATAGGACATGACTTTGAAGCACATGTATATGAGAAAAAAGGGTTTTTGCTTTGAACCTACGGTAAATTTAAGACCGATGGATTTAATACTGCCCATGGCATGTGCAAATTAAAATTTGAACCCAGTTCCCTTTAACATGTTTAGCCCATCATCATTGATAATTAATTTGATGTTCTTTTTTTCCCTTTTTGTACTTTATGCCAAGGAGTATTTGTTACATAGGCCGAGTGCTCTCTCTCTCTCTCTCTCTCTCTCTATATATATATATATATATATATATATATATACAGATGAAACTTGAAAAATTTGAATATCGTGCAAAAGTTCATTTATTTCTCTAATGCAACTTAAAAGGTGAAACTAATATATGAGCTAGACTCATTACATGCAAAGCAAGAGAGTTCAAGCCGTGATTTGTCATAATTGTGATGCCTATGACTTACAGCTCATGAAAACCCCAAATCCACAATCTCAGAAAATTGGAATATTGTGAAAAGGTGCAATATTCTAGGCTTAAAGTGTCCCACTCTAATCAGCTAATTAAGCCATAACACCTGCAAAGGGTTCCTGAGCCTTTAAATGGTCTCTTAGTCTGGTTCAGTAGGAATCACAATCATAGGAAAGACTGCTGAACTGACAGTTGTGCAGAAAACCATCATTGACACCGTCCATAAGGAGGGAAAGCCTCAAAAGGTAATTGCAAAAGAAGTTGGATGTTCCCAAAGTGCTGTATAAAAGCACTACAATAGAAATTTATGTGGAAGAGAAAAGTGTGAAAGAAAAAGGTGCACAAGCAGCAGGGATGAGCGCAGCCTGGAGAGGATTGTCAGGAAAAGGCCATTCAAAAGTGTTGGGGTCTTTCACAAGGAGTGGACTGAGGCTGGAGTCAGTGCATCTAGAGCCACCACACACAGACGGATTCTGGACATGGGCTTCAAATGTCATATTCCTCTTGTCAAGCCACTCCTGAACAACAAACAACGTTGGAAGCGTCTTACCTGGGCTAAAGAAAAACAGACCTGGTCTGTCGCTCAGTGCTCCAAAGTCCTCTTTTATGATGAGAGCAAATTTTGCATCTCGTTTGAAAACCAAGGAGCCAAAGTATGGAGTAAGAATGGAGAGGCACACACTGCAAGATGCTTGAAGTCCTGTGTGAAGTTTCCATAGTCTGTGTTGATTTGGGGAGCCATGTCATCTGCTGGTGTTGGTCCACTGTGCTTCATTAAGTCCAGGGTCAACGCAGCCATCTACCAGGAGATTTTGGAGCACTTCATGCTTCCTTGCGCAGACTAGCTCTATGGGGATGCTGACTTCATTTTCCAGCAGGACTTGCCACCTGCCCACACTGCCAAAAGCACCAATGACCGTGGGATTACTGTGCTTAATTGGCCAACAAACTCGCCTGACCTGAACCCCATAGAGAATCTATGGGGCATTGCCAAGAGAAAGATGAGAGACATGAGACCGAACTATGCAGAAGAGTTGAAGGCTGCGATTGAAGCATCCTGGTCTTCCATAACACCTCAGCAGTGTCACAGGCTGATCGCTTCCATGCCACGCCACATTGATTCAGTAATTGCTGCAAAAGGGGCCCAAACCAAGTACTGAGTACATATGCATGCTTATGCTTTTCAGAGGTCCGATATTGTTCTATGTACAATCCTTGTTTTATTAATTGCATGTAATATTCTAATTTTCTGAGATTGTGGATTTGGGATTTTCATGAGCTGTAAGCCATAATCATCACAATTATGACAAATCACTGCTTGAGCTTTCTTGCTTTGCATGTAATGAGTCTCTCATATATTAGTTTCACCTTTTATGTTGTATTACTGAAATAAATGAACTTTTGCAAGATATTCAAATTTTTCGAGTTTCACCTGTGTATATATAGCCCCATGCTGATAAAACAGGCCACCCTGAGTTCTACCTATCATAATGTCTAAATGAAGAAATGTCCCTTACTGCACTGGGGGAATTACACTGAGATCCCGATTAATTGTTACGATAAATGATGTCCAGTGCTCCATTGTTTTTTTTTTTTTTTGGGGGGGGGGGGGGGGGTGTAAACTTGTTGACATCTCTGTTCAAGAAATAAAAAAAAAAACATTATTGCACTTAATGATATTTATTGCAGATTTTAACGTTAATATACACTCAGCAGCCACTTCATTAAGTTTATCTGTCTAGTAATCCATAAAGGGATGCACATGGTTGGCAGTGATTCTCAAGCATGCTGTGGCATTCACAGAATGTCTGGATAGTATTAAAGGGCCTAATGTGGGCCATAAAAACATTTTGACCACCATAAGCCTGATTTGTTGATACAACACAGGATGAATCTATTGGTTTATGTACTTCAAATTCTAACCTATACTCTCTGCATGCAAAATTTAAGACCCGGTCAGACCAGGCAGTGTTTTTCCAATCTTTATGTAGTTTGACTGATCTTATGCCCTTTATATCCTTCTTTTCTCAACATTCTCTGTAAACTCCAGAAACCATTTGTAGAACCCAGGAAAGCAGCAGTTTCTAAGATACTGCAATCACCACTTTAAGTACCAACAATAATGCTACCAACATAGTAAATTCTGAGCAAGATAAATTCTTATTTCCCATGCTAATGTTTAAAGGGTAACTCCACTTTCATGTAAAAAAAAATAATAATAAAAAAAATAATATAGCGTGTATTGAATGTCATTGAAAATTGCCTTTTCGATCTGCAGCACTGTCATTTTCTGTCAAATGCAATATGGTTACCTGGAGGTGGTCTTTACACTCACCATGTACAGCACGCCCCCTGAAAATGTAATTTCCTGCGTGTGTGATTGGCATAGGATCGGTTCCCATATATTCAAATTGGATACGTTTTTAGTCACATCCAATTTGCATAACATGAGTATTTTGACCGGCTTTCGATTGAGCCGGTTCACACATGTGCGGGGTGGCCGCGGTGCGTTTTTTTTGTGCGTTTTTAGGTCCAGTTCAGGTGTGATTTAAAAAAAAATGCATCTGAACCGTAGAACAGAAACGCACTGGACTACTGCGGTGAAACCGCAGCCGCATTAGTGTGAACCCAGCCTTACTGATTTTCCCAGAAGTCTGCACTAAGATACAAGTCTGATTTTTGGCATCCTCTGCAACAAACTTTTTATATATGGTGACGTACTCCCAAAGGGAATCACATCTAAAGGGATACAGACCCTGCCACGTTCTTCATTAGAGCCCTGCAGGTGCAGCTGTAGACTGATAATTTAAAAAAAAACTCCCATACAGATTCTCTCCGCACATGGACACAAACAGCTATTTCTTCAGAATAACAAAAGGTAGGAATCGTCAAGAAAGTTTGTTAAAATCCTTGAAATGTACACAGATCACCCAGAGGAGAATGGTTTTTTTTTCCCTCAACAAAAGTGGAGTTAATCTTTAACTGAACAACAGCTTTTGACCAGGTCTTCATGCTTCTTTGTGATTTGCTGTATAGCTTATACATTAAAGAGCAGGTGTACCTAATAAAGTGGCAACTGAGCATATAGTTATACCATCTTAAAAAAAACACAAATGATTATACTTATAGGTTGTTACATGGTCAAATGTCAAAGGGTTAATTAGAAAAATACTGGTGCAGCTCAGATGCTTCTATGTGACAGTGTGGGCTTGTGTTTATGCTGTTATAGTGGTTTTGATAATTAGATTATGATGACTGCTGGGAACTGGAATTTACAGTCATGTGTTTTTTTTTTTTTTAAGGTGTGCAATTTATACAATTGAAGGTTAACAAATATAAGGGTTGATTTACTAAAGCTGGAGAGTGCAAAATCTGGTACAGCTGTGCAATATGAGCCAATCGGCTTCTAACTTCAGCTTGTTCAATTACGCTGTAAAAAACAATTTGATTGGCTACTATGCACAGCTTCACCAGATTTTGCACTCCCCGGTTTTCGTTAAAAAAAAAAAAACAACAGGGTTTTTCATACATTAATACAATCTATTCACAAGTGATTCACCTTTCAGTGTTTCAGAACTGAAAATGAATCCCCAGCAAATTAGCCCATGTGCCACCGAAATCTGAAAACGATGCACTCATTTTAGAAAAGCCACGCCGTTTTGCAAAGCCCCACCCAATTAGGGATTTAAACAATAAAAAAGCACTACTGACCAGTACATTTTTGGTGCTTGCACAGCACAACAAGCTCATTTTAGGTTTTTATATAGTATTTTGATGCAGTGTAAATGCAGTTAATGGAATTTCAAAATGCACCGGAATAAATATATCCTTTTTTTTTCCATTTCCTAATTTCCACCTAACATCACAATGTGGCACTTGCCGTGTTTCAGTGTATGACTCTTAGGCCGGATTCACACCTATGCAAATTGGTTGCGGCTTAAACAGCATCTAATAAGCAGAACATTTCTAAATACATTGTTTTCAATGAGGCTGGTTTACATATGTGTGATGCATTCGCACTGTGCATTGCAGAAAAAACGTGTGCGGATTTTATGCCTTGCGGTGCGTCTCAGGTGCGAATTCAGGCCGATTATCCTCTATGGGTATGCAGCTGATTCGCAGATGTGTTCATTTTTCTTCAGGAATTTCTGTCATTCAGCTCAATACACTTCTCCCCCACTCTCCTCTCACCCGGAACTTCTCCCAGGTCTCCAAATTTGCATCTAAAATGTTGCTAATCTGCTGAACACTTCTGTAACCTCTCTGCAAAGATAAGAGAGCTGAAATTCGCACCGCACAAGTGTGATTCCGGCCTTAAGCCTCATACATACATACATACATACAGTGCAGAAAATAAGTATTTGAACACCCTGCTATTTTGCAAGTTCTCCCACTTGGAAATCATGGAGGGGTCTGAAATTGTCATCGTAGGTGCATGTCCACTGTGAGAGACATAATCAAAAAAAAACAATTCCAGAAATCACAATGTATGATTTTTTTAACTATTTATTTGTATGATACAGCTGCAAATAAGTATTTGAACACCTGAGAAAATCAATGTTAATATTTGGTACAGTAGCCTTTGTTTGCAATTACAGAGGTCAAACGTTTCTTGTAGTTTTTCACCAGGTTTGCACACACTGGAGGAGGGATTTTGGCCCACTCCTCCACACAGATCTTCTCTAGATCAGTCAGGTTTCTGGGCTGTCGCTGAGAAACACGGAGTTTGAGCTCCCTCCAAAGATTCTCTATTGGGTTTAGGTCTTGAGACTGGCTAGGCCACGCCAGAACCTTGATATGCTTCTTACAGAGCCACTCCTTGGTTATCCTGGCTGTGTGCTTCGGGTCATTGTCATGTTGGAAGACCCAGCCTCGACCCATCTTCAAAGCTGTAACTGAGGGAAGGAGGTTGTTGCCCAAAATCTCGCAATACATGGCCCCGGTCATCCTCTCCTTAATAAAGTGCAGTCGCCCTGTCCCATGTGCAGAAAAACACCCCCAAAGCATGATGCTACCACCCCCATGCTTCACAGTAGGGATGGTGTTCTTGGGATGGTACTCATCATTCTTCTTCCTCCAAACACGGTTAGTGGAATTATGACCAAAAAGTTCTATTTTGGTCTCGTCTGACCACATGACTTTCTCCCATGACTCCTCTGGATCATCCAAATGGTCATTGGCAAACCTAAGACGAGCTTTGACATGTGCTGGTTTAAGCAGGGGAACCTTCCGTGCCATGCATGATTTCAAACCATGACGTCTTAGTGTATTACCAACAGTAACCTTGGAAACGGTGGTCCCAGCTCTTTTCAGGTCATTGACCAGCTCCTCCCTTGTAGTCCTGGGCTGATTTATCACCTTTCTTAGGATCATTGAGACCCCACGAGGTGAGATTTTGCATGGAGCCCCAGTCCGAGGGAGATTGACAGTCATGTTTAGCTTCTTCCATTTTCTAATGATTGCTCCAACAGTGGACCTTTTTTCACCAAGCTGCTTGGCAATTTCCCCGTAGCGCCTTGTGGAGGTGTACAATTTTGTCTCTAGTGTCTTTGGACAGCTCTTTGGTCTTGGCCATGTTAGTAGTTGGATTCTTACTGATTGTATGGGGTGGACAGGTGTCTTTATGCAGCTAATGACCTCAAACAGGTGCATCTAATTTAGGATAATAAATGGAGTGGAGGTGGACATTTTAAAGGCAGACTAACAGGTCTTTGAGGGTCAGAATTCTAGCTGATAGACAGGTGTTCAAATACTTCTTTGCAGCTGTATCATACAAATAAATAGTTAAAAATTCATAAATTGTGATTTCTGGATTTTTTTTTTTTTGATTATGTCTCTCACAGTGGACATGCACCTACGATGACAATTTCAGACCCCTCCATAATTTCCAAGTGGGAGAACTTGCAAAATAGCAGGGTGTTCAAATACTTATTTTCTGCACTGTACATCGGATTTTCATCGGCCAAAACGTAGGACTTTTTTCCGAAGGGTGTTGGCCAGGAACTTGTCTTGCATACAAGAGTTGTCGGCTAACAAACATGAAACTATGTGGTTTTTCAGCTCTGTAGCGCCACAATTTGGGCAACTTCTGCTAATGTTGTGTTATGGTGAGCATTGCTTCTGAGCATGCGTGTTTGGACTTTTGTCCAAGAAACTTGTGTGTACACGATCCGAAAATCCGACAACACACAATTGCTATCCCACATTTGTCTGTGGGAAAATCCAAGGACGATTGTCCGATGAAGCATACAAACGTTGGATTTTCCGCCAACAGCCTGTCATCACACAATTCCCTTTGGATAATCCGATCGTGTGTATGAGGCTTTAGTTTGCTATGTGTAGTGTATATAGCACATAGATTTCCAGCACAAAGCCCTTTCAAAATGAAAAGAAGAGTATGCAAGTAACCCATATCAAACAATCAGAAATGAATCATTGTTCTTTGCACTTTGTTAATTAAGTGCGCACAAACCTTAAAGTATAACTCCAGCCAAAACATATTTTTTTAAGTTTTGGACTTAATGGGGGAGGGTTAGAACATTGGTATGGTGTAGAATGCTGTTTGTGGTCTTAGGCCTGGTTCACACCTATGCATTTTTCAATGCGTTTTCACTTTTGCAGAAACACACTACAGTCCATTTAACATGGTTTCCTATGTATTTTGTTCACATCTGTGCATTTTATGGAAAGGGTCAGGGACTTTTTTTCTGGTTTTTGATTCCATAGACTTCAATGAATGAAAAACATGTATTGAAAAACCCAAAATGCCCCTGCAATATGCAAACTGCAACCTGCTTAGGTGTGAATCAGGCCTCATGCCGTGTACACAATCGGAAATTTCGACAAGAAAACCGTGGATTTTTGTTGACGAAATTTTGGCTCAAACTTGTGTTGCATACACACGGTCACACAAATGTTGTCTGAAATTCCGACCGCCAAGAACGCAGTGATGCACAAACACTACAACGAGCCGAGAAAAATGAAGTTCAATGATTCTGAGCATGCGTCTAATTGATTCTGAGCATGTGTGCTTTTTTGTGCTTTGGAATTGCATACAGACGATCGGAATTTCCGACAAGAAATCTTCCCGTCAGAAAATTTGAGAACCAGCTCTCAAACTTTTGCTGTCAGAAATTCCGACAGAAAAAATCTGATGGGGCCTACACACGGTCGGAATTTCAGACCAAAAGCTCACATCGAATCTTTCTTGTCAGAAACTCAGATCGTGTGTACGCGGAATTAGCGTTCCCCTCACTTCATGTCCTAGAAACAGTTTTCACCAGTAAAATATATAAGCGCCACTGAGTGAAAAAAACTCACAATGACAGGTAAATACAAGATAGTAAATAAAATGAAAAATCACCAGGACTACTGGACTGAGGAAATATTTTTAATGGGACATAAATAAATACAAAGCTATCATAGGGTATTAATTACAGTATTTTATTGTCCTTGTTTCTGTTGGAGATTTCCCCTCACTGACCTTTCCCTCCTCAATTCTAGAAAAAAGTTTTGTCTGGAGATATATTTTAAGATCAGAGAGTGTTTTTCGGGAACTTGCCATTAACCACTTGCTTACTGGGCACATATACCCCCCTCCTGCCCAGGTGAAATTTCAGCTTCCGGCACTGCGTCACTTTAACTGACAATTGCGCGGTCGTGCGACGTGGCTCCCAAACAAAATTGACGTCCTTTTTTCCCCACAAGTAGAGCTTTCTTTTGGTGGTATTTGATTGCCTGTGCGGTTTTTAGGTTTTTGCGCTATAAACAAAAAAGAGCGACAATTTTGAAAAAAAATACAATATTTTGTACTTATATTGTTACTATAATAAATAGCCCAATTTAAAAAAAAAAAAAACTAATTTTTTTTCTCAGTTTAGGCCGATACGTATTCTTCTACATATTTTTGGTAAAAAAAAAAAAAAAACGCAATAAGCGACTGGTTTGCGCAAAAGTTATAGCGCCTACAAAATAGGGGACAGAATTATTATTATTATTTTTTTTTTTACTAGAAATGGCGGCGATCTGCGATTTTTATTGGAACTGCGAACGTTATGGCGGACACATCGGACACTTTTGACACATTTTTGGCGTCATTCACATTTATACTGTGATCAGTGCTATAAATATTTGGCTCTGTACCATAGTTTGGCCCATGTACTATAAATGAATTAGTCCCATTAACGTGGTGACATAAATTTGTGGTGAACACTGGAACTTTTGGATACATTTTTGCTGGCATACAGAGACTATTTGTCTGTTTCTGCTCAAAATTAGCATTATCTGTTGTATCCCTGCTCATGGAAAGCCTTATTATGTGCTGGGATGATATATACAGTAAAACCTCTGATTGCGTGCAACGCGGTTAATGAGCGTTTCACAATACAAGCTTTTTTTTTTTATCCTGACTCAGTTTGCAAGTGTTGTCTCGCAACATGAGCAGGATTCAAGCCACAGTGGTGTGCAGTACCACATTTGGCCAGAGGTGCGGGGGCCAATTTGAGTTCGGAAATACTCAGAAATATTCTGTTCCCAAGATTTTCCAAGTTCAGCCGAGCTGTCTCGAGTATTTCTGAGGCTCTCCGACGCCCCCCACCTCTGGCCACATGTGGTGATGCATGCCATAAAAGTCAACGCGGAACAAATTATTTTCGTTTCCATTGGCTTCTATGGGAAAACTCGCTTTGATATGCAAATGTTTTGGATTAAGGGCCTCCCTGTTTTAGCATTTATGTAGGTTCCAAGCCCTCGGTGTCCTGTGAGTTCATCAGGGCTAGATGGCAGTTGCAGTCACTATGAAGTTACACTACACTTTTGAGCATTTAGTACATGTAAAATGATTACGTTTAACATTTGACCCCTTCCTCTCCCCATCTTATCATGTTTATCCGCCAACTCCTACATTGTATTTTTGCAATATAATTATGTCCATTGGGCAAATGTTATGCAAAGTACCATAATATCCTTTTTGTTGCTACAAAAAACAGGGACCATTAAATTCAATGCAATTCTTTTATTTTTTACCTTACGAAAGGAAAACATTACTTTAGCTTTGGTAATCAGATGCACTCATTGTCATATTTGTTCCAACCATGTGTACAGATAGCTAAGATTCAGCAAACAATTAGTATTGTTGATAATGCATTTTTTGGTTGACGTAAAATACATATGCATGCTCCAGATAATTGCACTCAGCACAACATAAATACTTGGGGCCAGATTCTCAGCAGCGATACGACGGTGTATCTCAGATACACCGTCGTATCTCAGTTTTTTTCAATGGGTATCTATGCGTGTGATTCCTAGAATCACTTACGCATAGATACACTAAAGTTCCGGCAGGTGTAAAACAATTACACCGTCGGATCGGAGATGTAATGACAACGCCGGCCGCTAGGTGGCCTTTACGTTGTTTTCTCATTTGCCTATGCAAATGAGCCTAATACGCCGATTCCCGAACGTTTTTATGCCGCCCCGTCGTCATTTACGTTGTTTCTGTAAGCGTAAGCTTACCCCTGCTTCCGTCATTGCCATGTTAAGTATGGCGTCGGGTCAGCGTCGTTTTACTAAGTCGTTCACGAATAGGGCATTGTGTAAATGACGATCACGTCATTTTGACGTTGGTTTCAGCGACGCTTTCCGGCGTGAGCTGGAGCATGCGCACTGGGCTTTTTCCCCGGCCGGCGCATGCGCAGTTCGATCGACGCGGGGGTGCGCTTAATTTAAATACAAGCCGCCCCCTTTGAATTACGCGACCTTACGCTGGGACATTTACACTACGCCACCGCAAACTACGGAGCAAGTGCTTGGAGAATACGGCACTTGCTCTGTTAAGTTGCGGCGGCGTAGTGTAAATGGCTTACGCTACGCCGCCGGAAATCTAACAGAATCTAGCCCTTGGGCTTTATCTAGTAGCATTTTGTACTTGCAATGGTGGACCACTATTGGCTTCATCTATTCAGAAGCAGTGTAATATAGTCAAGCTAATGTCTAATTGGTTGGTATGGGCTACTGAAAATCATTGGTCTTTGCTCCCACAGCTGACCCTAGTTCATTGAAAAATTATTGGTGGCCACTCTTTTCAGGTTGTACATGCTGAACAAGTCATAAAATATTGGCATAGGTACCCAGCCATTTTCATGGCCATCAACATCATCTAACGGTCTACAGTTTGCCTGACTCCAACAGTCTATAGCAGGGATCCTCAAACTACGGCCCTTCAGCTGTTATGGAACTACACATCCCACGAGGCATTGTAAAACTCTGACATTCACAGACATGACTAGGCATGATGGGAATTGTAGTTCCTGAACAACTGGAGGGCCGTAGTTTGAAGACCCATGGTCTATAGCCTCATACACATGATCCAACTTTATGGCCGTTATTGTCTGATGGACATGTTGTGTCGGATAATCCGACCGTGTGTATGCTCCATCAGAAAATTGTTGGCTGAATTAACGACAACAAAAGTTGGCTGTTCATGCTCACCAACTGTTGGGCAATAAATCTGTTACGCCGGTTTATCCGATCGTGTGTACGCAAGATGCTCCAACTAAAATCCAATGTACAAACAGGCATGCTCAGAACGTTAAACATCAGCCAACAATAGCAGAAGTTGCCCAAAGGGTGGCGGTAAAGAGCTGAAAAACCATGTGGTTTGGTGAACGTTGGCTGAAAATGTTGTGATGTGTGTATGCAGAACAATTTCACGACCAATGCCCTTCGGACCAAAAAAGTTGGTTGGAAGTCCGATCGTGTGTACGAGGCTTATGGGATATCAGCAGTTTATCTGAACACTGATTTCTGATTGGACGTTGTGTACTACTGCATAATATTGTTATTTGTTCCATAATGACTAAATAAAACCCAATATTCAAATTCCTGACACTATTTAATGTCTACATCTAGGAAATATCATACTTTGAATTCATTTATTTTGTTAGTTGAGCACTTGTATGCCATTCCCTTTTCTATAAGACATAATTATTTAATTATTAATTTTTTTTCGTTCCCTTTCTATGTTTTGTAGTTTTCAAGTCTATTCATCAGTGAACATTAAACCTGTGATTTTGCCCCAGTGTCCATGTTTTGGACAAAAGCGTCATTAGAAACTGCAACTGGTGCTCAGTCAACCATAGAAACTCGCCATAAAATCATTTTCTGGATAGTTGCCGCTGCAAAAGCTTAGTATTGAATATACGGGAAGGTGTCGCGTTCTGACAATTAATCTGGATTCGTGTGATTCCAGCAATTAGCATAGGAATGGTTTGTCCGCACTTCGACACTTAATAAAAAATAAATAAAAACACCATTATTCCTCAGTCAATCCCATACTCTTCATTTTCCTTTGTTATATGTTCGCTAAGGCATAATTTTTCATAGAATATAGCTTGTAAATAGCTTTTTAAATACTTTTTTTTCTACGAGATCAAATACCTTTTAGAACTTTACTTTTTTTTCTAGAGATAACTTCATTTGCATTTAGAAAATCTACCAAGTATAAAAAAAAGTTTATTTTTAGGTTGTGTGTACTTTTTTTTTTTTTTGTCGTTGTCCTTGCGACTGAGAAAGGAGAATAAAAAAAAAAAATGCCTGAAAATCAAGTTTATTTGTGCAGCCATAAAAAATGTCTTATTAAAAAAATGTCAAATAATAAAAAAAAATGTAAAAGAAATTCAGTAAAAAAAAAAAAAAAAAAAGCAGATAGTTTGAAGTCTGGCCTTCAAAAGATATACCAGCTCCTTGTTTGAATTCTTGTACTATGAAAAGATGATGCAGTTATTTTAATAGCACCTTGTGAAGTGTTCTGTGTTTTGTGATGATGTAATAATTTATTAATGTTTGTAATCTTTTATACTTGTACATTTCGTATGACCTTTGTTTATATACACATTTACCCGGATGTTATGTCTATGAAAATCCAGCTACGCGAAACAATGGCGGCCTTATTAATTTAAAGGATTATCAACGCGCTACAGGTGCCCTGTCTTCTTGGGAAGGAGGTTCAGGAATTTCCACCTAATAGGGTCCCAGAGTTCTGCAGAAGCTCCCTTAGACATTGTGTATTGTCCTTGCTCAGCATCTATATAATAGCGTATAACCTCTCCCTTTCATGCTGTTTTTTTTTTTTTTTCAATGTTTATTTTTATTTTTGCATCATGTACATTTATAATGAAGTTTATTGTGGCTATTACAGTGTTTTATTTACAAAATTAAATCAAAATGCTCTTGTATTAAGTCACTGAAATCTAAGTAAACTTAGATCAAAGTTTAAAAGAAGTAAAATATTTCAGGTTTTGTATACAAATGTGTCTGTGTTTTTCGTGCATCTCCAGATTTTCTTAGAAATGGGTCCTGGTCCTTGAAAATAGGAAAAATAGAAGAAGGACGCTGATTAATTTGGCGGTAGAGCCTAATGGTTTTAGCATTTTCAGAGGTTCTCTTTTTATTTTTTAAATCTTTAAAAGTCATCTAATGCATGCTTATTTATAATTCTTGGAGAATAGATGCATGTAAGAAATAAAAAAAAAGGGCACTTAAAGCGTTATAGCATTCAATATATGCTACTTTTTAGTCATGGTATTTAAAGGGGTTGTAATGTTTTTTTTTCCTATATAGGTTCTCTTTAAGCTAGTGCATTGTTGGTTCACTTACCATACCTTTTTTTAATTAACCCCATCAATAATAACCTCTCTCAGCTATTATAAGTTATTATTTATGGTGGGGGGTTATTATTGCTGACAAAACTTATAGACAGCGGTGCAAGCGAAAGTAATTCTACTGTAGTCACCAGTCCATCATAAAAGTCCTAAGAACGTGAACTCTACTAGTAGGGAGAGGATAAAGGTCCACTGCTTCAGGGACAGCCTTGTGTAAGGGAGTAGAAGTGGTCTCCAAACATGCAAACAATAAATAGTGTACAGGGCTTCTGAGTGTAGACTGTAAGTAAATTTAGTCCAAACACAATAAGTAAAACTCACATGTAAGAAGTAAAAAATAGGCACATTATGAAGGTCCAGGCGTCCGGTGATGTAGAGACAACACAGGTTCGTGCTAAAGCCGTCTCTGCCGCTTGTGAGGTAGTCTAAGCCGGAAGTGAGGGCTGGAACACAATCTGGAATGCATCACTGCCTGTGGAAACATCACCTGCATGCTCACAACATGTTTCGGAGCATGCGTACTCGGGAGATGGACAAAAGGCACGCTCCTTTCTCAAGCTATAGGGACAGAGGCCACACGTGCCTTATATGTGCTGCCATCTAGTGGGGAATATACTAATCTATTGGACAGCACATAAGACCTGCTATATGGACCTTGATTGATAATACACTTATACAGTTAATTAAAACAACTTGACACATGCAACGAAACATGAACACGCCAGTGACATTATCACAGTCAGCGCTGTGTTCCAGCCCTCACTTCTGAATCTCCTGCATCATACCACCATCCAGCCAGCTAAAACTTCCTTACAAGCAGCAGAGACGGCTCTAGCATGAACCTGTGTAGTCTCTACATCACCAGACACCTGAACCTTCATAACTTGCCTATTTTTAACGTCTTACATATGAGTTCTACTAATTGTGTTTGGAATAAATGTACTTACAGTCTACACTCAGAGGCGCTTGTACTCACATCACAGTGCTGAGAAAAATTATGCCCTCTGGGCCACTGTCCAGCTCGCACCCAACAGTGCCACAGTTTTCATGGTGATGGGGGTACAAAGGTTATAAATCAGAGCTTCTGGACTGCTGTTAGAGATGGTCACAGCCTGCCATATGCCAGGAATATAGATATTATTATGAGTTTAAGATGAGGCCATCATTTCTAGCGTGTGTCCTGTTACATGTGCCTGCGTAAGTGGCAATAAAACAGTTGTCTATAGACAAAACACTTTTTTTTTGGATGGAAAAAATAATATTTTAAATTGCTGCTTTTTTCTGTTTCCAACTGGAGAGATTTCTGATTCCAGAGTCACAATAGGAAGTGGAAGGAAATTTCCCCAAAAGTGGGGCCAAATTCCCATTAGACAGTTCTCACCAGAACAAGTATACCCATTGGAGGGTTCTCCTCACTTCCCTTTCAGGAAACATGTAAAGTTTTTCCATTACATTCTGTTTCAGGAACAATGATCAATATCTTAGGGTGAATCTCTCCAGCTGGGGCACAAGGCAATAATAACCTGCCTAAGGTTCTAACGTATGCCCCGTACACATGATCAGGCTTTTACCTGGCCGAATTCGCATCGAAATTCCGATGGATTTCCATTGGAATAAAAGAGAATATGTTCTCTATCTAAACTCCAACGAAATTCCTCAGAAATAAGTCCAATGGGGCATACACACGGTCGGAATTTCCGATAGAAAAAGTCAGTCTGACTTTTTCCATCGTAAATTCCGATCATGTGTACGGGGGTTTACACATGCTTTTCAAAAAGTTTTAGCTATAGATACATCTTAAACCCATCTCTGTTTTATAAATAGGTTTAAACAATCAAATGTAAGACATTTTACTGAAAAGTAGAAACAAAGCAAAGTGATCAGTGTGACAGGTACATAAATGCTCCAAAGAGGGGTGTTAGAAGAACCATAATAAATCATCTGCAATGTTTCTAAAATTGCTCAGTACACATTTATAAATGTTGATGCTGCTTCCGATGTGGGTAACATCAAATTTGGAAATGCACAAATAACAATGTGAGGAGTTATGGAAGGAAATCACCGGATAGTGCATCATAGTGCTTTTGGATATTAACATTGTGGGTGCACAAGGACTGCCTCTATCAACCTTAACTTAGATTAAATAGTGAGTGAGTTTGGGTCTTCTTAAGGGATTTCCATTTACATAGACTTTTTGTTCACACTTGAACTGTTTTTCTCCCCATACATGTGATTAGGAATTCAAAACAGGTTATTGTTCCTTGTTAGAGAATACAGAAGCATCCTAAACTAGGGTGACCAGACATTACCAGTTTCTGGGGATAGTCCCTGACTTGAGGACACTGTCCCTGGACCAAGTCTGTCCCTGGTTTTGAACAGGGGTTAGGGCATTTTCAAAGACAGTCAGTGCAGAATAAAAAAAAATGATCCGCTAGCTCCTACTAGCTTAGGGGGGTGTAATTTTTTACATTATCTGTGCCCCTTTCTGATTATCGTGTGCTGGTCGGAGCAAAGGGAATATTTCTTTAGTTTCCGGGGCGTGCCCATTCGGCTCTGCTCGAATGTTCTTCTACCTTGGCTCAAGTCCCGGCCAGCTGCCTGCCTGCTTATCTCCTTGCGTTCCCTGGTGGAGTGATCTTCCTACGCTCCCCACCCAGTAATAGCCAGGGCCCGGAGAGTAAGACTTGACAGGCTGTGAGGCGGCCAGCAGGGGCGACTGGCAGAGAGTCGCTGATTGTCGCCATTACTAGTAAAAAAAAATATGTCCCTGGATTTAATAAAAAAATCTTGTCACCTTATCCTAAACTGACCCCATATGCAAACTAAATGCACATTACTTACTTTCAGTGCTGCTGTGCCTTCCTTTCACCCAATTTGACTTCCAACGCCCACCCTCACCGCCATGATTTGGTGTGGTGGGGGTTAAAAGAACTAAGGGACTGTGGCAGGCACTCACCAAGAGTGAGTGCCCAAATATGCTGGCCTATTGGGTCTATTTGCTCCATTCATAGAATTCATACCACAGCTTCTATGATTGAAGGGGCATGGATTGGAGATGACCTTATGAAAGGGCATGCCCTGAAACATGTAGTCAAGACATTTGGCTGTTCTTATCGTTCCATGTACTTGTGATTGATTACTGCCAGACTGTCCAGTGATTTGTCCCTCCAGCGGCTTTCTCTTGGAGTGTTTCCTCCAGTTTGTGATGTCACATCCAGATCACCACCTGCATTCCTTCCAGTCCACAGTTAGCTGTAGTACAAACCCTGGCAGGCACAGGAATTCCCTCTGCTCACCAACAGTGGCATCCAGGATTAGTTTGCCATGCCATTAGCCCGGGTCCGGGTACACCCCTACCTCCACTGTATGAGGGTATGTGATTGCTTTGTTCAAGCTGACGTGGCAAGCTGACAATACTTTTTTTAACCTTTTATGTGAAATATATTGACTTTACCATTTGGATTAAAAACACTGTGTCTTTAACTGCTATGCCTGAACTTCTTGTGACCTTGGCACTCCTGAATGACTTTGTTTTGTGGATTCCTCATACATGTTTATATGGGTATTGAGCTGCCTGTTGTGGAACTTCTCATAAACCATCACTCAATACGTGACCTTAGCACCTCTGCTGTGTGTTTGCTTCTATTGGAGGGGGCAGACCTATCAATCATCCACCACATCATCCATTCACAGATCATGCTTCATTTATAGAAGGTGCAAACTTAGGCTTTAAAGCCCAACTCCAAGCTTATTTCACTTTAAATAGTTTGTTCGGGCCAAACTATTTCCTTTAATAATAGATGCGCCCATTGTCAGCGCTGTATAAACTGTATGCCATATACTGTGTGCTACATCCATATATTACCGTATTTATCGGGGTATTGCGTGCTCCGGCTTATAGCGCGCACCCTTAATGTGGACCTGTAAAAAAAAAAATTTTACTTTTAGTACTTACAGTTTTGGTGTCTTGCGCGGCGTCCATCGGCGGCCTTGCCCGGTCCGGCGTCTGTCTTCGGTGTCCTCCCGGCTTCTCCAGCGATGTCTTGTGTCGAATCCCCACTTCCCGCGCTCAGTTTGAAGGCCTCCGCCGACATATACCGAGTGCAGTACACTCGGGTACATTTGGGCAGGCTCGGCTTCACTCGTGCTCACGCTCTGCAACGTTTATGCGTGAGCACGAGCGAAGCCGAGCCTGGCCGAATGTACCCGAGTGTACAGCACTCGGTATATGTCGGCGGCTCAGTATCGGCGTATATCGTGCACCCACGATTTTCCCCTTATTTTAAGGGGAAAAAAGTGCGCGGCATACGCCGATAAATACGGTATATGCCGTTTGCATCATACAGGGATTTCCTGTAAATCAAGTCTGGCTGAATACTGCTCAGCCATTCACAGAAATCCTGGTATTTTATTAGTGAAGGAAAGCCCTTCCCTGACTGGCTGAGGTGGAGATTGTGACTTCATCCACCCACCTCTCAACCAATCAGAGAAAGGCTTGTATTCACTGAAAAAACACAAGTCTTCCTATGAATGGCTGAATTTTGTTCAGGCAGCAGATGGGAAATCCCCATTCCGCTGCCAGAACACAATGCTGTATACTGTATGTAGCTGATGCTATATACAGTTTATACAGAGCTGACAGCAGGCACATCTGTTAGTAAAGGAAATCAATTGAGCCAGCTTGGATGAAACAATGACTTAACCACTTCAGCCCCGGAAGGTTTTACCCCCTTAATGACCAGAGAATTTTTTGCGATTCGGCACTGGATCGCCTTAAATGACAATTGCGCGGTCGTGCGATGCTGTACCCAAACCAAATTTCCCCCCCACAAATAGAGCTTTATTTTGGTAGTATTTGATCATCTCTGCAGTATTCTACATATTTTTGGTAAAAGAAATCTCAATAAGCGTATATTGATTGGTTTGCGCAAAAATTATAGGCCCAGATTCATAAAGCAATTACGCCTGTCTAACTGGTGTTAGACAGGAGTAATTTCAAATTTCGCGCGCCGTATCACTAGTTTGAATCCTCAAACCATGATACGGCGGCTTCGGGCTTCGATCCGAGAGGCTTACGTCTTCGTAAGCCTTCGGATCTACGCTGCGATATTTTTGCGGCCGCTGGGAGGAGTTCGTGTCGTTTTCATGCGTCGGGATATGCAAATGTGTTTTTACGGCGATCCACGAAGATACGAGCGGTCTTCGCAATCGCTTACGTCTGTTTTTTTTTACGTACTGTTAGACCAGCTTTTTGCTGGTCTAACGGTGCGTAGCCCGTGTTAAGTATGGCCGTCGTTCCCGCGTCGAATTTAAAAAAATTTTTTGCGTAACTCGTTCGGGAATAGAAATGTCCGTAAACGACGCTACTCAAACAACGAATGACGTAACGACGTGATTTCGCGCAATGCACGGCGTGAAATTTGCGTACGGAGCATGCGCAGTTAGATCGCCACGGGAACGCGCCTATTTTAAATCCTTCACGCCCCCTACTCGTCTATATGGATTGCGACGGGAGAAATACACTACGCCGCCGTCGTTTACTGGACAAAATCTACCTGGATTCCACGTAGAGCCAGGTAAGAAACGGCGGCGTAGTGTATTTCTGATACGCTACGAGAATCCAATTCTCTCTGAATCTGGGCCATAGTGTCTTCAAAATAGGGAATAGATTTATGGCATTTTTATTGTTTTTACTAGTAATATGGGTGACCTGCCATTTTTATCAGGACTTTGTCTTTGCGACAGACAGATCGGACACTTTCGACACTTTTTTGGGACCATTGACATATATACAATATACAGCGATCGATGCTAAAAAATAGCCACTGATTGTTGTGTAAATGTCGCTGGCAGTAAAGGGGTTAACGCTAGGGGCGATCAAGGGATTAACTGTGTTCCCTATGAGTGTTCTAACTGGGGGGGCTGTGCTTACTGGGACTTGACAGAGATCACTGTTCCCGATCACTGGGAGCAGTAGATCCCTGTCATGTCACCTATCAGAGTGAGGAAATTACTTGTTTACATAGGCATCTCCCATTCTGCCTGTGCACAAAGCAATCGCGGGGCCGAAACTGAGCCTGCGTGAGCCGCCGTACACCTACAGCGATTCGCGCATGAGAGCCGCGCCCGTCAAACGGCGGCCTGTCTTTAAGTGGTTAAAGTATACAGAGAGTTATGCTGGCCATACACTATACAAAAAAATCGGCTGAAATTCAGTCATTTGGTCAGTTTGTTCATTTTTTGGCCAGTTAATGGGCTCAAAATCGATAATCGTTGAGACGTTTTTGAGCGAAAAAAAAAAATTAAGGACAAGTTTGTAAATTTTCTGCTGAACAAACAAACTGTTTGCACTAGGTATATGTGAAAAAAAAAAACTGATTGATTTATGTCCACTGAACGATTCATCGATCATTACATGATGCCACTAACGTTTGCTCTCACGACCGAATGTTTTAATGTTCATAGCTTGGCTATAGGTTCACTATAAGATTATTTTTTTCTAAACTAACCTGTAGTTTAAGGTGGCTATTTCAAGACTTGATAGCTTATTAAGTAATAAAATTGACAGACATCCAGAATGCAAATGTCATTTAAAATGATCGTGTTTGGGCTTCACATGAAAAACGACAAAAAAAAAATTAAACATGCTGCATTTTTTAACGACGTTTAAAACGATGTTGTTTTTCGGGTTGTAAAAAATTATCGTGTGTGGGCTAAAACTATGTTAAAAATCCTTGCATGCTCAGAAGCAAGTTATGAGACGGGTAAAACTACCGTTCATAATGGAGTAAGCACATTCATCACGCTGTAACAGACAGAAGATCGCGAATCGTCTTTTACTAACACGGAATCAGCAAAAGCAGCCCCAAGGGTGGCGCCTTTCGGAAGGAACTTCACCTTTATAGTGCCGTTGTACGTGTTGTACGTCACCGCGCTTTGCTAGAGCATTTTTTTTTTCACGATCGTGTGTAGGAAAGGCCGTTTTAACGATCGGGTTGAAATTTTTTTTTTTTCTAGACCATTAAAAACATCATTTTATACAACCCGAAAAATAGTTGTTTGTACGCGGCATAACTGCAAGATCAGTTTTGAATTGACAGGCTCTTGTTTTTGTTTGTTTTTCTCTTTCCTACAAGTGGGAGGTTAATTCATGTGCTTTTGTGTTTTTTTATTTCTCTATTCTTCGCAAAAAATATTTTTACACAAGCTGGACCTTAAATCCCTTAAATCTATATGGAAATACCTATTTTTAGTTTTAAATATTTTTTTTTGAGTGGGCACTAGATGGAGCTCCAGACCTGCAAGTGGTTACAAGTGATCCGACTCTACAAATATATCAGTTATATCATAGTTGCTGAGACTTGTATGAACCCATGTCAGGATTAACATGTCCTCCAGGAATATAGATGTGCTGCCACTATCAATTCTATGCATGTCAAAAACTTGGTGCTATCCTATAAGGCTCTTTAGTAATTGTTACAGAAATATAGTATGGTATTGTTAAAATTTCCTGCAGTCTTTAAAAGGTAAAAAACAAATGGGAACTAATTCTGTTGTAAGACATTACAGTAAAACCTTGGTTTGCGAGTAACTTGGTTTGAGAGCGTTTTGCAAGACAAGCAAAATGTTTTAATACATTTTGCCTTGATATACAAGTGATGTCTTGATATAAGAGTGGTGTCATGTCACAACTGAGAATAAAAACTAAGAGAGGAGACTAAGTGTAGCAATATGGTTACATTTATTGAAGGTACAACATTTAGCAACTTATTGCTACACTTAGGCCCCATACACACGAGCGGACAGATTTGTTCAAATCTGTCCGTCCGACAGATTTGAACAAATCTGTCTGCTGGGATTTTGGTTTGCTCGCGTGTAGACACGAGCAAACCAAAATCCCTGCCAGCAGAGAGCGCGGGGCCGGGTCGGTGACGTGGCGGTGACGTTGACGCCGCCACGTCACCGCACCAGGAAGTAAAACACTTCCGCGCATGCGCCGAATCCATTCGGCGGCGGTGCGGCGGCGGAGCGGGACGACATGTCTGCTGGTAAGTGTACTAACCAGCAGACATGTCGGGCGGACAGATTCCCACCGGATAGATTTCAAAGCATGCTTTGAAATCTGTCGGGTGGACAAATCTGTCCGCTAGCCCATACACACGATCGGAGATGTCTGCTGAAACGGTCCATCGGACCGTTTTCAGCGGACAAATTCGATCGTGTGTACGAGGCCTTAGAGGTGCCTCTCTTCTCTTTTTTACTCTGTAAAAAAAAATGCTTTGATATACAAGTGCTTTAAATTACAAGCATGTTTCTGGAACAAATTATTTTTGCAAACCAAGGTTTTACTGTATACTGATAATGGCGCCCCACGAGACCAAAGAAGTCATTACATTTTACATACTAACCTAATGAAATAAAAATGCAATTACACTGTTTATCTTAACTGATCTCTGTGTTAAATTTAAAATATTGCTTTCTAGTTGGATAGCTTATAGGAAATTAGTAATGAAGGGAAATCTGCCAAAATGGATATTTACTGATTTACTGGCAAGATCCCCCAGCTTTAATGTTTGGGGATGCTTTATTTATTACTCCATAGCCATCAGTGCTGATGTATGGGTTGTGTAGGGAAGCATCTAACTCTCTTGGATCGAACACTAATAATTCTGTCATTATTTATCTTTGTCTATAATCATTCTAAATAAATAAAATCATTTTAATCTCACAAGTTTTTATTCTTAAAACTGGACTCCAAGCAGAAAAATAAAATAAAAATTAAAATAAAACTCTTCATAGTTCTGCCCCCCTTCTACTGATCTTTACCTTCCTTAGGCTCCATTCACATCTAGGCGTTTTGTCGCCTGAAGCCCGACGCTGAAGCAGCCTGACATACGCTGGAGGGGGGAATTTACATTGTCGGCTATGGAGATGGTTCACATCTCTACGCCGAACGCCGATACGCCTGAAGCGTGAAGCCTGAAACAAGTCCCGGACCCTTTTTTTCAGGCGTATCGGGCGTTCGGCCATAGCCGACAGTGTAAATTCTGCCCTCCAGCAAAAAAGCAATAGGGGTTTTGTCGCCACAAATCGCGGGGACAAAACGCCTATTGCATGTCGCCCGAATACGCCTGCTGCCGCCGACGCCTAGATGTGAATGCAGCCTTATGGTCCTCATGATCCTCTGCCGCCTATTTGCTTGCAGGAGCTCTCAATTGGATGTCTAGCTATGTTCTCACGCCACATATTTGTTGGTAAATCCAAAGTGGATTGGACAGATATTGCACAATCTAATGTAGTGTATGAGGCCAGTAACTTTAGTACTGAAGTAGAGCAAGCTAAATCTAAGGCAATTGAGACACATCACAGTAGTCTTGTCTGTTCCCATTGCATATTTTGTCCATCAACAATCTCTTCACATGTCTGAGGCGGCGTACACACGACCGAGAAACTCGTTGGGCTAAACTCATCGTTCCGTTCAGCTGTCAAAAAGCTCATCGAGCCAAATTTCCCCATAGAACAACGAGGAAATAGAGAACATCCTCTCTTTTTGGCTCGACGAGCTTCCCGACGGGATGCTCGGCGAAAAGTGTACTCGGCAGAATACGTCTCCCATTGAGGTTCTCCCTGGATTCTTCAGAGAAACTCGGTCGTGTGTACGGGGCCTGACTTTACATCTCAGGATAATCAAATGATCATATGTAATGCACGTTTTTTTTTCTTCCTATATCTAAAAATACTATTCTCATTTTATCTGGCATTGTTGCTTGTGTATTTTGTGAACAAACCATCTTTTTAGTAGAAAAAATTGTTGCTGTTTATGGAAACTTTTTTTGACATAATTGTGCTGTCATCATCAATGTCTTATTTGTATGGGCAGCCCAGGTCTGGATTGACAAATCACAGTTTTGTAATTTCACAGAATATCTAAAGTTTTTTTTAAATAGATAGTTAAAGCCGAAAAACTTTAATTTAAATGTATTCCTTTATAGCAGGGGTATTCAAACTTTCTAAACAAAGAGCTAGTTTACTGTCCTTTAGGTCAGTGATTCTCAACTCCAGTCCTCAAGGCTCCCCAACAGATCATGTTTTCAGGATTCACCTCAGATGAAACAGCTGTGGTAATTACTAAGGCAGTGAAACTGATCAAATCACCTGTGCAAAATAATGGAAATCCTGAAAACTTGACCTGTTGGGGCACCTTGAGGACTGGAGTTGAGAAACACTGCTTTAGGCTTTAGGGGGTCTGGACTGTGGCCCGTGGGAGTAGAAAATGCCTAAGTATTGTTGGGAGAAAACAATGGCCCATCATTGGTTTTAGTGGGATGTATAGTGTCGTGTTTGTAGGAGGAATGGTGTCCCATCATTGATGTCTGTGGAAGGCATAACCTCCCCATTCAAACTAGAAGAAAAAATTGCGCATACCAAAAAGTGTGTCAAACAAAGCTGCGATACAAAAATGTTATACAACATAAACAAGCATAGGAAAAAGGAGTGGAATCGCGCTAGATTAAAGAAAATGTGACCTAATAAAGGGGCACAATGTAATAAACACAGTCAATGCGGGATATACTCTGTAATAGTGTAGGATCTTCAAAGTTCATCAAATTGCCAATCATGGCAAAGATCAAAAGTTGTGCAGCCTGGCTGTGCTGTGCAGCCAGAAGACACACCATGCGGTTGGACCTCTTGGCCAGTGGAAAGGCAAACAGGCTGCACAACTTTTGATCTTTGCCATGATTGGCAATTTGATGAACTTTGAAGATCCTACACTATCCTAATAAAGCCTTTTGTGATGTGCATGATGGGACTGTAGGGTGATGGCGCTCCTGTCCATGAGCGTTTCTAATGTGCATGTGAACCCATTTAAAATTGTTAATTTGCCTTCGATCCCAGGTGCCTGCATCCAATCATAAGGGTCTCATTCTCAAGGTCGCAGCTATCTACCTGATCACAAGTGTTTGCACGTACCCTTAGGGGATCTAACATCTGGTAAGGGTCAGTGTGTTTGATGGTGGTGGGTTTGCACTATCCCCCCTCCAACTTCATGACTGTCCCACACGGGTGTTTGTGCATACGCTGTTTGTCAGGTTTCACACTATGCAAGTTTCTTTTGTGTTTATATCTTTGGTGCTGTGAATCTACACTCAAATCTGCAAAAGCCCAAGTGCGACTGACAACGTAGAGGCTGTTGCATTGATCACCACCTGGAGGATTTGCTTCTTTGGTCTATCTACCATCATATTTGGGAGAAACCACCCACCCTCAATCCAAGGTTTTTTGTTTTTTTTTTCCTTCTAAGATCTCACCCTGGTTTATCAATAACTTTGAACAGTTTGCTTGTGACCACCAGGTGGCCTTTTCAACACCACCTTTCCACCTCCCCTGGTTTTTACAACTAGGTTGAGGCTGTAGAAAAACACAATTTTTTTCACTATATACTCATATCACTTATGTTGTTGTTTTATATGACCATAGCCACAATTATCCAAATAGAGTTGACCTCTAGATTTTTTTCTCTATGTGTCTCGTGGTGTAGTTTAGTGTGTCTCTGTGGGTTTACAGAGTATATCCCGCATTGACTGTGTTTATCACATTGTGCCCCTTTATTAGGTCACATTTTCTTTAATCTAGCGCGATTCCACTCCTTTTTCATAACCTCCCCATTGTTGGTGTCTGTGGGAGCAATTGTGCCCTATCCTTAGTGTCTATGGAAGGAATGGTTGCCCATTATTGGTGTCTGTGGGAAGAATGGTGACCAATCATTGGTGTCTGTGGAAGGAATGGTCCACCATCGTTGGTGTCTGTGGGAGGAATGGTGCCCCATCTTTGGTGCCTTTGGGAGGAATAGTAGCCCATCATTGATGTTAGTGGGAGGAATAGTGCCCCATCACTGAGGTCAGTGGGAGGAATGGTGCCCCATATTGGTGTCAATGGCAGAAATGGGTGTACCATATTGGTTTCAGTGGTAGGAATTGGTGTCAGTGAATGTAATGGTGCCTCAAGGGCCAGATAAAGGCAAATAAAGGGCCACATTTGGCCTGCTTGCCTTAGTTTGGAGACCACTGCTTTATAGCTACAAATGGTATAATATCACTTTGTGTGCATCAAACGCCTTTGCATACCCAAATATTACCTTGCAGAAGTAGCAGTGACACTATCTCTGTACTATACATAGTCTGAGCAGAGCTGAAGGAGGGACCCAGCAGGCACCACCCACTATGGGATTCCTGCTGAAAACCACAGCAAGACAAGACCAGTCACCGTGCACAAAGAAAGAGAGCCATATTGACTGGTCTTTATTACAGTAAATTCCTGGAGAGTTTAACTTTAAATCTAGGTACATTTTCCCACTTCTACCAGCCATATGCACCAAGTTTATTAAGCTAGTTGTAAAAACATTGCATAGGGTGACCGGCGAATGTGAGTAACCGCTTTCGACCAGCAGGAGCCAGTCCTATAGGTGGGCCATGATGCCAGAAGCTGGTAGGAGGGGCTCCCGTTTATTTGTTCACTGTGATTGGCTGCACAGTGGTGATGTAATAGATTCTACCAACTCTTGATTGTTGGTAGTTGACAATGTGCTGTCAGTGACAGTTCTGGGCACAATTAAATGCACCCCAGAACAATGCAAATATGTACTGGCTAAGCTTTAAAGCCCAACTTCCATGCTGCCTGCATATACTGTATATGTAATACTGTTGTAAATGGGTTATGGTGCATTTAAGCATTAGAACGCTGCAAATCTCTACAGCAAAATTAATGGAGGAGCAAAGCTTTTGATTTCATTTTGGATAGAGCAAGGGAGGGTTTTTTTGGCCATCTGTGTCACATTACAAAAACTTCCCTTCACTTCCAGTCCCATATATAAAACAAGGAAGTGAGTGGAAATACCTTAAAAGTGAGTAAATCCTGGGGTGTCACCAGGGTTATCAGAGCTTGTGTTCCAATTGGAAGATTTTTCCCTCAATTTCTTAAAAATTGGGATTTTCTTTTATTTCAACCTTAGATAATAATGGGAAATAGGACAAAGAGAGGGTGAATCATCCAAATGGGCCACAGACAGCAACAAAAACCTGACAAGAGTTCTAATCCCGCTCCTATCCAAAACTAAAATAAAAAGACAACTTGACTTTAGTGACACTTTAATTAGTTGAATGTCCATGGCCAAATTTTGTAACATTTTCCATTTTATAAAAATAGTAAATGTTATCAAAATCATCATTTAAGGGTCAACACCAGGTAAAGCTTTTTTTTATTTTTTGGTTTGTTTTGGCAAAAGTGGAAAGGTTTGGAACCTGTTCAGGTTTTTATTGCTTTTTGGCAATCATTGGAACAGGTGTCCAATCCGGAAGATATCCCCTTTACATTTGTTTTGGTAAATTAACTGTAGAATTTTGGATTGTCACTTACTTTATCTCTTAGTGAAAAATAGTGTGACTAAGGCCCCATACACACGATCGGACATATCCGATGAAAACGGTCCGCGGACCATTTCCATCGGATATGTCCGATCGGGAGTTTGATCCGATGGCGTGTACACACCATCGGATCAAATTCCCCGCCACCGGACGGCGCGGTGACGCGGCGGTGACGTTGACGCCGCCGCGTCACCGCCACGTCACCGCACCAGGAAGTAAAACACTTCCGAGCATGCGCCGAATCCATTCGGCGGCGGCGCGGCGGCGGAGGGGGACGACATGTCTGCTGGTAAGTGTACTAACCAGCAGACATGTCGGGCGGACAGATTCCACCGGATGGATTTCAAAGCATGCTTTGAAATCTGTCGGGTGGAGAAATCTGTCCGCTAGCCCATACACACGAGCGGAGATGTCTGCTGAAACGGTCCATCCGACCGGTTTCAGCGGACATATCCCCTCGTGTGTACGCCGCCTTAGATGTGAAGATGTGACAGAGGTTTCAAGTCTTAAACACTCTGGAAACTATAAAAAAATACATTTAAAAAAAGTGGAAAAATGTTTTGATTGGGTTTAAATTAGTCGTATCTGCAAATTGTGCTGGAAGAGGACATATCAGTATACTGTGATGTTGGCTCCTTGTTTCTGGAGGAATGCGCATTGTGCATGCGTCCAGAAAAATTATTTGCGAGTAACCTGCCACTTTGTATTGAAAAGTTGTATTAATAAAATACAATTGCACTAATGTAGTTCTCCACAGCAATGGATTATGTGGAGATACAGTGTGGAAGATCTACTAAAGTGTTGCTGACCTTACTGTATATAAGTGGTTGGCTTTAAAGGATGAGTCCCCCCTTCTAAAGATATGGTAATTTAACCCACTCAAACCAGAGGGTCAGTATAACAGCCAAGTATTCAGTTGCCATTGGATGTCCATGCAACCTCCATTCAGGGTTTTCTTGAAGGACAACTTCACCTTTGTTGCAGTTGTTCTTTAATAAATCCTACCAACCCACCCAGTAAAATACTTTACTACGTCCTCGATCAAGTGATGTTCACTGTGTTGTACTTGGCAGGGGGGGACACAAAACCTCTGTACAAGACAGCTTTTCTTGTTCCTGTGCATGTTCACTGGATGGAATGCCCATACCCATAGCAGCCTTCATCGGTCCTGCAGGTCCCTTGTGATTGAATTTGGTGAGTTACAGAATAGGCTGCATGCAAGGAAGTAGAGGTAAATTCAGGGACAATTTCACCAGTGGTTTAAATATGAGATAAAGACCAAACTAGATATCTATGAATCTTTTTGAAAAGGGTTAATGCAGGGCCGGCGCTACCACTAGGCGGATTAGGCGACCGCCTAGAGCGCACTGCCGCCTAGAGCGCCCGTCCGCTATCTCCTGTCTCCTGCACTGTCCTCCACAAAATGCTGGCAGCTCCCGGGCTCAGCCCTGACATGGCAAGCAGCGCCGCCCGCTAGGCAGACCCCCCCCCAGCGCGGCTCGCCTCTGCGTGAGACTGACATCAGCGTGTGTCACAACAAGTGGCATAGATTAGGTCCCGGCTGCAAATCCCGGCCCCCCCAGCCTGGGCGCCCTCCGCAGTTTCACTTTCATGTGATGTCTGTGTGATACATACAGTACTGACTGTGGGGGATGATGAGATGGAACAAGCCCTGCGTGTACTTTAACTACCGGCGGGCTTGCCGCTCCCCCCTCCTCCTGGGCGCTCGGGGATCTGGTGTACAAGGACAGGCAGGCCAGCGCCACTCTCCTGGAGTAAAGTAATCAATCACCCGCCGCTGACACAGGTACAATGAAAGCACAGGCAGCCTGCACCCAGTCACGATAAATAAAACATTGACTGGCTTTTAATAGTGCATTGCACTGTGTACAGAGGGGGAACTGAAATGTGTGTGTGGGGGAGGGGGGGCAGACATGCAGGGGGGTACTAATATGTGTTTGTGGGGGGGGGGGGCAGATATGTGTGTGTGTGGGGGGGCAGACGTGCAGGGGGTACTGATGTGTATATGTGTAGGGGGGTCACAGACAGACATGCAGGGGGTACTGATATGTGTGTGTGTGGGGGGGGGGGGCAGACAGATGTGCAGGGGAGTGCTGGTATGTGTGTGTGTGGGGGGGGGCCGATTTGCAGGGGGTGACATATCTGTGTGGGGGGCAGATGTGCAGGGGGTGACATATATCTCTGTAGGGGGCAGGTGTGCAGGGGGTGACAGATATGTGTGTGTGGAGGGCAGATGTGAAGGGCGTGACAGATATGTGTGTGGGGGGCAGATGTGCAGGGGGTGACAGATATCTGTGTAGGGGGCAGGTGTGTGGGGGGGCAGGTGTGCAGGGGGTGACAGATATGTGTGTGGGGGGGCAGATGTGCAGGGGGTGACAGATATGTGTGTGGGGGGGGAAGATGTGCAGGGGGTGACAGATATCTGTGTGGGGGGCAGATGTGCAGGGGGTGACAGATATCTGTGTGGGGGGCAGATGTGCAGGGGGTGACAGATATCTGTGTGGGGGGCAGATGTGCAGGGGGTGACAGATATCTGTGTGGGGGCAGATGTGCAGGGGGTGACAGATATGTGTGTGAGGGGGCATATGTGCAGGGGGTGACAGATATGTGTGTGTGGGGGGGCAGATGTGCAGGGGGTGACAGATATCTGTGTGGGGGGCAGATGTGCAGGGGGTGACAGATATCTGTGTGGGGGGCAGATGTGCAGGGGGTGACAGATATCTGTGTGGGGGGCAGATGTGCAGGGGGTGACAGATATGTGTGTGAGGGGGCAGATGTGCAGGGGGTGACAGATATGTGTGTGGGGGGGGGCAGATGTTCAGGGGGTGACAGATATGTGTGTGAGGGGGCAGATGTGCAGGGGGTGACAGATATGTGTGTGGGGGGGGGGGCAGATGTGCAGGGGGTGACAGATATGTGTGTAGGGGGGCAGACGTGCAGGGGGTACTGATATGCGTTTGTGGGGGGGACAGACGTGCAAGCGGGGACAGATATGTGTGTGGGGGGGCAAACGTGCAGGGGGTACTGATATGTGTTTGTGGGGGGGGGACAGACGTTCAAGGGGGTACGGATATGTGTTTGTGGGGGGGGACAGACGTGCAAGGGGGTACTGATATATATGTGTGTGTGTGTGTGGGGTAGCTGTGCATGGGGTACTTATATGTGTGGGGGGGGGGACAGACAGATGTGCGAGGGAGTACTGGTATGTGTGGGGGGGGTCAGACAGAGGTGCAGGGGGGTACTGATATGTGTGTGGGGGGGGACAGACATACATGCAGTGGGGTACTGGTATGTGTGTGGGGGGGCAGACGTGCAGGGGGTACTAATATGTGTTTGTGGGGGAGGGGGACAGACGTGCAAGGGGGGACAGATATGTGTGTGTGGGGGCAGACGTGCAGGGGGTACTGATATGTGTTTGTGGGGGAGGGGGACAGTCGTGCAAGGGGGGACAGATATGTGTGTGGGGGGGCAGACGTGCAGGGGGTACTGATATGTGCCTGTGTGGGGCAGCTGTGCATAGGGTACTGATATGTGTGTGTGGGGGGGGACAGACAGATGTGTGAGGGAGTACTGGTATGTGTGGGGGGGCAGACGTGCAGGGGGGTACTGATATGTGTGTGGGGGGGACAGACAGATGTGCAGGGGGATACTGATATGTGTGTGGAGGGGACAGATATGCAGGGGGGTACTGATATGTGTGTGGGGGGGACAGACAGATGTGCAGGGGGGTACTGATATGTGTGTGGAGGGGACAGATATGCAGGGGGGTACTGATATATGTGTGTGGGGGACGAACGGACAGATGTGTGTGGGAGGGCAGATGTGCAGGGGGTAACAGATATGTGTGTGGGGGGGCAGATGTGCAGGGGGTACTGATGTGTTTGTGGGGGGGACAGACGTGTGTGGGGGGGGCAGATGTGCAGGGGGTACTGATATGTGTGTATGTAGGGGGGGCAGGTGTGCAGGGGGAACAGATATGTGTGTGTTGGGGGGGGGGGCAGGTGTGCAGGGGGGTACAGAGGGGTAGCAGATGTGTGTGGGAGGCAGATGTACAGGGGGGTACAGAGGGTGAACAAATGTGTGTGTGTGTGGGGGGGGGGACAGATGTGCAGGGTGGTACAGAGAGGAACTGATGTGTGTGTGTGGGGGGGGGGGTTGAGGGGAAACAGAGGTGCAGGGGGGGGCGTGCAGAGTGGACCATGGCTGGCGTGAGGAAGTGAGCTAGTGCCATCCACCATTTGTTATCGGGCCAGGTCCAGAGGCACAGGTGCAAGCCTGTGGACCACGGCTGAAGAAATAGGTGCCGCAAATTTTTTAGTGAGGGCCGGAGCTAACGTGTGTGTTTTGAGGGGGGGGCGGCAAAATGAGGTTTCGCCTAGGGTGTCAAAAATCCTTGCACCAGCCCTGGGTTAATGATGGTTATAGTCTTTCAAAATCATGGAAATCAGTGGTTATATGATACATTTTGGATGCATTGTGGTTATGGGCACTCTAGTGATAAAACATATTGTGAGATTTGGTGCCTCCAAGGGAGATATGAAAAACTGGAGAATGAATGTCACGCTTAACCCTAATGCAGGTGGTCAGACACAATAGCTGACTTCTGTGTTCTTCACCTATAGCAACCCTCTTTACCTGTACTCGGTTTCCCCCCAGGTCTTATACACAATGCTATAGTGCCTGGATACCACGCCAGGGCAGGGACAAACTGAGCAAAGCTAACAGGTAGTTGCGGTTGGCAGACAGGCAACATGGTTCAATAACAGTCCAGGTAAAAGGCAGGCAGAGTTCAGAGAATAGTTATTATACGATCAGAGGTCGTACACAGGGAAATCTAATCTAGCAGAGCAGGGCAGAAACACAAGGGGCTTGATCAGATATTACACACATATCCCACTCTATCACAAGCATGAGACTGAAGGTTTGGTTGGCTTATAACAGGTTTGGTTTTCACCCAGAGACTAACCACATCAATCACCTTGTAGGTGGACAAATAGAAGGGAAGAATGCCAGAGCCAAAACCAGGATGCTGGAATGGGGAGCAGGAGAGCTAGATGCTTCTGAGTCCTGACAGTGAGTCAGATGACTAGTGTATAGCCACAACTATATTCAACCCTATTCATGTGTTTCCAGGCTTCCCAAAACCCATGGCAATCAATGTATTGTGTATAAAATATATTACCTCAATATGCTCGACAAACCCAACCTCGAACCCCTATATACTCAGCACATATACCCATCATATCTCAAAGCTTCTATCGGTGGATCAGCACATTGTAATTGTTTAGGCTTCAGACAGTTTTGCACATAATGGGCCAAAGCCTTTGTTTACCCAGCAATTCTCAATGGCCTAAATTCCCAAATACATTCCTGTACATCCTGTTCCTGTCCCTCCCAAGGCTAGCCCTGTTCACACCAAACTCTGTCATGTAAGCGGGTGTGCATGGGGCCACCCCTCACTTAGGGTTTTATCTTCTAATTATGGGATGCATTCCAGGTCTGTTTGATGCTGGATGACCTTTTTTTATTAATAAACATTCCATTCTTTAAAACAAGAATAGGACTTTCATTTAGTCTTCCAGCGCATAGAGTGAGCTAGTCTTTTACTTCTCACAGCTCCATGTCAGTGTGGTTCTTGTGTAAACCTATATGTTATTTTCCTAAAAATAATCCCCTTTAATTAGCTTGTACTCTACATGAAATAGACTCGGCAATTCCTCCCGACAGCATTAATCTGTAAATGTATGCATAATAAGACCTTAATCATATCTCTCACCAGCCTGCACTGGGTCACTTAATATATTGCTAGGACAAACATAAGATTGCACTGCACTTACTGGTATAACGTCTGCCAATTGCCCTAGTTCCGTCTGTATCTCCGAATAGTCGATGCTAGTCTATGGTGCCAAGGAGCATGAGGAATTTGAAATATGAACCTCTAGCAGTGGAAATGTTTTCCTCTACTTAATAAAGTAATTTTGTTAATTGTGGCTCATTGCAAGATTAAGCAGATACTGTAACTGACTCTAGCTGCAGAGCACCAACTATCCTGCATTTACTCTTAACGGGACTTACATTCCCAGCAAGGAAAACAGAGGTACCTCTTGGTCGTGAAAGCTGAAAGCACTTTACAGATTTCAAGGAGGTCTTAGCTGGCACGAGTTTGAGTATATTGAATTTAACAATCATTAAGGGCTCTCTCCATTTATCTGCTGCCAAAATACTTGGCCAAAGATCTTAGAATTTCTCCAAAACCCTTTATTTACTTACTTATTTTAGCCTCCATCAGCGATTCCCCCATCTCCTCCCGGGATTAGAATTGTAATGTCTTCTAGTCAAATAGAATTACCATTACAATGGAGCAAAGTGATTGTATATGCCTGCATCAGAGAGTACAGTAAATCTGCTATGGTTAAGTGAGTCATACGTTGTGACTATTTGGATTCCACACAATTTCATATGCTATAGATACTGTGATTGCTCTATCATTCCCCTGTGTACTACATGACACATACACATACAATCAGTTACAGGTTAAATATCAAGATGGTGATTCTTAGAACTGGGGAGGGTTGGGGGGGGGGGGGTTTTACTATAAGAAGTAAGCAAATATATTTAAATTAAGCACCTGTTATGTCCCTACGCACGATCAGTTATCCTGTTGGGAAAAAGTCAGATGAGAGCTTTTGGTCGGGAATCCCGAACGTGTGTCGGACTATTTCAAATGGAAAAACTGCTGGAAAAAGATAAAGAGCAGGTTCTCTATTTTCCCGTTGGGAATTTCCATTCGCGTGTACAAATACTAATGTGCTAAATTCCGATGTATGCTCAGAAACAAATCGACACAAGCTCAGAAGCCTGGAACTTAATTTTCTCGGCTCGACGAAGTCTTTTACATCACAGCGTTTTTGGCAGTCAAGTATTTACCAAACTTTTGTTTGACCGTGTGTATGCAAGGCAGGCTTGAGCAGAATTCCATCGGAAAGACCATCCAAGTTTTTTCCGACGGGAATTCTGCTTGTGTGTACAGGGCATTACAATTCGGAAAGGCAATAAGATAAATGGCTTATTAGTAAAAACAAATTTGACACCTTTACAGTAATGCCGCGTACACACGGTCCTTTTTTGTGATGAAATAAAACGACGTTTTAAAAAACGTCATTTAAAATGATCGTGTGTGGGCAAAATGTTGTTTTATGTCTTCTGAAAAACGAAAAAAAAAAATTGAACATGCTTTAATTTTTTATGTCGTTTTTCAGAATGTTGTTTTTTGTGTCATAAAAAATGATCGTGTGTATGCTAAAACCATGTTTAAAACAACTTTTTTAAAACCCGTGCAACCCGGGCACTGCCCCAGTTGAAGAGCCCTATAGCTCGAAACATGTAGGGTACATGGCCTGCAGCCACATATCCATTCACCACGCTTTATTTATGTGATCACCTGTACCTGCTCTTTCATCTGGCTCGTACTCTGTACATTATTTTAATTATTTTTTATGGTATTGTTATATACCTGCTTTTACTATTAAAGCCACCATACCCTATCATTTGGGTTTTAGCCTCCCTTTATTTTTTCCATGTGCTTCCATATGACGTCAAACTTCATGAGAAACCTCCCTGCTATCCTGGAAGGGTGAGACCAAAGAACTTTGGGATTCCTGTAGATGCCACCGGATGTGTCTTACATGAACCATACCAGGCTGAGGATCTATCTTTCGCCCTTTGACATACTACCACTGGTCAGTGTGTCCACCAAATCCGGTAAGAGTGTCTAATTTTCCCAATTACCCTGGAATGTATGGTTGATCCTTTGCTCTCCTCCATTGGAATGACAGCTCCCATCGTGAATGCTCTCACCGGACTCTTTTTAGAGATATATTGCTAATATTACCTGGACTTACTTTAGGTTTTTTTAGGCTCCAAGGTGTCCCACCTTCACCATAAACGTCCCCACCTTCACCATCTCTCATAGGACTGTTTTTGAGGTGTATCTACCACATTCATTATTATATGTTTATGTTTCACAATATATTGTATTTCACAATTTATATATTTTGGGTAAGAGACATACTCCCACATTTGTGTGGATCGGTGTGTCTTTATAGCACCACATTTTCTATTTTGTATGTTTATTTCGATTTGTCTTATCGTTGATGTAGGCTGCTTATACACTTTTTATTTTAGCATTCTAGTAGCGCAACTTTTTCTCAATTTTTTCACCTTTAAAATCTCACTCCCCTTTATACACTTTCTGAAACTACTACCTAGGAATGTGGTGTGGGAAAAGGGAGAGTTAACGCTCCAGGCAGATCCAAATTGTAATAGTCCTCCTCACAGAAACCACGGTGCAGGCAATGCATATAGCGTTAGAAAAATAAATATTTTCTGGACAGAAATTGTTGCCTTTATTCATAAAAACAGGAAAAGCACCACAAGCCACAGCAAACTGAACAGCTGATGCGTTTCACACTACACTAAGGCCTCGTACACACGGACGGACATATCCGATGCAAACGGTCCTCGGACCGTTTTCATCGTATATGTCCGCCGGGCTATTTTGGTCCGATAGCGTGTACACACCATCGGATCAAAATCCCCGCCGGCAGACAGCGCGGTGACGTGGCGGTGACGTTGACGCCGCCACGTCACCGCACCAGGAAGTAAACAACTTCCACGCATGCGTCGCATCCATACAACACTTGCACTGGTGGATATGTCCGCTGGTGAGTGTACTGACCAGCGGACATATCCGACGGACATGTGTCCGGCGGAAAAGTTTCAAAGCATGCTTTGGAAATTTTACGCTGGAGAAAACAGTCCGAATCCATCTGTTTGCCCCTACAGACGAGCGGATTTTTCGGCTGAAATGGTCCGACGGACCATTTCCAGCGGAAAAATTCCATCGTGTGCACGAGGCCTTAGTGTTTAACCACTTAAGGATCCGCTCATGTACATATACGTCCTGTTTTTAAAGATGGATATCTCGGTAACGGCAGCAGCTGCTGCCACAACCGAGATATCCATCTTTTCCTTGAGTGGTCCTGTATAGGATAACGGTGATCTCCACAGCGGATTCGCCGCAAGATCACCGTTATCGGCGGCGGGAGAGGGCCCCCCCTCCTGCAGCTCTCCTGCGCCTTCCGCCGCTGCCAACGGCTCTGGTAAGCGTCAACAGCGGGGGAGGCGATCGGGTCCTCTCTCCTGCTTGCTGTGGATGCGAGTGAGGGCAAGATGGCCCCCACCCGTCCCCATAGCATAGCAGGGCAGAAGTGACGTCAAAACGTCACTTCCGCCCATGCTTCTTAAAGCAATATTTTCTTGTTGTCATTTTTTCAAATAACAAATTTTTTATTTATTTTTTGCATTTAAGTCTAAATATGAGATCTGAGGTCTTTTTGACCCCAGATCTCATATTTAAGAGGACCTGTCATGCTTTTTTCTATTACAAGGGATGTTTACATTTTGAAGCGTGACATGTTGGGTATCATTTTACTCGGCGTAACATTATCTTTCACAATATATAAAAAAATTGGCCTAACTTTACTGTTGTCTTATTTTTTTATTCAATTTTTCCCCAAAAAAGTGCGCTTGTAAGACAGCTGCGCAAATACAGTGTGACAAAAAGTATTGCAATGACCGCCATTTTATTCTCTAGGGCAGTGGTTCTCAACTCCTGTCCTCGGGACCCACTAACAGGCCAGGTTTACAAGATAACTGAAATACATTACAGGTGATATAATTTGCTGCTCAGTGATTTCGGTATTCTAGTCTGCATCTCCGCAAGGTAATACTTAAAATAAATCTGGCCTTTTAGTGGGTCCCGAGGACAGGAGTTTTGAACCACTACTCTAGGGTGTTAGAAAAAATATACATAATGTTTGGGGGTTTTAAGTAATTTTCTAGCAATTTAGTCTTGTAAACGCCAAATCTGAAAAACAGCCAAGGTCCTTAAGTGGTTAATCATAGCTATGTGTAGTGTGAAACGCGTCAGTGTTCAGTTTGCTGTGGCTTGTGGTACTTTTCCTGTTTTTACGAATAAAGGCGACAATTTTTTGCAGTGCGGCTGTCCAGAAAATATTTATTTTTGTTCCCCTAGGGATGTGGTGCCTGTGATTCTCAGACACCAAGCAATCTTTTTTGCAATGTTGCGCCTGAAGTTGATGTGTTCAACGTAGAAAAAATTGGCAAGTGTAAGAATTTGAGTAACTTTCACAAGTGCCAAAATGTAATGGCTAGATGACTAGGTCAGAGCATCTCCAAAAGTGCAGCAATTGTGGAATGTTCCTGGTCTGTAGTTGTCAGGACCTACCAAAAGTATTCCAAGAAAAGAAAAGAAAAGTAGTAAACCGGTGACAGGGTCATGGATGGCCAGTGCTTACTGATGCACGTGGGGAGTGAAGGCTGGCCCACAAAGCACGATCCAATAAGAGAGCTACTGTAGCTCAAATTGCTGAAAACGTTAGAGAGAAAGGAGTCACCGCTCCAGGTGGGATCACTAAATGGTTACAGGTGGTGCAGGATACCGAGGGTGCTGGCGGTGCACTAAGCAAAATGAAGACAAAGAAAAATGGATAGCCGCACTCCAAAACCTGATGGGTGGTCTTTTATTCAATAGACAGCATGTACAAAATAGGTCACAGCAGTAGAAACAAGGAACAGCCGAGCGTTTCGCACTGGATCAGTGCTTATTCAAGCCATGAATAAGCACTGATCCAGTGCGAAACGCGTGGTGTTCCTTGTTTCTACTGCTGTGACCCTATTTTTGTACATGCTGTCTATTGAATAAAAGACACCCATCATTTTGGAGTGCGGCTATCTTTTTCTTTGTCTTCATTTTGCAAAACGTTAATGCTGGTTTGAATAAAAAGGTGTCAGAACACACAGTACATTGCAGTTTGGTCAGGGTGTCCATGCTGGTCTGTGTCCACAGCCCAAATCATCTACAATGGACACTTAAGCATCAGAACTAGACCACAGAGCAATGCAAGAAGGAGCCTTTGTGGTGTTGACTTGTCTACCAATTCTCCAGATCTCAATCCAATCAAGCATCTGTTGGATGTACTAAAAACAAGTTCAATCCATTTTGGCCCCACTTTGTAACTTTCAGGACTTAAAGGGGTTGTAAAGGTACATTTTTCCCCCCTAAATAGCTTCCTTTACTTTAGTGCAGTCCTCCTTCACTTACCTCATCCTTCCATTTTGCTTTTAAATGTCCTTATTTCTTCTAAAAAATCCTCACTTCCTGTTCTTCTGTCTGTAACTACACGCAGTAATGCGAGGCTTTCTGCCTGGTGTGGAGAAAGCCTCTTGAGAGGGGAGGGGGCACACAGGAGTGTCAGGACGCCCACTAACACAAAGCTCCTTTCTCTATCTGCAAAGTAGAGAGTGTCCTGACTTGCCTGCTCGCCCCTCCCCCTCACAAGGCTTTCTCCATACCAGGGAGAAAGCCTCGCATTACTGTGTGTAGTTACAGACAGAAGAACAGGAAGTGAGGATTTCTCAGAAGAAATAAGGACATTTAAAAGCAAAATGGAAGGATGAGGTAAGTGAAGGAGGACTGCACTAAGGTAAAGGAAGCTATTTAGGGATTTTTGTTTTACCTTTACAACCCCTTTAAAGCATCTGCTACTGACGGCTTGGTGCAAGATACCCCAGCATACCTTCAGAGGTCTAATGGCCTCCATGCCTCAACAGGTCAGAGCTGTTTTGGTGTGAAAAGGGGGACCTACTTAATATTAGCCGTGTAATGGCTAAACGGTGTAAGTATTTAACTCAGCCAATGAGCTGAATTTTGGGATGACCTTCCTAAAAGAAAGCTTTATATCATGTAACTATCCACCATCCAAAAAAAGGGAATTAAAGCAGCTGACACTCCAAATATATTTGCTTGGCTAGTTGGTAAAACTGTTGGAATTGGTCCACTTCAAGCTATATGTAACAATGGTGTAACATTTATTTTATTTTAGATGGTCGGGGTGACTTCACTAAACTTCTGACTATGGGAAAATTGGAAAGAGACGGGCTTGGAAAGTGCCAGCGTATAAATGAAAGACAGCTTTAATATCTGCAGAGTTCATAACCTCACGTCATGTTATTTTAACATTCTGTTCTGGCTCGGATCTGACATTATAAGGTAATCAGAAGACTGAGCACAATGAAATAGATCACCATTTCCATTTGGCAGACAGAATAATCCAACAGTTTGTTTTTAATACAAACTATTTAATACTGTTCATTTCTGCAATTCTATATAGTCAAACAAGAGATGTTTCTTAAAGTGATTCTGACTGTGACATTGGCTGCGTATCACTGTACCTAGCAGGAATTGCTGAACGCTTGGCTTCAAAGCAAAAGGAAACCTATCAAAGGCTTTGTTGGATTCTATAGATTGTGAAATACACAATGTATTCCAAGTAAAGGAAGGCATACACATCACTTGTTCTCCTCTACTATAGATGACCCTGAGTGGTAGTTACAGACTTGTTGCAGAGATATGAAATGGTGCACAGCATAAATGTTTTGGATTTCCATCTCATGTAAAACCTCATACACACGGTCGGACTTCAAACAAACTTTTCCGTGCATTTTTGTTTGAAGGGCGTTGGGCGTGAACTTGGTATGCATACACACGGCAGGACTTTTTCAACAAACTTTCCCAACGTCACATGGTTTTTCAACTCTTTTCTGCTCTTTACCCTTTGGTCAACTTCTGCTATTGTTGGTTGATTTTAACATTGGTTCATGAGCATGCGTGCTTGTACTTTGGACTAAAGTCCGATGGACTTCTGTGGACACGATAGGACTTTGCACCGTAGGACTTTTGTTGAGGAAAAGTTTGTCCGTTTGCAGAGCAAACTTTTGAAAAGTTTGTCCGATGGAGCGTACACACGGTCGGATTTTTACGAAAACCTGCTCATATTGAAGTTTGGTGTAAAAAAGTCAGACCGTATGTATGGGGCTTTAGACCCTATTGCCATTCCTTTGTCATGGATGATAAACAAGGCTGTAATCACCAACATTGAAAGTGTATAAATTATTAATGTGACAGCTCATGTGAGCATAACCCAGAATATGATCACAACTGCACTAAGAAACATTACATGCAGTCCTGGGTTACAAACAAGAGCCTGTAGGTTTCTTCTTGAAGAGGAACTGCAGTCTGCTCACATTTGTAATAAAAACATCTTTGCCATTCTGAAGCAACTCCGACAATTTTGCATATTATTTTATACATACTGTGATTCTGTACTTACCAAATATGCTACAGAAATCTCCCTCCACTGACTCTGGCTGCAACCATTTTATCTGTGGGCAGCTGCTGCCTGTTCACTTCCTGGATTTACACAGACACACAGAGGCACACCTCCATCTCTGTAGCCCTGCAGCTCTCATTGGCCCTCTTATGACCCAGGCCCCTTTTTCACGTAGAGCAATAAGAGAGTTCTTTGCCATGAGGTGCCATGTTGAACTTCCAGTGACCAATATGAGAGAGTGAGAGCGATGACACCAAATTTAAAACTCCAATCTTGTGTTTGGCTACTGGGAGCAAAGAAAACTTAACACTTCTGGGTATGAAGAATCATGTAACTTCTTCTCCTCTGACAGCATTGGCCTAGCTCCCAACTCTCTCTCATTTGGAGGGACTGTCATTCTTTTGGAACCAATATTTGGATCTGCTTCATCAGGAAAAGTTGAGCAAATTTCTAAAGTGTAACGATAACAATATCATTATAATAATAAAGCACAAAAGAAGCTCTTCGTCTCCTGTGGTTTCTGCTTTTTGGTGGGTCATTAATATTTAAAAGTTTAAAATGGCTGATCAATTAGCCATGAGAAGCAATCCAAGCATATGGCAAACCAAAGGATAAGGCCTTGTACACACGATCAGTCCAAACTGATGAAAACGGACTGAAGTTCATTTTCATCGGTTAACAGACTGATGGTCTGATGTGCGTACACACCATCAGTTCAAAAACCGATCGTGTCAGAACGCGGTGACGTAAAACACAACGACGTGCTGAAAAAAGTTCAACGCTTCCAAGCATGCGACGACTTGATTCTCAGCATGCGCAGGTTTTGAACCGATGCTTTTGCATACTAACCATCGGTTTTGACCGATGGTCAGGCTTCCATCAGTCTGATTTTAAAGCAAGTTTTTAAAACTTTGGACTGAAGGACAAAAGACTGATGGGCCATACACATGGTCGGTTTGGGCCGATGAAACTGAACTTCAGTCCGCTTTCATTGGTTTGGACTGAGCGTGTGTACGTGGCCTAAGGTAGCTGATGTTCATTTCTTTTTACATGCTTGTCAGAATTTTGCTGTTTTTTTATTTATCTGTTACTGTTGAGGAAATGCCTGGTGAACCTGCTGGTCGTCTATGTGCTGCAGACTTCCTGTTTGGATCTGACTACACTAACAATGGATTCATATTCATAATGGCGTAGTCAGTTCACTTCCTGCCTTGGTTCAGGAGGACATGTAGACCCATTGTCAGACTGTCATATCACAAGATGACATGCCTTTCCTGGCCATCCCTGAAGAGCCACATTTACAATTTCGTAATATACCATTAAGGCATTGTGTTATCAGAATTTGGACTGTACAGCTAAATTTTGCTGTTTAACGCAAGTAAAAAAAGTTTTATTGCAATCAAGAACCTCTGTGTGATGACCTAGAGAAGTAGAGTGTAAAGTTCACCCAATATCTAGGGAGTGAAGAGACTTATGGGCTTTACAGGTGCAAGCCTAGATGGCTCTGGAGTGGCTGGTGATGGAGAAAAGGAAGCCCCGTGTCTGATGGTGAAAAGGCACCCCTTCATACAGTATGGGTCGGATGGCCCTGAGGATGGGATGAAGAAGTCTAGGACCAAAATCTGTGTATGAACAGCCTGTGATGCCCTGCAGCTTAGATGCAGATGCGTGTACAGATGCGTGTGACAGCCACATGGAAGTAAACTGGGTCCCTATTACAAACAGCTTCTGGACCATTTACACCTATTATACCCATTCCCCTGGCCATGTAGAACAGCAACACAGAAAACCTAATTGCAGTTACAACGCAGCAGAATAACCTCTTTTTTAAACACTTGTGAGCCATTTTTGAAGATTACAGTGGTGTTTTAGATTTCATGGAGCTTATGCTTTGATAGGCCATTTGTAACATGCATACCTCACAAAGGTTTTACAGCTGAATTCTAGGTATGGCAATTGTTACATAGTTACAGTGGTGAAGCTTATCTCCTACGTTTATTATGTAGCAGGGAAGCCACTCGGTGTGGGACCTGGAAGCTAGTGGAGATCACTGTTGTAGCGGTGCTTCCACCTTCCACGAAATATCCCACAGATTAGGAACATACTTAATTGCATTGTTCCAATTCATCTTTATCCATTACCTGCATTATTCAACACAAGGTGTAGTCAGAAACAGAAGTAATTTTCCCTGTAAAAGAGATCCATGGGGCTTGTCACTGGAATTCAACCCTTGGCTCATCTCCAATTGTGACGCACTTGTGTCAATTTTCCAGCAGCAAGTGAACACCCCATGATGTATCCTTAATGAATGTTAGGAAAGACAAAACTAAATTCCCCTTCAGTTTTTCTGTAACTTGTAGCAATCTAAAGTCGGACAAATCAAGCCATTTTAATTACATGCAGGCTCCCAGCACTTTGCCTGAGTTTGTTTTTGATCTGCAATAAACACACAAGAGTGAGATCAATCTTAACAATTAGCATTGTTCAAGTCTTTGATCTTGAAGTAGTGTACGAAAAGGCAGATTAAAAAACAAAATGAAAGAAATAAAAAACCACAGTGTGTTTGTGGTCAAGTAGGAAAAGACTTGTTCCATGAGGAACATATAAGAACGTGCGGAAGTTGTGTTTGTTGAATAGAGCAGAAAGGAAAACTTAAGACCGTTATAGTAACAATAAGAAATAGGTGATCAGCACTCAGACATCACTTAACACAGTAGTTCTCAACCTGGGGGTCGGGACCCCCTCGGGGGTCAAATGATGATTTGCCAGGGGTCACAAAATCCTGGGCTGTTTCTGAAGCCTGCACTGTTCTCCCTGGAAGGGAGATGATAAGAGGGGGAGGAACAAAGAAAAAGGGAGAGAAAGGAAAAAAGAGAGAGCAAGAAAGACAGTTAAAGGGAGGGATGGGGGAAAAGAAGGAATTAGGATAGAGAGAGAAGAAAGGGAAAGAAAGGCGAACAAAGAGAAAGAGTGGTACATGCTAAAATGTACTATAAGGGGTTTTAATACTGTACAAGTGGAAGGCACTCAGGGAGCGCTAAATGTCTGTGAGTTAGGGGCGCAAATTACTTGTCTTGCCTTGGGTGCTTTCAACCCACACTATGAAAATTATTTTACTGTTAGGGGGTCCCCACAACTTGGGAAATTTTATCAAGGGGTCAGATCACTAGAAGGTTGAGAACCACTGACTTAAAAAGAACTGCCGCGTACACATGATCGGCTTTTGCCCGGCCAAATCACATCAGAATTCCGACGGAATTCTATCAGAAAAATATAGAACATGTTCTATATCTAAACTCCGATGGAATTCATCAAAATTTATGATGAAAAAACTCAGATGAGGCTACAGACGATCGAAAAATCCGATGGAAAAAGTCAGATGGATTCTGATCGCATGTACGGGGTTATTAGTTGGAAATATGGGGTAGATTCACGTAGAGCGGCATATATTTATGCCAGCGTAGCGCATCGTCTTTACGCTATGCCGGCACAACGTTAAAAGGCAAGCATGCTATTCTCAAAGAATATGCGCTCAACGCTGCGCCAGCATAAGCCGACGTAAGTCAAAGTAGGTGGAAGTGGGCGTGATATATTATAATGAAGCGTCACCCCATGAAAATGATGGGCTGAGCTTCAAAAAACGAACTGTGCATGCATCGGCTCTTGGACGCATCCCAGTGCGCATGCTCACAGTTACATCGAAATAGCTGCCTAAGATACGCCTACGACGTGAACGAAACCTACGCACAGCCCTATTCACGTAGTACTATGTAAACGGCGTACGCGACGTAAAATTCAACGGTGTCATTCCCTGGCCCATACCTTTGCATTATCTGCACCTCATATAGCAGGGGTAACTTTACGCCGGACGTACGCCTTACGTAAACGGCATAGATCACAGCGACGGGCGCAAGTACTTTCGTGAATCGGCGTATCTTATTCGACGCGTAAGTCTATAGAAGCGCCCCTTGCGGCCAGCGTAAATGTGCGCCCAAGATCCAACGACGTAGGAGACTTACGTCGGTCGGATTAAGCCAAAATGTATCTAATTTCAAGAATAAGGTGCATAGATACGACGGCGCATCTGTGGACTTACGCGGCGTATCAGGAGATACGTAGGCGTAAGTCCTTTCTGAAACCGGGCCTATGTATTTTCTCTTCAGTTTAAAGTGTTTCTTAAGCAAAATATTTTTTTCTAGTTTTGGATACAACAGGATAGGGTTATATGCTCCATCCAGCTTTTATTACTGCCCGTGTCCTTGCTAGGGAGCTTCACTCTCTCTCTATCCTAATGGTCATTAGGATTGAAAAAAAATCATAATTTTGAGTTCCTCCAAAACAGGAATAGATGGGATATCTTCCCATGGGGACACTTATTCTGTGGACAGCTGTCTAAGAGGGAATTTACGTAACTTTCTCAAGTGGGACACAGACACAAAATAAAAAAAAAATTGATTTTAACCAATGCCTTCTCTATCCAAAATTAAAAAATAAACTTTTAGCTTCATATATACCTTAAAAAGACTCTGTCACCAACATTTGCAGATAAAAGTACAGGGAAAGTATTTTAATGCTTTTTTTTATCTTTCTAAATCTTTCCAAAAATGTATTTATTTTTTTAATTCACTTGTAATGTACCTTTGAGCTAGAAAATCTGACTACTACATGAAGAATCAGCTCCCTAGCGCAGCGTCCTTGCACATCATAGACCTCTCCTCTTCTGGGAATTTCTAATAACTGTGCTGGCCCAGCATTTCCACTGTTCTACTTACCTTCCTACATAACCTTTTATGTAGCTTCCAGGGTGTTGGCAAATTTTATTACTATAGATTGCTAACTGAATGAAACCTCTGAGTCTGCTGGAACTGTTGACTTTTACAACCAAGATGGCAGGGCCGCCACCAAATCGTGACCGTTTGCGCGTTGAGTTAGATGTTGATGTAAGTCAAGAACCTATTCAGTGAGAAAAGGAGGAGGACAGTAATGAATACGATTCTGATTGGTCAGTGTTAGGATTATGGGGGGGGGGGGGCGCTCACGTGGAGGTCCTCTTCTACCCGCCAGCCTCCCAGACCATTTACATGCAAAACCTTCTGAAAAGGCCAATTTGTCCGCGGCAAATATGGCTTATTTCTTTTTAATGATGTCCTTCTTCATCTCCTCAAGATGCTCATTTACCTCCTTCCACTTAGTGGAGAAGGATGGGGCATCTAAAAGATGTTGATATTGGAGATTTAATCTCTCAATTTCTTCATCTAATGCGATAATGTCGAGGGTATATTGAGTAAAGTTTTGCACTTGCATCCTAAGTTACGGCGGCGTAATGTAAATGGGCCGGCGTAAGCCCGCGTATTTCGAAGTAGGCAGGTCGTGGGTGTGTAGTATTATAATGAGGCTTGACCCCATGTAGATGCATGTCCGTACGAATGGTGCATGCGCCGTCCGTGGACGTAACCCAGTGTGCATGCTCCGACTCGTGTCCGATCGAATTCCTAAGATACGACGAAAAATGCCTCCCACGTGAACGTAACTTACGCACAGCCCTATTCGCGTACGACTTACGCAAATGACATAAAATACGACACTGTTACGACGTCCATACGGTAACATGACTTACCCCAGCTTTATGAGGGGTAAAGTTACGCCGGTCGCACGCCTTACGTAAACTGCGTATATTTATACGCTGGGCGCAACTACGTTCGTGGATCGGCGTATCTAGGTCATTTGCATATTCAACGCGGAAAATCGACGGAAGCGCCCATAGCGGCCAGCGTATAATTGCTAACAATTATATGCCGGCGTAGGCAAGTTATGTCGGCGGAGGAAGCCTATTTTTTAGACGTATCTGCCTTTGAGAATCGGCGTAAAGATACGCCAGCTCAGATTTGAAATTACGGCGGCGTATCTGGAGATACGCCACCGTAAATGTTTTGTTTTGTGGATTGTGGCCCGATATGTCTGGTGAAAATCCAATACAACTTACCATTCAACTCACCAGTTAAATAACATCATGCAGTAAAGCATGAAGGTGATAATATCTTGTTTCTTTGCAGCAGGGACTAAAGCACTTCTCAGGATGGGGCAAAATACCATCAACCTCTTGAGGGAAATCTGCTGCCCTCTGCCAGAAAGTTGTCAATGGGAAGAAGGTTTACCTTCCAACATGACAATGACCCAATGCACATCGCAAAAATTATCACACAGTAGTTAAAGGGGAAAAATAGCAATGTCCTTGCATGACCTAGTCAGAGCCCAGACTTAAACACCATTGAATATCTGTGAATTGACTTGCAGTCCACAAATGGTCACCATCAAATTTAATGGAACTTGAGCAAGTGGGCAAATATTGCAAAGTTAGTAAAGACATATCCCAACAGACTAATGGCTGTAATTAAAAGCAAAAAGGTGGTCCAACAAAATACTGACCAAAGGGTGTGATCCTTTTTAAAACTCAGTAATTCTGTTTTTGAATGTTCTTTATTTTTTCTGACATGTTGCTGTTAAATCTTTCACTTGGATGTTATAAGTTGCATATTTAATCAAATACAGCTGGATAAAACAAAAAATGAGGCTGTCTTAGTTTCAGGCTGAAAATCAACAAAATATGATTATTTTAAAGGGGGGTTATTCTATTTTATACCCACTGTATAAAGTAGTTAATAGACAGATATAAAGTATATATAAACCGTACACCAAAAGATTTAATATTTTGCAGTTTGCCTGCCTTCCCATAGAAAAATATTTCAGTTGAAATTAATGTTCTGATGACAGTGTCTCTTTAAATACATACAGTTAATTGCTAGGATTCATCTAAAATAACAGTTAAATAAAAATGTATATGCTGCCAAAACTCACTTTATGATATATGCAACATTACTTATTTCTCCAAATTATCAGTATGATATCCACTATATTTTGGTAAGTTCTTGACCCATGAGTACTTTATTAATAGATTAATGTTAATGATACAGGCCACTGTATTTTGCTTTGTGTTTTATAAAGCTGCCAGGACTTTGAACCTAATCTGAAATGCATTTACAGAGCTACATATATATTGTTGTACTTGGCTCTAGGTGGAGAACAGTTAATTAAACCATTCAACTCCCCAACCATAAGCTTCCATGATTTATTATGTGGAAAATCTGTGATTTACATACAATTTAGATGTTTTACAGTTTTCATGTCAAGGAAAAACACTGTGTACATTTATGTGAGCCCCTTTAAAACCCCAGAATGTACTTAGAAACATTTACAGTGTGATTAAACTCAATAATTCGACTCCAATGCTGAGTTTTTAGAAAAGCTTAGGAAGAAAAGTGGGGCAAATAAGACTAAATATTACATATAAAAATTGTTGGAATGGCTATTATATTTGTCTAATGTGCCCCAAAACTAAATAAACCTTCCAATACATAACTAATAAATATAATGGATTGTAATGCCTTCTAATATTCTAGAAATGTGGAATGTAAACATTTACTGTAGTTCTTTGTGTTCAATAAAGGGCTGCTTAATTTTAAAGTTGCCTTCTATAGTTGGATTTTTACATTGCATATTAAATCTCTGCTTGTTATATATACTGGTACTTGTACAGACTCATAAGAAAAAAGGAGTTGCTCTATATATAGTGGGGGAATTGATTATTTAACCCCCTGCAGATTTTGTAAGTTTGTCCACTTACAAAGAAATTAAGGGTCTATATGTTATATTATAGGTATATTTCGAATGATAGAGACATAATATCAACCAAAAATGCAGAACAAACACATAAAACAAATTCTATAAATTAAGAAGCAGTTCATTTGATCCCCAAGCAAAACATGACTTAGTACTTGGTGGAGAAACACTTGTTGGCAAGCACAGGTCAGACGTTTCTTGTAGTTAGTGACCAGGTTTACTCACATCTTAGGAGGGATTTTGGTCCACTCTTCTCTAAATCCTTAAAGGGTTTTTACAACTCCTTTAAGGTTTCACATGGTGAGTTGAGTTAATACCAAAGAGCTTAATTTTGGTCTAATCTGACCACAGCACTTTCTCCCAATCCTTCTCTGAATCAATAAGATGTTAATTGGCATTACTGTGCATGTGCCTTCCTGAGGAGGGGTACTCACCATGTTTGGAGGAAGAAAAACTCTGACTATGACCCTAAGAACACCATCCCTACAGTCAAGCACAGAGGTGGAAACATTATGCTTTGGGGCTGTTTCTCTGCTAAAGGTACATGCCAACTTTTCTGCATAGAGGGGCCAATGGACGGAACCCATGTATTGTAAAATCTTGGATGAGAAGCTTCTTCCCTCAGCCAGAACACTGAAGATGGGTTGTAAATGAGTCTTCCAGCATGACAATGACCCAAAACATACTGCCAAGGCAACAAAAAAGTGGCCCAAGGAAAAGCACATTAAGGTCATGGAGTGGCCTAGTTAGTATCCAGACTTTTAAGAATTTTAAGTTGCCAATTGACAGCCAAGAAACCTTAAGGATTTAGAGAAGATCTGTAAAAAAGACTGGACCAAAATCCCTCATCATATGTGTGCAAACCTGGTCAATAACTACAAGAAACGTCTTACCTCTGTGCTTGCAAACAAGAGTTTCTCCACCAAGTACTGAGTCATGTTTTGCTTAGGGATCAAATGCCTATTTTACTTACTGAACTGCAACTCAATTTATAACATTTTATCATGTGTTTTTCTGTATTGTTGGTTGTCATTCTGTCTCTATCATTTAAAAATTATAGACCCTTCATTTCTTTGTAGGAGGGAAAACTTACAAAATCTGCAGCGGATCAAATAATAATTTTCCCACAGACGGGAAACTTACACGAAGACCTGGATGAAATGGAATATCTTTATCTTCTCTACTGAAGGGCAATGTCTTTTATGGCCATAGATCATCCCCGTACTTGATTTGTGATCACTCCCTTCAACTTCCGCAATGTCTTTCCCTTTCTTTCTTTTTTCTGCCCCCCCCTTTTTTTGTGATGTCCCTCCCCTCTATCCCTGTTAGCCTTACACCCCAATTGTATTTTTTTTTTTAAGAAAAGGTGAAAAAGCAAAGGGAGTGCATGTAAGTTGATGTTTGTGGACCCAAACCTCTTAGGAGGCGAATGCTCAATTTATCGTGCCAAATTACCATGCAAGCTGAACTATATGATATTTGTTGCTATCTTAAGCACTGTACATTGGCTGTATACCTTTGACAATGTTCACACTCTTTTTTTTTGTACTGTGGGGGCCTCGCCCTTTTTTGGTGTGTAATAAAATTCATATTTGAAAAAAAAAAAAATCCCCACTTCACACATGCGCAATGGGGAACCGGCTGTAAAGAAACAAGACTTCACTGACGGTTTCCCTTAGTGGAGACTGTTGCAGCAGCACCCAATAGCCGATTGAAACATCGGCTTTATTATCATTTCATTCCTATCTGAAGCCATGATGACCCACTAACTCTTTCACACTTCAGAGTAGCAACACAAGTGACATATTTCTACTAATATGGTTTGAAAAGCAAAATATAAAAACAAAAACATGTCTGTGGAAATTCTTTATTAGTTCCTTTTAGGAAAGGCATTCCTTACAGCAAATTCATGCATGCTTGATGTATAATTAGGTCTGCTAAATAATTTAAACATAGGGCCAGATTCAGGTAGATGGGAGCATCTTTGCTCCAGAGTAACGCTTCTCATTTACGTTACTCTGCCGAAATTTTAGCAGCAAGTGCTGTCATTCACGAAGCACTTGCTCCTAAAGTTGCGGCAGCGTAATGAAAATGAGCCGGCGGAATTCAAATTGGGCGGGTACGGGGCGTGTAGTATTTAAACTAAGCGCGATCCCGCCGCGAACGTACTGCGCATGCGTCGAGTGTCAAAGCATCCCCGTGCGCATGCTCCAAATTCTGTGAATGAACGTCAATGACGTCACATTCCCATTCATGATCTTTTTACGCAAGCGACGTGATTTCTTTTTTTTCCCGACGCGATGACGACGCCTATACCTAACATAGGATACTCCAACCCCATGTAGGTATATCTTCGCGCCGCGTATCGCTTCCGGAAACGTCGTACCGTCATTGCGTCGCGCCGGAATTCGCTCGTGAATTGCCGATTTCCGCTCATTAACATATTTTTTGAGCGGAAATCGGCGGGAACGCCCCCGGCGCCATTTTTAAGTTGAAGTAACGATGCGATGGCGAAACTCAGTTACGCTGATCGCATCGGAGCTTCAACCCGGCGTTTCTTGTTTTCTGGTTACAGAAAACAAAAACGCCGGATCAAAGTGACAGTTAGGCTGGCGGATCACTGGATCCGCCAGCCTAACTGTTCCTGAATCTGGCCCATAGAGTTCAAGAGATGACACAGGCATTTCTAGCTAGGTGACTCCAACGAAGTGCTGAGGCAGCCAATAGTTCTCGACCTCTGCTTTCTATAATAGCAGTACTTCTTATAAAAACGATTTACTTAAATGCCTATGTGGTTTGGTGTATGTTGGTCAGACCACTCATCTAGTGTGTGCATGTATCAGCAAATATAGGTGCAATATACTATAATATAATAATATATTCAGGCCGGCCCATGGGAGTCCACAACATATTTAATAGGAAAAGGGGACATTAGCAGTTACGTCTCTCTTGAGACCGAAACATCAAATGTAAGTATCTTTCATCTTGACTTTGCTGTTGATAAGTCATTCTTACATCATATTGTGCTTTGCTCTGTACACTTTGTATACTCTAGCAATTTTATGTAAGATACTATTTATCTTTTTTAACAGTAAATCTGCACAATAGCTGAAGGTGTGCTTGTTCCATAGTTACTGTTCTATTGTAATTTTGGGTTGATTACACCTCTATCTAGAACATCCAAAACCCACTTTGTTTTATTTCTGTGTATGTGTGGCCAGGTGCTTGGCTAAGAATGGAGAGTGGGAGAAACACTGGCTGCAGCTACTCTCTGTAGCTGCTTCCCTGTGGTGCTTAACTTGTTAACAGCTATAGCAACAAGGAAAGAGGTGGGAGCTGCTGAGCAGAAAGAGTTCAATAGACTGGGTCAGGCATCATTTCACTGTGGGAACTGGAGTACTTCAATGCATGCGATTAAGCATTGTCCTGCATAAATATCATAGTCTTCTTGAAAGCTGCAGACTTTTTCCTTACCACTGCTTGAAGAAAGTGTCTTCTAAAAAACTGGCAGTAGGTTTGGGAGTTGATTTTGAGTCCATCTTAAACCCAAAAAGGTTCAACTAGCTCATCTTTAATTCCAGCCTATACCAGTACCTCACCTCCACCTTGCCGGCATTCACAGGTCCATCCATCTGGTCCACCAAGAGTCACTCTCATCTCATCAGTTTATAAAACCTTTGAATAATCTATCTTCAGATATTCCTTGGCCCAGTCTTGATGTGTCTTGTTCAGTAGTGATTGGGTTTCAGCCTCCCTTACCTTGGCCATGTCTCTGAGCACCGAACACCTTGTACTTCTGGGCACTCCAGGTAGGTTGCAGTTCTGGAATATGACAGCACTGGAGGATAATGAGTTCCTAGTAGCTTCACGTTTGATTCTTCTCAAATCTTTGGCAGTTAATTTGCATCTTTTTCTCTCAACACATTTCTTGCGACCCTGTTGACCATTTGCAACCAAACATTAGATGGTTCTGTGATCACACCCCAATACGTTAGCAATTTCAAGGGTGCTGCATCTCTCTAAAAAACTTTTTACAATCTTTAACTAGTCAGTAAAATCTCTTTTTTGGCCCATGTTGCCTAAGGAAAAGAAGCCACCTAATAATTATGCACACCATGTTGATCTTCTTAGCCCACACCCTCCCTCATTACACAAATACACATCACCTTCTATGCTTAAATCCAATAAGCGTTCATGTTTATACAGCTTAAAGTTGGACAATATGCCTAAAAATTTGCATTTAGTTAAAATACTAACTCGCTTAATAATTGTGCACACTGGCCCAGATTCACAGAGAATTAGATTCTCGTAGAGTATCAGAAATACACTACGCTGCCGTATTTTACCTGGCTCTACGTGGAATCCAGGTAGATTTTGTCCAGTAAACGACGGCGGCGTAGTGTATTTCTCCCGTCGCAATCCATCTGCGCGAGTAGGGGGCGTGAAGCATTTAAAATAGACGCGTTCCCGCGGCGATCGAACTGCGCATGCTCCGTTCGCTAATTTCCCGCCGTGCATTGCGCGTAAACACGTCGTCACGTCGTAGTAGCGTCGTTTACGTACATTCCTATTCCCGAACGAGTTACGTTAAAAAAAAAAAATATTTTCAAATCGACGCAGGAACGACGGCCATACTTTACATGGGTTACGCACTGTTAGACCAGCAAAAAGCTCCTCTAACATTACGCAGCCAAAAAATGACGTAGGCGATTGCGAGGGACACTCGTACCTTCGTGGATCGCCGTAAAAACTAATTTGCATACCCCGACACATGAAAACGACGCAAACTCCTCCCAGCGGCCGCAAAAATATCGCAGCGTAGATCCGAAGGCTTACGAAGACGTAAGCCTCTCGGATCGAAGCCCGAAGCCGCCGTATCATGGTTTGAGGATTCAAACTAGTGATACGGCGCGCGAAATTTGAAATTACTCCTGTCTAACACCAGTTAGACAGGCGTAATTGCTCTGTGAATCTGGGCCACTGTGTATACTTAAGGCTGCATTCACACCTGAGCGGTTTGTTGCCTTAAGCGCAACGCTCAACGACGCTAGAGGGGAAAAATAACATTATTCTCTATGGAGATCGTTCACATCTCCACTGCAAAACGCTGAACGCCGAACGAACGCCAAACGCCTGAATCTCAAACAAGTCCCGGACCCTTTTTTGTCGCACGAATCGGGCGGCTTGGGCGTTTTCCATTGGTGCAAATGACCTGTACAAAACTGCGTTAAAAAACGGCGCGCTTTTTCGTGGCAAATCGCAGGAAAACGCCGCAATTTGTCACAGCAAATCGAGGTAAAAAACACTGCAAATCGTCTACGCTTAGGTGTGAATGCAGCCTTAAAGTACAAGTAAAGGCAACATTTTTTTTAGTTTTGGACAGAATAGAGATGGATTGGAACACCTGTTAGTTTTTATTGCTGTCTGTTCCCCCCTTAGGAAGATTCACCGTCTCTATTTGTCCTTTTTACCATTATGATTGAAAGTGAAAGTAAAAGAGGGGAAATCTCCCAAATGGGACACTGATGGCAAAAAAAACAAAAAAAAAACTGATGGGGGTTATGACCAGTGTTGCTCATCGTCCTTTAAAAAAGTAATTAGTTACAGTTACAAATTACTTCTTCGAAAAGAAATTGAGTTAGTGACTCAGTTACTACATTGGCAAAGTAATTAGTTACTCAGCAAAGTAACTGACTTTTTTTTTTGCCGGCGTATGACAACCCCCTAATTTTCCAGCTAAAATTTTGGTTTTGGGATATACTCACTGTATAAGACGACCCCTCACTGTGCCATCATACATGCCTCACTGTGCCATCTGTAACATGCCTCACTGTGCCATCTGTAACATGCCTCACTGACAGTGAGGCATGTTACAGATGGCACAGTGAGGCATGTTACAGATGGCACAGTGAGGCATGTTAAAGGCACAGCGAGGCATGTTACAGGCACAGTGAGGCATGTTACAGGCCCAGTGAGGCATGTTACAGGCACAGTGAGGCATGTTACAGGCACAGTGAGGCATGTTACAGGCACAGTGAGTGAGGCGCGCCTCCCCCTCTGACTGTTCCGCCCGTGATAGGCGGAACAGTAATTTTCCCAGCAGATCCTCTGTTCAGTGTTCCGCCTATCACGGATGTCCTCTCGTCCGAGGCTGAGGCTGAGAATGAGAAGGCATCCGTGATAGGCTGAACACTAAACAGAGGCTCTGCTGGGAAAATTAGTGTTCCGCCTATCACGGACGGTCCGGAACAGTCAGAGGGGGAGGCGCGCTTTTTTAATAATGGAGGATGGCCGCATGACGGTGACAAGTACACAGGTACATGTGTAATTGCGGTAACGCCGCCCAAGTAATGGGAACGGCGTTACCGCGAGGGGAAGAGTAATCTGGTAGATTACTCGTTACCCTCAAAAGGGGCATCGTTAGGTAACGGCGTTTATTTTAATGTTGTTACTTACAACACTGGTTATGATCCTCTCTTACTCTATCTAAAATGCTAAAACGTTTTGCCTACAGTTTTACTTTAAAGCGGAGGTTCCGGCAATTTTTTTTTAAAAGCCAGCAGCTACAAATACTGCAGCTGCTGACTTTTAAAATATGAAATAACTGTCCAGCACACCTGCTATTTCGGCAGCCAAGGATGAGCAATCGCTTGTCCCTCAGCTGCACCCGCCGCCATCCTCGGTGAGGGAATCGGGAAGTTAAGTGTTGCGGCTTCACTGCCTGGTTCCCTACTGCGCATGCGCGAGTAGCACAGCGAGCCGTCACTGGTCCCCACTCTCTCCCGGGAACAATGTGTTTCTCAGAAGACAGCAGTGGCTGCGGGTAGGGGCATGGCTGCCGCAGTACTGTATTCCCGGAAGTGGGTGAAAACCTGTCTTAGACCCCCCTCCCCCTGAAAGGTGCCAAATGTGACACCAGAGGGGGGAGGGTTCCGAAAAGCGTTACATTTTTGGGTGGAACTCCGCTTTAACTTTCTGATTTCATGTTGCCTTTAAAATCTAGTGGAGTGATGGAAAACCTTGGCACCCCAGATGTTTTGGAGCCACATTTCCCATGATGCTCAACTACACTGCAGAGTGCATGAACATCATGGGAAATGTAGTTCTAAAACATCTGGGGTGCCAAAGTTCACCATGACCGTTCTAGGGTATGTAATAGAGACTTCAAATAAAAGAAATGTGTGTAGCCTCGGCTGGGGAAAATTAAGATTGTGCCATCACATGTGATATGACTGTCATACCTGGAAGTCTTATCAATTCGGCATTCTCATTGACCTACTATAAAGTCGGAAAGACCTGGGTCTTTGCTTTAAAACATAACACAAAAACAGTTTTTACTCATTTCATTTACTGTACAAAGCCAATGGCAGTATTGTAGATTATACAGCTAAAATGTGATTTTTATGCAAGCTTTAAACAAACTTAAAGACCACCAATTAGTTCTGTCCACTTCTTTATTCCCAACAAAATGATACATCTCGGAATGCATTAATAACACTATACAATGTCATCTTGTTTATTCTGGACTCACAATGTGAAACCCAAGCATTACATTTTTCATTAAGCCTGTGTTCTAGTTTAGACTTGACACTCCCTCCAGAAGACAGTTTCATCCACATAGCAACTGGCCATTCTTTGATCTCACATGACTTGTTCTCCTTAAATAAATATGTATTCACTTTCCAATGTGCCTCGGTGCACAGTGGCCTTTCCTGATCTACTGTGCATTTGGCGATGGCACAGTAAGTCTTTTAATGGCTTACAATGCTTAGGCTGCATGCCAACTATTTAAAAAGCAATTATTAAATATCACCATACCGTAAGATGATGTTCCCAGCTGTTGCATTTCAACTGGAGCAGAAAACTTCCTTCAGTATAACCTAATTTCCACTTTCAGTCTGTACAATTACACACTGACATGGCACGGACAAAGATTGATGATTTATACTAGGCAAGGCTAGATTAGCAAAAAATGTAATTTTGAAGCAATGTACAGGTGAAAAAACACCCCCTTCTTCTAAAAAAATAAATACATTTTAAAAGGCAGTTGTCCATTTACATTTTAATAACATTAACACAATTTTGCTAGGCAAGTTACAAGAACAAAAAAATATATATATTTTTTTTACCTTAATTTGCAAAGTCTTGACAGAGGTTCTAAACCCTAATCCTATCTATCAAATAAAAAAAACCCGGCACAATCGAAAATCCAATTCTTGATTTATTCAGGTTGTTCCTAAACACATGAAAGTGAAGTTAAAGAGCATAACTGCTAATGGTATTACATGACTCAAATATATATTAAAGTTACCAAAGTCAACTATCTTAAAACCATTCTGGGAAATTGGATCCTTACCAGATTGTGTGAAATACTTATAGATAGCATCTAAATCAGGCATGTCCAAAGTCCGACCTGTGGGCCAATTGCGGCCCCCCTGGTGATTTAATACGCCCCCCCCCTGGGGATTTGGATAGATATATTGTTTGTGGCCCCCATGGCCACAAAAGATATATACCATATTTATCGGCGCTGCCTCGGAGGGGACAGGGAGGGGGCGGGACAAATACCATCAGATTACATGAAGAGAATCTCCTGTTTACTCAGCGGCATCTGTAATAGGAAATCCCGTCTTCTGGGATGCCATTGAATGACCGTTCTGTCAATCATAGGTGGGACTTTGTATTAAAGAGGTAACCGAGTAAACAAGAGATTCTCCTGTTTGTAATCTCTCGGCACTCATCCCCTCCCCCTGTCCCCTCCGAGGCTGCAGATGGGCATCAATCAGGATGCACTGATGGCAATGGTAAGGCTGCATTCATGGCACATGTGAGGCTGCATTCATGGCACATTTGAGGCTGCATTTGTGGCACATGTGAGGCTGCATTCATGGCAAATGTGAGGCTGCATTCATGGCACATGTGAGGCTGCATTCACGGCAATGGTGAGGCTGCATTCATGGCAATGGTAAGGCTGCATTAATGGCAATGGTAAGCCTGTGCGTGTTATATGCCAATAAATACACTATATCCAAATAACACACCCAAGCTCATCCTTATTACTGACCGCTCTGGGATTCGTTGGGGCCACTAAAGAGATATATAAAGTGAATCCAAATAACACACCCAAGCTCATCTCTTCACCACAAAGGCAGGAGAATTCTTGTTGGGCAGTGTATTAGTGCTCGGACGAACACACTTAGACCGAATTTTAATGGTTCAAAGAATGTCAGGCAAAATGGTCGGCCCTCACGCATGTTCACTTAATCAAATCTGGCCTCTTTGAAAAAAGTTTGGACACCCCTGATCTAAATGGTCAGTAAATTTAAACTTCAATGTAGAGCACATTATCATAGAAAGCAATGGTAACCACGTGCACATGTAGTCACTGTACAGATATGTGAACTCCTCTTAGTTTCCAGTTGGATATTGGTCAGTGCATGAAACTATGTGGTGGATAAAGAAGGAATTAGACCACCATGCAGGAGTAACATTCAGGCCTCCATCTCCTCCTACACCCGACCCGAGGGCAAAAGATTAAACAGGGAATATGTCCACCTTTGTATCTACTTTGATTGCTATTATTGCTTTTCCCAAACAGAAATACAATAAATCACCAGCAAATGCATATGATGACGTAAAATAAAAAATCTATCAATCCTGTGCCCATAAAGCTTGATTTTCCGGTATGCCTTTATAAACTTCCTATAAAAATAAAAGTGTTGTATGGCCACAATTGTTGAAATAGGCAATACAAATAAATGTGCCATCTTCATTTCTGTCATTGCAGGATTAACGTTCCATTTGACTAAGTGAACATTTTGATAAACGCTGTTATCTCTGTATACAGATGTCATCTAGTGACTGATCCCCTCACTATATGATCAGTCAACAATGAATAAGGAGAATTCTTGCCCTAATGCATAGGATTTAACTAAAGACCATTAAATCTGACATAACATAATTCTAGATCTCACTTTCTTGACAAAGGTCGGAAATCTATTCACGTTTACAAGCAAAATTGCATCCTGTTACAAAAAAGTGACAATATCTTATTTATACTTGTTTCGAGATAAAAGGTCCATATGTTGTCCATGTTGCCATGATCCTAGTTAAAGAGCACCTGTCAACTGCTCAGTACAGCAGCCTAAGGCAAAGTGCAAGCCTTTTTCCTCATGACTCAAGTTTTCATATACAGTGGGGAAAATAATTATTTGATCCACTGCAGATTTTGTAAGATTGCCCTTTTACAAAGAAATTAAGGGTCTATCATTTTTAATATAGGTATATTTTAAATGATAGAAACAGAATAACAACCAAAAATCCAGAAAAAAAAAACACATGGTACAAATGTTTTAAATTGAGCTGCAGTTCAGTGAGTAAAATAAGTATTTGATCCCCTAGAAAAACATGACATGGTGGAGAAACCCTTGTGAGAGGTGAGACGTTTCTTGTAGTTGGTTACAAGGTTTGCACACATCTCAGGAAGGATTTTGGTCCACTCTTTTTTACAGATCTTCTCCTTGGTTTCCTGGCTGTCGCTTGGCAACTCGAAGTTTCAGCTCCCTCTATAAATTTCTATAGGATTAAGGTCTGGAGACCTTGGTGGTATGTTTTGGGTTATTGTCATGCTTTAAGATCATCCATGACCCATCTTCAAGGCCCTTTCCATTGGCCCCTCGACGCAGCAAAATATGGAGGGAGATGAAACTTTCGAATTGCCAAGAGACAGCTAAAAAACCTTAAGGATTTCGAGAAGATCTGTAAAGAAGAGTGGACGAAAATCCCCCCTGAGATGTAAGCAAACCTGATAACCAACTACAGGAAAGGTCTTCCTGTGTATTTCTTACACTAAATTCTGCTATGATCACTAACATCCAGTCAAAATCCAGAAAAGTAACCACATGACTTCAGAAAAGGAGTGGGGGTGGGAATAAAAAATAATGCCTGTCTCCAGGCTAGTGCATGAGATATGTAAATAACCTGTCACTCACAGCAAGGGGGCGGAATGGACCAAGGTTTTTCTCTGTAAGTCTGTTTTATTTCACTGAACAATAAAAGAGGATTGCTCAGAGCTGGATTAACTCTGTGTGGCAAGACTGGGCACAGATGATAGGAAATCTTATACTGTACCTTGTGACATAAAAAAAAAATGTTGGGTTTACATCCACTTTAAGTCATTTGAAGGATGTCCATCTAGAACTGCCCAGTCCACATTGTGACAGTGCTGCTTGCTTTAATTGCAGAGAGAATGGTTTGACATCCTGTTACAGTAAGTGAAAAATAATAGATCTATTGAAAGGATCAGTGGAATAAAACGATGTTACTGAGAGGAGAGGAGATAAAAAAAAAACATTTTTGGTTTTGACATGAAGTTAAACTTTGGATTTGTTTTAGTACCATATCTACAAACAGTACTCTCTCTCTCTCTCTCTCTCTCTCTCTCTCTCTCTCTCTCTCTCTCTCTCTATATATATATATATATATATATATATATATATATATATATATATATACACTGTATATATGTATAGTATTTCCTCTCAGCAGGAACTGTAGATCACACAGGGGTTGATTTACTAAAGGCAAATAGAGTTGCTCCAGAGCTAAGTAAATAAAGCAAAGAATACCCGATCACAGAAAAGCAGCATTTTTGCTTGCACATGATTGGATGATGGAAGTCAGCAGAGCTTCTGCTCCTTTAATAAGCTCTGAAGCAACTGCTCTTTACAAAGAGCACCATGTATTTGCCTTACAGTGTCTTCTAGTAACAACATTTGTAGATTTTCTTAGGACACAACATCCATTTCCAAAGCCTCGACAAGTATAGAGCATGAATACAGAAAATAAATATGCCACTGTTTCTTTGTAATTTTGATGTAAACTTAATACAATTCCTGAAAAAGAATGACAATAAATAATACCTTTAAAGTATACCATTTTACTGTCCTGTCTTACAATATCAAATTTGTTACATTGACACAGGGGTCTTTAAAACAAAACTCATCTTCCAATAGTTAGGTTGAAAAAATAGCAGTGTGCATATCCTAAAGTAGATACCTTCATTACCTTCATTCCCTATAACCATCTCAGTCTCCTGGGAATGCAAATTACCAGCCAATTACGCAGCAGGAAAAGCTCAGTACATTTGTGGATTACCACGTCACTAGACCTGCAATTTAAATCAATTTATCTTTCCTCATTATTAACATCCGGATCACGTCTTGAATGAAATCCCCTGCCTCTGTTTAATGTAAAATACAATGAATGTTTCATTAATGGATTACCTCATTGTTAATATTCTCACACATGCACCGCAGCCCCGGCTTCTTGTCCACCAGTCTATAGGAATCTGGTCCATGTGGCCTCCATATGGGTAGTGTCTTGCCCAAGACGGCTCAGAGATGATTTCTAGACTACCCCTTACAGGCATGTTAGTCATATTAGTAAAGCCTGGACAAAAAAAGAAACAGAAGATAATGAGACACATTTGGGAGAAGAAGTGTTATTTAGTGTCCTGTGATATCTCATACCCATAGCTCCCAACAGTCCCTGATTTTGAGGGACTGTCCCTGATTTGGAACAATGTCCCTCTGTCCCTCTTTCCTCCACATTTGTCCCTCATTTTGGTATGATCTATATAGTTGTATATAAAATGCACTTTTTTATCTTTCAAAAGGGTTTCCCAGTGTAAAACCTTTTATCTAGTTTCTAAATGGCTCCATTTGTAAATTTTAGAAGCCAGCAAAAAGGAATAGTAGTAGTTTAAAAAGCATTTGTGGGTTTAACTCATGGGTGCTCAACCTGTGGCCCTCCAGATGTTTCAGAACTACATGTCCCATCATGCCTTTGCCTTTGGGAGTCATGCTTGTAACTGTTCAGCCTTGCAATGCCTCATGGGACTTGTAGTTTTGGAACAGCTGGAGGGCCACTGGTTGAGCACCCATGGTTTAACTAATACTTTTTTTGTGTAATTCTCCTTTAAGGGGGTGTGACAGGGGGTGTGTCCTATATGCCTACATACATTTGCTAATAAGTTTCCCTCGTTCCTATCTCAAAAAGTTGAGAGGTATGCATACCTGAGCATGACACAAAATGCATAGGTGATGCAAATTCCCAATTCTTAGACAGGACACATGAGCAAGGTTATAGGGGTTACAGTAAACTTTCTGGTGGTAAATGTTAGTGCATCATATTTACTAAAACACAATTTTAAAAGATTATTGCATGGGTCGTCACTCCTTATGTGTGACAAGAAAAATCCAGATAGCTGCACACCAACAATCCGCTTTAATAAATAGTTAAGACCAACAACTAACATTATAATAAGTTAGCTTTTTTCCCAACAGTACTCAGGGGTGGATTCACTAAAGGCAAAGAGACTGTGGGGTTGATTTACAAAGCTGGAGAGTGAAAAATCTTGTGCAGCTGCACATGGTAGCCAATCAGCTTGTTCATTTAAGCTTTGACAATAAAACCTGGAAGCCAATTGGTTTCTAGGCAGACCTGCACCATATTTTGCACTCTCCAGTTTTAGTAAATCATTCCCTGTGCACTTTTCAAAGTGCAGTTGCTTCAGAGCTTAGTAAACGAGGCAACGCTAGCTCTTCTAGAGCTACAACACAAAAAATCATTTTCCGCCAAAGTAGAAGAAGAACTCAACTATAATAGGAAAGCCTTGAAACAAATATTAAACCTATAGACCCAAAAGTCCCTTTTCTTTAAGAAAAATATTTTCTATGATCATGGGGACAAAAGTGAAAAACAGCTGGCTAGAGCCCTGAAAGACGTGACAATCACAAATCAACTTCACGCCATTCGCAACAAACAAGATACACACGGACACGATCCAGAGCATACAGCAAAAACCTTCCACAATTTTTACTCTAAACTCTACAACATGGGTCTTCAAACTACGGCCCTCCAGCTGTTCAGGAACTACAATTCCCATCATGCCTAGTCATGACTGTGAATGTTAGTGTGTTACAATGGCTCATGGGATGTGTAGTTCTACAACAGCTGGGGAGCCGTAGTTTGAGGATCCCTGCTCTACAACTTACCCGCACAGCATAAACCACCACACATAACGACCCCTAAAGATGAAACTATAAAAAATGTTTTACTAAACAGTAACCTGCCCTCACTTCAAAAAGAGGATGTAACAATTTTAGAAGACCCCGTTACATCAACTGAATTTTACAAGAACTAAAAGTAGGTAAAAGTCCAGGCGCTGATGGATTTACCTCACATTATTACAAAACATTTACACAACTAATTTCCAACCCCTTACTAAAAGCTTTCAATTATCTAGCCAAAAATAAACATGACTCCAATTCCCTACTCATAGCACACATTGCGGTGGTCCCCAAACCCAATAAAGACCACACGGAATGTGCAAATTTTAGGCCAATTTCACTTTTGGATGTTGACATTAAATTGCTAGCAAAAATTTTAGTAAACGAGGCAACGCTTCACTTTTAAAAGAATACCCAATCGTGTGCAGGGCAAATAAAAAAAACAGCATTTTTGCTTGCACATAATTGGATGATTGAAGTCAGCATAGCTGAGTGCAGAACAGAGTTCAACTGCACTTTGCAAAGAGCATATTTGCCTTTTGTAAATCAACCCCCTTATCCTCCTTTCCTCTGCTCCTGCTGCTCCTGCTGCCTGGTCTATACTTATATGAAAGCTCTCATTGCAGTGATTTGGTGGCTAAACAGCCACCAAATCACTGCAATGAGAGCTTACATATAAGTATAGACCAGTGATGGCGAACCTTGGCACCCCAGATGTTTTGGAACTGCATTTCCCATGATGCTCAACTACACTGCAGAGTGCAGGAGCATCATGGGAAATGTAGTTCCAAAACATCTGGGGTGCCAAGGTTCGCCATCACTGGTATAGACTCTCATCTCCCGCATGTGACAACAATGGGGCAACTATCAACCATACAGATTAAACCACATGATATTCTTTACTCTGAAGCATTGGTCATTTTCCTCAATTTAAATTGAACAGTGTGGTGGGGTAGTAAAGGAAAGGTGAGAATTTGCTACTGTGGAGGAGGGCATTAAAGGACATTTTAAAACAAAAGAGTAAAATAGAAAAATAATTATCCTACAACCACAATGTGAGTGAGCTCAGTCACAACACAAAGAGCTTGTTTACACCGCCATCGCCCTGAAGAACAATCTATGGTGAATCGCATTTCAGAGGACGTTTGACAGACAGAGAGGAGTTGTTATATTTCACTCACCACCTGTTTCAACCAGTATAAAACTCTCATCACCACTCACGCAACCGGTTGCATAGCATGCAAAGGCACCATGGCCCTATTCAGTGCAATGATGGGGATCATTTTTGAGGCATGCATAAAAACCCAGCTTAGAGAGGTAGTGATTGGGGGGTAGCAAAAACATGGCTCTACTGTGCATTTGTACCACCCAACCAAACACAGATGTAAATCAGGTCCAAAAAAAACAGCGTCCCGTCTTGCTTTGATATTTAGCTGATGTTTATGTGCCGAGTCATGTTCACTATAAAATGTTCAGACACCAGTGACAAATGTGAGAAGTATTGAAAGTGTATTTTTTTTTTATCTCAGTCCTCCCTATTTCCCAAATAGGGAGGACTGAGATAAAAAAAAAAAAAAACACTTTCAATACTGCTCACATTTGTTTGGTTGTTTGGCAACTTCTGGGTAAGTCCAACAGAAGAAATAAAGGCAAAATTTTTGAGAGCGATCACAAGATGCACTCAGCAGTGATCAACACACTGCCCATTTTTTTTTTTATTCTACTGTATTTCCTCTGCAGATTGGTAGACTATATGGTGCAATAATAGGTCTAAAAAAACTGTTTACTATCTACAAAAGTCTGTTTGGTTATAGTTCTCTAATCAACAACATACCAAAGCTGGTAGCAAAAGGGGTAGGGACCGCAATGTATTGACCATAATGATACGCCTAGGCCAGTGCCTAGGGAAATAGGGTTAAAGGGGACAACATCAAGCTTCAAAGGTTTACAGTTTATAACTTTGTACATGTTTTTTTTCTTTCTTCTGGTCACCTTTTGGTATTTGTGGATAAATTCAGCCATAGACCTTATTATTTGCAAAGTATGAAACCATCTCCCTTTTCTCTTGTTTATTGGTCTCTTGAGTTAAAAAGTAGCCCAGCATACAAAACAGACAGCATATCGCCTTCTTAATTGCAATCCATTAATCCCAAATAAAATAATCGCATGACATAGAGAGTAGAACTTCTGCAAAAGAACATCATCATCCAGGTGTGCCTAGTGCAGGATGACAAAGATGTCTATTATTTGAAAGGACTTTACTTCTTTTGGAACCAAATGCCTCTTTCCCCCTTCAGTTACACCTCGTTTTTGGTGTCTTATGTATACTTATGTAAAAAATGTACCATTCAATTATTAAACTTAATACTACACTAAACTCTTCATCCAACATTTAACATATTGGGTTTGTTGTCTTGAAAGGCCTATATAAAAGTTAAAGTAGAGTGAAGAAAGCACTTTTAAAATTAACCACTAATTTTTGTGTATTAATTCTGCATGGACCTCATAACTGGGGCATCTAAAGGGTGTGTCTCTCCTTTGCCTACATACTTTGCCCTAAATTACTTTTCTCTTTTCCAACTGAGACAGTTGGGAGGCATGCAGAATGATATCTAAATAAGGCCCACGGTAGGGTCTTTGGGGCAGGATGTACTGATCTCTAAACACAATCCTGATTGTATATCATTGGGGTGGACCTGAGGACATAATGATAATACTGCTAGTAATGAAACATGTAAAAGTATAAATAAGGGTAAGCCTTGTGTTCCAAAAAAAGCTTTTGGCCTTTATCATACCTTGCACCAGTGCTGTCTTTGCTTTAAGTTCTAATTGCATCATGAACCATTAACTGTATGGCAATTCAGGGCTGGTTTCTCTGATTACATATGGTAAATGATTATACAGGACATGAAGTTCAGTTCCATGCTAAATTTAACGCATCATTTCCTTGCTCTGATTTCTTCAGATATGTCTCATCAAAGACGGTTCGATAGCTACCAAATTCTGATTAAAGTCTTTGTTTATGTTAGAACATCTGGAAATCTGTGTAGCTCCATCACACAACTCTCACTAGGTTTATATCATTCCTTATTTAAATTATTGTTATTTTCCTGGCAACATTTCCTTCCTGACAATAATAATTTGCTGTATTACATCTAGAAATGATCTAAATTCAATTATATTGAAATACATGTGGCCTTATTTAATAACACAATGCAATGAGCAGTGGTGCGCAGTAACCCATGACAATAATTTAAACATCAGGTTCTGGCAGGTGAGGGCTAATGAAAGCTGATTGGTGTTTATGGATTTCTGCATAACTGTGCTTTTTGAACCATTATCTTCTAAGCCTAATGTATGAGTTAAAATGCTATAAAAAGGTAGAAAGCAGTTTTCAAGGCTGGATTAACCATAAGGGGCACTAGGCTTTTAGCTTTAGGGCAAAAGACCTGCCATTTTACTATTGTATCTAATTCTAATATGGTGGCTACGAAATAGGCTTCAATCTAATTTTTGACCCAAATCCTGGGGTTTTGGTTAAGCATCTGAGCATAAAATACCCCATTCACTACAAATTGCCTCCAGCCGAGGACAATGGTTTCAACCATGCAGCCCTCAGACTAGGCGATCTTCCGAATACTGTAAAAACATATACAAAAGGGTGCAAACACCAAGTGCCTTACCACCAAAACCATTTATTAAAAACACAGTGTTAAATTCACAAAATTGGAATATAGTACTGTATGTTTATACAGCCTAGGCAGACTATGCAATGATGTTAGCAATATGACAATTTTGACTTTTTGTTAATAGTTAACCACTTAAGACCCGGACCAATACGCTGGCAAATGACCCAAGGGGTTTTTGCGATTCGGCACTGCGTCGCTTTAACAGACAATTGCGCGGTCGTGCAACGTGGCTCCCAAACAAAATTTGCGTCCCTTTTTTCCCACAAATAGAGCTTTCTTTTGGTGGTATTTGATCACCTCTGCGGTTTTTATTTTTTGCGCTATAAACAAAAATAGAGCGACAATTTAAAAAAAAATGCAATATTTTTTACTTTTTGCTATAATAAATATCCCCCAAAAATATATAAAAAAACATTTTTTTTCCTCAGTTTAGGGCGATACGTATTCTTCTACATCTTTTTGGTAAAAAAAATCGCAATAAGCGTTTATCGGTTGGTTTTTGCAAAATTTATAGCGTTTACAAAATAAGGGATAGTTTTATTGCATTTTTATTAATTTTTTTTTTTTTACTACTAATAGCGGCGATCAGCGATTTTTTTCGTGACTGCGACAATATGGCGGACACTTCGGACAATTTTGACACATTTTTGGGACAATTGTCATTTTCACAGCAAAAAATGCATTTAAATTGCATTGTTTACTGTGGAAATGACAGTTGCAGTTTGGGAGTTAACCACAGGTGGCGCTGTAGGGAATGTGTGCCCTAATGTGTGTGTTTACAACTGTAGGGGGGTGTGGCTGTAGGTGTGACGTCATCGATCGCGTCCCCCTATTACAGGGATGACGCGATCGATGCTCCGGCCACAGAGAAGCACGGGGAAGCCGTGTGTACACACGGCTCTCCCTGTTCTTCCGCTCCAGGGACGGATCGCCACACTGCAGCGGCGATCGGGTCCGCGAATCCCGCGGTCCCGGTCCTGGAGCTTCGGACCGGGTCGCGGGCGCGCGCCCGCCCGCGACCCACGGCTGGGTACTAAAACCAACGTATATATACGTTGATGTGCCCAACCGTGCCATTCTGCCGACGTAAATGTGCAGTAGGCGGTCCTTAAGTGGTTAACAGCCACTCTCTCTCTTATCTCTAACTGCTTCATGTTGAGGCCGAGTTAAGCAGCAGTGACACTGGACTGTTGATAGAAAAGAATGTGTGTTTTTGACAGGGAGATTGTGATTGACAGCTTCATTTTTTCCTTCTCTTTTCCTTCTCTGTGCTGTGTAAAGCATCGTACACACGATCAGATTTCCATTGAACAAATACGTGGATTTTTGTCCGAAGGGTGTTGGCCGTGAAGTTGTTCTGCATACAGACGGCAGAACTTTTTCAGCCAACATACACAAAACTATGTTGTTTTTCAGCTCTCAAGCACCACCCTTTGGGCAACTTCTGCTAATGTTTTCTGATAGTTTGCATTGGTTCGGAGCATGTGTGTTTGTACTTTGGATTTTAGTCCGACGGACTAGATTGGATAATCCAACGGAACACATTTGTTGTCAGACAATTTGAGAGCATGGCTATCCAACATTTGTTGATGGAAATTCCGAACAACAGTTGTCCAATGGAACATACAGACTGTCGGATTATCTGACAGAACCCTTCCATCACACAATTGTTGTCGGAATATCCGATTGTGTGTACGGGCCTTTTCAGGTAAGATAGCTGATGTTAATGGGGCAATAACCAAGTCTTGGGGGCCGACCAGTTTTCGTTTACTGGATATAAACTAGTTTATATGATGAATAATCCATATCTAACAGTGTTTTCTGTAGACTTTTGGCAAAGGGAAGACTTACTTTTAAAGTGTTTTTGTATAAAAGTACTAAGAACCAAAAACAGTTTATTTCCAGCAGACATTAGGGTGGGTGTAACCAGTTATGTATGTGTGACAAATCCATTGGCTTTAAAATGACAAATGAGTCTAGAAAACAGTGTAACATTTGTTGAAGTGGATCCTATCCTTTGCCTAATGACTAGAGGCTTAATGAATATTGTTTAAAAGCCAGCAGTTAGCATAACATGTGCGAGTACAAGGAGGTCAGTGAGTGATTGAGAGTAGGGACATTGATCAGCTTCTTATCTTTCTGGATAAGTATTGTGATTTTGGATGTCAGCAAGAGACTTATTTTACTGGCAGCACATCCTGTCTTCTAGCCTTTTAGATATTGTAAAGATTATGTAAAGAATATAGACATCAATTATATGGCTTAGCTTGGTGGTAGCCAATAGAACCAAGATTTGGAGAGTAACAATAAAAAAAATAAAAAGTGAATACATTTTTACTAAATCCACCTGTACTAAAAGGAAAATATCACTTGATGTGATACATACTAATAATGCTATACACTGTACTGCTTTATGTTGGTTAATTTTAAAGTACCGGTATATTCAAGCCCTAATAATGAACCCTTTTGGCCCTTTTTAAAAAAAAAAAAAACGTCACTTTGTCAGAAATTCTGAGCTGTGCTGTGTTCTCTTTGCACCATATAAGTAAATACATGAAGAACCTTCTTTACACCCATTTTGGTGTAAAGAAGGTTCTTCATGTATTTACTTATATGCAGGGCTTTTTTTCTGGGGGAACTTGGTGGAACTCAGTTCCACCACCTTTGGCTCAGACCCTTTGGTGCCTGCTCAACCCAAATCACTTGTAAACACAGAAGTCTGGTTTCTGTGTTTACAAGTGCCAGCTCTTTACTCTGTGTGTAACCCCCCTGAACTCTGCACTCTGTATTAGTGCAATTCTGGTATTTAATGCCCCTTTAAGACCCTTCTACTGTTTGTGAAATCTGAAAGGGGTCGTGGTTGAGTTCCTGCACCTATTTTCTGAGAAAAAAAGCTCTGCTTATATGGTGACAATCATTGGAACTGTATATTTTAATTCAATATTTCAGTATTTCATTTTTTTGATAAATATGTTCAATTGTGAATAAAACTATTTTTTTTTACTCTCAATATCCTGTTAGAGACATTGCATTCCTCCAATTTCAGTTTGAGGACGCCCCACATATGCTCAATAGGGTTTAGGCATAAAGACATGCTTGGCCAGACCATCATCTTTACCCTCAGCTTCTTTATCAAGGCAGTGGTCCTCTTGGAGGTGTGTTTGGGGCCATTATCATGTAATCATCATATCATTTAATACTGCCCTGCGGCCCAGTCTCCGAAGGAAGGGGATCATGCTCTGCTTCAGTATGTCAAATATTAGTATTCATGGTGCCCTCAATGATCTGTAGCTCCCCAGTGCCGACTGCACTCATGCAACCCCAGACCATGGCACTCCCACCACCATGCTTGACTGTAGGCAAGACACGCTTGACAACTTCTGAACCAAATACGTTTATTTTGGTCTAAACCGCTATCAAGAAAAGTGAGTACACTCCTAAGTGAAAATGTCGAAATTGGGCCCAAAGTGTCAATATTTTGTATGGCCACCATTATTTTCCAGCACTGCCTTAACCCTCTTGGGCATGGAGTTCACCAGAGTTTCATAGGTTGCCACTCGAGTCCTTTTCCACTCCTCCATAACGACATCACGAAGCTGGTGAAGGTTAGAGACCTTGCACTCTTCCACATTCCATTTGAGGATGCCCCACAGATGCTCAATAGGGTTTAGGTTTGGAGACATGCTTGGCCAGTCCATCACCTTTACCTTCAGCTTCTTTAGCAAGGCAGTGGTCATCATGGAGGTTTGTTTTGGGTTGTTATCATGTTATATACTGCCCTGCGGCACAGTCTTCGAAGGAAGAGGATTATGCTCTGCTTCAGTATGTCACAGTACATGTTGTAATTCATGGTTCCCTCAAAAAACTGTAGCTCCCCAATGCCGACAGCACTCATGTAGCCCCAGACCATGACACTCTCACCACCATGCTTGACTGTAGGCAAGACACACTTGTCTTTGTACTTCTGACCTGGTTGTCGTCACACATGCTTGACACCATCTGAACCAAATAAGATTTTCTTGGTCTCATCAGACCACAGGACATGGTTTCAGTAATCCACGTCCTTAGTCTGCTTGCCTTCAGCAAACAATTTTTGGGCTTTCTTGTGCATCATCTTTAGAAGAGGCTTCCTTCTGGGACAACAGCCATGCATACCAATTTGATGCAGTGTGCAGCGTATGGTCTGAGCACTGACAGGCTGACCCCCCACCCCTTCAACTTCTGAAGCAATGCTGGCTGCACTCATATGTCTATTTCCCAAAGACAACCTCTGGATATGACGCTGAGCACGTGCACTCAACTTCTTTGGTCGACCATGGCGAGGCCTGTTCTGAGTGAAACCTGGCCTGTTAAACCGATGTATGGTCTTGGTCACCATGCTGCAGATCAGTTTCGGGGTCTTGGCAAACTTCTTATAGTCTAGGACATGCCTATGCCATTTTCATGTAGAGCAACAATTATTTTTTTCAGCTCTTCAGAGAGTTCTTTGCCATCCACCTGACAGGCCAGGCAAGAAGAGCATTAATCAGAGAAGCAGCCAAGAGTCCCATGGTAACTCTGGAGGAGCTGCAGAGATCCACAGGTGGGAGAATATGTCCATAGGACAACTATTAGGCCGTGTACACACGAGGGGATATGTCCGCTGAAAACGGTCCGATGGACCGTTTCAGCAGACATCTCCGCTCGTGTGTATGGGCTAGCGGACAGATTTCTCCACCCGACAGATTTCAAAGCAAGCTTTGAAATCTATCCGGTGGGAATCTGTCCGCCCGACATGTCTGCTGGTTAGTACACTTACCAGCAGACATGTCGTCCCCCACCGCCGCCGCGCCGCTGCCGAATGGATTCGGCGCATGCGCGGAAGTGTTTTACTTCCTGGTGCGGTGACGTGGCGGTGACGCGGCGGCGTCAACGTCACCGCCGCGTCACCGCCACGTCACCGCGCCGTCCGGCGGCGGGGAATTTGATCCAATGGTGTGTACACGCCATCGGATCAAACTCCCGATCGGACATATCCGATGGAAATGGTCCGCGGACCGTTTTCATCGGATATGTCCGATCGTGTGTATGGGGCCTTAGTCGTGCATTCCACAAATCTGGCCTTTATGTAAGAGTGGCAAGAAGAAAGCCATAAGAAGTCCTGTTTGCAGTTTGCGAGAAGGCATGTAGGGGACACAGTAAACATGTGGAAGAAGGTGCCCTCAGGCCCGTCGCTACAGGACAGGCAAAACAAACAATTGCTTGGGGCCCAAGCTGGCCTGGGGCCCCCCAACTACCCCTTCCCAGGCTGTAGCACGACCAAGCTCTTCTTCCTTCCTCCTGGAGTCCTGTCAGTCACCAAAGCAATCAAGCCAATATCATGCTTTCCAATCCACTGCCATCCATGTGGCTCCGTGGTCCAAGTGAAAGGTTGAAACGAGAGGCCAGGCCAAAAAACAACAAAACTCCTCCTGTCCATGGCCTACGTTGCCCACCCAGAACGTGCCAAAGCCCGACAAAAAGGAAGGAAGAAAACAGAGATATACTCAAAAAGATTCTCTGTGCTAATTAGGAGATAAGGTGCAGCTTTCATCACCATACGCCAAAAATTTGCCAGTGTCTTGACAGTAGGGATTTTAGTTTATCATAATAAGAACTACCGTAAATTCAGGAACTGTACCCCTCTTATGTGCTTATTTACTAAATTCAGGAAATGTACCCCTCTTATGTGCTTATTTTTCCTTTTTTCCATCAGAATCTTAGATATTTACCTGTTGAGTGCATCTAACTTACCTCTTTCTGTAGTCCTGTGTGGATATCCCCTAGCAAATCTATCCTTAGTCCCGCAGATCCACAATGTTCCTGCAAATATGCAGAAACTGTCTGGTGTGGACAGATGGCGAGATGGCAAGAAGCCATTGATGATGGCTGGTTGCATGGAGGACCATATTTCGGAAATCTGGCTTCCTACAGGTGGAATTTTTTAAACCATTACCAAGCTCTTTCATTCTTAAATGTAGAAATTCAATTTAATGTTAGCTAAATTTGAGGGTGAGAAAAATATTGTTTTGATTTATGTAACTCTCCAACAAAAGCCACCAATTCACCCAAAGAACCCCTCTAACAACCAGCACATCATCTACAGTATATAGCAAAGTCAGGTAAGCACCTTGTTCCTAAATTAACACATACCTTTCACTCTGGTCTGTAAGATTGTACCCTAAGTATATAATAAGACCCAAAACTTTCATATATAAGCTTCATTCTAGTAACTACTGTATGTCACCTATCATACCGTGTTTCCCCGAATATAAGACACCGTCTTATATTTTTTTTTCCTCAAGAAATCACACTATGGCTTATTTTCGGGGGGTGTCTTATTTTTATTACAGAAAATAAAGGTTGCCTACCTGAACCACACTTGCGCTTCTTAGCATTTCCTCTGTCCACCTGTAGACTGAGATTATCGTATTCTGCACGCCATTTTTGGACCATTTGGATATCCAACTTCTTCTCTTTGCAAAAAGCCGTAAGATTCTTGCCTCGGGAGTCCTCCACAATTCCTTTCTTGTACTCAACAGAATAACTCTTTCTTTTTGCACTCATCTTGTCTGGTTGTACAAAAAGATAGGCCAGCAAAGCTGATGTGGAGCACAGTGGAGCTGGGGTGATCTGTTTGTGTGGGGTGAGAGAGGGGTTTGCTGGTCAATGCTGGGAGAATCTTTTTGCTTTACAGAGTGTTCTTCTCCTCACAGCTCCTGAGCACCAGTACAGTAACATACACCTATGACGTGTTGTTTACCGCGCCGCATACGACACGCCTATCACTACAAGATTCGACACTACATCTTATTTTCGGAGATTCGACACTACATCTTATTTTCGGAGATTCGACACTACATCTTATTTTCGGAGATTCGACACTACATCTTATTTTCGGAGATTCGACACTACATCTTATTTTCGGAGATTCGACACTACATCGCTACGTCTTATTTTCGGAGGGGTGTCTTATATTTCTATCTTGCGTCGAAATCCCGCTACGGCTTATTTTTGGAGTACGTCTTATTTTCGGGGAAACACGGTATGTCATGAATCTGCAAACAATGGAATATCCATAACTTCACTTCTGATTGATATAGACTTCATTTAGATCTGATTTGATCAAAACTGAGTTGACTGGCTGGGGCAAATAATTATTGATTGTTTTGCAGCCATTAGCAATACTTTGATCATGAATATATTTTAATTGATTATATTATAAGATTACATGATTGTTTTGCTTTTGTCTTTTAAAGTAAAGCTCTGCCCTTTTTTTTTTTTTTTGTTATTACTCCCGTGATAGTTGCAGTTTATGCAATCTAAATCAACATATTCTGCATGTGAAAACATTTCTCTTTAAATGTGTTTATTTGTACTCACTGTACCCTCTGGGGATTCAGTGAGCTTCCATCCTTAGTGTGGGCATCTGAAGCCCACTCTGAGAATCTTTCTGGGAAATGGTGCAGCTAGCTACCCAGCGTGCACCTCCCAATCTTGCGCCTGCGCAGTGTGAGCAAAGCACGGCACACTTCCTGTACTGCAGGTTGGCCATTGATGCCTAAGATTGATAACACATATCCTAAGAGCCAATGGGCGGGCGGATATAACGTACCACGCGGATACAAGATACAGTGAAAGTGGAGCTCTTTAGTGACCCAAAAATTTAAAATGTTTTCCAAAAAAAAAAACATTATGAACATTTATGGCACTGTGATCAGCAATATCAGGGGCCAAATTTCAAATACAGGCTGGAACTCTGCTTCAATGTTCTTGCAGTAAACCGAAGGAAGCAATTAAAACTCTGTAGTGTATTAGTTTATAGCATGCAAAGTTTAACAAAATATGCCTGCAACATGCACAAGTTGACTATCTTCCAAGCAAATAAGCATGTACAATGTATATGATGGGCATAAACTAAACAGTTACCTAACTAACTTGGATTTTTCTTAATGATGGAGTCATCTTCTAGGATCCAGGATCTTCTAGACTGCTTCCTGCTTCTCCGAAGTCCTCTGATCTAGTCTGTCCTCATCTGTCTCCAGCACAAGTGTGTCTTTGTCTGAATACATGGCATGTTTGAAGTTTCTATTCCCTTTCCCCTATTTCTACACCATATCCTGTACTGTATGCCTCACTTCCTGTGCAAAGCTCATAAACTAGTCCAATGGGTTCATTTGCATATCAGTAGGGGGAGCCTTATCGTCCAAACACAAAATTTGTAACCAAAAATCGAGCTGTTCACGTATGTAAGCTATAAAGAAATCTCCATTAAAAATCCATAGGAACACAATGATGGAGATGAAATCATTAACTAACAAATAAAGTACTGATCAAATCTTAACTACCAAATTAAATCAGATTTTCTGTGTGAGGCACATTGATTGAATAGGTTGTGCACTATAGACTGGTTATTTCTATCAGAAGAGATTGCTCAGAAAATATATATATATATATTTTTTTTAAAGGTAAAGCTCAGAAAATAATTTGATCATTTATCTACACATATATTGTCGCCGAAAAAGTGACCATATCATTACAGGGTCGGATGGAAAAAAATACATACTTGTAAAAAAAAAAAGAGGCATTATACTTACTATACCTTTCGGCCTGTATCTTGGTTGGATATTTAGATCAAATGCCTGATTTCCTGTTTAACAATGGTTCCCCTGCACCAGTAAAAGGAGCCATTACATGTGACAGGGGATAGCAGCTGCCTCTTCTTTTTATAGTTATGCCATGTGTATTGACAAGACTACTTTAAGTAGTACATTAGCATAGTGAAAACTCTGTTGTACTAATTGAGTGTTTCAGCAATGTGGGGACCCAATTATAACCATCTTCTACTCGCAAACGAAATATGCCTTGTAATTTCTCTGAAAAAAAAAACAGCCATGCCAGCTTTGTCCCTGTATCAAATATGATTCTGACTACATCGATTTGTACATGTCAAGATTTGTACTGTACATTTATTGAGAAGTATATAACCAGTGCAAACATATTTTTAATACAAATGGCCGGTAAGTTATTTTTGCTTGGTGTGTTTGGTGGGTGCAAGTTTGTATATTTCACTCTGGGAACCGTTGCTCTTTAAAACTACCTTATATTTATCAGAATTCATAATTTATTAAATTGTACATTTACATTTTAATGCTAGTTACATACTGTATATGTCTTGAACTAAAGGTAAAAGTTTTTTTTTTTTTTTGTTTTCGATAGGGTGGAGATGGATTAGAAACTCTGTCAGATTTCAGATTCTCTTTAAGTCCTCTTCATTGTTTCAACCGATAGTGAAGGTGAAAGAGAATCCCAATCTCCCCAATGAAACACAGATGGCAACAAAAAAAACTGACAGGGGTTGTAAATATCCATTACTCAATCCAGAAATAAAAGTTTTGCCTTTAGGTCTACTTTAAGTTATTCACTGAAAAGAATACGGCCATACCTAGTGTGGGGTTTAGCTCAAGTGTAGTGCCTTTTATGAACTTAGTAAGTAAAAGTGAAGAAAAGTTTAAAATCTCATACTAAAGGTTACGCTAGCATCACATTGATAAATATACATTTCCAGCCTTTTGGCTAGCCTGACTCATCACATTATCTCATTCAGCCTTGCTAAAAGCACCTTGCCAAATTTTGGGCTGCACAGGGCCTTGCCTAATTACATACAGTCTCTTAATACTTCTCTTGGGCAACAACCTGTTCAGATCGCTGCGCCTTGAGGCCATTGTCTGTTCACACACGCTTCTCTCTAGGGGAAAGAGCCCTTAACCATAGATAGCCCCTGTCTGAAAGGCACTGTGCACACCTGCGCAATCAAGATGCTGGATTCCAATAAAACATGGACTTAGGGTTAGAGGTTTCATCTCTCCCAAGTCTCTTGGCCTCTGAGCTCCAGAACTCAATCCATGAGTTATAAGTCCTGGATTATGCACCAAAACACATTTTCTACATTTAGAACAGATACTCCAGAGCCCCTCTACCTGTATGGTAGGGGTAAAACCCAACCTAACCTAGTTTTAGATAAGAATTAAATCCCATATCAGGTAATTGTTGCCCTTTTTGGGAGATTTTCCTTCACTTATTGTTCTGGAGATGGTCTCTGAAATTAATGGAATTACCATCTTAAGGAGTTGTCACAGTAATACGTTTGCCACTTAGACGGGTTTTCCCTCACCTCTATCTCTGGTGACAACTGTGGCTATGGGTGTCAGAAAGGGCATGCCGGTAGACAAGATAGCCCCACTGTGCAGACTTTTGTGCATCTTCACAAGCTAATCCACATTCCATTTTGTGGACGTAGAAATTGGGCTTGCATACCAGTGCGCATACACGTGTGCATCGGCATGCTCACATGCACTTGTGGCAGGTGGTGGTGCCAAATTTACTATTTAAACTAAGTTAGTGGTCAGGTTCAGTGCTGGTTTTTCTTCAGACTTCTGTGTGAACTGAGACCCTGTGTTCCTGTATCCTGAGTTCCTGACTTCAGTTGCTGACCCGGCTAGTCCTGACTATTACCTAAACTCTACTAACCTTGGCGTGTCTTGGGACCACTGCTTCTGCCTGCTCCATTTGTTGGCTCCTGACCTGGCTTGTACCTTGACCATGCTCTTGGCTGTGCCTCTGTACCTGATCTGTCCTGCCAGTGTATGACCTGGCCTATCTGACTCTGCTATTTCTCCTCTTATCATCAGTACCTGCCTACAATCCATCTGTGCCTGCTTGCCTACTGTTTGCTGCCAGTATATGCTTCATCTGCCTACTATCACCATTACCAGTTTGCTTTAGTCTGCTGCCCACCAGCTGCCATCCAGCTTGTCTGCTTCACTGAAGACCACTGATGATTACCCCTGTCTCGTGTGGATGCTTGCTACCTACAGGCACTCAATGCCACTCTGCACTCCTATTTACCCTATCAAGGGCCCTGAGTCAATGGTGTAAGAGAGGCCTTTCTCATCTTATCAGGCTCTGCTATCAGATATGTGATAATGGGGCAGGAAGTAAAGAGAAATCCCCCTGAATGTGATGGTAATTTTTAAATACAGTAGTTACATTGGTCTAGCTTGAACCAATGTAAGTCTATATGTGACATACCTGTGGGGTCCCAATGAAAGCTGAAAGCTGACTCCCCACCTCTTCCAATCAGAGAAGGTTTTAAATTAATTGAGAAAATGTAAATTGTTCCATGAATGGTACCAACACCTAGTGAGTAACCTCTTGTGTTCACAATGTAGCAGGGCAGCCGCCTAGCATGGGACCCAGAAGCTAGTGGATATCACTATATTAGCAATGACTACTACAGGAAGTTCCAGTGATCCCACAGGTATGGCACATACAGTCCTACATTAGTTCAAGTTGGACCAGTGTAAATATGTAGACATTGCAATACATGAAATGTATCTTTACGTTTTTTTTTTTTTTTTCAGGTGATGAAAATTTGTAGGCCCTCCATTCCCTTCATCACCTCAGGGTAACGTGACAGGCAGCACAAAAACACAGATAACATTATCAAGCCTGCTCTGCCAAAAATAATTATTTATTAATTATTTGTTCAAACATAGCTTTCTGTATTTAGGAAAATAAGTGAATAAGTATAGCCACAATTTACTTCTTCTAGCAAACAGCAACTTGGAGCACTTAATAAATCCATGGACTTGTAAACAGGGGGATGCCATTACTGAGGAGGTAATTTCTATGAGGATTAAATGTGGTGAAGCTGTCAGTCCCCGGCTGATGAATGGCCTCTAATAAAAGGTTTCCCTCTACTGTGTTTTCTCATTCCGACCAATCAGGACCGTGCAGAAGTGACACTTGGCACCATCCCACATAAATCTTGCAGACATTACATTCATCTCTGTGCTTTCCTGAGTCCATCTGATGCAGTAAAAGCCCCGTTTGTTAACATTACATGGCAGGGCGCCATTTCTGACATAAAAATTATGCTATTTCCATTAACATCTGACATGGATTTGTAGTAAGAAAACAGCACAATTCACAGCATTTGTGTAAACAGATTGGACAGGTCCAATGTACATTATGAGATTGTCTCCTGTTTCTCTGCTCTTAAAAAGTATAATAATTATAATTAATGATATAGCCTCTGTTTTAACATGCTGCAGGCTGAAAGTTTCAGCCAAGCTTCCAACCGATGTTATTTCAAACATGAGAGAAAGCTTTTCCACAAGCTTACTGTATTTACTCAGACTCGAAATTCATCACAGGCTTTTTATAATGCTAGATAATTTTTTTTTTCAAATTTGTACTTCTGTATCACATTCACATAAACACATTTTGGAAGGTATTTTAACCCTTTTTAGCTAATGATAGCTGGCCCTTTAACAGTTCTTAACACTGGAGGCGTTACATGGGCTTCCTGGTCATGTGATCACTGTGATTGGCTGTTACAGTGATCACGTGAATAGGGGACTGCTCAGTCAGTCAAAAACTGTGATCGGGAGCTGTTGGTGCCCCGGCGCAAACTGTGATTGGCTGTTACAGTGAACACGTGATCAGTGGACTGCTCACTCAGTCAAAAACTGTGATTGGGAGCTGTTGGTGCCCCCGATACCAACTGTGATTGGCTGTTACAATGATCACGTGATCAGTGGACTGCTCTGTCAATCCAAAACTACGATCGGGAGCTGTTGGTGCCCCAGACACAAACAAGGGACGCCGCTGGCTGGACACATATATGTGCCATCTCTTTGTGAAAGCCCAACTCTGTGCTGCCATGTACACTATATTGTCAAAAGTATTGTGTCGCCTGCCTTTACACTGCACTTGAACTTTAATGGCATCCCAGTCTTAGTCCGTAGGGTTCAATATTGTGTTGGCCCATTCTTTACAGCTATAACAGCTTCAACTCTTCTGGAAAGGCTGTCCACAAGGTTTAGGAGTGTGTCTTTGGGAATATTTGAAAAATATTCCAGAAGCGCATTTGTGAGGTCAGGCACTGATGTTGGACAAGAAGACCTGGCCTCGCAGTCTCTGCTCTAATTCAAATGTGTTGAGGTCAGGACTCTAAGCAGGCCAGTCAAATTCCTCCACCCAAAACTCACTCATCCATGTTTTTATGGACCTTGCTTTGTGCACTGGTGCAGAGTCATGTTGGAACAGTAGGAGACCATCCCCAAACTGTTCCCACAAAGTTGGGAGCATAAAATTGGCCAAAATATCTTGGTATCTGACTCCTTAAAAGTTTCCTTTACTGGAACTAAAGGGCCAAGCCCAACACCTGAAAAACAACCCCACATCAAATCCCCCCCCTCCACAAAATGATTTGGACCAGTGCACAAAGCAAGCCCATAAAGACATGGATGAGCGAGTTTGTGGTGGAGGAACTTTACTGGCCTGCACGTGTGTCATGAATGTATAAAGGCAGGCGTCCAAATACTTTTGACACTATTTGACACTTTTGACACTATAGTGTATGTGTGCTGCCAGTGTTAAGAGATTAACCGCGGACTGAGCACTGTTTCAAAATGATTAAAATTACTTCCTAGATGATAAATAATCTGTTGCTTGTTGTTCTAGGGCAGATGTCTACCAATTGTGGCCCATGAGCCAGATGCTGCCCTTATCTTGCCTTTATCCAGCCCTTGGTATTATTCCTCCAATTGACACAAGCAATTAGACACCTTTCCTACCACTCATATCAACAATGGGGAACTATTCCGCCCACTAAAACCAATGATGGGGCACTATTTATTGCACTGACACAAAATAAGGGGCACTATTGCACCCACTGACACCAACAATGGAGCACAATTCCTCCTACTGAAACCAACAACGGGGCACTATTTCTCCTATTGACACTTCCCACAGCTCAGCTCTCTGTACAGACTATTGTACATCACAGGGATTATGTCACTGCTACTTTTACATGGTAATAACTGTGTTTATAAATGCATTTGGTGCATACAAAGTGTTATTTACATCTTTTGCAACTATTGAGGAATACATTTAAATGAAGGTTTATGTGCCTGGAGTTCATCTTAAAGAGAGAATGTTTGGCTAAGCAGCAATTCGCTAACTATATGGCCTGGTTAATGTTACAGTAAAGAAAAAACTCAATTCACAGTGGAATTGGTACTATGGAATGATCCAGCTGTTTAGTTTATAGGCATCTGATATGCTGCTCTATGCAAAAGTGTTAAAGATTAAATAGAAGGCGCTACTAATTTGTCTTTACTGTTGACTCAGCAGTGACATGAATTTAAAACGTAAATTACATTTCAGTGGTGTCTCAGTCTGCTTGCATCGATCTTGACTCATGGGTGATAGGTGCAATTTGAATGTTTGGAAAAAATTATTCATAATAAGCTAGTTTTTCTGAAGTTTCAAAATGATTTAAGCTCAGTGGGATGATAGAAAATAATTCATTTTATGGGTATTTTGTGGTTTATTTTTTTTAGGATTATTTTTTTAAAGATTTTTGTTATAGTCATATATCTTCATTTTGCGGGATACATTTTTAGTAAGCTACAAAGAATGGTAAAAAAGTTGTGAAAAAAAAAATTACTACAACTACTCGCTTCTTTGTATTGTATACTGTATGTTGTTGTTCTTAATATTTTATTTTTTTTTCTATATTTTCTATATTTTTTGTGCATTACATACCATTTACACTATTAGGTGCCATGCACACTGAGTGTTTGCTCGGCTCCTTTCAAAACTGCTTAAAAAAAAACACAGTAAAACCACATTTCTGCATGTTCTCGCATTTGACGTTAATGTATTTAATTGATCAAAATATTAATTTCATCTGTTCATTAGCATGTATTATTATTACTATACAGGATTTATATAGCGCCAACAGTTTGCGCAGCGATTTACAATGTAAAGGGGGGACAATACAGTTTAATACAGAAGGAGTAGCAAGGCTCTGCTTATGGAGCTTACATTCTAAAGGGAGGAGGAGGTGGTACAAAAGGTAATAGTTGCAGGGGGTGATCTGATGGAGGTGACTCAGGCTGGGTTCATACTAAAGATCACAGTTCTGCACTTTGTTATATTTAATCTTAAAGAGCTAAAAAAATGCAGAAACTTTGAACTCTTAGGCCGCGTACACACGACCGGTCCATCCGATGAGAATGGTCCGACGGACCGTTTTCATCGGTTCACCGCTGAAGCGGCCTGATGGTCTGATGTGCGTACACACCATCAGTTCAAAAACCGATCGTGTCAGAATGCGGTGACGTAAAACACAACGACGTGCAGTGAAAAATAAAGTTCAATGCTTCCAAGCATGCGTCGACTTGATTCTGAGCATGTGCGGGTTTTGAACCGATGCTTTTGCGTACTAACCATCGGTTAACCGATCGGTAGGTGTCCACCGGTCCAATTTTAAAGCAAGTTCTAAATTTTTGTACTGAAGGACAACAGACTGATGGGGCGTACACACGGTCGGTTTGGACCCATGAAACTGAACTTCAGTCTGTTTTCATCGGTTTGGACCGATCGTGTGTACGTGGCCTTATACTGTATATATTTATATATGTTGTGTGTATATATATATACAGAGAGAGAGAGAGAGAGAGAGAGAGATCTTCCACGACCAAAGCGTAGGATTTTTGTCCGAAGGGCGATTGGATTTTCATCGGCCAAAGCGTAGGACTTGTGTCCGAAGGGCGTTGGCCATGAACTTGTATTGTATACAAACGGCAAAGTATTGTCGGCTAACAAACAAGAAACGATGTGGTTTTTCAGCTCTTTAGCGCCTCTCTTTGGGCAACTTCTGCTAATGTTGTGTTATGGTGAACATTGCTTCCGAGCAATGCGTGTTTGTTCTTTGGAGTTTTATCCGAAGGACTTGTGTACACAATAATCCAACAACACACAATTGTTGGCAGACAATTTTAAAGCATTCTATTCCACATTTGTTGGGGGAAAATCCGACAACAATTGTCCGATGGAACATACAATAAGTCAGAATTTCCGACAACAGTCTCTCATCACACAATTCCTATTGGAGTATCCGATCGTGTGTACGAGGCTTTAGTTGAATAATGATGCACATAATACGCTGATGCCATAAATGGTACACATTTTCTGTTTATAGATACCCTTCCAGAATTATCATACACTTGTTTTGTTACACTATTTTGTTAATACTATACAGTATGCTTATATTACATAACTGACAATCATTTCCTTAATATTGTACTATGCAGTATGCATAATATTATATTATATCATTTTATATTATTATATTATATTATATTACTATTGTTGTTTTATTTGGAGTTTTAGTTCTGGGCTTTTCTTTTTCGTTTTATAGTCTACACATCTTTCTCAAAATGTCATTGTCCAGTTGATTTTTGCATAATATATCCCTAAATATTTTTTTCACATTAAAAAACTCTTTAGGATAATTTAGAAAAAAAAAAAAACTCCACACAGCTTTTGCAGAGCATGTTAAGATAGCTTATACAGTGTTGGTATTTGTCGGTGGAAACACACTGTTTGGTAATGTGTTTTGTCATTTCATGTCATTGTCCTGCAGAGGTCTCTCTTCACATCTGAAAGGGTTCTTTTTTGTAATAATTTGTCAGTCTCTAGAAATTCCTGATCTTATGACTCTCGGTGCAGATAGAAACATTTATGAAAGGATGTATAGATGCAAAACTCATATTTTAGCGTTTTGTAGGTGCTGAAGAGTTAAACTACCTCAGAATTTCTTACATATTCTGAGTGAGTCCCTGAGTCTGGGCACCTTCTGTGGCCATTATGAGGCATTTGTGTTCTCTATGTTAGATTTTGTACTTATATTATAGAAAATGCAAAGGTGGGTGGGAACATCTGAACACGGACAACCAAAAATTGGTGTATTATGGTAGGGAGGTCTAATGCTGTGCACACACGAGCGGAATTTCCAATGGAAAAAGTCTGACTGACTTTTTCCATAGGAAATTCCGACCGTGTGTATGCCCCATCGGAGTAATTCCATCGGAAATTCTAATGAATTCCATCGGAGTTTAAGTATAGAGCAGGTTCTATTTTACCCCGATGGAATTCGTCGGAAATTCCGATGAGCTTTTGGTCGGGCAAAAGCCTGATCGCGTGTACGTGGCATCACAGTTTTCAAAACATTGGCTGCCCCTATACCTAAAGTATACAGTCATGTTTGTGTTCCTAACTCTTCCTCCCAAAACATCTGGATCTGAAAGCTTCCTAAATATGGGAGTTATCATTGTTCTATACTGACATTTTTTTGGGAATAAAGCTTTTCATGGCCAGATCTAAGGGGGGTGCTAGGATGGTCTGTGCCCCCACAGATTTGAGCTAAGTTCCCCAAAATGAGTGATAAAACTCATTTTGGGATGATCCCGCGAACTGCCGTAGCTGTACGCGCGCGCCTGCTGTATCGTGGGGGTGCCAATGCTCGTGACTGGCAGTCACAATGACCACTGGCCGTGAAGTATTGTGTGTAAACACACACATCCCTGTTCTGTCCTGTGAGGAAGGACAGATCGTGAGTTCCTTATACCTTATTCCTAGGGAGCATGATCTGTCATTTTCTCTAGGTCAGTCCCCTCCCCCTACAGTTATAAACACACTAGGGATCACAATTAACTCCTTGATCACCCCATAGTGTTAACCCCTTCCCTGTCAGTGAAATTTTTACAGTAATCAGTGCATTTTTATATATTTTATATATAATCGCAGATCGCCACCATTAACTAGTAAAAAAATAATAATAATAATTAAAATACTATAAATCTATCCCCTATTTTGTAGACGCTATAACTTTTGCGCAAACCAATCAATATACGCTTATTGCGATTTTTATTACCAAAAATATGTAGAAGAATACATATCTGCCTAAACTGAGAAAAAAAGGGGGATATTTATTGTTGCAAAAAGTACACAATATTGTGTTTTTTTCAAAATGTATGCTAATTCGCAGAGATGATCAAATACCACCAAAAGAAAACTCTATTTGTAGGGACAAAAGGACGTCAATTTTGTTTGGGTACAGCCTTGCATGACCGTGCAATTGTAATGTCAAGCGACACAGTGCCGAATCGCAAAAAATGGCCTGGTCATTGGGCAGCCAATTCTTCTGGGGCTGAAGTGGTTAAAGTTTGTACCAAGCAATACATTGCTTTTTTTTATGTGAAATAGAGCAAGATGCTTGTTCCAGCACATCAAGCAGGTTACAAGACTACCAGATTACTAACAGAAGTGAGTGGGGTGGAGAGGTGCTACAGACAAGCCTAGATATAAAAAGCTAAGTAGGTAGACTGTACGCCTTGTTTACTTACTTTTCAGGTTTGGCTGTTGTGTACCTCTAAATATAACTTCACAATAAATGATTTTAGTGGTGCCTCTTAACACACTTAAAGCCTCAGAACATCATGACGCTATTGTACAGACCTGATCTCTGCGGGAGGTCATAGTCTTTAGCTGTTGAACAATTGTTAAGTCAAAACAGGACTTAAATCTCTCATCAAAAGTTCAAGTTTCAATTTAGATTTCCTGTTCACTGGTGGCTAATTAATGGATTAGTATCTGTGGAATGATACGGCATAACTAGGATTCCGCTGATTTCAACTTCAGGCATTAGCAGCCTTCTAAGAATATACATAAAAAATCTCCCAAACTAACAAAATTACTAAAACAACTTACAAGAAATGAAATCCACTCAGTTCATCTCAGAATATATTTTTGATGAAAATACATATTTATAAAATGCTGACTGTATACTCTATGCAGTTCACTTTTAATTTTTTGTGCTTAACTGTTAATGGCGGCGATCTGTGATTTTTTAGCAGACACTACAGTGGGGGGTGAATATGGTAGGGTACACTACAATAGGGGGGAAGAGGGGGACAAAGGGGCAGGTGACACTAAAGTGGGGTGGTTGTGATGTGAAGGAGGGCAGAGGACATTACTGTGGGGGGGTTCAAGAGGCCAGTATAGTGGGGGGGGGGGTGACGTGAAGTAGTGTGAAGAGGGGCAGAGTATACTACTGTGACACTCTATGGGCCAGATCCACATAGAAATAGATCGGCGCAGCGTACCTTACCTGGCGTAATTTTGAATCCTGAAAGATTTTGCGCCGTAAGTTATGGCGGCGTAATGTATTTCTGGCGGCGGAATTTAAATCGGCGATTAGGGGGCATGATTCATTTAAATTAAGCGCGTCCCCGCGCCAATCAAACTGCGCTTGCTCCATTCAGAAATTTCCTGCCGTGCATTGCGCTAAATTACGTCGCAACAACGTTATTTTTTTTACTAGCGGAAATTACGTACATTCCTATTCACGAACGACTTACACAAAATTTAAAAAAAATCAAATTTCGACGCGGGAACGACGACCATACTTAACATGGCAAGTCTAACTATGGGCCGCAAAAAAGAAGCTTTAACTATATGCCGGAAAAAGCCGACTAGAGACGCCGTAAGAGAATGCGACGGCCGCGCGTATGTTCGTGGAACGTCTGAAAAAGCTCATTTGCATACTCGACGCGGAAAACGACGAGAACTCCACCCAGCTGACACCAAAGTGTTGCATCTACGATCCGAAGGCGTACGAAGGCGTACGCCTGTCGGATCGAACCCAGATGCCGTTATATCTTGGTTTGAGGATTCAAACTAAAGATGCGACGCGGGAACTTTGAAAGTACACCGGCGTATCAGTAGATACGCCGGCGTACTCTCTCTGTGGATCTGGCCCTATGTGTTCTCAATGCTGTGTTTTTATTTGGGGGCTTGGTAAGCCCTTGCAACCCCCCTCTTGTACCACGGGGGTCTTTGATTTCCTCCATATTGTTCAGGTAGATCTCAACCTCTGAAAGGTTGCCTACCCCTGCCCTAAAATGCATACTTGTTTCAATTCAATGTTCAAAAAGTGCTGAAACTATTAGATCAGCATGATAGCCAGGTAATTTGTATTTTTCAGAAGCCTGTAGTATCGAGCCATAGGAAAGTGCAGGAAGAAATTAGTGAAGACTACTTACAATATCTCCTGTAAAGTGTACCTGCTTTTTTGCTTGGTATGCACAAAGTGAACAGTAAAGTGATTGTGAAAAATGATGATGCAGCATAGACATAAAAATTATATCACATGATTTTCATGTAAATGTTATCATTAACTTACATTAAATAAAAAATGTTTGAAAGTACAAAATCAATCAAAAGAACGGTAAAGTATAATAAGCTGTAATGGTTAAGTAATTGAATGGATAACGTATACAAATACACCTGAAAACTGAAATAATTTAGGTTTGCATTTGGACCCAGACTTGGCATAAAAGTGCACTTAGATGTACATATAACAACTCATAATTTTTAAAAGAGAAAATAAACAGCCGGGCTGTTTTTACTGCAATAATGTTGCAAAATTGAAATGGACCTTATGATAAATCTCACAGCTCGAGGTAAGAAATGTAATGAAGCCGGGAACAGGTCAGCACTGCCTATTTGTGTAAGTCCCTCCACTCCTCCAACTAAATGGAGATTTGGCTGCACAGCTGTGGGCAATGACTTCATAGTCTCTGACTGTGGAGTTATTTAAATCACTTGCCAACACAAAAAATAATATGCTCGGCTGCTTGCACCGTGCAAATAAAGATTTCAGTGCGTTCAAATAATGACAAAGTAATCATTTCTTGTGTTTTCTCCTGGAAATTTTCATATGTTTTATTCTCCTGTGGTTTGGGTAACAGAAGGGTGCCATTAATCATGGTTCAATTGCAAAGGCCTTTGTTTCACCACCAAATTAAACTAATATTACTTTATGGGCTGGCACTAATATTTCATTAAAACGTGGTTTTATTAACCACTTTGCCAGCCAAGTAAGACGTTACCAGTTCTACCCTTACAGTATAAACTTCTTGGTTTTCTATAAGTAAAACTGGTTAGGAAAAACACCACCAATAGGGCTGATCCTGAAATTCAGATGGCTTTAGATTCTAACTAAATTTCATTTATTTGGATGTCCTAAGCTACTAGTGTCATATACCTGCTGCTGGTGTTGCCTGAGCACCTTTAGCTTGGCTGCCATTGCCACCTGGTCCCACCCTTACCTTTCAACGCTTTCTTAGTGGCTTCCAGAGTTGCTTTTGTTTTTTCTTATCTCTCCATGCCCATCATCTCATCTAAGATGGCTGCCAGGAGCTTTCCAATCCTTTCTGCCTTTTTGCAGAATGTGCGAATCTATAGTACACACTTTAAGATTGGCTCGGATTTCCAATGACTTTGAAATCTTGGGAAATGTTTAGGTGCCCTGCAGGTTCTGCTGCCTGCTCATTGCCACTCCAGTGATCACTCTTCTTTCATTGATACCCTGTTTGATATTGTTTGTTGTAACTTGTTATCCATTCTGAATAGTGTGTGCAATCATGATGCAAGTCACTGTGCAAAATTGTCTGCTCCAGGAAAATTACATTAAAAATGAGAATTGAATTCAATAGTGTGTGCAATTATGGGGCGAGTCACTGTGCAAAATTGTCTGGTCCAGGAAAATTACATAAAACATGAGAATTGAATTGGAGTTGTAACTAAAAGAAACCGACCAGATATCACTGTTTATTATTGGGGAAACTTTAAAAAAGTATTTGATTGGTTGGTGTGGGGTAAAACTGCACAGAGTAAGGAAGATTAAGTAGTGGTTGGCAACAGGTCAATTGCGATCTACCTGTCTATTGTGGACATTTATGGTCATAGCGGGTTTTGAAAGAATATATGGGACTCTGATCTCCCTAAGGTTGAAAACCATTGTTCTACGTCTTACATTTTACAACCTTTGGAAGCTTGGAAGTTGGAAAGTCTTCCCAGAAGGGTGGAGGCCGTTATAGTAGGGTGACCAGACATCCCCAGACTCTGTCCCTGGATCAAGTCTGACCCCAGTTTTGTCCCCGGATTGGATTTGAACAGGGGCTGGGGCAATTTCAAAGACAGTCACTGCTGGTCGGAGCGGAGGGAATATTTCTTCAGTTTCGGGTGCATGCCGATTCAGCTCCGCTCGCATGTTCTTCTGCCTTGGCAGTCCTAACTAGCCGCCTGTCTGCCTATCTCCTTGCCTTCCTTGGCGGAGTGTTCTTCCTCCGCTTCCCACCCAGTAGTAGCCGGGGCCAGAGAGGAAGACTTGACAGGCTGTGAGGATGGCAGCGACGGGCAGAAATTTGCTAATTTGCTAGTAAAAAACAAAAAAAAAAAATTACATTAATTAAGTAAATATCTGGTTCACCTTACGTTATAGCCAACTGTGTTTGTATAGGATGGAGGGGGACAAATTCACAATGATTTTGGAATGAAGTGACTAACAATTAAGCATATCATTTATTAAGTTTACAATTAGGTTTATCTAAATTAACACTAACCCACTCCCAGCTCAGCTAAACTGCACTAAATCCCCTGTCCACCTACCCCTGCTGTTTGCATACCTCCATATAACAGCAGCAGTTTACATCTGTGTTTCCCTCCTCTGAAAAGAAACTCTCTTCACCACTGAATAAGCTTGTTCCTATAGGCTCATATACAGTGCTTCTCCAGTCTTGGTGTATGACCCCAATGAGATACGTAGCCAAGGCCAGCACTGAAGAAGGTTTATTAACAGACAATTTATACACTAGATTGAGCTGCTACTGTATTAAACAAGCAAGTAAGAAACGGGGTAGGAGGTGTTAGTGCAGCTTAGCCCAGGATGGAACAATATGTTAGTAGTAGTTTAGATAAACTTTAATATGTCAGTTTATTTTTTACTAAGAACTGGAATTACTACTCCACAGCCCCCAATAAGCATTGAACCTGCCCTGAAAGTCTGAATCAGACTGGTCACTTAGGAGAAATAAATTCAGTTTACAGTAAGAACCTTTTAACACATGAGGTCCTTAGAGTTTTGAGGTTTCCTTGAATGTATTATTTTTGCTAAACTCGCTTGATGCTGTTATGTTTAATTTAGTTCTTCAGGAAATTCAATATAGTGACTCCAATATGATCTTATTGGTAGAATAAAAATACTTTTCTAAGTGACAGTATCGGGGATTGTGTAACAACAACACTGGTGATTTAAAACCCTAAATCACCTATAGCATGTCACAAATGCAACACAACATCTTTTACAAATATGTAACTCTTTAATTTGATTTCTAGCTTTGTGTGGAGTTATTGGATAAGACAGGGTCATGCTCACAGATATAGAAAAATTGAAAATGGGGGTGGACACAAAGGGGTGGGGAAAGTGCTGCTCACCCCTAGGTAATGTAGAAAAGGAAGGGCTCCCCAATGGGGTTTTTAGGCAGAAAAATGGTAAGAAATGCAATGAACTACAGAAATATAAAAAATGTAATTTAATTGGTAGAAAAAATGTATATAAAAACGATGGGCCAGATTTACAGAGCCCTTACTCCAGTCTATCTTGCGTTAGACCGGAGTACTTTCAAATTACGCGCGTTGTTTCATTAGTCTGAATCCTCAAACCATGAAACAACGGCTTCGGGCTTCAATCCGACTGGCTCATGTGTTCCTACGCCTCCGGATCTACGCTGCAATAAATTTGCGGCCGCTGGGTGGAGTTCCCGTCGTTTTCCGCGTCGGGGTATGCAAATTAGCTTTTTCCGACGATCCATGAAGTTACGAGCGTCATTCGCAATCTCTTACGGCATCTGTAGTCATCTTTTTGCCACGTAAAGTTATTCCAGCTTTTATCTGGTCTAGTATTAGACAGCCCATGTTAAGTATGGCCGTCGTTCCCGCGTCGAATTTCAACGTTTTTTTACGAAAGTCGTCCGAGAATAGGAATGTACGTAAACGACGCTACTCAAACAAAAAATGACGTAACGACGTTATTTCGCGCAATGCACGGCGGGAAATTTATGAATGGAGCATGCGCAGTTCGATCGCCGCGGGGACGTGCCTAATTTAAATGCTTCACGCCCCCTAATTGCGTATTTCGATTCCGCCGTGAGAAATACACTACGCCGCCGTACCTTACGGGCCAAAATCTACATGAATTCGTCGTAGAGCCAGGTAAAATACGGCGGCGTAGTGTATCTCTGATACTCTGCGCCAATGTAATTGTACCTGAATCTGGCCCGATATATATAATATAATATACCAGAGCTTATCTTTTTTATATACATTTTTTCTACCAATTAAATTACATTTTTTATATTTCTGTAGTTCATTGCATTTCTTACCATTTTTCTGACTAAAAACCCCATTGGGGAGCCCTTCATTTTCTACATGCTCACAGATATATGTCTGTTTAGTGTATGTTGGGAATCTGGAAGCAAAAAAATAAATAAATCAGGTAACAAATGTCTAAAAATTGGTACAAGATCATCATTACGAATAAGGAGTCACTCAGAGATGTTATAAAATTATCATGGAAGAGACTACAAGATCAAATAAAGTGAATTTGGGGTGTGCACATGTTTTGGGGTCTGGTCTTTGCATGGATATTTCTCTAATCTAGGGAGATTTATACAATCCCAGAATCCAAGAAATTGTGATTCATGTATAATTGTCCACAGACATTTTACATGCATATTTGCAGACAATTTCCTGTTTTGAAAATTGATCTGCTCTTCCGTAACTGAGAATGATATTCTGAATGACAGAAAAATGTATGCAACTAAAAATGACTTTTTATTTTCCTGTGAAAAATATGCAATGTTACAGTGCCTTGAAATTTTCCACATTTTGTCATGTTACAACCAAACATGTACATGTATTTTATTGGGATTTTATGTGATAGACCAACATAAAGTTGCACATAATTGTGAAGTTGAAGGAAAATGATAAATGGTTTTCAAGTTTATAAAATAAATATCTGAAAAGTGTGGTGTGCATTTGTACTCAGCCCCCTTTACTCTGATACCCCTAACTAAAATCTAGTAGAACCAGTTGCCTTCAGAAGCCACCTAATTAATAAATAGCGTCCACCTGTGTATAATTTAATCTTAGTGTAAATACAACTGTTCTGTGAAGCCCTCAAATGTTTGCTAGAGAACCTTAGTGAACAAACAGCGTCCTGAAGCCCAAGGAACACACCAGACAGGTCAGGGATAAAGTTATGCAGACGTTTAAAGCATTGTTAGGTTATATAAAAATATCCCAAGCTGTTAACATCTCACAGAGCACTGTTAAATCCATAACTGCTATGTTTGAAGAGCCTATAGCAACAAGAATACCATCCCCACTGTGAAGCATGGTGGTGACTGACTGATATTTTGGGGAAGTATGACAATGACAAAGCACAACCCTTTCAGTGGTTACAGCAGAAAAAATTAACACTTCTGGAGTGCCCTTCACAGTCTTCTGATCTTAATATTATCGAACAACTCTGGGGAGATCTCAAACGTGTGGTTCATGCAAGATGATTAAAGACTTTACATGGCCTGTAGGCATTTTGCCAAGACGAATGGCTAGCTATAACACCTGTGAGAGTTCAGGGGCCTTATAGATAACTGTTATAAAAGACTGCATGCTGCCATTGATGCTAAAGAAGGCAATACACAGTAGGGTGTTCAGACTTTTGAACAGAGGTAGTTTCACTTATTTACTGGTTGCCATGTTTTGTTTTCTGATTATGCCATTCTGTTATAGCCTAAAGGTGAATATATAAATTTGTGCCGCCCTGTGTATGCCTCTGTAAAAAAACTATTAACAAATGTGCCAATACATAAAGTGCAAATGCCAGTGGTAATAAACAATAAAAAAGAGAGAATGACGTGACAATATGAGTACTGATATGTGTATTGCCACTATATATACTGTAGGTGTCTCTATTGGCAATCATTAATATTAACCCTGATACCAAAGTGCAGGTGCTAAATCAAAAAGTGCCTGCGTAAATAAATGTATTATAAACCTTTCATTAATGAATATACTGCAAATATCTTAAATAATAAATCACTTCAATCAAAGCTATATAATATCTAGTGCTTCAAAAGGCAAAATCCACAATCTAAAGTACAAGTACTAATCAAAAAATACCTACATAATAATACATGAATGAAAACCATAAATAAATACATGAATACATCTGGTGCAAATATCTTAAATAATAATACAGTCCAAATACATTTTATATAGTGTCCAGTGCTTCAAAGCAAATTCCACAGTGACTTGTGACAGTACTTCACAGATGGAAACTTTTCAGTGACTTTCAATGATTCCACACATGTGTGCCCCCCCCCCCCCCACCTAAGTTTGGTCAAAATGTGCAGTAGAACCAACACTGGGCTTAGGGATAGTGGACTCCGTGGAACGCCAATCCCTTCACTGTGGATGTCCTCGGTGTGTAAATGCAAATAATGGCTCAATAGTATAATAACGTTTAAACTTTGTTTTATTAAAAAATGATTAATTGTACTCACATCTTAGAGCTTCTACCAGCGCACCACTCTATACATAGCATAGGTAAATTGAACAATCCCAATACGACAGGTGTATTGTTATGCCTCTAGTCGCCTCGCTGAGAGATCAAAGTCACAGCTGGCTTCTCCTCCGCCCTAGCCCCTCCCAAACACGCATTCAACGCAGGGCTTGTTGTGTCTTCATCAGGGGGATTTCTTATAGCCTAGGTCATCTTTATGTAGAGCAACTATTTTTTTTTTTATATCCTCAGAGAATTCTTTGCTATGAGGTGCATGTTGAACTTTCAGTGGCCAGTATTACAGAGTGAGAGCAATAACACCAAATGTAACACACCTGAGACCTTGTAACACTAACAAGTCACATGACAAGGGGAGGGAAATAGCCAAATTTGTACATTTTTACTTAGAGGTGTACTCACTTTTGTTGCCAGCGGTTTAGACATTAATGGCTGTGCGTTGAGTTTTTTTCAGGGGACAGCAAATGTACACTGTTATACAAGCTGTACATTCGCTACTTTACATTGTAGCAAAGTGTAATTTCTTCAGTGTTGTCACATGAAAAGATATGAAAAGATATAATAAAGTATTTACAAAAATGTGTGGGGTGTATTCACTTTTGTGAGATACTTTTTATACTTAAGGGATTGTTCAAAAGATTGTGATTTCATTGTATTGGTTTATATAACAATCATAGGGCCAGATTCAGAGAGCCGTAACTCCTGTCTAACTGGTGTTAGACTGGAGTACTTTCTAATTACGCGCGTTTTTTCACTAGTTTGAATCCTCAAACCATGAAAAGACGGCTTTGCGCTTCAATTCGACTGGCTTACGTGTTCGTACGCCTTCGGATCTACGCTGCAATAAAATTGTGGCCGCTGGGTGGAGTTCCCGTCGTTTTCCGCGTCGGGGTATGCAAATGAGCTTTTGCCGACTATCCACGAAATTACGAACGTCTATCGCAATCTCTTACGGCATCTTTAGTCATATTTTTGCTGCGTAATACTATACCAGCCTTTTGCTGGTCTAATATTAGACAGCCCATGTTAAGTATGGCCGTCGTTCCCGTGTCGAATATCAACGTTTTCCGACGTCTTTTTTTATTTTTGACGTAAAACGTCCGGGAATAGGAATGTCCGTAAACGACGCTACTCAAACAACGAATGACGTATCAACGTTATTTCGCGCAATGCACGGCGGGAAATTTCTGAACGGAGCATGCGCAGTTCGATCGCCGCGGGGACGCGCCTAATTTAAATGCTTCACGCCCCCTAATCGTGTATTTTGATTACGCGGCGAGAAATAGACTACGCCGTCGTATCGTACGGGCAAAAATCTACCAGAATTCGTTAGACAGCCTGGTAAAATACGGCTGCGTAGCGTATCTCGGATACGCTTCGCAAATGTACGTGTACCTGAATCTGTAATTTTAAATTACTTGTGCATCTTAAGCATTGTTGTTTACTCCTGTATTTCTAATGTAAGACATCACTATATCATCCCTTTATCCTACATAATTCTTTCCATATGAAGCCTCTCGCAAAGCCACCTTCTTCCTTAGTACAAGCTGTAAGATATCTTCTTCATCCATCTCCAGCCAGATATCCAAATAATAATTTTCACAAGCTGGAACAATATCAGTACGTAGAGAAGTTGTTCTAGGCCTCATGCCCACTTGAGCTCAAAAACGCTACCTTTACACACATTTGAACACTTTTTTCTCAGCCTCTAAACTGCCCTCCATGTTAACCTAGGTGTCCATGCATACTATATGCGTTTACAGGAGTTTAGTGGCATTCAAGAGAGGAGCATTTTGGCAGAATAAAACACCAGACACACCTAAACACAGGTAAACTCATCTAAAAAACACAACCCACTTGGAAAAACACAGCTTAGGAGCGATTTTCACCCATCCTTTGCGGTGATTGCAATACTTCCTTCTTGGCTGCTACTTTTGTCAGTCAGTGATATATTATTAAATGAGAACACCAGAAAAAAAGTCATATCAAGGCTTACTAATGTCCAAAAAAACTGAGATAGAACAGATGGATAGTATTGGACAGACATTTAAATTAAAGTCAGGCTAACTGTTTACATGGAAAGTGATAGCTATGAAAATAACCTTGAAAATAGTCTACTTGGCAAAAGAATTAGAACATTTAAGTAGCAATTCCAGGCAACAGGTAATAGCATTTGATGAACCTCTAACGAAGTCCAGTAAATGCAGCAATTGCCTAAAGACAAAATAAGAACTTGTATCCAGTTTATCCTAGTTCCGCGTACACACGATCAGGCTTTTGCCCGGCCAAATCACATCAGGATTTCGACGGAATTCCATTGGAAAAATGTAGAACATGTTCTATATCTTAAGCCCGAATTTCTGATGAAAAAATTCTGATGGGGCTACACACGACCGGAAAATACGATGGAAAAAGTCCATTTGACTTTTTCCATTGGAAATTCTGATCGTGTGTACGGGCATAACACTTTCAGCACTATCGTTCATACATTTATAGATGCCTAGACAAACTATAGCAGAGTCAGTAAGCATTTGTTAACTTGACAAAGAACTCTTATGCCTCGTACACGTGATCGGAAAATCCGACAAGAAAAGTCCAATTTGAGCTTTTGGACGGAAATTCCGACTGTGTGTATGCTCCATCAGACTTTTGCTGTCGGAATTTCCGCCAACAAAAAATTCCTATGGGAAATTACATTCATCTGTAGCAATTCCGACGCACACAATTCCGACGCATTCTCGCAAACAATTTGACGCATGCTTGGAAGCATTGAACCTAATTTTCTCGGCTCGTCGTAGTGTTGTACGTCACCGCGTTCTTGATGGTGGAAAGTTCAGAAAACTTTTGTGTGACTGTGTGTATGCAAGCCAAGCTTGAGCGTAATTCCGTCGGTAAAAACAATCCAAGGTTTTTCCAAGAGAAAATCCGATCGTGTGTACGCGGCATAAGACTAATTTGCCTGTATAACTAATTATTATTGATTCATATAATCATACTTAAAAGCTGACAAACAGGTAAAAAATTTGAACAAAATATCAAATATTTTATTAATTTAAAGGACTGAGTTGTCTTTAAATGTTATTTTCCTTTCTTTTTGCACAGTGAGAGTTTAGAGAAAGAAATACAGTAACTGCAGGTTTTGGAGTGGTATGTGATCACATAATCAGAAACTACTCCTATATGCTAAGCAGAATGTAGATTAACATTAGCATAAGTGCCTGTCTTTAGGAACATTAACTATTTCCCTCCCGCCTCTTCATCATTGTCACCTATCAGTATCCATCAGTGACGTCTATCTGTGCCACCTATCAGTGCAACCTATCAGTGCAGTCTCATCAGCCCCTCCTCATCAATGCCCACCAGTGCCGCCTCATGAGTTCCAATCGGTGCCACCTATCAGTGCCGCCTCATCAGTGCTTCCTATCAGCTCCACCTCTTCAGTGCCCATCAGTGCAGCCCCATCAGTGTATATCAGTAAATTACCTGTTTGCAAAATTGTATAACAAACTATGAAATTTGTTATTTTTTATTATTTATTTATTTATTTATTTAGCAAAAAAATAAAAACTCAGTGATGATTAAATACCACCAAAAGAATGCTCTATTTGTGTGATCAAAAATTATAAAAATGTCATATGGGTATTGTTGCATGTCTGCGCAATTGTCATTCAAAATGCTGAAGCCCTAAAATGTGAAAATTAATCTGGGCAGCAAGTGGGTAAAAGTGCCCAGTAGGCAAGTAGTTAATGATCAGTGGCATCACTATGGGGGGGGGGCACAGTCTGCACCTGGGTGACACCCGCTACAGGGGTGACACCATCCTAAGGGTTATGCAGATATGCCTGGCATGTGTTTTCCTCCTCCTCTGTCTCTCACTTTCGCCTGCTGCCCAAGCCTGTCACAATCTGCTCACCACCCGGGCAGAATGGCTGCACACTGCCCTCTCCTCTCCAGCTGCCACCAAGGTGTTCCATGTACCAGAGATGCCCGAGCTGGTGCGGTAATGGGCGGAGTGGTGGCGGCTTGTGATGAAGGGGGGATGTCCTCTGCTGCCCAAGATGAGGTATTGTGATGGGGGGATGCAGCTTGCTGATGAGGTTGGTTTTTGCTGCTGCACACAGCTATACAGTATTATATGTAGGGGGTGTTTTTTTATGGGGTAGTGGGTCTGTACCAATATAAGGGGAGTGGTTTGTCCTGAGGGTGGTCTGTAACAATGGAGGGGGGTGGTTTGTCTTGAGGGGGTGTCTGAACTAATGGAGGAGGGGGTGGTTTGTCCTGAGGGGGTGTCTGTACTAATGAAGGGGGTAGTTTGTCCTGGGGGGTGGTTTATTTTGGGGGGTCTGTACCAATGGAAAGGGGTGGTTTGTCCTGAAGGGGGGTCTGTACCAATGGAGGGGGGTGGTTTGTCCAGAGGGTGGTCTGTACAAATGGAGGGGAGTCTGTACTGAGGAGGGGTCCTATACTGAGGGAGGGGGTCTATAGTGAGGGAGGGGGTCGATACTAAGGGAGGGGGGTCTATACTGATGGAGGGGGTTTATACTTAGTGGGCGGTCTGCACCAACGGAGGGGGTTTATACTTAGTGGAGGGGAAACTATAGTTGGTGGAGGTGGGTGACACCATGTTTTACCACACCGGGTGACACCAACCCTAGTGATGCCACTCTTAATGATATCTAAACCCAAGAAAAATGTTTAGATATTTTCACTTACCAGTCCGTATATGTAATGGCTGCATTTTTCTCCCCAGAATACCTGTTCATCTTTCAAGAAGTGCTGTGTCCTTGCCACTTTCTGTGACCTTACCTCAAAGCAATCTATTCTATCTCCCTTTTTTAAGCACTTCAATACAGGGCACTTCCCCCTTCCAGCCCAGACCAATTTTCAGCGCTGTCACAATTTGGATGACAATTACGCGGTCATGTAACACTGTACCAACACAACATTTTTATCATATTGTTCCCATAAATGGAGCTTTCTTTTGGTGGTATTTGATCACCACTGCGTTTTTTTGGCTAAACAAATAAAAAAAGAGAACATTTTGAAAAAAATATGTTTTTCTTTGTTTCTCTTATTTGTTTCTTAAAATTTTGTAAATACATAGGTTTTCTCCTTCACTGAGGGGCACTGATAAAGTGGCACTGGTAGGCACCGATGAAGAGGCACTAATATGCAGCACTGATGGGCATTGATATGTGGCACTGATGGGCACTCTTGGTGGCACTGATGGGCACTGATAGGCAACACTGATGGGCACTGATAGGTGACACGGATGGGCACCAATAGGCTGCACGGTTAGGCACATAGTGCTTATAGACCTACCACTTCCTGTATGCCCTCTCTAAACAGACCACGATAACCAGGGCAGCTCCGCCCTGATCACCTTGATCAAAGTGCCTCCCTCTGTGAAAGGCTGCCTACTCTCTACTCTCCTCTCTCCCCCTCACACCCTCCTTACTCCCTGTCAGCGCCATCTCTAGTCTTTCTCCAGCCCGTCACTGCCAGCCTCTCTATTAGAGGCTGGCATAGCCCACTATGTATGTTGTATTTAAAAATGAGTGCTGTAAATACTGAATATCAGCTGTCTTCAGGCTGGTCACGTGACTCTCTGCTGCTTTCCAGTTCTGATGGGTGGCTTCTGCGGAGGAGACGAGCGGCCACGTGATCTTCCTCTGATGTCAGAGGGAGATCACGGTCTCTCTCACAGAAGACATGTCAGAGCTGGAAAGCGCCCGCGAGTGATGAAACTGGCCTCAAGACAGCTGATAAACAGTGCATTTACATCGCTTGTTTTTAACCGCGTGCTGACTGCCTCACGTAGATATACGTCGGCAGAATGGCATGGGCAGGCAAAGCAACGTATATCTACATTGTGAATAAAGGGCAGTATTTCAACATGAGAACGACCCCAAACACCTCCAAGACGACCACTCCCTTACTAAGGGTAAAGTTGATGGGCTGACCAAGCATGTCTCCAGACCTAAACCCTATTGAACATCTTAGCTGCATCCTCAAACGGAAGGTGGGGGAGCGCAAGGTTTAAAACATCCACCAGCTCTGTGATGTCCTCATGGAGGAGTGAAAGAGGACTCCAGTGGCAACCTGTGAAGTTCTGGTGAACTTCATGCCCAGGAGGGTTAAGGCAGTGCTAGAAAATAATTGTAGTCACACAAAATATTGACACTTGGAACCCAATTTGGACATTTTAACTTAGGGTTGTACTCACTTTTGTTGCCAGCGGTTTAAACATTAATGGCATTGAGTTACTTTGAGGGGACACAAATTTACACTGTTAACCACTTAAGACCCGGACCAATACGCTGGTAAATGACCCAAGGTGTTTTTGCGATTCGGCACTGCGTCGCTTTAACAGACAATTGCGCGGTCGTGCGACGTGGCTCCCAAACAAAATTTGCGTCCTTTTCTTCCCACAAATAGAGCTTTCTTTTGGTGGTATTTGATCACCTCTGCGATTTTTATTTTTTGCGCTATATACAAAAATAGAGCGACATTTTTGAAAAAAAAACACTATTTTTTACTTTTTGTTAAAAAAAAAATCAAATAAACTAAATTTTAGTCAAACATTTAGGCCAAAATTTATTTAGCCACATGTCTTTAGTAAAAAAAAAAAATCGCAATAAAAAAAATAGCTACCTAGCGGGAACAGCGACACTAATACAGCGATCAGAAAAATGATCGCTTAGTGACGCTGGCAATAGGGAGTGAAAGGGTTAACTAGGGCGGTGATCAGGGGGTTAAAACTTTATTAGGGGGGGTGGGGGGGCTATCCTGAACCTAACACTAACTGATTTTACACTGCCTGTCACACTGACACTAAATGCAGTGATTAGATCACTGCATTCAGTGACACTATGACAGGGGGGTGGGGGGGGGGGGCGATCACAAGGGGTTAATGTGCCTATGTGAGTGTGTGTCAGTGTTGTGTTGGTGCACACTTACTTGTGATGTCTTCTCTCATCAGCAGCGGTGGGAAACACCGCTGCGATGAGAGGTGACATCATTTCCTCCTTCCTGTGTAAACACAGGAGGAGAAAGTTACACGAAGGGGGAGCGCTCCCATTGGCTGGGAGCGATCGCGGGGGGGCGGGTAAACGCCGACATCCGCCCGCTCGTCCCGGATCGCTCCCGGAGCCAGGGGGACCCCCGCACGCCGCGGAGGGGGTCCCGATGGGACCCCCGAACCGCACTTAGGCAGGGACGTAAATTTACGCCCTTGTGCCTGTACGAGCCATTCTGTGGCCGTATATGTGCGTGCGGGGGTCCTTAAGTGGTTAAACAAGCTGTACACTCACTACTTTACACTGTAGCAAAGTGTCATTCCTTTAGCGTTCAGTCACATGAAAAGATATAATAAAATATTTACAAAAATGTGAGGGGTGTACTCACTTTTGTGAGCTACTGTATATACCGTATTTACCGGCGTTTAACACGCACCGGCGTATAACACGCACCTCAATTTAAGAGGGAACTTTCAGGATTTTTTTTTTTTTTTTAAATGAACCACTTAGAAGCAAAACCAAATCCCTGCTTTATCAAAGATTAACAAATATCCCTTAAAGCAGTAATGTACAGTGCCTTGCGAAAGTATTCGGCCCCCTTGAACTTTGCGACCTTTTGCCACATTTCAGGCTTCAAACTTAAAGATATAAAACTGTAATTTTTTGTGAAGAATCAACAACAAGTGGGACACAATCATGAAGTGGAACGAAATTTATTGGATATTTCAAACTTTTTTAACAAATAAAAAACTGAAAAATTAGGCGTGCAAAATTATTCAGCCCCCTAAGTTAATACTTTGCAGCGCCACCTTTTGCTGCGATTACAGCTGTAAGTCGCTTGGGGTATGTCTCTATCAGTTTTGCACATCGAGAGACTGAGAGACTTTTCCTCCTTACAAAACAGCTTGAGCTCAGTGAGGTTGGATGGAGAGCGTTTGTGAACAGCAGTTTTCAGTTCTTTCCACAGATTCTCGATTGGATTCAGGTCTGGACTTGGCCATTATAACACCTGGATATGTTTATTTGTGAACCATTCCATTGTAGATTTTGCTTTATGTTTTGGATCATTGTCTTGTTGGAAGACAAATCTCCGTCCCAGTCTCAGGTCTTTTGCAGACTCCATCAGGTTTTCTTCCAGAATGGTCCTGTATTTGGCTCCATCCATCTTCCCATCAATTTTAACCATCTTCCCTGTCCCTGCTGAAGAAAAGCAGGCCCAAACCATGATGTTGCCACCACCATGTTTCACAGTGGGGATGGTGTGTTTAGGGTGATGAGCTGTGTTGATTTTACGCCAAACATAACAATTTGCATTGTTGCCAAAAATTTTGATTTTGGTTTCATCTGACCAGAGCACCTTCTTCCACATGTTTCCTTCTTCCACATGTTTGGTGTGTCTCCCAGGTGGCTTGCGGCAAACTTTAAACAACACTTTTTATGGATATCTTTAAGAAATGGCTTTCTTCTTGCCACTCTTCCATAAAGGCCAGATTTGTGCAGTATACAAATGATTGTTGTCCTATGGACAGAGTCTCCCAGTCATTCTCCTTGTATGAGCTGAAAGTTTAGAGGGACGGCCAGGTCTTCGTAGATTTGCAGTGGTCTGATACTGGGATGTTTAAAGCTTGGGAAATCTTTTTGTATCCAAATCCGGCTTTAAACTTCTCCACAACAGTATCTCGGACCTGCCTGGTGTGTTCCTTGTTCTTCATGATGCTCTCTGGGCTTTAAATGGACCTCTGAGACTATCACAGTGCAGGTGCATTTATACGGAGACTTGATTACACACAGGTGGATTCTATTTATCATCATTAGTCATTTTTTTTTTTCAAATATGTTTATTGCGTTTTAAAAAGACAATTATAATCACATAGTCAACATTAACTGAACATATTCTAATTACTAAAGGAAAGGACATCTTCAGTGTAGACAGAAGCATATAACAATGTGTATGTCAGAAGAATAGCATCATGTATACATATCATGAGGATGTTAAACTTATATCAAATCAATTAAAAAGGGGAGAAGGAAAAGATAAGGGAAGGTATTGGTAATGCAATGGTATAGTTTGACTCAAAACGACATTGGAGATATCACAACTTATAGTCAATAAGGAAGGTGACGTAGGCAACATAGTAAATCTGGGTTGTGTTATGTAAGTATCAATGTTTGGTATTCTGAAGATTTAGTAAAATGAATCCAACACGCCCATTTATTCTGGAACTCCTTTGAAGAGTCGTGAGATTGGGAAATCAGGTCTTCCATATTGGCGATGTGATCCACCTTGCGTAACCAGTCTGAGATTTTAGGGGGGGAAGTCTGGGACCATTTAATGGGGATACACAATTTGGCCACATTGATGAGTATAATAATAGAGTTTTTGTACACAGAGTTGGGTAGCGAAGATAGATGCAGCAGGTATTGTCCGGCTGAAAAGTCTGGGGTGTAGGTGGTGATGGATGTTATAAGATTGTGGATAGTTTTCCAGAAGGGCGCGATGAGGTAGCATTCCCACCAGATATGAAGAAGCGTACCCGTTTTAGTATTACAGCGCCAACACAAGGGGGATGAATTTGGACTGTATTTGTGGATAATGTAAGGGGTCTTATACCATCTGGAGTAAACCTTATAGCTATTTCCCTGCGTAAGGACATTCAATGAACCCTTATGGAGGCGGCGAAACACTGAAAACCATTGGTCATTTGAGATTGACATTTTTAGATCTTGTTCCCATTTTCTATTAGTCTTGTCTAATTGTGGATCAACTGATGAGTTCAAGATATTATATATAAGGGAAATTAAGTGGTCTTGAGGCTCTGATTTTAAACATAGTATCTCAAAAGAAGTCTTAGGCCTGTGCCAATTGTTAGTGGAGCCAAATTTAGTCAAGAATTCTACGATCAAGTTAAAGTCACGTGAGGAGATTCCAAGGTCTGGGAGTTTAGAGGAGAAATTTTCAAAGGTTAAAAGTTTGCCATGCTCAAAAACTAGTTCAGCTCTGAGGATCTTTTTGGAATGTGTTGCAGAGGGAGTGTTAACATAAGGCTTACGAAATATTTCGGGATTGGAATCAATAGGGGTGACGGGACCATAAACATTAGAGATCTTTAAGGATTTGCATAAGGATCTGAAAATTTTAAGAGATGTTCCTGTAAGGGGATGTGAATTAACAGAGTGAGGTATTTTCTTAGGGCTAATCCATGGAAGATGTTCTATAGGGACTGGCATGGAGAATAAAGATTCCTCCAAGCTTATCCAATCCTTATAGCCCCTGTGGAGGTGCCAATTAATGATTCTAGCCATGTGGCAGGCCCAATAATAGTTTTTAATATCCGGTAGTCCAATACCGCCTGAAAGTTTGGAAATTGTTAGTTTATCCAATCTAATACGAGGTTGTTTATCGTTCCATAAAAACTTCAAGCACATTTGTTTGAATGTTTTAAAAAATGAGCTAGGTATTATAATGGGAACCGTTTGGAATAGGTATAAAATTCTAGGCAGTATACTCATCTTGATTATATTTGCCCTACCAAACCACGAGAAGAAATTTTTACCCCATTTGAGTAGATCGCTTTTAATGTTGTTCAGTAGGGGTATAAAATTGTTATTATAGAGGTTGTCCATGTTCGATGATATGTTAATCCCCAGGTAGGGTATAGAATCACTTTCCCACTTGAATGGGAAATTGGTCTTACATTGATCAACCAATTTAGCGGGTAAAGAAATGTTCATTGCTTTGGATTTTGAGAAATTAATTTTAAAATTTGATATGGTCCTAAATAAAGAGAAGTCATTAAGTAGATTAGGAATAGTAATTATCGGATTGGTAAGGAATAATAAGATGTCATCTGCGAAGGCCGCTAATTTATATGTTTTATCGCCGATGCTAATGCCTTTAATGTCAACGTTGTCTCGTAATTTGCATAGAAATGGTTCCAGGATAAGTATGAACAATATTGGTGACAAAGGGCAACCCTGGCGGGTGCCATTCGTCACGGAGAAGGCCTCCGACAGGTCGCCATTAATTTTGATCCTTGCTGTGGGGGACGAATATAAGAGACCAATAAAATCCAATATACGATTTCGTAGGCCCAAAGATTTCAAAGTTTCCATCATATAATCCCAAGCAATCCTGTCAAAGGCCTTCTCCGCGTCGAGAGATAGAAAAAAGCCAGGAAATTTGGATTTGATCAGCCAATGTTGGATATGTAGGGCCTTAATGGTGTTGTCTTTGGATTCCCTCCCTGGTGTAAAACCAGTTTGATCGAGGGAAACAATACTATGAATTAAAGGGAGTAAGCGGTTTGCAATTATTTTAGCATATAATTTAATGTCGATATTCAAGAGAGATATGGGTCTATAATTCGATACGAATGACTTGTCTTTATCGGGTTTGGGAATCATGACAATATGAGCTTCCAAAAGATCGTTCAGGATAGGAGATGGAAAGGGGTTTGAGTTGAAAGTATTGATACATTGGGGGATTAAAATGTCCTTAAATGATTTGTAGTAATTGACAGATAAGCCATCTGGCCCAGGGCTTTTACCAGTTTTAAGCTGACTAAGCGCGTCAAGAGCCTCCCCCACTTCCAGGGGTTTATCTAAATTTTTCAATACGTCCAAACCCAAGGGTTTAGGGCAGTAATTCTTCAAAAAATCTGAAATTAAGTTTTCTCTCGAAGGAGAGTTTTTAGAACGGTTCTCAGGCGGTAAGTTATAGAGCCTGGAGTAAAAGGTACGAAATTGGTTAGAGATGTCTTTAGTGGAAGTATGTTTGTGACCAGTAGAATCATTTATGGAACATATATTCTCATATTTTTTTGACGTCGAGCATAAGGAATTAGCCAATAATCTACCTGTTTTGTTTCCGAATTCGTAGAAGAACTTTCGAGAGAGAATGAAATTGCGCTTGACCTTTTTATCCAGTACTTCGGACAATTCCAATCTGAGCCACGAAAGCTCCTCACGGGTGCTTAATGCTAGTGAATGTTTATGCAATAGTTCAAGGGTGTTAATTTTTTTAGTCAGGTCATCTATATGGATCCGTCTCATCTTATTTCTCTGTGCCCTCAATGATATCAGATGACCCCTGATGACGCATTTGTGAGCAAGCCAAACGAACATAGGATGAACAGCACCATTATTATTGTCTGAGAAATAATCAGAGATTTTTGAGTTGAGAAGTTTTAGATTGTCAGAGCTGCTGAGTAGTGAGTCATCGAGCCTCCAGTATCTCGGTGAGATAGGTTTATCTGCAAAGGATAGACTCAGAGTAATTGGATTGTGGTCAGAAATAAGCATGGGTTCTATTGTGGCATTTTTTATAAGATTTAAATCAGTCTGGGACAAAAAAAAAAATCTATTCTCGAATAGGTATTATGAGGAGGAGAAAAAAAAGTGTAATCTTTTGAGGAAGGATTTAGTATGCGCCAGGTGTCGTGTATGGATAGATCTAACAAAGATTTTTTGATTGCACTAAGGGTCTTAAATGAAGTTTTGGAGGAGGCAGAGGAGGTATCCAAGACGGGATTGAGGGCCAAGTTGAAGTCACCCCCCATTATTAGTGAACCAACTACAAAAGATTTCAAAGCTTGGATTGTATTATCAAAGAACTGGGCATGTAATCTATTAGGAGCGTAAATATTTGCCAGAGTTATTGGCTTATTAAATAAGGAACCCTTAATAAAAATATATCTGCCATCGTCATCCAATTTAAAATCGATCAATTGAAAAGGGCACCGTTTAGAAATAAGTATAGAAACTCCTCTGGTTTTAGATACTGGGTTTGTCGCGTGGAAAATAAGGGGACATTTTTTGTCAGTAAATGTCGGGCATTTATTCGTTTTGAAGTGGGTCTCTTGCAAAAACACTATATCTGCATTTGATCTTTTTAAAATCATCATTAATTTCGACCTTTTTTCAGGGACATTGAGGCCCTTAACATTGAGAGAGTAAAGTTTAACCACATTTTGTGGGTTTACATTAGTGTCGTTCGGGAGTGCCATAGTCACAATAGAGGCAAGGGGGGGGGGGGGGGGCAATGTCGCAGTGAGGGCAGAAGTAGGAAAAAAGGGAGAAGGGAAAAAACTAGCTTGAGAGTATGAAAAACTCAAAATATGGTACCGGTGTTCTAGTAAAGTAAAAAAGGGAAAACTTTTGTAACAATAAATCCACTTAGGAAGTATATACGGTAACAAGGGAGGTGATATCTTACTTGGAGAAATCCAAATAAGAATAGCCTCGTGTGGGGTTGGAGTGAACCAAACCAAAGTACTGAAGGCAAAATCGAACAGCCATCTGCCGCAAACGAACTGAAAAGGAGAGTAGTAGCAAAGTATAAGGTAAATCAATACAATTAAAATTCTACTACTCCTAGTATTGAGGAGCCAAAATATTATATATCCTGACATATACATATAAACAAGTGAGATGTGTCAAGTGACAAGCATGTATTATAGTCAAAAAGGGCATTACCTAGACTTTCTAAATAGGCTGCAGCGATGCAACGTTTTTACAATAAACAAAGTAGCAGAGAAAGACCCAACTGAGGTGGGTATGCTAATTATTTACCTTGTTGCATAGCCGGCCTACTAGAAAATATAAACACATAAGTGTACACACCATAACATTTTTGCAAATAATAAACGTGAACCTTATAAGATCAAAGAGGAGGATTGCTCCAACTCAAATGAGAAATTGTAAGCCACATATATGTATAGAGAAGAGAGAAAAGAAAACAAGGGTAGAATGGCAATATGAGGCATTCTAGATAAACAACAAACCGTGGAGCTGAGGTATAATCTAAAGATAATACTCAGTGTGTAGAGAATAAGTGTGAAAGAAAATGACATGTGGCAACACAGTATAACTTATGTGGCAAAATAAACTCATTTTTCCCTCCTGGGTTTCCTGGAGCGTGGTGATCCTGTTGCTAGGAGATTGGGGCCTAGCATATTAGTAGGTTGTGGAAGTTCATCTCCGGATTGAGAGCGACGCCTCCTGGTTCTGGAGGGGGCCGTTTCCATGGCATCATCTTTAGCAGAGTCTTTAGTGGCAATTCTAGAGCGAAATTCTGCATACCAGTTAGGCAGTTCCATATACGGTATGTCCATAGTTTTACAGAAGGAGTCATTAGTCATTAGTCATCATTAGTCATTTAGGTCAACATTTGATCATGGGACCACAGGCATCATGCATAACCCAATCGTGCATAGAAATAAAGAAGAACAACAACAGAATCCATTTCAAATATTTATTTTAACACAAATTCCATAGTTTGTTTGGAAATAACTTGGCCACGGCCTGATTCATTGGTTTTGCTTTAATAATTAATAACGATAATAACTCTTACTTGAAAATCATGAATCTATATCACTTAACCAATCAATTCACCATAACCAACCCCAGCTCAGCCACTGAGACTCGAGCTGATTTACCATCAAAAATCTCAATTCTCCCCTCGGACGACCTGCTGAGTGAGCCACCACATGAATCGGCCGTGACGGGAAGGGGGGGTAGGGTGGGGAGCTGCTCCTGCTAGGATTTCCTGGTCACCGGCACCTGACTCATACCGTACAGACCCTTAAATAGGCCGGGACCAGCTCCAGAACTTTCTAGCTAGCCACCTGACCTATTAGGCCCAATCACTGACCCAGGCTGCTAGTATTCCAGAACCCTCTCTTAACCAGCTGTTCCTAATCACCTGCCTAACCCAGCTGAAATAATTATCCTCTTACATACCTACTTGACCTTGCTGGTTTAACTTTAAGGCCCCTTTCACATTGAGGCGTTTTTCATGCGGTACAGCGCTAAAAATAGCGCTGCTATACCGCATGAAAAATCATGCCCTGTAGTGTTCAATGTGAAAGCCCGAAGGCTTTCACACTGAAGCGGTGCGCTAGCAGGAGCGCTCCAAAAGTCCTGCTAGCCGCATCTTTACCGCGGTATAGAAGCGGTGTGTTCACCGCTCCTATAGCGCGCCTTCCCATTGGAATCAATGGGAAACCGTGGTAATAGCGCGGTAATACCGCCCGCAACGCGGGCGGTATTAACCCTTTTTCGGCCGCTAGCGGGGGTTAAAACCTCACCGCTAGCGCCCAAATATCGCGGTAAACACGACGGTATAGCGGCGCTACAAATAGCGCAGCTATACCGTCACCGCGGCTCCACGCCTCAATGTGAAAGGGGCCTTAAACTTTTGAACCCTTTACCTGCATGCCCCTGCCGTGGACCCATGAGGAAAGGAGAGCCTAGATGGCTACTCCCTTTCCCTTCCCATTCAGAGATCCTCACTGAACTTCTGGCGAGAGTTTGCTGCGCTGAAAGTAAAGGGGCTGAATAATTTTGCACGCCCAATTTTTCAGTTTTTTATTTGTTAAAAAAGTTTGAAATATCAAATAAATTTCTTTCCACTTCATGATTGTGTCCCACTTGTTGTTGATTCTTCACAACAAAAATACAGTTTTAAATCTTTATGTTTGAAGCCTGAAATGTGGCAAAAGGTCGCAAAGTTCAAGGGGCCGAATACTTTCGCAAGGCACTGTAACTAACTGGGTGATTGATGGGGCACTTGGAGGAGACAAAAGTTTAGTATTCCAGAAACATACCTATTTATTTGCTGGAGAAGATGTAGTTCTAAACAAAGACCAGGGGTGTCAGTAAACACTAAACAGCTATGTAGTCTGCAATTCAGGTTTTAGCCAGGGATGTCAGTGGTAAGCAGATGGAAACTGTCTCTAGAGAATCAAAAGAGCAATGTCAGTAATATTCAAAGAGCTTAAAAAGAGCCCTCCTTGTTTAAAAATGTCTTGCCCTTGTGCAGAGGGCAAGCAAACCTATAAGGAATTGAAGCCTTGAGTAGATATTCTCACCGCCGTCAGCCGTGAGAAACATGCTAGGCTGCTTCATCGAATCTTCGTCGTTCATTTTGAATGGTCTACCCCAACACGGTCTCTATAATGTCAAATCTTTTCTCTCTATGTCGAATCTTTCTTCTCTATGTCAAATAATCTTGAACTAATAGAGTTAAGGTTAGGCACATTTGAACCGCAGGTTCTATACACACAGATTGCTATTGTCAGTGCCAGGTCGAATCTCCTATCTATATCGAACTGTTGCAGCAACGAAAACGAAAAGCATTTTTTTATGTCGGATCTTTCCGATTTCGGATTCTGCACATTCGTTTTCGTATTCGAATGAAAACAAATGCACATGTCTAGTACATATATATATATTTATGGTCGTGGCCCTCTGACCGAGAGTGATGTGGATCACATAAACACGCGACAAGACTTACAACATAAATAGACCTGAAGTGTGCCTTGGTGGTCTGGTCAGTATGCCAAGAAAAGGGGGCATACCCAAAGTAAGTAATGGGTAGTTAATTGAAGAAGGATATGCTGAGAAGTGCCCTGAAAAAGGGAAGGGCGGGAGGGTGTCGAATGCGATTGAATGCGCAGACTCACGGACATGAGGTGAGCTGGGAAGAGTCGGCCCAGTGACGTGTAGTACTGCACACTGAACCGACTAAGAGCACGTGTGAGTGGGCTGCTTAAATACCCTCCGGGCTCCTCCCATAAACTCAGGCCACCATACTGGCCTTCTTATATATATATATATATACAGTATATTTTTCTGCCTACATATCTCTTAAAGTGCAGGTGCTTATATTAGAAAAAAAACTTTTTCTCTCAGCCGCCTTCCACAGACTGTTACGCACCTTTTCAATTAGTCAACGTGCTACAAGTTTATTAAGTCGAGATTAATAGGAGCCATTACAAAATGAGATGGGTGAATTAATAAAGAAAGTCTCCAGAAAGCGCATTTTCATCACCTTCACATTAATGACTATTTCTGAATGGCTTTATTCAGAAATCATTATATTTGCGCAGATTATGTTTTTTCCAATCGTTCTGTGGTTATTATAAAAGTGTAACTGATACATTAAGTCATATTGCTGTCAGATATCAGCGATGGTGGAACTTTGGAAACCTGGCTCTTAAGACGTTCCTTCCCACTAAAAGTGCGATTCAAAGGAACCCATGAATACTGAAATAGCCTGGCATGTAATGTATCACATTTATTAAAAAGAAGCGCTGACCTAATTAAATAACCAAGACCTAATCCAAAAACTTTAGAGAGAAGGGGTAATTTAGTGGATGCGCTGTGCCAGTTACAATTGAACTTGATTAAGATTGTGTAGTTATTAGGATTTCTTTTTGTTTTATGAGCTACATAAGATATAAATTAGGCTCTCACCATGCCAAAAGTGCCCTTTATACTTTCTGAATGCTCATTCAGACTGGTGGAAATATAGAGATGACTTCATCCACAGCTCTTTTAAACTTTGTGTGGGCTAATCTTGTATTTATGTTGAATAATAGTTGGGTGCTTATTTAGGAAACTGATTTACTGAAGCTCTGTTTCATGACCCATGACTCAAGATAACACATAGGTCAGTCAACAAATTATGGCATGACATGTCATGCTTCATTCATAAATAATGAGGAAATGGAAACATGAAATGTTGGCTTCAGAAACCAAATTACATTTTATATTTATATGATAAACCTTGACCAGTCCATTTACTAATGAAATTGTGCTGACCACTATGGGATGCTCTTTTTTCAGTCTTACAAAGTATTTCACAGAATGCAATAAACATGTACACTAGCTAAGTAGCAAAACTGGTTGTACCAAATTTAACTGCCTGCCGACCAGCGCGCGATGATAACCGTCGACAGCATGGCTCGGACAGGCAGAAGGACGTACCTGTACGTCCCCTTTAAGATCGCGGCATTATGGAAACGCACAGCGCCGGGCCCTGTGAGCCTGATGCGGGTCACGAGGAGTCGATTGATGTGGGGATACCTGCAATCGTCTCACGATCAGTTAGAACGGGATGATGCTGATGTAAGCAAGCGTCTCCCCGCTCTGCCTAGTGACAATGACAGTGATCACTGCTTCCTGTAATCGGAAGCGGTGATCACTGTCTTGTCATGTGTAGCCCATCCCCCCTACAGTAATAATCACTCACTAGGGCACACGTAAGCCCTACAGCGCCACCTAGTGGTTAACCCCTTCACTGCCAGTGTCATTTTCACAGTAAACAGTTCCTTTTTTTATAGCACTGTTCGCTGTAAAAATGACAATGGTCCCAAAAATGTGTCAACAGTGTCCGATGTGTCTGCCATAATGTCGCAGTCACGACAATTTGTCTTTAAGCTGACAAATGGTTCAGGGCTGAAGTGGTTAAACATGATAAGCAGCTTGTCATCAAACTGCATTCCTCTGACATCTATTTGTACACCAATATTTATGGAAAATCTGCAAGAGTTGGGATTCAACTCTTGCATTTATAACAAGTCATCTGAGAAGCAAAACCTCATTCCACCTTTTTACATATGTATTATAGATGGTATTACAATAAAGTTTGAAAAAAATAATAACAATATATTAACTGTTATGGGCTAAATGGTCAAATGGTTTAGCTGTAAATATTCTTTATTCTAATGTATTTCTAACTACTAGTAATGTGGAATGAGGTAACTCAAATATAAATATAACTTAAACATTTAGTGCATAATAAATAACCACATAAATACAAAATTATTGTATTTCTAACTACTAGTAATGTGGAATGAGGTGATGCCTTTATATAGGGTTTTTATGTTGTTTGTAGTCTGATATAGCTGACAATTGGAGGAAAACAACTATTCCCAATAGATTGGATATCATCAATTCTTCTAGTTATGGTGTCAGTCTCTGGGGTATGGTATAGTGGGGTGTATAGTCGTTATCTATGACAGTTTAGTATTATTAGGGTCCCGACTCCCCAGGTATCCATGATCTAGTTCTGGTTCATAAATTATTCTGCTTAATTAGGTTGTATTTTTCCTTCAAAACAGAGCTTCTGTGCGGTAATGTAAGCCACAGGGGCATAAAAGAATGATTTTTTGGCACCATAAAATTAGAAACTAACTTATAATTTCCTAAATTTGTATTGGAAGTTCGGACATATACGTAAATAGGTTTACTGTACTGATTTAGAGCCAGCAAGTGCAACGCATGGGTCCTCTTTACCAATTGGGTGTATCAGACGATTGGTAGAAGTCACAGTGGTGGGAAGGGCTCTCTGTGCATGATTATTATATCATGAACATGCATGGGAGAGCAGCTTTTCTGTTATGTAATGATGACACGTGGCTTCAGAGTCTTTTCCACTGCTGCGTGTAATGATAATGATGGGTCAATGGGTCAAAGGGTAATGGAATGCAGGGCAAGGACATATAGAAATCCTTGGACTCCAGGCACCATTTTCTAGGCCTTTGGTCCTGCTTTGATGAAGAACATTAGAAGAGGGAGCTTAATGCCCTGTACACATGTTGGGTTCGTCTGATGAAAATGGACCGATGGATTTTTTCATCAGATATCCGATGAAACGGACTTTCATCAGTCTTGCCTACACACCATCGGTTAAAAATCTGATCGTGTCCAACGTGGTGACGTAAAACACAACAACGTGCTGAGAAAAATGAAGTTCAATGCTTCCGAGTATGCGTCGACTTGCTTCTGAGCATGTGTGGATTTTTGACCGATGGATTTCCACACAGACGATCGTTTTTTTCTATCGGCTTTTTAACCATAAGAAAAATTTAAAACAGGTTCTATTTTTTTTCACCGATGGGAGAAAAAACAATGGGGCCCACACACGATCGGTTTGTCCGGTTGCAAGAGATTGTATGCTGTTTTGAAACTATACACATAGCATAATTACTACGGAAAATATGGATACAAACTGGCATAAAATAAAAAACACCCTTTTGAGATCATGCTTTGGCAAAATTAAGTACTCGAGGAGCATTGTGATTGTATTCTGTTCATATAAAGTACTAGGTTTGAGGGATATTGTGAGATTTTGTGAGAAAATAAAGTGGTAAGTTTATGTTGGAATTATAATTTTTTGAAACATAGGTCCTCCTCAAAGTAGATATACAGTACAGTTTTTTTTTCTTTAACAAAATACCATCTTGAGTTTTTCATCCTTAGCTGATCACCTGCAACATTTTCCGAGTAACTTCCTGCACTGTACATGCATTCCAGAGATGGTTGCATGGCATTTCTCAGAGGGGTTTAATGATGGTGATAACAGTGGACACTGGACAATGCCTGCAAAATGTGTGTTGAAACTCCCACTTGTAGTCTACATTCACAGCCAATATGGGAAGGTGACAACAATTAGAAGACAAGGACCTTTTTCATGGCACTCAATGCTCCATACACGCTAAATGGGAACCATGGATCTATCACAGCACAGTGAATAGGAGTTAATAGTCTCCTATTGCATGGAGGGGAGGTAATAATTATTATTATTATTTTTTGTACAATCTCTTTGTGAGGTTGAGTAATGTGGTACCAATTTTATATACATGTTTTGCAACCAATAAACGCTTTCCAGTTAAGCTAGTGAGTTGAAGCACATTCATTTTGATACTTATTTAAGGGGTGGTTGAGCACAATCAGGTTTTTTATTCTCAGTTATTGTTATATATTTTTACTGTAAACTCCCACCCGCGCCTATGGGGGATTTCGATACTCTCCTTTTTTTTTTACAAATAAACAGAAGAATGAAAAAAAGTACTTAGACAAGAGACAGGCCAAATGTGTCCCATAGTCTAGTCACTTAGGGCCAGATTCAGAGAGCCGTAACTCCTGTCTAACTGGTGTTAGACTGGAGTAATTTCAAATTACGCGCGTTTTTTAGCTAGTCTGAAACCTCAGAACCATGAATAGACGGCTGCGGGCTTCAATTCGACTGGATTACGTGTTCGTACGCCTTCGGATCTATGCAGCAATAAAATTGCGGCCACTGGGTGGACTTCCTGTCGTTTTCCGTGTCGGGGTATGCTATTGAGCTTTTGCCGGCGATCCCAGAAATTACGATCTTCAATCGCAATCTCTTACGGCATCTTTAGTCATCTTTTTTTTGCGTAACACTATACCAGCTTTTTGCTGCTCTAATATTAGACAGCCCATGTTAAGTATGGCCGTCGTTCCCGCGTCGAATTTCAACGTTTTCCGACGTCTTTTTTTATGTTTTACGTAAGTCGTCCGGGAATAGGAATGTCTGTAAACGACACTACTCAAACAACGAATGACGTAACGACGTGATTTCGCGCAATGCACGGCGGGAAATTTGTGAACGGAGCATGCGCAGTTCGATCGCCGCGGGGACGCGCCTAATTTAAATGCTTCACGCCCCCTAATCGCGTATTTCGATTACGCGGCGAGAAATAGACTACGCCGCCGTAGCGTACGGGCAAAAATCTACCAGAATTCCATTTAGAGCCTGGTAAAATACGGCAGTATTTCGATTACGCAGCGCAAAATTAAGGCCTCGTACACACGAGGGGATATGTCCGCTGAAAACGGTCCGATGGACCGTTTCAGCAGACATCTCCGCTCGTGTGTATGGGCTAGCGGACAGATTTCTCCACCCGACAGATTTCAAAGCATGCTTTGAAATCTATCCGGTGGAAATCTGTCCGCCCGACATGTCTGCTGGTTAGTACACTTACCAGCAGACATGTCGTCCCCCACCGCCGCCGCGCCGCCGCCGAATGGATTCGGCGCATGCGCGGAAGTGTTTAACTTCCTGGTGCGGTGACGTGGCGGCGTCAACGCCACCGCCGCGTCACCGCGCCGTCCGGCGGCGGGGAATTTGATCCGATGGTGTGTACACGCCATCGGATCAAACTCCCGATCGGACATATCCGATGGAAATGGTCCGCGGACCGTTTTCATCGGATATGTCCGATCGTGTGTACGAGGCCTAAGAGTATCTGAATCTGGCCCTTAATGTCTAACAATCCACAGTCATCTATACTAGTTAGAAATATTCATGTCACATTACAAAAAGGAACAGTAGTGGCGCAAAAGTAATTTAGAATTTCTAACTTTTGCTCAATGGGTATTCGGGAACCTTTATCTTACCTCGCTGTGCTAGAGATTTTTAATTTGTTTTTGGTACTTTCTCTTATTCTCATTGTACAGTTGAAATGTCTTGAGAATTGGTAATGGTGTTTTTTTTTCTTTGTATAAATGATTAACATAAATAAAGATTACATAAAAAAAAAAAAAAAAGAAGGCAGAGACAACGCATTTCACCCTATAAAAGGGAGTGCTTTAACAAGGACTTTTATGGTGGGATTGGCAGGTATCATTTTAACCTCCTCGCTCCTTGCGCTATAGCCGAAAGACGGATACAGCGTGGGCCTACATTGCTGGTAGGGCGACCATGTACATCCTCCCATGCATGAGCTGCCTGCGTTGTGTGCTCTGTGATCAGCGAGTGAATGAGACCTGAAATATCGTAGATTGGAGTAAGGGGCCGATCCCAGCGTGAGGAGAAAAAAAAGCTGATTACTAGCTTCTGTCAGAAGGACATCGGTCCCGCACACGGACACCCACTCCTGCTAAGCAGTGCCCACCTGTGCCACATGCCAGTGAGCACCATTGCTACATACCAGTACATATCTGTGCTGCCTACCAGTGCCCACCATTGCCACCTATCAATGCCCACCAGTTACACCTATCAGTGCCCATCAGTACTGCCAATCAGTGCCCATAAGTGCCACCTATCAGTACTGCCTATCAGTATTCACCTACCAGTGCCACACATCAGTGCCACCTTATTAGTGCCCTTCAGGCCCGTCTATCAGTACCCTTCAATACTGTCCAAAAGTGCTACCTATCAGTGCCCATTAGTGCCACCTATCAGTGCCCACCATTGCTGCCTCATCAGTGCCCATCAGTGCCACCTATCAGTGCCCACCATTGCTGCCTCATCAGTGCCCATCAGTGCCACCTTATTAGTGCTATCAGTGCCCATCAGTACAGCCTCATCAGCGCACATTGATGAAGGATAATAATTACCTGTTTTGCAAAATTTTATAACAAACTATGAAACAGTTTTTTTTTTCTTTTTTTTTTGCAATAAATGAAAAAATAAAAAAAAAAACAGCAGTGAATACTGCGGATTAAAAGAAATGACAAATTACTTTTGAAAATCTATTAGTAAATATATATGTATTGAATTTATTAAAGACAAATCAAAACTTGAATCTACATTCCCTTTAAATAAAGGATTACAACATACAAGGTGTCCTGTAATGTTTTCCAGGCTAATTCTGTGGGTCTTGGCCTTAATCACTGCTGCTTTAGAGGAAAGGCTCTTTGGTTGTGTTCCATAAGCTGCCTGAGTATCCTATTTTTAATTCAAAAAAAAAAAATCTAAAAAGGTACAACTTTACATAACAGTAAATGAGCATATAATTACCTAAAAATATTGATTGAAGAGGTCTCCATTATAAATAGATTTACAGCAAAGAGGGTGTTTCACAGACTACTATTAATTAATATATCCTATTACTTTGAGAATGCTATTAGTGTTCTATGGTTTGAGCTAATGCATTAAACTGCTGTTTGTTTAGCGGGTTAAAGTATTGGAGAGTGGACAAGTACAGTAATGAGTCATTCTAGGCAGTAGTGTGTAATGATTACTCACACTGAGCCTGATACAGATCCACTTTAGCAAGAGCTGGACAAGTGCTCCTCATTTATATGCTTAAGTGCTGATCAAGGTAGAGGTTGACAGTGCTCATCTTTTCCTCCACTTTTAAGCAGTTCTGCCTCTATTTAGTACATACTTAATCTTTATCAAAGTAGGTTACAGCACAGACTACACTAAAAAGGAGTGCAGTTCATTTCATGGGCTTTAAAGCCAATACATGATGTCAGACTCCATTAAACTCTCAGAGCTGGCTAGTTATTCTGTATTTTATACATATTAACAGATTGCAGAAAACTGACCTCCTCTAATACATAGACTGAGCACAGCAGAGTGAAAATGGGAAACAGCTAAGCACAGTTTTAATTACTGTATGTATATATATATATATATATATATATATATATATATATATATATATATATATATATATATATATGATTTATTTTACCTTGTATCCATCCACTTATAAGATTTACATGGCCCTGCCAGACTGGACACACATTTTAGTGACATGGTTTTTCTCTTAGGCAGTTAAGGTCACATCACCACCTCCAGTCTGTGACTAATTGAACAATGAAGGAGTAGCCGTTACTCTGTTCATTGTTCCAGTTAGAAATTAATCAGTGCAACCAGGGCTGCCATCAGGGGGGTACAGGCAGTACACCTGTAAGGGGCCGGATGGCAACCCCCCAATTTGTATTAAAGGGCCCAGAGGTCCCCAGGGCATCGGATGTCAACCCCCCCTTTTTTGTTTATTTAATCATTTTTTCTTTTTATTAAAGGGCCCAGAGGTCCCCAGGGCACCGGATTGGCAACCTCCCTTTTTTATAAAAAACTATTTTTATATATATTTTTTTTTTTGTAAAGGGTCCAGAGGTCCCCGGGCAACCTCCCCGCCCGCTTCTCAATTCATGGCCCCCCCGCTTCTCAATTTTCTCAATTGCCCCCCCCCCCCCTGCCTCTCAATTTGAGGTGGCAGCAGCCACCCCTGGTTCTCTGCTCCAGGAGGCCCATCACTGAAGCTGTGTAAGTGGCCCCAAAATGGCGGCCATGAGTGCAACAGCATAGAAATAGCATTTTCAGAAGAATATTTTCAATTAAGCTTTTTAAGTTTGAAATAACCTTCATTTCGGAATGAAAAATTTGGGTTTTGGTGGTTCAGTTCCAGAAATTAATATTTCCTTTCATTACCCATGTTGTTTGTTGTAACCTTTTAATGAGTGGAAACTGCTTTATCACCCTCTGGTGGTAAGTGTTTGTCAGTCCCACCCAGTAAAGATGTAGTTTGGGACAGCTCCACGATAGTTGTATAGGATCTCCTTGTTCCCTGTGGCATTGACCACACAGAGGTTCCTGGACCATGCCCATTTTGAAAAACTTTGAGGAGGTATAGTGGGAGCATAGCAAAATACTTTTGGGGAAGCCCCTGTGGGTGATTAAGCGAATATGATGGCACTCATTGATCCTTTATCAAGGTAGAAATATCAGCCTCTCATTTCTCAGCCAGTCTAGTGGAGAAACCCTTAAGATAGGTGGTGAGTGGCATAGCATAACACCGGGGTATAAAACCTTCAAAAGGTTTATCGTTGCTGCATATAGTTTAAAAAAGGGGTCGGGGACAGCCTCCACTCATAAACACTGCCTTGTGCTTTCACCGCGTGGTGAAGCTGCATATATTGCAAGTACATGCTAGGGTAAAGAGAATTTTGTGCTAAGCTCTGGGAACAGTATTTAGGAGATATTTTAAAATATTTGAGAGAGGTTAGTGACTCCTCATTCCTTCCATGTATTGCTAAACTGTAGTTCAGCTAATTCAATGTAGAGGTTCTGTAGGTGTCATTTTGATAGATTGGGCCGAGCATACTAAAGCCAGTAACCTTTTGGATCTGCTTAAGTTTGTTCCATGTTTTTTGCATTGGAAAAAATGCTGGGAGAAATTTGTTGGATTTACAAAAAGCAAGTGACTGCAGACACGAAGGAAGATCCTGTGCACATTTATAGTGCAATAGGATTGATTGTGTGGAGTCCAATTGGGGGAGGCAGATCCATCTAGCATGGCCATACCACCTAAGGTGTTTGTTGTATCCTTTCAATGAGACAAAACTGCCTTCCCACCCTCTGGGACTTTCCCAGAAAAGCTGGGTGTTTGAAACCCCATGAGAATGCATTCTTCTGCAATGGGCGGGAGTGTCTTCACCAGGGGTCAAGTCCTGGGGAAAAAAGTGTGGGAACTCCCACCCAAGATCCACTCCCCCATAAAAAAAAATGATACGCTCATATGCATAATTACTAAACCACATTTTTTTTTCGATCCACTGTACTGTCCTGTATATGGATTCATCGGGTAATGTGCGGGTAAGCAAGTTCTTTCTAAATCCTGCGATAAATCACGGCAGACCTCCGCAATGTCTCCTGGGACCAATGACAAAAGCTTCCAGGAGACATTGCGGTATCGAAGAAGTGAGTGAGTGAGTGAGTGAGAAACTTGTATAGCGCAACAAATGCGAACTTAATCGCCTCAAGGCGCCTCCAGTGACGGAATACCCGCACACTACCCGATGAATCCATATACAGGAAGCGGCCAGTAACATAAAGGATTACTAAGGTTCGCCTACCCCTGACAGTGACTCGAGCTGGGCACCGCCACCTAGTGAAGAATTGGCTCGGGTGGCTCGGCTGCTCTAGGCCTGCAAAGGGAACTGCGTTCCTGCTGTGAAAAAAGCGCAGGGGCGCCGTTCCCATGCGTTCCCACAGGACTTGAGCCCTGGTCTTCACTCATGGTGGTGGTGGGTGTTGGATTTTAAAACAGGATTTTTGATTGCTGGTCAAGCCAAAGGTTTATTCTTGAGTTAGAGTACCTTATTTGAGAATATACAGCCATTTGATTGGGCTTTCCAAAAATAACATAAAGCCATTCTTCCTTCTAGTAAAATTTCACACAGAGCTCTGTCATCACAGACATTGAGAGGATGATCATACACCCTATACCTAAAACCGCACAGCCTTTTACAGAACAGTTTAAAAGATTATGGTTATCTAAACAATGTTATTGTAGGTAAAACACAAACAAGCACACCATTAGGAAGGATGTGTAAATATGAATTCTAAGGCAATGCCTAATCTGTACAAATAATATGACAAATATCTCGTTAGTTCAAGAATTAAGACCATCTCATAACATCTCTGACACCGTCTTCCATTTTTCCCTGATTGCTTTTAGAAATTTTGTTGTTGATTCTGCATGCAAAGCTTCTCTCCATGAGAAGCGCACACCTCCCGAGTTCATCACCACAATGACTGGGAGCTTCGGGATTAAAAGATCACTGGCGTGGTATTTACATCTTTTATAAACAAAATGGGAACAAAGCACTGTTTAACAACATTCGTTCTCATCAGGGTGACTTTGGTATTTTAAAAGTCCTAAAAATATTTTCACAAGGATGGCTTGTTGACTTTATCATGATGCACAGATGGGAAAAATCAAATTCAGAAGCAGGGATTGTAGAGAAGATCTTGTGAGTTTGATGTTTATTTACCACTGATGTAACAACACACACTGATGCGCAATGTGACTCTATACAATTATGTGTGTATAATTCCGTGTTGCATCTCTGAGAAAAGGGTCAGGTGCGGTTCTGCTTGTGATAAATGTATTGGCAGCTCACTCCAAAAGAATGGACTGCTTTTTCAACATTTGTTAATGTGCATAACTGCACTGGAGCAGTGTAAACCCAGCCTAAAGGAGATCTGTACTAAGAGATATTTGGGGTCTGTTGTTGCTGAACTGTTCTTTGGCAAATGCTACTTCTGTGGTTGTTGCACTGATTTATTGGCTTTCTTACTTGGGGAGTGATTTAATATAGCAAAACATCCCAACAATCCTAGATTCTGTGGGACTGGCTTAGCTTTTAACCCAAATCCCATGGTCCTGTGGTCTAGGCATTGCCTTACTACACCTCACTTAATTCCGTTGCCCAGTGTCACCATTCTCCTGCACACTGGGGCAACCCTGTCTTCTAAAACCCACCTCTATCTCTACCTGGAGGTTTATGTATGTCATGATTTTGGCCACAGCAGGAAGCGCTAGGCCGCATACAGACGAGGAGACATGTCCGCTGAAACATGTCCGACTGACCGTTTCCAGCGGACATGTCTCCTCGGATATTGTACACACCATTGGACCAAAATCCCCTCGGACGCATAACGCAGTGACGTGGCGGTGACGTTGACTCCAGGAAGTAAAATACTTCCACGCATGCGTCGAATCCATTCGACGCATGCAGGAGATTTATGTCCGCTGGTTAGGCGTACTAACCAGCGGACATGTCCGACGGACATGTTTCCAGCGGACAAATTTCAAAGCATGCTTTGAAATTTGTCCGCTGGACAAACCTGTCCGCTAGGTCGTACACACGATCGGATATGTCCGCTGAAACTGGTCGGCTGGTTTCAGCGGACATGTTCGATCGTGTGTATGCGGCCTTAGAGATGGCAGCAGTGAATGGTGGAGCAGTGTTGGGACAGGATAGAGAGAAGTGGAATAGTGGGCTTCACAGTAGGGTTGCGAGGGTCTGAGCTAAAACAGTAGTGGGGGTTTTATCTAGTAAGTAGAGGTGATGAAGGAGTAGAGACTTGGGGAGAAGGATGAATTTTAAAGTTGCCATATGGGTTTATATGTTGGCAGCTACTGTAGATAATGACTTTGGCTGAATTAGTTGTGCCCCTAAATAAACTCTCCAAAGGATCTGATTCATGATTATTGGCAGACTTGACTCTGTGCTAACTGTTTTTCTGTTGTATCAATTACATATTATAATTATACTAGGTATGCTATTTTCAATAAGTTGTGTGCGTGTGAACCTTTTTTTAAAAAAAAGCAAAAAAAATAATTAGAAAGTCTGTACAGATTTTTTTTACACAAATCTGGAGTAGTCATCACAACACAGTAAGTACACAAGGATAAAAATCCAGTATAGTCAATCAGAGTATATTACAAGAACAGAAATACTATTGCAGTTGTGGTTATTGAAGAGCATATTGAGATATATTGAGATAACCTCCGAAGAGATACTTCATTAATCAAAGCCAAAGTTTCCACCATAAAGTCCCAACCTCCCAAATTACTAGGTCCAATGGGCTTAAAGGGGCTGTCGATGCTGTGATTGGGCCCTAAAGGGCAGTGGCGTCTCCAGCTTTCATATTTAGGGGGGGCACATGGGGGGACAGGGACAAAAGTTGTGGGGCCAACTATAAAATGCAATTATATATATCTCCTGGGGCCCTTTACTACGATCCCACAACGGGCCCTTTTACATGTTCTGCAGTAAGCTCCCTTCCTACTATACAGGGTGGCAGAAAACAAGAGATATATGTCACCAGCACACCAAGAAAATATAAGGGTCCAAAGCAGTGGGAGAACTTTCAGGGTTGCAAAGGTTGTCTTGCCACCGAGCCCTGGTGTTCTGCCACTGTGGGATTCCCCAGCTGTCCTGTCCCTGCTATTGACAGCGCTGGTCTGGCATCTGTCTCCTTGGCAGCGGCAGCAGTCCATTAGGACCTAGTGCTGGTGACATTATAGGTGCATGCAGGGGAAAGGCTAGCACTATTGATTATAGAGAGCTGAGCCCCCAGCTGGTCACCAAGCAGCAGTAATGCTGTATAACCCTCTCTGTTGACATGCTGATCGGGATGTGATCCAGGTAATGCTCCCAGTCAGATCTAATAAATACAGTATTTATTAGCATCGGGTACAACCACATATATTTATATATATATATATATATATATATATAAAATCAAACGTATGTTCCGCAGCCGTGTGGGCTCTATGCCTGTAAAGTGTTGGCTCTATGCCTGTAAAGTGTGAGCTCTATGCCTGTAAAGTGTGGTCTTTGATCAATAAAATCTCTGATATTTAACACTAGGATTTGACTGGGAGCATCACCTGGATTGCATGCCGATCAGCATGTCAGAGAAGGCTCCACTGCTGCTAAGCAACCTGCAGGGAGCTCAACTGTCTACAACCAATAGAGATTGGCTCGGGTGTGTTTGAAATCCCACATGCCCAATCCCGCCAGGAAGCCAACACTCCACAGAGCTAATCACAGGCAGTGAGACATTTCCTGATCTGTGCAGAGCTGCGGACCGGGAAATCTCTCACTGCCTGTGATTAGCGCTGTGCAGTGTGGGCTTCCTGGCAGGCTCTGGCATGTGGATTTTTGAACATGCCCAGCCCATCTCTAACAACAAATTGTGCTGGCCCTCCTGTACATCAGCCCCATAAAGTAACCAGCACTGGGTTCCAATGTGCTGCCGCCGCTGCCAAAAGGTCACAAAAAGTCACCGTGTGTAGCAAAACGTCGTTTAAAACGACGTTTTTCAACCCGCGCATGCCCAGAAGCTAGTTATGAAGCGAGCTTCAATGGAAAAGAGTGGTGAACGTAACCTCGCTTTTTGTGAAAAAAACGATGGTGTGTATGCAACATCGTCTTTGAAAAGTGACGTTTCAAAAACGTTGTTTTTTACTTCACAGAAAACGTTGTTTTTTTTCATCACAAAAAATGATCGTGTGTACGCGGCATAATAGTTGAATGAAAAAAAGTGATCAATGTATGGGCTGCCTAAGAGCTAAGACCAGCCATAGACAGTTTAAATCTTAGCTGGTTCAGCAAGGAACTGGCTGAGATTTGAACCATTAATGAGAAGATTCTCTTATGATTATCACTAGTGGTTGCTGTATAGCCACTAGTGAGAATCACTGTTTGTCGGGAGAATACAATTGCTGGGCAGGAGGGATATTCCCGTCAGCACTGTCTGTGTTGATGGGGGAATCATGCAAGTGTCCATTGTGCTAATTAGGTCTGCTCCTAAGACCTGTTTATTGTGTATGCTAATGACACTGTTAAGATGTGGAATGTGACTTATCAAGCTGTAGTAATTAACACCTCTAAATGCGGAGCCAGACCGTCTGGGTAATGAGTAGTAATTAACTCATCGGAATGTCATTATCTAAAAGAATGTGTATGAAGCCCCCCCCCATTGTGTGATGTGTGGGTGGAGTGTGTCTTTGTCCATGTGATTAACTGTAACATGCTTGTACTGTATATAAGAAAGCTAAGTTACCATTAAAGGATTCATTCATTCATTTTGAAACCAGTACCAGAGCTTGTGTTGTCTTGGTTATTCTGGGAAATGAAATGGGTCGTGTCTGATGTCTGTCGGACTGTCGGATAAGCTGTCGTGGGGCGATGGAATGGAATATCGTAAACGGTGGTGACCGTTACAGAAAGTAAATTGTGAATGTCTTGAAAGAACAGGAGAGGGGAGGGAGACAGATGGGGGAGAGAAGGGATGGAGATAATGCAGTTCAGTGATTACAGTGTACTGCAGTCTGCAGTTCACACACTTACCCACTGTCCAGGCTAGAATCTCAGGCATCATTCACACACATGCTGCTGATTTTCATATTTCCTGAACACACATCCCCTCTCTTCAGATACAGCACACCTAGGCAGTGTGCGTGGGACTGAAAAGAGGAGGAGGAGGAGCTGTATTCCTCCCTGCTCGTATGTGAGGAGAGTGGGGGGGAGGTGGCTGGACTTGCTGGGCTGTAAAGAGTGTCATAGACTGACACTCGGCTCATCTTGCAGTCACCACTCTCAGAATTTACAGGCTGGTTCTCCTGTCCTAAGGACGGGAGAAATCAGTCTGTTTTTTCAGTAACTGAGATGAAGGCTTGGGGCTCCCCCACAGTGCTCATGGAGTCCTTTCTTCAACTCACTCTTCTCTGTGCCAATGAGGATGCAGAGGAAGGAGCAGATCGGGCCGCTGTGGTTGTGTGAACGCTTGCATTATGCAGTGTCAGCGAGCAGGGGGAGGAATGCCCCGCAGAGCTGACTGGGGACGCTCTTCCTCTCAGGAGAGACTGTTACTCCAGGGGCGGCCCGAGAAAAATACAAAAAAAAAAGCAAAACTATTTTTTTTTGGGGGGGGGGGCACATGGTGGGGCACAGCATAATGTTGGGGTGGGGGGTCAGTGCCCCCTCTGCCCCCCCCTAGAGTCGCCTCTGCTAACGGGAGCCAAACTTTTTTTTTTTAATAAATGTGGAAAAAGCTATTTTTGTGATTTAAAGGGGTTGTAAAGTTTTGTTTTTAATTTTCTAAATAGGTTACTTTAAGCTAGTGCATTGTTGGTTCACTTACCTTTTCCTTCAATTTCTCTTTTAAATGTTTTTTTCTTTGTTTTCTTTGTCTGAATTTCTTACTTCCTGTTCCTTCTCAGTAAGGCGTTCAGTAAGCAGTTCTAAATGACTTTCCATGGCTCAGATGATGGTGGAAAGCTTACTGAGGAGAAACAGGAAGTGAAAAATTCAAACAAAGAAAAAAAACATTTAGAAGTGAAATGGAAGGAAAAGGTAAGTGAACCAACAATGCACAAGCTTAAAGGAACCTATTTAGAAAATAAAAGACGAACCTTTACAATAGGGTTGTCCCGATACCGATACCAGTACTTGTACTCCCGCAAATACCCCCGATACCTAAAAAGAATACTTCCCCCCCGCCGCCCCCGCCGCTGCCGTATATGCAAAGCCGCCGCCGTATATGCAAAGCCGCCGCCGTATATGCAAAGCCGACCCCGCCGCCGTATATACAAAGCCACCGCCGCCGCGAACATTACAGGCACATTACGGATCTGTCCAATCCCGAGCAAGAGGGAGTGTCCTTTACACAGGGCGCGCGGCAGGGAAAACAGCTATTGAAACTAAAGGTGCCTGTAATTTCCGCGGCGGCGGCAGCTTTGTATATACGGCGGCGGGGTCGGCTTTTCATATACGGCGGCGGCATCATCATCAGGTATGGGGGACATGGCTGCGTATATGGGGGACATGGCTGCAATATGTGGGGGACATGGCTGTATATGGGGGACATGGCTGCGTATATGGGGGACATGGCTGCAATATGTGGGGGACATGGCTGTATATGGGGGACACGGCTGCATATATGGGGGACATGGCTGCGTATATGGGGGACATGGCTGCAATATGTGGGGGACATGGCTGCGTATATGGGGGACATGGCTGCAATATGTGGGGGACATGGCTGTATATGGGGGACATGGCTGCAATATGTGGGGGACATGGCTGTATATGGGGGACATGGCTGCGTATATGGGGGCGTATATGGGGGACATGGCTGCAATATGTGGGTGACATGGCTGCGTATATGGGGGACATGGCTGCGTATATGGGGGACATGGCTGCAATATGTGGGGGACATGGCTGCGTATATGGGGGACATGGCTGCAATATGTGGGGGACATGGCTGTATATGGGGGACATGGCTGCAATATGTGGGGGACATGGCTGTATATGGGGGACATGGCTGCGTATATGGGGGACATGGCTGCAATATGTGGGTGACATGGCTGCGTATATGGGGGACATGGCTGCGTATATGGGGGACATGGCTGCAATATGTGGGGGACATGGCTGCTTATATGGGGGACATGGCTGCAATATGTGGGGGACATGGCTGTGTATATGGGGGACATGGCTGCGTATATGGGGACATGGCTGCGTATGTGGGGGACATGGCTGCATATATGGGGGACATGGCTGCGTATATGGGGGACATGGCTGCATATGTGGGGGACATGGCTGTATATGGGGGACATGGCTGCAATATGTGGGGGACATGGCTGCGTATATGGGGGACATGGCTGCAATATGTGGGGGACATGGCTGTATATGGGGGACATGGCTGCAATATGTGGGGGACATGGCTGCAATATGTGGGGGACATGGCAGCATATGTGAGGGACATGGCTGCAATATGTGGGGGACATAGCTGCAATATGTGGGGGACATGGCTGCATATATGGGGGACATGGCTGCAATATGTGGGGGACATGGCTGCATATGTGGGGGGACATGGCTGCATATACTAGGGGACATGGCTGCAATATGTGGGGGGACATGGCTGCAATATGTGGGGGGACATGGCTGCAATATGTGGGGGGACATGGCTGCAATATGTGGGGGACATGGCTGCATATGTGGGGGACATGGCTGGGGGGACATAGCTGCAATATGTGGGGGACATGGCTGCAATATGTGGGGGACATGGCTGCATTTGGGGACACATTTAAAAAAAAGTATCGGTATTCGGTATCGGCGAGTACATGAAAAAAAGTATCGGTACTTGTACTCGGTCCTAAAAAAGTGGTATCGGGACAACCCTACTTTACAACCCCTTTAAGCTTGGTGCATCCAACCAGTTTTGACCAAACTTTTTCAAATTTGCTGTGGCAGGCCCTGTGCTGGTATATGTAGCGCTCCAACTGAAGGATATCCCTAACCTGCTTAAGCCATTTGGTTTATGTGGGTGGGTTTTTGGACTTCCAGATAAGCTTTAGAAGTAGCTTTCCTGGGAATTTCTGGCATCTCAAGATGCATACACTATTTAAAGTTTTTACCAGTTCTACCCAGTAATGATGCAGTTTGGGACAGCTCCATAATTGATCTATAGGATAACCATGTTCCCTGTGGCATTGACCACACAGAGGGTCCTGGACCATGCCCATTTTGAAAATCTTTGAGGAGGTGTAGTGGGAGCATAGCAGAATACTGTATATAGTTGGGGAAGCCTCTGTGGTGATTGCGAAAATTTGATGACACTCATTGATCCTTCATCAAGGTAGCAATATCAACCTCCCATTTCTCAGCCAGTTTAGTGGAGAAACCCTCAAGTTAGGTGGTGAGTGGCATAGCATAACAGCGGGATATGAAATCTTTCAAGGTTTCTCTGTGCTGCATATTAAAAAAGGGTCGGGGACAGCCTCCACTCATAAATGCTGCCTTGTGCTTTCTCCGCGTTGTAAAGCTGCGTATATTGGAAGTACATATGCTAGGGTAAAATTAATTTTGTGCTAAGCTCTGGAAAGAGTATTAAGGGGCTATTTGAAAATATTTGAGAGAGGTTAGTGAGTCCTCGTTCCTTCCATGTATTGCTAAACTGTAGTCTAGCGAATTTGATGTAGGTGTCATTTTGCTAGATTGGGCCGAGCATACTAAAGCCAGTAACCTTCTGGATCTGCTCAAGTTTGTTCCATGTTTCTTTGCATCAGAATGTATGATGGGAGCAATTTGCTGGATTTACAAAAAACAAGTGACTACAGACCCAAAGGAAGATCCTGTGCACATGTATGGAGTCCAATTTGAGGGGGTATGGCCATCTAGCATTACCATACCACCTACCAGAGGCTGTAGCTTGGCAACCAAGTAATATATCCATAGATTGGGGAGAGCCACACCACCACCTTTCTAAGATTGCTGAAGCTGCTCTAATTTCATTCTAGGTGTTCAGTTATGTGAAAGCAGGGACCTTAAGATAGAGCCGATGACTAGGAAAGTCTTCACTGGTACAGAAGAGTTGTGCAATAAGTAAGTGGGACATACATATAATTTTAATAAGATTGGATTTCCCCTGGAACCCTATCTAAAGGCATCAGGGCTGACTTGATTCATTTAATTTTAAGTCCAGAGTAAATCACAAAAGTGGATATAGTTGACATAACTCATCTCTCCTGCAAAGAGAAAGCAGTATTCCCCAATAGCAGTAACATATCTACAGCGTAAGGCAGAATTTTTCTTGTAGTACTGTATATATATAGTATAATATAAAAATCCAGTGATACCTGGATTGAACAAGTACAGAGTTGCCAGGGGCAGTAACAAATAGCAGAGTGGACAGAGGGCACCCTTGCCTACTCTCCCTGCCCAACTCCAAGGTAAGAGATATCCTACCAGCTTCCCCTATGACAGCCTGAGGCCAAATACACAGAAGCCAAACCCACGAGATGAAATTGTACCCAAATCTGAACTTGGCCTGAACTGCCCAGAGGTACTGCCATCCAATGCTTTCAAAGGCCTTGGTAGTGTTGAGGGACAACAGGGCACTCTGTCATGGAATGTCCGGAGGCATTTGCAGATAATCTTTGAAGATTAATAGCAGTAGATTTTTTGGGCATGAACCCAGCCTGGTGCAGATGTATTATACTAGTTATTAATCTGTTCATTTTGATGGATAACACTATCGCTAGGATTTTGATGTCACTTTGAAGGAGCGATATGGGCCTGTGCAAGGATCCTTACCCAGTTTTAACAGAAGCACAATTGTGGCCCTGGACATATAGGTTGGTAAGCTCTGTGCTTGAAAAGAGGAATTCAACACATTAAAAGACAACTTCACCTTTTTTGTGCCCCTGGACGAGCTCATCTCTGACAAAATGCGTAGGAGAGAGCAACGCGCTGACGTCACTTTGTGTTTGTATAGGTATCCCTGAAGGATGGGTCTGTCTGGATGTGCGCCGGCTGGCACACCGGACTTAAGGCTTTCTGATACATAGATGCTGTAAGTGCAACATTTATGTTTTGAATAAAATAGATTAATGGTTTTACACTATTTGGAGCCTTTTTATCTTTTACAAAACCATCCATAAACTCACATGAGAGAGGAAGAGACACCCTGGAGGTAGCCATACGCAGATTCTTGGACAAAGACCCAGTCTGTGACTTAACCATTTGGCATCTTTTGATCCTCTGTAACGGGGGACCACTTAGATCTGGTAAGGAGTTAGTCATATCATCTGGTGGTGGAACTCTCACCATTGAAAATGGTGGATGGATTTTACTAATGCTTATTTGTGGATCAGCCCATAGTTTCAAACACTGGTGGACTTTTAACTTATAAACTTTATGAGCTAGCGAGATTTTTATTTTCTATTTACATCTCTATACTGTTTTTTTTTTATCAGACAGGATAATCACTACCTCTATTTCATCATTTTTAATTTATGTACAATTGTTGTTTCATCTGTATCTAGTGCAGTTTTTCACTCTTTTCTAGTGCATAAGAGTGTGTCTATAGTTAAAACATGTTTAAGAGTAATGCCGCGTAACAGTTTTTTTGTGAGAAAAAACGCTTTTATCAGGTTTGTATTGTTTTTTTCACAAAAAACGAGGTGTTCACCACACTTTTCCATTGGTGTACCTGCTAAAAACGTCGTTTTGAGGTTTTTGCTACACACGGTTTTTTGTGAAACACTTTTAAAAAACGACACAAAAAATTCAAGCATTATTTTTTTTCTTTTTTTTAGACAAAAAACGACGTTTTGCCCACCACTATGCTACGTCGTTTTTTTTCAAAAAAACGACCGTGTGTACCAAACTTAGAGCTTATTACTGTTGGTGTACCTGCTAGTAGGATTCACTCTTTTATTTTTTTTCTAGTTACCACTATGCTACGAAATCCAAACTTTTATTACTGACACCAGTCCAGAACAGTAGGTGAGAGGAAATAATTCAACAGGATACCTGTTGCGGTCATTACTTGAGGATTTTCCCTCTTTTTGGAGAAGTTCCCTCTCAAGCCACGTACACACTACCATTTTTAATGTCCTTTGAAAAAACGATGTTTTTTTCGAAGTGATTCTTGTCAAGCCTGCCTTGCATACACACGATCGTGAAAAAAAAATGCTCGAGCAAAGCCCAGTGACGTACAACACGTACAACGCCACTATAAAGGGGAAAGCTCCATTCAGATGGCGCCACCCTTTGGGCTGCTTTTGCTAATTTTGTGTTAGTAAAATTTTGGTGAGAGACAATTTGCGCTTTTCAGTCTTCATGCTTTTCAGTCTGTTACAGCGTGACAAATGTGCTATCTCTATTACAAACGTTAGTTTTACCAGAACGAGTGCTCCCGTCTCATAACTTACTTCTGAGCATGCGTGTGTATTTTTCACGTCGTTAAAGCCTACACACGATGACAATGTGAAAAATGATGCAAAAAATTAGAGCATGTTCTAAATTTTTAATGCCCATTTTTCACGTCGAGAATAATGCTCTGGAGCCTACACACAAACGTTTTTAATGACCATTTAAAAAAATTTAATTTTTCACGTCATGAAAAACGGTCGTGTGTACGCGGCATCATTCGTGTTGTGTCTTAAGGACAGAAAGCAAAAGGAAATCTCCCAAACAGGACAAACAAAAAATCCTAAAAAGCATTTCAACTCTTTCCTAACCTAACTTAAATATATTCTAGCTCCTACTCAGAAAGAGGCCGGTTAGATGGATGCTTCCACAGTGTGCCTTCTGGGCAACTCTCTGCTCAGGAAGAGGTGTACACTGGCAGTCATCTTTATCTATCAGTAAAGCTTCCCTTTAAAGCTGGCCGAAGAAGATTTTTTCTTTCCATTCAACCAGCGGGCTGAATGATGAAAAAAATATAAGCCAATTCCTCTATCTACACAATCAAGCTGAAAAGAGGGATCCTTCCCACTGGGACATTTTATTTTTTCAGTAGGCACTCTATGCTGTAAGAATACACTGATCAGCAGCTGCAGCCCATTGGCTGAAACAATTAATCAAGATTTTTTTTTCCAACAAACCCATTCAACAGAAGTTAATTCTTATATTGACTTATATCGAGTAGGAGTGGCCACTCGTGGATCAAAACTCTGCCAAAACTCTGCCAGTCCTTGGTAAACTGGCCGTACCTTGATCCACCTACGGCTAGCTTTAGAAATATATAAAAAAAAACTCAGAATATGCTCTCTCTGCAATAACACTGTCCTTTCCGTTTAAGGTTCAGATACATCTTGAAATTACACTATTCTGACATAATAGAGGAGATGTAGGGAGAGGGACCAGTCTAATACAAGCATAGCAGTTGTGTTTTAGTTTAACCTGAAAAAACCTTTCTATCCTATTTTTTTCATAAATATGCTTATCAAAACTTGTTTTAAAACAGAAGAAAAAATTGATTTAATCTTATGTGGAGCTAAAAGTACAATTCTGTATCCTCTGAAATTACTTAGCCATTTGGTTTAAATTCTTTCATTACAACTGTCAAGTAAATCTTTGGATAGCTTGGCTGATGGATTACAAGTAAGAGGAGACATGCTTTGAAATTTCCCTTAAAACCCCCTTGTAAACTGAAAGATTATATATAATTGCAACAAAATGCCATCTCCTAGTTTGTTTTCCAGCTGTAATGTCCAGCCTGACTACCACAAATAAACATTTTTATAGGTTAGTGGATTGTACAATAATTGGTTTTAAGTTTAATTCAAATCACTTTACCAATAAAAATTCTGAAAGATAAGGCGACATTAGCTTGTCTAAGCATGTGAGATGCAAAAGGACAAAGAAAAGGCCATTGTCAGTGTTACACAAGCCAGGTACACACTATTAGTTGTTTTTCATTCAACACTGCGGGTTGAACAAAAAGATACTGTCAGCTCCAGTTGGAGCCACTGTACTAACCATGCAAGGTTAGTTCAGTGATCTCCCCCACTGAGCTGTTGTGTTCTGACATGGGGGGGGCACCCCCAAAACACTTCAATCAACACTCTCTGCCACTGGCTGAGAGCATTGACCGGGATACGGTCGGATGCTGTTTTTCCAGCATGCTCGTCCAACAGAAGCCGGCCCAATGGTCGACTTTTTTCAGACAGACAAACGTACATACACACGGGCCAAATGTTGGCCGTTTTTTTTAACCGGACGCTGTCTCCCGACATACGGCCTGTGTGTATCCAGCTTAAGGCTAACACCTACTGCCACTGTGTACAGAAATCAATTAGAAGAGCTGGCTGCACATTGTTTTGCCCCCCGAGTTTCCATTAAGCACCCTCATGCATTAAGGGCATACATCAGTGCATGTGGGTTCTTTATGGAACCCTTGGCACACCACCACATACTGCCTCCTCTTCTAATGTATCTTCTTGGATGGCTGTATACTACAGTCCTGAGAATGTCATAATGCAAGCTCTGGATGCAGTACGGCCCCTGTATGACCGTGGGCCCAAACCCTTCTGAGAAAAACGCATTTAATAGAAACAACTAGTAATATATTGTATTTATAAGATGCTGAGACTAAAGATAAGGAGCTCCAGCACTGCTATCTTGTTTAACCACTGAGTGTAAATTTCTTTTTTAAGGCCTTGTACACACAGGCTTCAGCTTGTATAAGAGTAATATGTAGACTGAGCAAGTATTTACAAAGCAGCTTTCTTGAAGCCTTTAAAGCACTCTATAGTTCCAATTTTGGGAAATAAAACACAGATCTTAATGAGAGTGCTAATCCATCCCATAAAATTAGCTGTCAGCACCATTTAGCAGACTTTCAATTAGTAGTGCTGAAGCTTTCTGAAAGCCCAAAAGAACTTCTGTCATGATTCGTTTTTAAAGCCCAATTAAAGCCACATAACGAGATAAGCAGTCAGACAGACCCAATATCATTTATAAATATATTGAAAAGTAAGGGACACAACACCGAACCTTGGGGTACACTGCTGATAACCTTGGACCATTCAGAGTAAGAATCATTAACCACAACTCTCTGAATTCTGTCTTTCAGCCAGTTTTCTGTCCATTTACAAACTGATATATCCAATTCTTTAGACCTTACCTTACACATGAGCCGTGTGTGTGGAACTGCATCGAACGCTTTTGCAAAATCCAAGTATACCACGTCCACTGCCACGCCTCTGTCCAGGGTTTTACTTACCTCTTCATAAAAGGAAATCAGGTTTGTCTGACAACTTCTGTCCTTCATGAATCCATGCTGTCTGTTGCTTAAATAGTTTGTTTCCAGCAAGAACTCATCCATAAGGTCTTTTATTAAACATTAGATATGTGCGTTCCCGTTCGTAACGAATGGATTTTCGTACAAATTTGTTAGTATTCGTACATTCGTATCAATTCGAACATCCGAACAGCTGAAAAACCCAAAATACGAAAATTACGGAATTACGAATAAGCAAAATAACGAACAAACGAAAATACGAATGTACGAATGGACAATCTTACTAAAATACGAAACACCGAAAAAGCAAAAGAACGAAAATTACATCTATAACGAACGATTTGCATTCCGCATTTAAAAATCCTTTGTTAGTATTTTCATTCGTATGTTTGTATTTTCATTTGTGTGTTTTGTAAATCTGTTTCTTTGTCTGTTCGTAAATTTGTGTACTTGTAAGTTGTTCTTTCGAATGGGCAGTGTATTTAGTAAGTGATGTATCTTACTTAATATCTTAGCCAATCAGCTTATCTCTTTTGTGCTGAGTCACCTTGTTGGCAAAAAGTCCGACGGTGTGTACGGGGCTTAAGAGAAAGCATATCATAATATGGATTAGCCGCGTGTTGCTATGTATTTACGAAAGTACAAAATTACGAATCCATTAAACGAAAATTATTATCTAACAAAATTACGAATTTCGAATCAACGAACATAAATTACGAATCATTCAGTATAAACGAAAATAAAACTGTTACGAAAATACGAACGGATCCGAATAGGAAAACTTGAATCTTACGAAATTACGAATCTTTACGAATCTACGGAACGAGACAAAACGGAACAAAAAAATACGAAAATTTTTGTTGTGCACATGTCTATTAAACATTCCAGTATCTTCCCAACTATAGAAGTTAAACTAACAGGTCTATAGTTACTTGGTAAAGATTTTGTTCCCTTTTTAAATATGGGCACCACATTGGCTCTACGCCAATCCAGTGGTACTCCTGTCATTAATGAGTCCCTAAATATTAGATACAGTGGCTTTGAAATTTCAGAGCTCAATTCTTTTAGGATCCGTGGGTGGATGCCATCTGGTCCAGGTGCTTTATCCACCTTTATTCTGTCTAAATATTTCTGGACCATATCACTCATTGTGGATTTGGGGCTGTGTCACTCCCACCCCCATTATGGACATGAGCTCCCCAATTCTCCATTGTATACACAGAGCTGAAGAAAGCATTTAATAAATTTGCCTTCTCTATGTCCTCAGTCACCCACTCTAGATTATTTTGTAAAGGGCCTACATGCTCAGACTTGACCTTTTTACTATTAATATATTTAAAGATTTTTTGGGGTTTGTCCTACTATCTTTTGCAATCTGTCGTTCATTTTAAATTTTTGCATCCTTAATTTCCTTTTTACATATTCTATTATATTCTTTGTAACATTTAAACGACACTAGTGTTCCTTCATTTTTATATTTTTTAAAAGCTATTTTCTTATTGTTTATAGCTATTTTAACTTTGAACGTGAGCCACATAGGTTTTATCTTTAGCCTTTTAAACTTATTGCCCATGGGAATATACTTTGCAGTGAGGTTCCAAAGAGTCTTTTTGAAGAATTCCCATTTCTGTTCTGTGTTCATCGGTGCCAATATTCCCTCCCAGTCCAAGCCCTGGAGAGCAGTCCTCATGCTTTGAAAATTTGCTCTCTTGAAATTAAGTGTTTTTATCTTTCCTGTATGTATTTCTTGCTTATAGTTTACTTCAAACGAAATCATGTTATGATCACTGCTACCCAGGTGTTCCTTTATCTGAACATTAGTAATAAGCTCTGCATGGTTTTAGATTACCAGGTCCAACAGAGTATCAGTCCTAGTTGGGGCCTCAATAAACTGGACCATAAAATTGTCCTGCAATAAGTTTTTAAATTTTTGTCCTTTAACTGTCCCAGAAATTCCATTATTCCAGTCAATTTCTGGATAGTTAAAATCCCCCATTATTATCACCGTCCCAGCCCTTGCAGCCCTTTCCATCTGTGCAAGGAGCCGAGTCTCCACCTCCTCATTAACATTGGGTGGTCTATAACAAACTCCAATGATTAACTTTGAACTACGCACATCTGTATGCAGTTCCACCCATAATGCTTCAACTTCATTACACTCTACATCAACCAGGTCCTCTTTCACGATTGCTTTGAGGTCACTTCTCACATAGAGACAGACCCCTCCACCTTTCCTTTTTACCCTGTCTTTCCGAAAGAGAGCATAGCCAAGAATATTAATAGCCCAGTCATGTGAGTATTGAAGCCAAGTTTCAGTAATACCGATTACATCATAGCTCTTCTCATGCACCAGAGCTTCCAACTCACCTGTTTTGCTTGGAAGGCTTCTGGCATTGGTGAACAATCACTTAAATGTATTGTTACATTTTCCGCTGGTGTTTTTCATATGATTCATATAATTTTTAGTAGTGCAAATGGCACTATAATTTCCAATGGCTGTTTGCAACATGGGAACTTTCTTGTCACCTGCCATAACCCCACCTCCATCTATCCCCATTCCACTCTCCATTAATGTCTGACACCTAACTGACCTGTGTGCCCGATGTAATTCTAGTTCACCCTCCCCCTCAAGTCTAGTTTAAATACTCCTCCAGCATTCCCCTAAACCTCTCCCCCAGCACAGCAGACCCCCTTCCATTCAAGTGCAAATCATCTTTAGCATATAGGTTGCACCCCAATGAAAAGTCATCCCAGTGCTCTAGAAACCCAAATCCCTCCTTCCTACACCAGGTCTTTAGCCATGCATTCAGCTCTCTAATCTCCCCCTGCCTTTCCTGTGTTGCGCATGTCACAGGCAATATTTCAGAGAATATCACCTTGGAGGTCCTTCCCTTCATCTTGCAGCCTAGTTCTTTAAATTGATTCCTAAGGAGCCTCCACCTTCCATGTATACTGTCATTGGTTCCAACATGGACCAAAACAGCTGGGTCATGCCCAGCCCCTCCCAGTAATTTATCCACCCGGTCCACCACATGCAGAACCCTGGCACCAGGGAGACAGCAAACCATTCGGTTGAGGCGATCCTGGCGACAAATTATTCTATCAGTCCTTCTGATTATAGAATCCCTTATTACCACCAACTGTCTAGGCCTACCTGCACTCCCCTCACCACTTCTACTAGATGGGTTGCTCTCCCGGCTGTTAGGGGTAGCAGTAACATCTATGGCTGCCACCTCTGTGTTAGCCACCTCCACATCTTCACCCAACTTGGCAAATTTGTTTTAATGCACAAATACAGGATTGGCCTTCCTTGTCTGCAAGCCCCTTCCACTCCCTCTAACTACATTAACCCATCTTCCTATCTGATAATCCTGACTTGCCTCTCCACCCTCGACAATAACCCTACTGACCATCTGCTCAGCAAGCAGAGGACCCCTTTCAAGGTTGTCCTTTCTGCCCAGTGTTGCAACTTGCTCCTCCAGATCTCTAATGCGAGCTTCCAGAAGGGCAACCTGCTCACATCTGTCACAGCGGTATCCATCCTGGAGCTGTTGCACCAATTTTGCATACATGTGACACACTGTGCACTGAGCAAAACCTTCAACCCTGCTAGCACACATTTCCCAGTTACTGTGTGTGCGTTTAACTTAAAAAATGCAGTATATACTCAAGTATAAGCGGACCCGAATATAAGCCGAGGCACCTAATTTTACTACAAAAATGGGAAAACTTATTGACTCGAGTATAAGCCTAGGGTGTCCATCTGCATGCCTCACTGTGCCTCACTGTGTCCATGTGCATGCCTCATTGTGTCTATGCCTCATTGTGTCCATGCCTCACTGTGCCCATGCCTCACTGTGCCCATGACTAGACTGACGTTTAACATGGGAGTCTATGGAAGGGATGCCCAGCTTTGAAAAATCGGCGGAGAAATGGGGCTACATATAAGCTGAGGGGGCATTTTCAGCACAAAAAAATGTGCTGAAAAACTTGGCTTATACTCGATTATATACGGTACCTAATTTCAGAGTGCACATGTGCTCACATGACCGTCCGGCTCTCTCCTCCTCGCCTCCCGACTGACATCAGCTGGGGAATCTCAGCCCCACCCGCTGCAGCTGTCAGACAGGGAGAGGAGAAAGCTGGATGGTCATGGGAGCGCTCTGAAATGAGATATATACTGCATTTTTTTAAATAAATCACACACACAGGGGGACACAGGATTAGGAGACAGCGCTGATAGTATAAAGATGTTAGAGTGGCTTAACAACCACTTTAAGTAATGACAAAGTTATTGCTGAATATATAGTCCCTTTATAGAGTCTGTTTTCTAGCTTTGTAACAACACTAGACCAAACATATGGAATTAACTACCTGATCAATATTTGCCAACATCTGCCCTTACATTTGGCTCCAACAGCTACCGATCAATTGGACTTTGAGCGCGTGAATTATTCAAAAGTGTTTTAACCAATTCCAAAGACTACAGCTTTCCATGGAAATGACATATTACCAATACAGCTAAACCAAAAGAAACTATTTTATTTTGCGCCGGTTACTTTATGGTTGCTAAGTAACAAACAAACAACAGAAACCATAGTTTGGTCTTCAAAGATTGCAATGGTAAATCATTTTGTTCTTTCTAACATTACTGAAATCTGCTGCTGGAACAAAATTACTTTTCTATATATTATTTGTTAAACAATGACATAGGTTGTTTCATGTGGCAAACATATTAAGCATGTATTTAAATGCATTAAACAGGGAAGTGTGAAGTTGTACTTTATCTGTGCCAGAAACTCGTTGGTCTATTTCTGCCAGCTGGAAATCTCCTTCACTCGCTATGACCTCAGCCTGAATAGTAAAGAACCATTATGAATTCTTGGGCTCCACCATACAGGACTGCCTGTACTAATTTTACTGCTTTAGTCCCTTGATAGGATTTATTTTGCAAGGTCAACTGTTTCCTGTTCCCAGTTAATTGACTAGTTAAAGAAGAACTAAACCCATCGATTAAGAGTTTTAAACAACAGTAATGCCTTGTACAAAACAAAAATGAAATGAAAAAAGTCAGATATTCTGATATTCCGACCGTGTGTGGGCCCCATCTGACTTTTAGAAATTGAACATGTTTTATTTTTTTCCAATGGAAAAAAATTAGGGCTGTGGAAATGAAAGATTAATTCCTTGATTAATCGTAAATTTGTTTAATCGATCAAATTTTTTTGATCGGTACTAGTGGTGCAACGGATAGTAAATGATCCGTGATCCAAACGGGTCACCATATGCAGATCGACACACCACGTGATCCGCGGAGCTCCGCTGCTACCTCAGCCATAGGAAAGGCCGCGGCTTTGGCCTAGCTCCCAGAGCAGCGACCATCTTGGTCCACCTGGCAGCGGCCTAGGTGAGGTGGCCTTCTCTCTAAGCAAGCACTAATCTTTCTATACAGTGGGGGAGATGTGGACCATATTAGAATGGGGAGATGTCTGTGAATATTATAGTGGGGAGATGTCTGTGGATTACAGTGGGGAGATGTCTGTGGATTATAGTGGGGAGATGCCTATGGATATTACAGTGGGGAGATTTCTGTGGGTATTTTATTGGGGGAGATGTCTGTGGATATTACAGTGGGGGAGATGTCTGTGGATATTACAGTGGGGGAGATGTCTGTGGATATTACAGTGGGGGAAATGTCTGTGGATATTACAGTGGGGGAGAGTGTAGATATTACAGTGCCGGGGAGATGTCTGTGGATATTACAGTGGGGACTATGTATGGTGGTGATCCGAAAAATGTATGTGCGGTATAATTAATCAAAACTAGTTGATTAATTGATTTTAAAAAAATCGATTAATCGAACACAAAAATTTTAATCAGTTACATCCCAAAATGAAATTTCGATCGTCTGTGTGGAACTCCTATGGAGAAAAAAACACCCATGCTCAGAAGTCGAAGCATGCTCGGAAGCATTAAACTTCATTTTTCTCGGCTCGTCGTAGTGTTTTATGTCACCGCGTTTTTGACGGTTGAAATTTGGTCTGACAGTGTGTATGCAAGACGGCTTGAACAGAATTCCAATGGAAAATATTGGATTTTATCCCATCGGAAATTCCGATCGTGTGTACAGGGCATTGCATTCAAGGCATGCTGGGATTGCTGTCACATTTGCTTGTGCTCTTAACCAATCTGTCAAACACTCAAAGGGCTATTATAAAAAAGTTGGTGGAGCAGTGTGTAAAATTGTTGGCTGAATCATTCTGAACACAATGGCAGGAGATTTGTCCACCAAAGCTGTATAGGAACCTGTTAGGCTGAAAAAATCTATGTGCATATGGCCAGTCTTACATTGGCCATACATCAGCAGAATTGTATTCAAAAGTTTCTAATCATTAGTGGGGTCAAATCAATGTTTATTTTCGGTGATGATGACAAAAGTTGAACAAACTAATTCCAAACAATGAATATGATTTTAGTTCAGGAAAGTCCATTCACTCCAAAACTGAATGTTAAGAGCAAACAAGATTTTGAAGTACTTGTAAACAACATTCTTCAAGTCATCAATTGTACTGAGAACTTTTGTATGAACATTAATTTGAATATACGTATGAATGTTCATTTGAACGTTAACTACAGTATGGCCAGCTTTAGTACCACACTAACAAGATCAGATTTCACTGCCACAAAAGCATGGAAAGGCAGGGGTCAGAGGGGCTGGAAAAGATAGTGTAAGGCTGAGTACACACAATCAAATCTATCTGCTGGAAACGGTCTTCCAACTGAATGTCCACCACTTGCTCTCTTTATATCATCCATACCTTTTTTCCAGCAACCTTCGGTCCAGTCCAACACTTCGTCTTCCACTTTCTTCAGCGATCCTATAAGCCCTTCTACATGAAGATGCTCTGCTCTGTTCAGAAAGGGATCCATGAGCAAAATCCCTACTAAATTGGAGCTGAATCGAAATGGATGTCAGTTTTCTATCATTCGTGGCCATTTAGTTTGTGTCCACATGTACTCAGTGCACAGGGGTGAACCCATGATGGTTATGTGGGCGATTGGATGTAAACAGACTTGTGTCTGTTTACACCTGCCTACTTCCAAGTCCATCCAGGTCTGGATTTTTTTTTTTTTTTAAAAGGACTGCGTCCTTTTCCATGTTTCTGGATTTGGATGGAATAGGAGGTATGCGGGTGTAAACAGACACAAGGTGGGCCTGATCAGAACGTTTGTGTGAAAGGGCACTTAATGCTGTACCAAACAGAACCATGTAATCATGTGGAGCCACTCTCTGCAACATTCTTCTGTAAGTTCAGGGTGAGGGACAAAGCCTTGATGCCCTGGGCTCAGAGGATGTAGGATAAATAAAACTGGATCTGCACAGGGGGAATGCATATTTGTAGTATATGCCCAAGTTGGACCTTGACACAAAATTTCTGCTCTGCCGAATTCAAAAGTGCTCATTTTAAAGCCCAATATTCAAGTTATTGTTTGGAAAACATCTTTGAGAACCCGGGTCTTGCCCCAGGGAACATGTATTAATGGAAAAAAGTTTTAAAAACGGTAGTTTTTTCAGGAGCAGGACTCCTGAAAAAATTACAGTTTTTAAAACTTTTTTCACAGGCAAACTATAGACACCCAGCAGGTACAATATTTAAAGGAATTTTTCTTTTTCTTTTTTTTTTTTTTTTTTTTTTTTTAATTAAAGCATCATTAAAATCACTGCTCCAGAAGTAGTGATTTTAATGATGCTTAAATAAATAAAAAAAATATGAAAAATTCCTTTAAATATTGTACCTGCTGGGTGTCTATACCTGTGATAACGTCTTTAAATAGCACAATCACCTGCCTGCCAGTAAATTTGAAAGAACTAATCTAGCTAAGCTATACAGTGTATAAATATATGTACAACTCTTAGGGATGTATATATATCCTCCACACACTGTAAATTAAGCTTAACTGACTAGCCTGTCTGCTCTATCTAGCTATATAAAAACACTATCTCTCTGTCTCTCCGACTAATCTCTGTTCAGCGCTGTAACACACTACACAAGGCCGCCCAGCAGGCGGCCTTATATAGTGTGGGGCGTGTGCTAAAGCACTGAGCCATAATTGGCCAAAGCCACCCTGGCTTTGGCCAATTATGGCTCTCCGTTTTTTGCGCACTGTGATTGGCCAAGCATGCAGGGTTATAGTGCATGTTTGGCCAATCATCAGCGCGCAATGCCGCAGTGAATTATGGGCCGTTGCGCGTCACTCGAATTTGGCATAAACGACCCGTTTTGTTCGAATTTCATCGAACGTACGAACAGACAATGTTCGAGTCAAACATACGTCTGAATCGAACGCGGAGCTCATCCCTAATAGCCAGGAATAATTTTCAGTAGTAAAGGTTAACTATGACAGGTGCCAAGTTTCAATAGGCACAAGTTTCTTTACGGCAAATAAAAATGTCAGTATTTACTAAACCAATGAATTACTGTGGAGTTTATATGCTTCAGAAAGAAAAGGATGCTTCCTCCTTTAAGGCGACCAAGAATGAAGTCTATGTCATTTCTCATTTTGTACTATGCAATGTATGTTTCCAGTGGATACATCGAAAACAGATGTCACAATCTCAACGCAGAATTAAACAAAAAGTTCATTTGAAATGAAATAATTCATAGTTATTTTTTCTGCATGAAAAGCTGCATGCTATTTTGGTTTTCTTATCTAGAATATATTTTGGAAAGCCATCAAGGAATTTCCAGGTTTTAACTTTAACCTTTTTTTCTGAGCCAGAGGGTAGGGTTCTCAGTCAAGCACATAATGCATCATTTTTTTTCCCAGTGTTTTGATGTTGAGTATATATTTTCCTTCATTGACTCTAATCTTGTTAAGAAGGTACATAGTTTTGAATGGACGGCTTATTTTTCCTCTAGGGATTAAATAAAACCAACAAAACATGCTGTCAAGTGTCTGTTAACATTTAATTATGGAAAAAAAAAAAAGAGACGTCCTTTGTGTGTGTGACTAGATCTTTGTTATATATCTACTCTAATCTATATAAAAACTAGAAACGTATCTGTATAATGTGTATCTCTGTAATAATAATCTAAATATTCAACAGATTCGATTTGCACCACAAAAGAAAATGTCTGATACAGGAGTTATACACATCCAAGCTTTATTCAAAGCAAGAAAGAACCCCCTTATTTCCAAACCTGATCATTTAGTTACACATATATTGACATTATGAGTACAATTTAATAAGTAGCCCATTGTTGCATTTTAACACAAACGTTGTAATGTGCTAAAACACATGTGTTTAACTTTCACATAATAAAAATGTGTTTTTTTATCATCTTAGTGCTGTAGTGCAGCATGTTTTGCATAATACCACATTGAAGCTCATACATTCTTTGTACGGTCTCCCTTTCCCCATTCCCTATTACACTTTAAACCCTCCGATTTTTAATAAACCCCAATTCAAAATGGTGACCTACATTTTGTTAGCAGCAAAGCAGATTATTGCAAAAGCCTAAAGAAACAATGAGATTCTTTTGCGGAAGTTCGTCATTGGATCAATGGGTTCTTTATTAATGAGAAACTGACCAGTATACTACTGGAAAAGCTAAATACATGTTTCCAGATTTGGACTCTATGGCCCGGATTCACATACATTGGCGCATCTTTATGCCGTCGTAGCGTATCTTATTTACGCTACGCCAGTGCAATGCTGAGAGGGAAGCATGAAATTCACAAAGCAAATGCTCCCAACGTTGCGCCGGCGTAGCTTATAGTCGTCGGTGTAAGCCGACGTAAGTCAAAGTACGTGGAAGTGGGCTGGAAGTGGGCGTGATACATTTAAATGAAGCGTGACCCCATGCAAATGATGGCCTGCGCTTCAAACAAGTACTAAAAATGAACGGCGCATGCGTCGTACCTTGGACGCATCCCAGTGAGCATGCTCACAGTCACGTCGAAATAACTGCCTAAGATACGTCAAATCACTGCCTACAACGTGAACGTAACCTACGCCCAGCCCTATTCACGTACTACATAAACGACGTAAAATTCAACGGCGTTGGTTCCCTGGTCCATACCTTTGCATGAGTTGCACCTCCAATATGGGGAATAACTTTACGCCGGACGTAATCCTTACGCAAATCGCTTAAAACATGCGCCGGGCGCAAGTACGTTCGTGAATCTCCCTAATTTGCATATTTGCACCGAAAATCAATGGGAGTGCCAAATGCGTCCAACATAACTATGCGCCCACTATACGCCTGCGTAGGCATGTTACATCGGTCAGATGAAGTCAGTTTTTAGGCGTGTCTTAGTTCTGTGGGCACGGCGTACAGATACAACGGCGCATATTTACACTTACGCGGCATATCTCTAGACACGTCAGCGAACCAGGAAGTAAAATACTTCCACGCATGCGTCGAATCCATTCAGCGCATGCGGGAGATTTTTGTCAGCTGGTTAGGTGTACTAACCAGCGGACATGTCGGACGGACGGGTTTCCAGCAGACAAGATTTAAAGCATGCTTTAAAACTTGTCTGCTGGAAAAACCTGTCTGCTCGCCCGTACACACGATCAAATTTGTCTGCTGAAACGGTCCGTCGGACCGGTTTCAGCAGATAAATTCGATCACGTGTACGCGGCCTTAAAATGTGGACCTTTGCCAGCTAAGAACCACACTCCTATATAGCACAGGTACAACAATGGAGAGAGACCATCCACAGACCACCCCCGATGGCAGCTGTGGCAATGTTTTGTCCCTCTCATGGTCACTGATATTCAGGAATAGAAAATAACCAACAACTATCCATGCTTAGATGGCCTGATCCCAGCTGCAACTGTTCCTTGCTCCCTCTAGACCAAGAACTGATCGATCAAAGGCCACTGATCAATCTGTGAGCACTGGCACTCTGCTCTGCCCCTCCAGCTGTCACTGGAAAGCAGGACTGTAGAGGGGGCTGGAGCAGCTGGCTCAGTCTCCTAGTGACTTGCTGAGAGGCTGAGGCAGCTGCTGGTCCAGGGATCTGGGTTGATCCTGACTGTAAAGTTGGGATCTATTCTCAAACTACTAGGGGAAGGGTTCTCCCCCACTTTAGATCTATCGTCAATCACAATGCCCGCCACCACTGACATCACCAGCCCAGCTTGCCCCAGGGTGGTGACTTCACATGAGGGCGGGGCCGCCTGTTGACGTCACTGGGTGGCATAGCCTCTAGCTTATCTAGCGGCCGGTGGCAGGGAGCTGTCAGATGATGGAAGCCAGCGCAGGGAGCTTTTTTAAATGTTTTCTGGTATTTTTGGGTATCATTCACATGGGGGTGGGATCTGGGCCCCCTTGTTAAGATAAGGGTCTGGTATGGATTTTGGGGGGCCCCATGCCGTTTAGTCTTATTGTCCTTGATCTCTGCCACACCAGGTATAGTGTCCTTGATCTCTGCCACACCAGTTATAGTGTCCCAGATCACTACCATACCAGTTACTGTGTCCCTGATCACCTTCACACCAGTTACTGTGTCCCTGATAACCAGTTACTGTGTACATATTATTGCCACACCAGTCATATTATCCCTAATCACCTCTACACCAGTCATATTTTCTCTGAACTCCGCCCCACCAGTTACAGTGTTCCGATCACCATCACACCAGTTACAGTGTCCCTGATCACTGCCACACTAATTTTAAAGGCTAATATGCAAGTTATTGTAATAAAAAGTGTTTGGGGACCTGAATCCTGCCCCAGGGGACATGTATCAATGCAAAAAAAAGTTTTTCTGGCAGCAGTGATTTTAATAATTCCTTTAAGTGAAACAATAAAAGTGAAATATTCCTTTAAATTTCGTACCTGGGGGGGTGTATATTATGCTTGTAAAGTAGCGCTTGTTTCCCATGCTTAGAACTGTCCCTGCACAAAGTGTAATTTCTAAAGGAAAAAAGTTATTTAAAATCACTCGCGGCTATAATGAATTGTCGGCTCCCGGTAATACAGAGAAAAGTCATTCATAAAAAAAAAAAAATGTGTGGGGGTCTACGGCATTTTTTTTTTAATTTGGGGTGAAGTTCCCCTTAAAATCCATACCAGACCTGAAGGGTCTGGAATGGATATTTGGGGGGAACCCCACATCATTTTTTTTAATTGGCGCAGGGTTCCCCTTAATATCCATACCAGACCCTAAGGTGAGTGATTTTAAATTACTTTTTTCCTTCAGAAATTACATTTTGTGCAGGGACAGTTCTAAGCATGGGAAACAAGCGCTACTTTGCAGGCATACTATACACCCCCCTAGGTACGAAATTTAAAGGAATATTTCAATTTTATTGTTTCACTTTAAGCATTATTAAAATCACTGCTCCTAAAAAAAACTGACGTTTTTTAAAACTTTTTTTGCATTAAAGCATGTCCCCTGGTGCAGGACCCGGGTCCCCAAACACTTTTTAGGACAATAACTTGCATATTAGCCTTTAAAATTAGTACTTTAGATTTCAAATGTTTGAGTCCCATAGACTTTAACAGAGTTCTAAAATTCACACAAACTTTTGGTCTGTTCGCAGGTTCTGGTGCTCATCCATAACCTGAAGCAGAGAAATGTCAGGTCACCAGCAGGGGCAGACTGACATCTCATGGGGCCCCCGGGCAATCTGAGATTATGGGGCCCCCAGGCAATAGATTACAGAGCCACACAGTATACACACACACAGAATACACATACACACACTGAAAATGTACTGGAGAGGTGGGGCAGCTATAATCTTGGGTTTTAAAAAAACAAACACAGATTTTTACATACTGTCCCTGGTTTTACTGAGGCTGGCAGACCTGATGGGGCCCCCTAGTGGCATGGGGCCCTCGGGCAGTGCCTGGTCACCAGCCTGCTTCTGCTGTCTGACAGGACAGAACTGGATTTAAAGAAAGACCTTTATGGTTCCCATGTATCTATGTTAACTGTGTTTAATGTATGTGGGTCTCATATATAATAACAAACATAACTGGTCATTTAGGACATCTCCTTCAGCTTACTTTCAATGTTAGAAAATATCTTAATTACAGAATGGGCCATTAATCAAAGTTGCACCTCTAGTATTTTTTTGCCAAAACGTAATGTCCGTCCTGAAAAAGTCTCCCCATGACTTGTAAATTGGATACTTCCTATTGTTGTTACACAGTCACCCCAGTTGGCCTCTGTCTGTTATGGCAATAACCATTATTCCGCTAACAGAAAAACAATATTTTAACAGTCACAGTTTCTAATGTGCGATTATGATCAGACAATTCTCCCAGGCATTTGCATTATAGGCAGAAGGGAAAAATTACATTTCAACTGACTGAGGTTATTTGGGGCAGTGAATGTAAGGAAGTCAGTCTTTAAGTGACCGTGTGCATGTTTTGTATTTTCTCTCATTTTCAGATTACTTTCGATTAGGTCTTTTTGCAATGTAAAAGTCTTGATGTGAAATAGATACTGCCTAAATCATTACAGGCCATTCCCCGCCATGTGCCACCTTTTAGGCCAATTATGGCTGACCTTGGAGGTCCCGGAGCTAAACGCACTTTGACCTAGGGCATTTCCTCTGCATATTAATAGGCTCATAATGCAGCGGGGCCATCGCTGCCATTGACACAGACCCGGCCTTTGTTAAAGCTCGGCTTGGCAAAGTTAGCAGCCTAATGCTTTGCTTTGGTGATAGGACAACTCAGAGCAAAAGTCTTACAACATCTGGTGTCTAACAGAGACCAAATTCTTTTCTAAATCATGCATTGCAGGGAAAACTTCTGACATAACCATTTTTGTCAGCCTGTAACCTTTCCCACTTGGAACTCCGTGGAGCTGTACAAAGCTTTCTGGAGCAAGTTCTATTGAATTTCAGCATTAGGCCAGGATCCCACTGAGACATATGCTGCACCTGCAATCCAGATTTATTGCCTTTTGATCAGAACAGATTTATTAGGCAGAAACCTCCCAATGTGTAATAAGCCTCTGAACATCATTACCTTTATCCTAATAGACAATGTCTGATCAAAAAGAGTATGTGCGTGATAAATATTTATACCGAAACAAATAAAAATCTCCAGCTCCACCCAAAAGATTAATTTACTTACGTAATTTCTCCTGGATTAAAGGCAACCTGTACTGTGAAATATTAAAAACCAACCTTCTGAAAATGCTAAATCCCTGGCTGCCTCTATCTCCAATATTTACCAGAGTCTATGATCTGGAATAAACTTTTTGCAGCTGTCAGGAATTACTGATTGCTAATCCCGATAAATGCTAAAAAAAGAAATAAAAAATCAGCACAGTGGGCCTTGACCCACTATTAATGTGATGGGTCTTTTGTGCTGCTGGCCTCTGACTTGCTTAAAATCTTCCTCCATTGATGCCCCCGCCCCACCACAGTACTCGTCTTGCGTGATCAGGTGTTAATACAGCTAAGCCAGATGTCATTTGCACTCATCAAGAGTGCCAGACTATGCCCACTCCTTTTGCCAAGCTCCTTTATTTATAGAAGCCATACTACAGCTTTTATGAATGAAACACAATCTATGCATGGGGACTGTAAACAATTATCTGCCCATCTTCCATTCTTAGATCATGTTTCATTTATAGAAGCTTTACCACTGGCTTCTATGAATGGAGGAGCTGGGGGGAAAGGGGTGCATCCAGATGTCATTTGCACTCATCAAGAGTGCCAGACTATGCCCACCCCTTCCGCCAAGCTCCTCCATTCATAGAAGCCATACTACAACTTTTATGAATGAAACACAATCTACTGTATGAATGGAGGCTGTGAACAATCATCCGCCTGTCTTCCATTTGTAGATCATGTTTGATTCATAGAAGCTTTACCACTGGCTTCTATCAATGGAGGAGCTGGGGGTGGGGGGGGGGCGGAGGGATGCATAGTCTGGCACTCTTGATGAGTACACATGACAGCTTTCTTAGTTCTATTAATCCCCAGTACACCTGAAAACCATGGATGTGGTGGTGGTAGTGGGAGGGGGTATTGATGGAGGAGGGTTTCAAGAAAACCGGGAACCAGGAGCACAAGGGACACAACACATTAATATTAAGCCCTGTCCCTTGTGCTGATGTGTGTTTTTTTATTTTGTCTACACTTAGGGCCAGATTCAGGTAGATGGGCGCTTCTTTACTTTGGAGTAACGTTTCTCATTTACGTTACTCCGCCGACACTTTCGGCGCAAGTACTGTTATTCACATAGCAGTTGCGCGTAAACTTGCGCCAGAGTAACGATAATGCGCTGGCGTAACCCGACGCAAGTGGAAGTGGGTGTGATCATATGTAAATGATGGGCGGAGCCCAGCGCAGAGGCTTACGTTCAGCGCATCATCCACGGAGCATGCACAGTAAGTGAGGCTTCACTCGGCCCCCTGTGCGCATGCTCACAACTTCCGTCGGCACCACTTCACGTGAAACGCCAGCGCAATGTGTTTCTGTTGCGCGTATAAAAGCGCTAGCGGAAACGCCATTCCGGCGCAAAAGTATATCCGTTTCCCCCCACCCCAGGGAAGATACTTTTGCACTGTCATGACTGCTCCCGCTACCCCTAAAGAGAGGAGGAACCTCAACTTTAATGCCCAGGAGGTCTCTGTGGTCATCTCGGCTATGGAGACGTTTAATGATTTCCTCCACGGCAAAAAAAGTAGGAAGACCAGCCGGGAGAGGAAGCAGGGCATCCTGGAGACCATTGCTGCCAGGGTCAATGTGTTGGGGTATTCCACCCGGACTGCTGGGGATATTCAAAAAAAATAAATGATCTGCGACGCAAGGTCCGTGGCAAGGTGGCCACCATTAGGAGCCATGAGAGGGGCACAGGTGGTGGTCAGCCTGACCACAGAGGAGGAGGTGGTCGCCCGCTGCCTGGAGAGGGAGCAATTGGAGGGGGTACCAGGCTATGATTCTGTGGAGGAAGGCTCCAGGACAGGTAAGTGTTTTTTATCCCCTATTTGTTGTTTTGCATGTGGGGGGGGGGAGGGTACATGTGCCAAGTGTGTGGGACCACCAACATGTGTCTGCTTTGTGTCATCCACAGATGACGGAGCTGGGCCATCATCTGTCGGCGGCCAGTCCACCCCATCCCCCCATCGGCACGCAGTGCCTGTGCCCCTGGGTGGTGAAGACACCGAGGTGGAGGAGGAGAGTGCCCACACCACACATGCAGAGGTCGTTGAGGAGGAGCCTGTTGGGGCAGAGCAGGACTTTGTTTTATTGTTAGAGGAATCCTCCTCTTCTGCAGGACCCTCTCAGATCCCCTCCCCCATTATAGGAAGCCCCTCAAGGGCGACTCCATCCCCCCCGGGGACAAACATCTACTGGCCCCAGGAAGGCCACCCATAAGACCAGGGGGGTGTCTGATCTGGTCCAGGACCAGGTGGCGAGGGATCACGCCAGGCAGACCCAGCAAATGGGGGAGATTGCTGGGCACCTGGACAGAGTGGCTGACAGCCTGTGCTCCGTGGCCCAGATGTCTTCAGCAGTGCAGGATGTGAGCTGCAACTGCGCTGCAGTGGTGACCAGCCTGGGGGAGGTGCAGGGTGAGCTAAGGGACCTCACTGCAGCCATCCAGGCAAACAGTGCTGCCATCCGGGACCAGGGGAGGCTGAGTCGGCGGGCCCAGCATTATCAGGTCACCCGGCAGCTCAGGATGCAGGCCCAGCAGCTCAGGGTGCAGGCCCAGACCAGTGCGTACCTCGGCCGGATAGCCATGGCCTTGGAGGGCAGGCAGGCCACACCTGCCAGGAGTGGCCCACCCGGGGATCAGCCACCTCCAGATGCCCCCCCACCCCCACCCACTCCATCCAGGCAGCTGATGAGCCAGAGAGGGGCCGCCAGAAGAAGCCCCCGGCATCCCAGAAAATTTATTTTTTTATTTTTTTGATTGATGCTCAGGACATGAGTTTTTTTTATTTTTTTTTGGGAATGCTCAGGTTATGAGATTTTTATTTTATTATTAATACTCAAGTTATGAGTTATTTTATTTGTGATTATGCTCAGGTTATGAGATTTTTATTTTTTGATACTGCACACGTTGCAGTGTGAATGGTGTGTGAATGTGAGGGGGTGGCACTCCTGACAGTAAGGGGTGTCACCCTCGGCCGTGGTGGTGAACTTAACCCCACGGCTGTATGCATGACGTGTGAAAGGTGTATGAATGGACAGTGACATCATTGGGGCCTTGACGCTGGCGTTGCTGCTCCCAAGTCCTACATGCTGGACTTGGGCTAATCCAATGCGATGTGGATGTGGTGTGTGTGATCTAGGGACATCAGTGGTGTGCATGCATGCATTGTCTGTGTGATTAATATTTGGGTTTAGTGTCCAAAGATGCCTACGGCGAGGACCCTCCTGACTGCTCTTCCATCAGCAGACTGGTTCTCCTCTGGCAGGTGGGGACTGTGTGGGTCGGGGGTCAGGTCATCACGCATGTCAATCTGCAGGCCTTTTCTCATAGCAAAGTTGTGCAGAATGCAACATGCACCGATGATCTGACACACAAAGGTAGGGGAATACAATAGGGTCCCCCCGGACTTATCCAGGCAGCGGAAACGGGACTTCAGGAGCCCAAATGTTTGCTCCACCACTGCACGGGTTTTGATGTGTGCTTCATTGTATTTTCTCTCTCCTCTGGTTTGGGGGTTCCGGAAAGTAGTCATGAGATGGGGTCCCAGTGCATATGCAGAGTCACCTGTAAGGGAAAAGACAGGAGGATGTTAGTCATGCATGTGCCCCTTCTGATGTGCATCACGGGAGGGGATAGTCATGCCTGCCACCCATGTCACTCACCAACCAGCCAGCTGTCCCCATACATGTTCTGCTCGAATTCCGCTGGGATGGGGCTCTGACGGTATATGAAACTGTCATGGCTGGACCCGGGGTGTTTGGCACGGACGTGCCATATGAGGCGTTGGGCATCGGCTATCACCTGTACGTTGATGGAATGCCAATGCTTCCGATTGCGGTATATGTGCTCGGTGGCACTGGGGGGCTGGAGTGCCACATGTGTGCAATCAATGGCCCCCACAGTGCGTGGGAATCTGGCAATGCTGTAGAAATCTGTCATTGCCTTCAGCCGCAGCTCCTCAGTGGTGGGTCTGATGAACTGGTTGGACATGCGTCTGAGGATTGCAGGGACAACCTGGTGCACACATCTGCTTATGGAGGATTGTGACATCCCAGCCACCACTCCACTTGTACGCTGGAATGATCCACTGGCAAGGAAATTAAGTGTTGCCAGTACCTTCACCAGTGGCTGCACTACTTGTGAGCGGTGTGTCTTGCTGGTGATGTCACCCTGCAGGGTTGTGGTTAGTTCAAGTATTGCATCTGGGCTAAATCTGAAGAGGCGATACACCTCCTCATCCCCCATGCCAAAGAGGCTCATGCGCGTGCGGTATATCCTTTCACGTGCCCGCCTACTCCGTTCCGGGGGACCCAGTACTAGTGCTAGGACGCGACTGCCCCTGGCATGTTGGCACACAGAGGTGTTGTCCTTGCAAGTGTGGTTGTTCAGCTTGCTAGTTTCGTCGGTAACGCTGCTGCTGTAGCTGCTCTCCTGCTGACCTGAGGCCGTCTGGAGTAAAGATAAAGCAGCTATTTGTAGAAATAACTTTGCGCCGGGGACGGACGAGATACGCGCGGCGCATGTAGCCGGCGTATGGTGCTAATCTGTTCGCGAATCGGGAAATCTCCCTCATTTGCATATTTGCAAGGGAAATCAATAGGCGCGACTGATGCGCCAAGCGAAATTATGCGCTGACGAGACTCTGGCGTCGGAAAGTTAAGCCGATCGGAAATGGCCCGTTTTCTGTCGCATCTAGTTTGGTGGGTACGGCCACATAGAAACGACGGCGCATCTTCACAGTTACGCGGCGCATATCGAATTACTCCAGCGCAACTCTACCTGAATCTGGCCCTTAGTCTTTAATGGGATGTTATTAATTTATCTACTCATAGCAAAGTATCTGCAAAGAGTGACACCCCCCCCCCCCCAATTGGTTTCCCTGCTCCAGCATTCCCCTGATTCTCCTTCTTCCATTACAGCTGGCACCAACGTTCTCTGTGTTGGCTAGTGTTGGAGCCTACAGAACCTCCTTCGTCATGTGACAGTGCTCAGGCTTAGCAATTGGATGCTAGACCTATCATGTGGTGGAGGTCACATGCTCCCCATACCTAGAAGTACCAATTATTTTGTGTGCCAGCTGAGGTAGAAGTATGAGTGGCAGGGGATAGCTCATAGGTGTGCGCACAGGGTGTGTCGGATGTGCCTGGGCACACCCTAATCACCCCATGTGCATTAGCATTATCCAGGGGTGGCACCAGGTGGTGGATGGGGTGCCGGTGGCCAGTGTAAATGCCCCCATTATATTAAAGGCTAGGTTCAACTGTAGGAACACATTACATCTATACTTAGGATGTAACATAATATGCTTCCAATCAACTATCTCCCACCATCAGAGCCTCCTCCCTGTGACAGCAGGTGGCATTCATGTGAGTTTGAGCTTTGGGGTGCACACCCTAATGCAATAGGCTGCGCACACCTATGGAATAGCTTGAGATGTACTGGCTTTTCACAGACACTCTCATTTTATCTTGAATTGGTAGTGACAGGGTTTCTTTAGAGCTGGACTCAAGGCAAAACACATATTTAAACAATAAGGGGATTGTGCTAACCTTATAATAGGGCCCAAAAGTGAGCAACCTATCTGCAAAGCCTTATATGAGCTATGTGCAATGTGGATATGTGGTTATAAAATAGAAACAAGTTTTTTTCATTGGTATGTGTATATGTACTCAATGTACTTACATTAGACAAACAATCGAACCCCCTGTGCCTTAAATGAATATACTGTGCAAAATATTCCCCCAAATAAACAACAGTGTTGGCTAGTATATATTGCAAATTAAGTTGTGCCTATAGTGGCTACTTCACTTGTTCCAGTGACTATATTACAAGCAAGAAAACCAAAGCATCCAATATCTCAAACACTTGGAAAATAAATATTAAGAAGAATTATCAATAAAAGAAAAAGAAACAACACCAACAGAGAAAGAAAAGTGGAAAACGCTAGGTAGACCCCCTTCTCTTCCTCCATTATAATGAATAGTCCCAGTGAGTGATCAAGTTTTGCTAGAAGTTCCTCATGTGAAAACATAGGTATGCACCCCAAAGCTCAAACACACTCTATCAATCACTCATGATGTTCATTTAGAAAGGGAGAAGGACAGTAAATTACATATTTACTGGCCTCTTCCCCCACTCATCCTAAAACATTCACAGCAACAACTTTTGGGAGAGGAGGGAAGCCTGCAGTGCTGTAGGGGGAAGTAGGGGGAGCCAGGTCAGTAGGGGGAATCTGTTCTGCACAGAGTGATTAGGGTGTGTCTGGGCACACCTGGCACACCCTGTGCGCACGCCTATGTGTGAAACTTACAAGTGCAGCTGTTTTCACCACTTCTGTGATTCCCCCACCATCTTCTGCAATGGCCAACATATTGTCTAAATACAAGATGCATATGTATTGACAGCTGAATTTTGTTGTTCTTTACATATTTACTCCAAATCCATTCAGTAATTTAGCATGAAACGAATCCTGTACTTTGCCTCTGTGCAGGTGTTTCCCATAATAAAGACCAGTCATTGCTGTTTATTCTCCTTGTGCAGAGTGACTGGTCTTGTATCCACCCCCATGTAGTTTTCTGCAGGCAGCCGGTAGCGGGTGGGCCTGTTGGACTCCTCCCACAGCTCTGCTCTCTCCACAGGATGTTTACACCCCAGTGATGATGCCACCATTATTTTTACAACATAATACAGTGCCTTGAAAAGGTATTCATACCCCTTGAAATGTTACACTTTTAGTCATGTTACAATCAAAAACGTAAATGTATTTTATTTGGATTTTATGTGATCGACCAACACAAAGTAGCACATCATTGTGAAGTGGAAGGAAAATGATTTTCAAAATGTAAAAATAATGTATATCGGAAAAGTGTGACGTGCATTTGTATTCAGCCCCCCTGAGTCAATACGCTGTAGAACCACCTTTCGCTGCAATTACAGCTGCAAGTCTTTGTGGGTGTGTCTCTACCAGCTTTGTACATCTGGAGAGTGACATTTTTGCCCATTCTTCTTGGACGGAGAGTGTCTGTGAACAGCAATTTTCAAGACTTGCCACAGATTCTCAATTGGATTTAGGTCTGGACTTTGACTGGGCCATTCTAACACATGAATATGCTTTGATCTAAACCATTTCATTGTAGCTCTGGCTGTATGTTTAGGGTTGTTGTCCTGCTGGAAGGTAAACCCCTGTCTTAGTCTCAAGTCTTTTGCAGACTTTAACAGCTTTTCTTCTAAGATTGCCCTGTGTTTGGCTCCATCTATCTTGCCATCAACATGGCTTCTTGCAAACTGCAAACAGGACTTCTTATGGCTTACTTTCAACAATGAATTTTTTCTTCCATAAAGGCCAGATTTGTGGAGTGCACAACTAATGGTTATCCTGTGGACAGATTCTCTCACCTGAGCTGTGGATCTCTGCAGCTATTTCAGAGTTACAATGGCCCTCTTGGCTGCTTCTCTGATTGATGCTCTCCTTGCCCGGCCTGTCAGTTTAGGTGGACGGCCATGTCTTGGTAGGTTTGTAGTTGTGCCATACTTTTTCCATCTTCAGATGATGGATTAACAGTGCTTTGTGAGCGGATAAAAGCTTGGGATATTTTGTATAACCTAACCCTGCTTTAAATTTCACAGCTTTATCCCTTACCTGGCTGTTATGTTCCTTGGCCTTCATGATGCTATTTGTTCACTAAGGTTTTTTAACAAACCTCTGAGAACTTCACAGAACAGCTGTATTTATACTGAGAATAAATTACACACAAAGGAGGACTCTATTTACCAATTAGGTGACTTCTGAAGGCAATTGGTTCCACTAGATTCCCCACATCCAATTCGCAATAACAAGAGATTTTGACCGGTTCTCTATGGAGCCAGTTCACATATCTCCACAGCAGGTCCGGTGTATTTCGCACAAAAAAGTTGCGTGTCTTTTGGTCCGTTTCAGGTTTGAATTTAGACCAAAATTCGGGGGCTGTAATCGTACCTAAAACGGTGAACCAGGACGCACCGGACCCCTGCTGTGAGAAAGATGTGGTGATGGTGGGGGCTGAATACAAATGCACTCCACACTTTTCAGATATTTATTTGTAAAAAAAATTGAAAATCATCTATAATTTTTCCCCTTTCACTTCACAATAATGTGCCGCTTTGTGTTGGTCTATCACATAAAATCCCAATAAAATTATTAAAATTTTTGTTTGTAACATGACAAAATTAGAAAAATTTCAAGGGGTATGAATTCTTATTCAAGGCACTGTATCTGGGCTTGCAAAGACATTTGGTGCACACAAAGTGGATATACATGTTTTGACTATTGAGGAAGATATTTAAATTATTTGTTTTTGTCCCTGGAGTTATGTGACATTGACATAACAGTAAATTATGTATTGATCCCAATACAAGTATACAGTATGTGCAGCTAGAGAAAATCAGCTAGGCAACATTTTCAGAGCAACTGTTAAATGAATTCTTACAAATTATTATTTTTCTAAATAAAATGGAGGAATCGGTAGCCAGGGGAGATTTATGACAACATCCACTTCCAGGTGGCTTAGATAAGGATCTCTACACTTAAATCCTTGTGCTTAAAATAGTTTTAAAACAACACGTAAATTGGGTCTATGTCACATTAGGCGAGAGACAGAAAGCAAGTATTTGCTAGCCACAATTAATAATTTCAAGTCTTCTGGCCAAGCACTTTACTAGTTGAAAAAATATTAGTGCTCGCCTTTTAGAAATGAAGAAGTAATCATCATTACTCACTTTTCTTTCCTATTTGTTCTATAAAAGTGGATCCAGCTGTATTGACTGCTATTTTCTGCTAATGTGAGCAGTTAGCTCAAGAAACTAGATCATTACAAAACTGCAGACAATGAAATGAAACCTGAGCATGGATTAATGTTCTTGAATCTTAGTCTTTCATGGACTGAGCGGTGACAACAACCAGAAAAGCACTTGATTGTGTGTGTTTCATCCATACGAATGGCTTAAAAAAATAAAATAAAAAATAATAATAATAATAATAATAATAATATTTAAAATTAAATGCACAGTAGTTTTAAAAGTAAGCAAAAATATAATTAAAGAAGAACTGTAGCTAAACTTTTTCTTGTTTTGGTAGATGACAGAGGACTTAAAACTGCTGTCAAGAGTGAAGGGAAACCAACACTTTTACAGTTTTCACTGTCACATAAGTAGAGGGGGATATACTGTATATTAAGAGGGATGCCTGTGAAAACTCGAAAATGTGGGCTTTCCAAATACTTTGAGTAGATTTGCACTCACTTTATTCATGCCTGTCAATAAATACCTGCCAATGGAATACAGGCTTCTTGATGACTGGGTGGTCTTCAAAAAGAATCTTGCTTTTAAAATTGCTGGGATAATAATAGCCAGTAAATGGAAGAAAACAGAAATCCCAACAAAAGCAGAATAGGATATGTGAAATTAACTAAATACAGTATTCGGGAAAAAAGATAAGGCTAGAAGGATATGTAAAAAATCAATTACCCCAAAATGTGGCAACAATGGGATGAATTCCGGCTATCTGTAAACGTAATAACATTTTTATAGGTGTAAAACAGTAATGAGGAGGAGGAGCGAGGAGAGGAGGGAAGGAATGGAGGTAAGGGAGGTAAGGGTGGGGAGGGGAGGGGCAGGAAAGGAAAGAGAAAGGAAAATATATTTTTTTTATATATATATTTTATGTGAATGAATGGATGAGATGGAGTGTGAATGACATATAGATGACATTTTTTTTTTTTTTAAAGTGTATTTTGTGCGTGTACTCGAGAGAGGAGCCGGACTGCAGGAGTTTGGGAGTAGGCAGACCTCCCCCAGAGGCAATCTGCCATCTTTCTCCATGCCCCGGGTGGCAATGGCGGGTGTGAGGGGGTCCTCTACCTGCTCCGCTTTGAAGCCCAACAGGGCAGGGGGACTCCCCTATGAAGGAGTGAGAGGATCTAGCCCGCTCAGCCAGCCCCATTAGTCCTTTGCCTCTTTTTTTAGAGACCGTGTGGCCAAAGTTGGTGCATGTTAACCCAAATCTGAGTGCGTGTAAGTGTGGTGGTTTTGTGGGAGGGCGTACTAAGCGCAGGCTTACCTCGCATAGCACATCCACCGGGAGCCGGGCTGAGACCACCAAACTCAATTCACATGCAGCCGAGACCGGGATCCGAACCCTTGGCTGCAGAGGTGAACGGCTTGTCAGCGCAGTGCCAATCGCACTGAAGAAGAGAAGAATTAAAAGTGAAATAGAAGAATATTGATCCCTAAGATGCAAAATATGTCCCTGTCTCAGTTAATTTGGAAAATGTTTATAAAAGTAGATGATTTTATTGTGTGATTTGCACTGTATAAACATTGAAACAATTAATAAAAAGATCTTGAAAACAAACAAAATTGCTGGGATATATGGAGCAAGAGCCTCCACCTCCGGTAACACCACTGTGCTAATAAACAATTACTCTACCTTCCTTTTAAGGATATCCTTTTGGTTGACTTGGATGAACTTGCTGTATAATACTCTGAGTTATATCATCCCCCTAAAAAACAACAACATGGTTTTAATCTTTTAATTAATAATAATAAAAATAATATATTTATAGTGTGTTTTTTCTAAGGAGTCAAAATATTTATTTGATGTTGGGATTGTCAAAGAGAACATTTGTCAGGCTCCACCTTCTCTGCCGATTAAAAATATAATGCTCCAGTTTCTAACGGGATTATTTAACAGTGAGCTGAATACTGGCACTAATGATACCCCAGTGGGCAACCGGATAGTGCCTGGATCAACAATCTTTGGAACAACACAAGACTGCTCCTGATCAGTCTTATTATGTCATCAAATACTACGAAGGACCAGTGACTACCTCTCTGGTAAATTATTTTCTTAGAAACGGGAGCATGATATTCTTCATCGACAGGAAAGATAAGGGAAACGTGCTTGGTAAAGCCTTCTCTTCAACAATCCCAACACAAATTGTATAAGTTGAGTCCCTGTGGAGAAAAGTGTTAGGGAAATATTATTATTAATATTCATTACAAATCGTAAAAGTACTGTATGTTATTTTTATTTCAATGGGAGGATATAACTTAGAGTGATACTTACCTTATAAGAGAAGTATGGTCAAAGCATCAAATCATTCTCTGTAGCGATTACCTTTTGTACCACCCCCCTCCCTTTAGAACGTAAGCTCTACGAATAGGGCCCTCCTGTACCCTCTGTATTTAACTGGACAGTAATTGGGCTGTCTCACCTCTACATTGTAAAGCGTTGCGTAAACTGTTGACGCTAAATAAATCGTGTATTATAATAATAATAATAATAATAATAATTTCTGTACTCCTGTAACCCAGATTCAGCCCACAGCAGGCTAACGTTCACTGTCTTCTGATGTCACAGAACAAGTCCAAGCTGTACAAGTATCACAAAATTAAGGTCGGGATCAACCCAGATGCCACTGAGAGCCTGAGACTGATCCTTTCCCCTCCACATCCCAGCACTCCAGTAAAAACTGGAGAGACAGAGCAGAAATTAGTGTCTGACAGGCACCACTCTCTGTTTAGAGTTAACTGAGTTCTCGATCTTAGAGCCAACGATGGACAGCTGCAGGCCCAGACCAAAGCTACCGCCATATAGGTGAATACAGTATGTATGCTTATTTAATTGATTTACAACACTTCTCCTTTAACTCATGGTCCTGCACTCCACAACGGTTCCAGGAGTGACATATAATTACACAGTTGCATAGTTAATCAAATTGAAAAAAACACAACAAGTCCATTCAATTCAACTAAAAGAAAAAAAATAAATAAATAGAAAACCCCCATAATCAGAATCCTAATACCACAGTTGATCCAGAAAAAGACAAACCCCCATAAATCATGGACTAATTTGCTTTCTAATACCCCAGAAGAAGACTGGATATTCACTGTTTCAACACTCTCAGGACGAAGACAAGACTGGCCCTGATTAGTTTTATTGCTGCCTCTCTCGCTGATGTCATCTTATACCACGTAAGACACTTCTCTCTTACATAATCCCTTTAGAAACTGGAGAATTATATTCTTCATCAGCAGAGAAGGTGGGGCAAATGTAATTTTTGTAGATCTTGCCAAAATTCTGGTTGGATAAGTATCAGTGCACAACATGCTGGCCATATGCTAAGCCCAATGGAGTGAATAACGACCTCATTCTGATGCCACCCAATAATAACAGTAAAATATTCAATTCATCATGAGAGCCAGGGGCCACCAAAAAACCCTATACAGATTTAAAAAAAAGTAATACAGTAGTAGTAAAGAAAATCAGAAATATGTAGTTACATTTTAAGTAGCTTTTGATTCATGGGATACTAAACAACTAACACCCAAATAATTTACCAGTCCACTTACCAGGCTTATGCTATGTCTCTATGTCCTCAGATTGCCCCACCGAAAAATTAGGATCCGGTCACAAAAAACACCAGGAGTATCAGATCCATAATGAAATAACCATTGCAAAGCCACGAGGAAATGTTATTTTTAGACCCACGTTTTGTGGTGGGCTGAAGACGAATGTACTTTTCTGCTGTGCAATAATCTAATAATAAAACAGCATATTTACCCACCGCTGGGAATAGTTTCTTCAGGAGTCCTCTGTGTAGCGTTGGAGATCTCTGTAAGAGTTGGTTATGAGAGCAGTAAATTTATAATCTGGATAGGAATCTGGCTCCCAAAATGTTTCTGGCAAATATTAAAATAGTATATAACATATTTAAGACTGGCGTGCCAGGCACATCAATAGGAAGATATGTCTAATATATTCCTGTATGTTTTCCTTGCAGCTGAAAGTTGAACCCGGATTCCTTCATATATTTTTACACCGGTTTCTTTATTTTGGGAAAAGATCAGAAAACTTCATTAACAGTAATATTATTACGGTTCAGTGGTAAAACAATAACTGTACTATTTTTAAGGACATTTTTGGTAAAAGGCATAAAATCTTCTCAGAAACTAGTAGTATTTTTCAGATCAAAGGGTAACTATCAGCAGAGGCGTAACTACAGATCATGGGGCCCAATATCAACATTTTGATGGGGGCTCCCAGGGGGCCACTTTTTGGTGCACCTGGCAATGTCAACTTGTTTATTGCTGTTATTATTTCTAATATACAGTATGGCTAAAGATTGGCAAACCCAACTCAAATGTATTCCATTTACTACTGAATCATATTCAGTCATTGTTTGAGTATTCAGGAGCCGCAGGTTCTGCCAGGTAATGAGTACAACAGCTGTCAGGGAAGATTCTTTCCTCTGTTTAGCGTAGATGGAGAAATCTTTGCATGTATGACTAGCTTAAAACAAGGAAATTTAGCAAGGGAGCTGTTGACATAATACATACACTGCTAGGGACCTGTACTCTGGATAGAATTTGCCAGATTTACCATTATTAAATGATATATGGACAATAGAATAGCTGGTAATCTGTACCCGTTTATCACATTTGCATTAATTTATTTCAGACAGGGTATACCTGATGCAGCCACCCTGTGAAAGACAAAAACAGAACATTTCATAGCTCAACTCACCAACCAATCTGCTGACTAACTGAATTAACCTGTCCAACAGTCTGCGTTAAAAACAGGGATTTAGTTAGCACGCAATTGCAAGCGCATGCATAAGCTGTAAGGCCTCTTCACCGCACCCTGTGTATGCTTGCAGTCATAACGCTACTGAATTTATAAGCATCTCCACAGTGGGAGCACATGCATACTAACGGATAGATGAGGGGCAGGTGGGCCTAGAGGTAGCCCAATTCTCCTTAAAGGAACCGGAGCACACTGGACACCAAGCACGTAGCACAATGGCAACAAAGGTGCCCAGTGTGTTCCCTGTCCTAAACAGGGACTACTTGTCAAATTGTGTTCTTCTGGGTGGTAGAAACCCTGGGCAATTTATAGTCTACTTGGGTTTTCCCCTAAATTCAGTAGAGCTATGGCTTCCCCCTTCTATCAGCAGGTGGCACTGTCATCTCTGGTCTGGGAGCCTGGCTGAGAAGAGGAGAGGAATGGATGATGTCTAAGTACCAGAGGTCATTTTGCCAAATGTAGTCCTGGGTGAGGAGCTTGTTTAGAGTAGGAATGAGCCAAACACCCACGCGTTCACATCGCACCAGAACCGTCGAACAGACCGACCATTCGCGCAAACATTTAGAACCCCATTGAAGTCTATGGGACTCAAACGTTCGAATTCAAAAACAATCATTTTAAAGACCAATATTCAAGTTATTGTTGGAAAACGTCTTTGAGAACCCGGGTCTTGCCCCAGGGAACATCTATCAATGAAAAAAAGTTTAAAAAATTGTTGTTTTTTCAGGAGCAGGACTCCTGAAAAAATGAACGTTTTTAAAACTTTTTTTTCCATTAATACATGTTAAATAGTTTGTGTGAAAGTTAAAGCGTCTACAAACTATGGAACTAGGGAACCAGCTCGCTCGAGACCGATAGATGAGTGACAGATAGACAGTGAAAGATTGTTTCTGGGGATATACATGTCATAGAATGTCCATACTTCTGTTAATACCTGTACTCGTCGCTGTTATGTGCTCTACATGGAATGTCTGTATGCAATTTATTATGACTGTATGTTGATGGTCCGTGTGGACTGGTTTCCTTTTCTGATGATAAATTAAAAAAAAACAAAAAAAAAAACTATGGTATTTACTGGAATTTATTCAGCTATAAATGCTACTGATAATGGGCAGTGATCAGTGACTTATGGTGAGACTGTGAAAAGTGCCAGGCAATCTGGTGCGAACGGACACTGGCTGGGAGGGTCACTAACAGACACTGATCCCGCTAGTGACACTAATACAGTGATCAGTGATAATACTGTACACTGTACATTGTACCAATGACACTGGCTGGGAAGCAGTTAACATCAAAGGGCAATCAAGAGATTAACGGTATGCCACCAAACCAAGAACTACACCACAATATATTGGTAAGTCCTGGTGCCTGGCTGTGCCACTCGCTTGCAGTATACAGTGGGGATCGAAAGTTTGGGCACCCCGGGTAAAAATTTGTATTAATGTGCATAACGAAGCCAAGGAAAGATGGAAAAATCTTCAAAAGGCATCAAATTAGACATTCTTATAATATGTCAAAAAAGTTATATTTTATTTCCATCATCTACACTTTTAAAATTACAGAAAACAAAAAAATGGAGTCTGAAAAAGTTTGGGCACCCTGCAGAGTTAATATCTTGTACTGCCCCCTTTGGCAAGTATCACAGCTAGTAAACGCTTTTTGTAGCCAGCCAAGAGTCTTTCAATCCTTGTTTGAGGTATCTTTGCCCATTCTTCCTTACAAAAGTCTTCCAGTTCTTTAAGATCTCTGGACTGTCACGCACTGCTCTTTTAAGGTTTATCCATAGATTTTCAATTATGTTGTGGTCAGGAGATTGTGAAGGCCATGGCAAAACCTTCAGTTTACGCCTCTTGATGTAATCCCCTGTGGATTTTGAGGTGTGTTTAGGATCATTATCCATTTGTAGAAGCCATCCTCTCTTTAACTTTAGCTTTTTCACAGATGGCATCGAGTTACCATCTTGTTGACAAAATTTGACAAAATTTGTTGACATTTTATTGAATCCATTTTTCCTTCTACTCGTGAAATGTTCCCTGTGCCACTGGCTGCAATAAAACCCCAGAGCATGATTGATCCACCCCCATGCTTAACAGTTGGACAGAGGTTCTTTTCATTAAATTCTGTGCCCTTTCTTCTCCAAACGTACCTTTGCTCATTCCGGTCAAAAGGTTCTATTTTAACCTCATCGGTCCACAGAACTTGTTTCCAAAATGCATCAGGCTTGTCTATATGTTCATTTGCAAAGTTCAAACGCTGATTCTTGGGGTGAGTACGTAGAAGAGGTTTTCTTCTGATGACTCTTTCATGAATACCATATTTGTACAAGTTACTCTTTATAGTGGAATAGTGTACCACAACTCCAGTGTCTGCCAGATCTTTCTGGAGGCATCGTATAGTCAAACATGGGTTTTGAATTGCTTTTCTCACAGTCCTGCGAGCTGTTCTGTCTGATATTTTTCTTGGTCTTCCAGATCTTGCTTTAACTTTCACTGTTCCTGATGACTGCCGAACATAGGATATTGACATCTGAAAACGCTTTGCTATCTTCTGATAGCCTTCTCCAGCTTTGTGAGCATCAACTATTTTCAGTTTTCTAGACAACTGCTTAGAAGAACCCATGGTGCTGATTGTTGGGGCAAGTTTAGATGAGTCTGGGCATTTAAAACCTTTGAGATTGAAATCACCTGGTCTTCCCAGATAATGAGAACAATCAATGACACTGGCAGGTCTAGCTTTGCAAAGGGGGCAGTGCATGCTATAAATTCAGCAGGGTGCCCAAATTTTTGCAGACGCCATTTTTTTGTTTTCTGTAATTATGAAAGTGTAAATGATGGAAATAAAATCTAACTTTTTTTGACATATTATAAGAATGTCTAATCTGTAATTTGATGCCTTTTGGAGATCTTTCCATCTTTCCTTGGCTTCGTTATGCACATTAATACAAATTTTTACCTGGGGTGCCCAAACTTTCGTTCCCCACTGTATCTATTGCAAGCAGGCAGCAAGTGGTTAGAATGTATATGCCATACGTGTGGGATCCCCACAGAGGCTGGAAACCGCTGTAGTATTCTTCGCAACTACAGTGATCTTGACCAGCTTATGGGTCCTGTGACAAGAGGCTGCCCTGCTACATTGTGAACACAGGACACTGCTATTCAGAGAAGACTTTGAATTTTTGCAAAGAATACATCATTATGTCACACTCCACATTGTCCAATCAGAGAATACTTTGCAATCACTGCGAAAATTCAAAGTGTTCCCTTAATTGCGATCGTGTCTAAGCGAGCAACCTTCTGTGTTCATAATGCAGTAGACATGTGCAACTTGTTTTGATCCGAATGTAAATTCAGACAAATGTTTGGTTATTCAGAGATTCAGATGTATCCGAATCTCTGAAAGAAATAGTAATGAATTTTGTTTAAATTTATTTAATTCTGTTTCATTATCCGTTTTCAAATGAGATCGTTCGAAAAATAATTGATTGATTAGAATTTCTGTGTGAAGAATAGCTGCTTTTTTAGGAGCGGGCCGGGAAGCCAGCCACCACGTCCTTAACAATGGTTGACTCATCAGCTGTCAGCGGACCCCACTGAGAGCTGAAATGTAAACTAAAGAATGGTGGCAATAGAAAATTCAGAGAAATTTATACCAGGCTCTGGTATAGGTCTAGGTATGTCTGGCATGGATTTTAAGGAGAACCCCACACCAAAATAAAAATAAAAACAGATCCTTACCAGACCCTTATGCGAGCATGCAGCCGAGGCCATACCAAGCCACAAGCCCTCAAAAATGGTGGGGGAGTGCTTTGGGGCAGGGTAGCTTATAGGAATCTGGATGCCCCCTTTAATAAGGGGGCCCCCAGATTCCAGCCCCCCATGTGAATTTCATGACTCTGCCTTACAGCTACTTAAGAAATGTCAGATGATGCAGCAGGCAGTTAGACGGGGCCGGACATTTTCTTTCTTTTTTCGGGGTCTGCTGGTGCAATGGCCATCATGATTGGAGATAGATCTACAATGGGGGGCTTTTTTTTAAATATAGGAATTGTCAAAATCTTGTGTTGTGTCTTCACTCACTTTTTTTATTTTTTTTTCCAAATGTTTTTATTGAAAGTTTTAGGCAAACAAAAAAAATAAAATAAAAAAAAACATGTACAAACAAAAAGATAAACAAGACACACATAGCTCAACATCATACAGTGTTTGGGGTAAAATTGCTCACAGAACACAGTGGTAACTGCAGTGCATGCAAGCTGAGTAATTTAACATATAAAGTAAATGATTGATATTTCAAGGGGGAATAAGGGGGAAAATCGAGGTATCCACTCAACAACCGTGCCTTAACCAGCAGTTTTTGCCTCCTCCAGCCAAACCCGCCAGACCTTCTCATATTTTCGCGGGCACCCTCGGTTAGCATATGTGTCTCTATACAGCGGAAGGCTGGTGTTCACCAGTCGCCTCCACTGCATCAGAGAGGGGGGCGTAGATTTTTTCCAGTGCATGGCAATGTTTTTGCGAGCGTAGAAGAGCAATAAGCTAACTAGAGTGCGTTTCGCTGAAGTGGGGACAACATTCTCTATTATCCCTAAAAGACAAATCTCCATGCTCAGAGGCAATTGCGTCTCCGCAATTTTGTTAGTCGTTTCCATCACTGCCTCCCAGTAGTGCACCACCTCCGGGCACCGCCAGAAAATGTGGGCGAAATCTCCGGGGGAGGTGCCGCACCTCCAACACTCCTGGGAGTGCGAGGGGTTCATCCTGTGCAGCCTGTGCGGGGTGAAATATGCCCTGTGTACAATTTTAAATTGAACCAGCCTATCTCGGATTGATACCAGAGTAGTGAAGGGGAGGTCCCATATCTCGTCCCAATCGTCCGTGTCTAGGGTAGGAATGTCACTCTGCCACCTGGAGCGTAACCCAGCAAGGGGAGGAAGGGACACCAGGAGTAGATAGGAGTAATGACGCGAGGTGGGTTTAACATCACAGTCAAATCTAAGCGTCCTCTCTAGCTCCGATTGAGCCACGACGCAGGATGAGAGCGGAAACTGGGCTGAAAAAGCATGCGACAGCTGAAGATATCTGAAAAGGTAGTAGGAGGGTATATTAAACTCAGACGAGAGCTCTGCGAAGGGCTTCGTCTTCACTCACTTTTTAAACTTTTTTGGTGAATGGGTAAGGGTACTATGTATCCCCTACTTATTCACATAGGGGGGATTTCTTAAAGGGGACTTCCAGATTCCGATAAGCCCCCCGCCCGCAACCACTGCCCAAGGTCCATCAACAGGGGAATAAGATGAGAACAATATAAATCACGCTACCTCTAAACCAGAGGGATAATGTGTTTTGAGGGGCAGAGCTCCCCCTGCCCCAAAGCACCCATCCCATGTTGAGGGCATGTGGCCTGGTATGACTTGGGGGGGGGCTCTCAATCTCCCCTTCCCTTTCCTGACCTGCCGGGCTGCATATTCGGATAAGAATCTGGTATGAAATTTGGGGGGCCCCATGGCATTTAAAAAAAAAAAATAGGCCTGGGGGGAGGACCACACGTTTTTTCAGAATTTTCTATTGTCGGTATTTCTTCGTTTACATTTCTGCTCTCACCTGGGAAGCTCTCTGACAGCTGATGAGTCATCGGTTGTTAAGGATGCGGCTTCCTGGCCTGCTCCTTAACAACCAGTTATTCAACCAGCTTCACACACAATTCAAATCACTCAATCATTTTTTGACCAATACAAATTTTGAATCGTTACGAAAATTTGGAATTAAAGTGGTAGTATACTCTAAGCCTATGTATGGTGTAGGAGATATTCCCCTCGCAATGCGCCGCTGATTGCAGAGGCGCATGCGCAAGGGGGGATCCACGGTGAAAGGACTGGCAGCCGCCGAACCTTGCCGAATTGAAATCTCCTGCACGCACGCGCAGGAGAGACGTCATCGCCGCTCCAGCCAATTACAGCGCTGGAGCGGCGATACCCAGAAGACACGCCGGAGCAAAATGACATCTCGCTCGGTGTGGACCAGGTAAGTTATTTTCACTTTGTTCCGAGGTAAGTATTTCATAATGAGCTAGTATGCAGTGCATATGCAGTGCATACTAGCTCATTATGGCTTTTCCCTTGCAGGTGTAAAAAAAAAAAAAAAAAGGTTATGCGGGTATACAACCGCTTTAAAGGAATTAATAAAGGAAACTAAATTAAACAAAACAAATTAAACAAATTTCAAAACGAATCAACAAAATGAAATTAGTAACATAACGAATCTATCTAAAGTGAAACAAATGTTTCCTTTCTGCACATGTCTATATTGCAGCAGGGCATTTGCTCGGCACAAGACCCTGAAGCTAGTGGAGACCACTGTAATAGCGATGCCTACTACAGTGATTTCTAGTTTAAACAGGGATCACACAGATATGGCACATACGTATACAATGGGCCAAGCAAATTGTCATATCTTGAGAGAGCAACTGCAGTCTGCTCACATAATTTGTGATAAAAACATCTTTGCCATTCTGAAGCCTCCCTCCAACCACTTTGCATATTTTTTTATATATTCGTTGATTCTGTACTTGCCAAATATGCTGCAGAAATCTCCCTCCACTGAGTCTGGCTGCAGCCATTTTAACTGTGGGCAGCTGAAGCTGCTGCTTGTTCACTTCCTGGATTTACACAGACACACAGAGGCACACCTCCAGCTCTGCAGCTCACATTGGCCCTACTATGACTCATCCCCCTCCCTTCCTGGCAAACTCTCACAAGATTGAGAGAGAGAGAGCTGTGCATGATGTCATAAGCCTAGGCTTTTTACCAGACAAGAAACAGGAAGTGGACTGTATAAGGTCTTTACTGGCAGAAAAAAATGTATAAAGTACAAGGTACAATACAATACAATACAATACAATACAATGTACAAGGGCTGAAGATTTAGATGGAAAATTTAAAAAATTACTGAAGCTTGCGCTTTAACTCTTAGGGAGTATCTCACCAAAAATGAAAGTGCAGGCAATTTCTGGGAAGCTCTTTATGCCAACTATGAACAGGACACCTCCAGGTTGTCATACTGCATTACATTTTTTTAGGCAGTTTTAGAAAACTATAGCGGCTTCAGAATAAAATGAAAAGATAGGGCCAGATTCACAGAGTGATTACGCCGGCGTAACAGGAGATGCGCGGCGTAAGTCTAAATTTGCGCATGCGTTTCGATACTCCGCATCCCCAAAACGAGATACGCAAGAAATCTATTTTTTTTTGTCCAGCGTAATTTCGTTAGACAGGCGCATCCGTCCGCGCAAAACTGATTTGCTATTCAAATATGCTAATGAGGGAGTTACGGGGATCCACAAAAGAACATTGGTGCAGCGCAGGCTACGCGCTGTGCGCAACAGCTGAACGGCCTATCTAAAATTAGACCATATAAAAGGTGGTCTAAAATTAGACAATTCGTCTACATGTCAGAGAAAGCAACACCGTTAGTGAGGAGCAGAGCAGTCACACGTGTTGCCCTACAATCTCTATGCCAACATGCCAGGGACATCCTCGCTCATAGCTATACTACTGACTTTAGACGAACAAAGAAGGAGGAGGGCACAGAGGAGGGCACGGGAGAGGATATACCGCACCCACATAGACCTCTTTGGCATGAGTGATTCTGAGGTGTATCGCATCTTCAAATTCACCCCTCATGCCATCCTGGAATTAACCATAACCTTGCAGGAGGACATCACCAGCCCAACACACCGCTCACATGCAGTGCAGCCACTGGTCAAGGTCATGGCAACACTCCATTTCCTTGCCACTGGCTCTTTTAAAAAAACAAGTGGAGTGGTGGCTGGGATGGCACAATCCTCCGTGAGCAGATGTGTGCACCAGGTTGTCCCTGCAATCCTCAGACGCATGGCCAACCAAATCATCAAACCCACCACTGAGGAGCTGCGGCTGAAGGCAATGACAGATTTCTACAGAATTGCTAGATTCCCACGCACCGTGGGGGCCATTGATTGCACACATGTGGCACTCCAGCCCCCCCATGAGATAGAGCACATATACCGCAATCGGAAGCATTGGCATTCCATCAACGTACAGGTGATAGTCAATGCCCAAGGCCTCATATGGCACGTCCGTGCCAAACACCCCGGATCCAGCCATGACAGCTACATCTACAAGCAGAGCCCCATCCGAATGGAATTCGAACAGAACGTGTATGGGGACAGCTGGCTGGTTGGTGAGTGACATGGGTGGCAGGCATGACTGTCCCCCCCCATGATGCACACATCACAAGGGGCAAATGCATGACTAACATCTCCCTTTGTTTTTCCTTACAGGTGACTCTGCATATGCACTGGGACCCCATCTCATGACTCCTATCCGGAACCCCCAAACCCCAGGAGAGGAAAGATACAATGAAGCCCACGCCGAAACACGCACCTTTGGCCTCCTGAAGTCACGTTTCCGATGCCTGGATAAGTCTGGGGGGACCCTGTTGTATTCCCCCAACTTCGTGTGCCAGATCATTGGTGTATGTTGCATTCTGCACAACTTTGCAGTGAGAAAGGGCCTGCAGATTGACCTACGTGATGACCTGACCCCTGAACCAGACAATCCCCCCCTAACCGAGGTTACCCTGTCTTCTGAGGGAAGAGCAGCCAGGAGACAGCTCACATTAGGCATCTTTGCACGTTAAACACACACATTAATCATGGCACAATGAGAATGCATGCATGCACACCACTGTGGTCCCTAGCACAGACACATCACATCACATCCTCACCTAATTGGATTAGCACAAGCCCACCATGCTGGGCTTGTGAGCAGAAACGCCACGCCACGGCTCCAATTATGTCACTGTACATTCATACACCATTCACACGGACCTGGGAATCACTTCTCCCTGGTCCTTGGGAACCCTTCTCCACCAAAACTGAGGTTGACACCCCTTTGCCGGCAGGAATATCACCCCTACATTCCAAAAACATTCACATCACAAAAAAAAAAAAAATTGTCCAGCAAAAAACAAAAAAAAACAAATTAATGCCGTTGGCGTGAGCCACGCCTGGGACGCCCACGGCCACGGCCCCGGCTCCTCAGGGGAGACTCATGGGGAGGGGGGGGTTCCTCCGGGGAAGGAGGAGCAGCCCCTGGTCTCTGCCCACCTGGCGGCCTGCCCTCCAAGGCCACTGCAATTCTGTTCAGGCCAGCACCTAGTGTTGCCGTGTTGGCCTGGATAGCCTGGGTAAGGGCCCTCACATCCTGCCCAACGTCTGCTGTTGTAGTCTGCAGTGCGTTTAGGCAGTTTGTAAGAGCCCGGGAGTGGCAGTCCAGGTCCCCAAGCGTATCCTTTATGGAGGACAGGCTCTCCTCCATCCGCCCCAAGGTCTGGCTGACCTGTCCCAGATGGCGGGTCTAAAGGGCCTGGTCCCTTCTCAGATTGGTGGGCAGAAGCTCGGCCACCGAGGACTCCGGCCTTGTCGGGGGGTCCTCATCAGGCTGTTGTCCCTGGGATGGTGCGGTCAGCCCAGATGGCCCAGCACCCTCCTGCTCATCTGTGGATGACACAAAACATTCACAGGTTGGAGGATCCACACACTTGCCACATATTCCCTTTCACCCCCTCCCCCACACATGCTACACACCTGATAGGGAAAACAAACCTTACCTGGCATCACGCCTTCATGACTTGAGTCATAGCCGGGCAGGCCCTCCACCTGTTGTCTATGAAAGGTCTGGGCCACCGCACGCTCCTCCGCTGTCAGCCTAACAGGGCATGGTGGGCCCCCTGATGTGCCCCTGGGATGGGCTAACATTTTGGCCAGCTTCTTTCTGACCAGACGCCGGAGGTCATTGATCTTCTTTTCAATCCCCGACCGTGTCTGTGTCTCCCCCCCCCCCGATGCATTCACCTCGTCAGTAATGTTCTGCAAGATATCACGCCTCCTGGCCGGGGTGGTGTTGGCACTCTCCGGGCCGTGGAGGAAACGCCCATATTGGAAAATGGCCTGGGCAAGATATTTTTTTTCCCCCAAAGTAAAATTTAATTTCCTCTTTCTCTCCGTCATACTCATCCAAAAACTCTCTCCCAAACAGTCAGCAAAAATCACTCACAAAAACAAGCAGGAAAAATCACTCACAAAAACAAGCAGGAAAAATCACTCACAAAAACAAGCAGGAAAAATCAAGCAAGAAAACAAACGAACAAAAAACTATCAACCAAAAAATCTCACAAGCAGTCACCAAAAATCACTTACAAATATCTTCTAACAAACACTAGATCACACAGTCCACAAATATCACAAAGACAAACCACAACGCAACGAACAACAGAACAAAAGCACCTTGCTGTATAGGGAGGGATACAAAGGGATGTACTTTTGCAAAGGAAGTGCTTTTGTGTCTGTCTATTTATGCTGTCTGCGTAGTTCATGATTTTGCCCTAGTCAATAAATTACGCAATGCTCTATTATTTTTTTCTAATGAAAGCGGAAATCCCACTTAAATGCAGTTCCAATATTAACCCCTAGAGGCATCATTTTATACTTTCTCAGTGCTTGCTGCACATCTAACACTTATTTGAATTTGTTGAAATCTTGACAGGTTAAGCAAATAACAGAATTGGTTGGAATGAAAGATTTTTTTTAAAGAAAACCACATTAAGATTTCCAATAGATTTAGGAGTCTCTCAGAGACTTGCCATCACCATGTGCAGATACGCACGGTGAGGGGGTAATGTAACCCTTGAAGTGCAAAGCACACAGAAAACTTAAGGTCAGGAGTTCAATTGCACACACATGTTGCATTACATAAAATTGAACTGTGAAAAAATAAACATGAGTCATCCGATTTCCACCGAGGATTTCGATGTCTAATCCAAACTAAGTACATGCTTTGTAGCGTGTGATTTGTTGAAACACTTCAATCGTTTTCCCATTGTAAATAAACATTAATCAGCTCTATACGTTAAGATCAAAATATGAAATTTTGCAACCTACAGCTTTGGCTGATCTGAATATAGAGCACACTTACAAGTCACATTACATGTTCGATTACACACACAATCTAAGCTGGTTAGAGTTTAATAGGAACAAGGAGGAGGACATGCTCATTGCATTGGGAATTCGGGAAACAACAGAGGAGCACAGTGCATCTCAGTCACTATATATTTGCTTATTTCTGTAACGTAAAAAATAAAAACATAAAATAATGAGGTTGATGGGCCGCCATTTTTTGGCAGAAGAACAGGTCCGGGATAATTGAAAGCAGCTCTTGAAGCGGTATTAAACCCAAAACAAAAAATGGATTATATCGCAACTTACCAAACATTAAATGTGGTGGCTGCATCACTTTTCTTTGACTTATTCCTTATGTTTTCACCTGGTGATCTGGCCAGTCATGGTATTATATTATTATTATTATTATACATGATTTATATTAGGGGTGCTCATCTTCACTGGTCTCACGATTTCGATTTGATTACGATTATCTTGTTAGATTCGATTCCGTGATGCATCACGATGCATCACAATTACAGATGAGCTCCCACTTCCACTTGGGCCGCCTAGGCGTCCCTTCCTCCCTGCCCTTCTTGCCTGGCTATGCAGGACAGCGCAGTGAGACATGTGCACCCGGCTGCAAAAATGCAATCTGTCACAGCCGGATGCCTACAGTAGTATTGCCAGTGCCGTGGACAGGCGGGGGAGAGAATAGTGGGTTTGGGTGGCCACGTCGCTGGATTGTGGGACAGGGGAGTGTCCTTCTGCGCACACTTGTGGAATAGCGGCAAACTACGTTACCTCAAAATCTCCATAAGCGACGCTTTAAAAAAATTTAAGTTACAGAGGAGGTCTAGTGCTAGAATTATTTATCTTGCTCTGACGATCGTGGCGATACCTCACATGTGTGATTTGAACACAGTTTACATATGCGGGCACGGCATGAGCATATGTTTTATATGATGCGCAAGCTCGCGGTGACAGGGGCGCTTTAAAAAAAAATGATATTTCCTTTTCTTTTTTTTTGTTTTACATTGTGTTTAAAAAAAATAAAAATACAATTTTGATCTCTTTTATTGCTGTCACAAGGAATGTAAACATCCCTTGTGACAGTAATAGGTGGTGACAGGTACTCTTTATGAAGGGATCCGGGGGTCTAAAAGACCCCAAATCCCTCCTTTGTACTTCAAAGTATTCAGATCGCCGAAAACGATTGCATTAGGGTGTGCAACCCAAAGCTCAAACACATACACCTTTCTCTGCAGCCTCAGCTGCACTGGATAGTGAATTAGTGAATGAATGGGAAGTGCTCTGTGCTCTGTGGCTTCCCGTTCATTTACAAATAAAGCAAATAAAACACAGTTTACTATTCTTAAGTTATGAATGGACACAGTGAGCGAGTGTATTGTCTGTGTTAATTTAGAAAAGGAAGGTGCCAGCAAATTACATATTTACTAGCCCCTTCCCCAACTATCTACCCTGAAATATCCCCCCCAGCAGCCAGGGGGAGAGGAGGGAAGCCAGCAGCACTGCAGAGCAGGGGGGCAACATGGGGTGGAGCCTGAAAAGTTGGGGGAATGGGCCCTGTACATAATGATTAGGGTGTGCCTAGGCACACTTGGCACACCCCATGCGCACGCCTATGACATCATCATGTCAGTCATGGAGGGGGGGGAGTGGTAAATGTATTAGCAGATTTGGAACCCATTGAAGCCAAACTGCATCTCACACTTTCAAATCAGTTACAGCAAACAGTTTTTATTTCCTTTTGGGATAAAGGTTTTGCATTAATAAATGAAAGCTGATCATTTTAATCACCCCTGCCCGTATTAAGTGGTTTGTCTCATACATATAAACATATACATTCTTCTGGACAGCGTGACCTTGTGAAAGACAACAGACTTGCTAGTTGGATCACCAGAAGAAAGTCTAGAAAAGGAAACTAATGCAGCCATCACATCTAAGGCGGCGTACACACGGCAGGGAATCTCGACGGGCAGAACACATCGTTCCGCCCGTCGAGGTTCCCTGCCCGGCCGTCGAAATCGGCGACCCGCCCGTCGGGAATGGCAACCAGCCATTCTTCCGGGCGGGCCGTCGAGGAAATAGAGAGCGTGCTCTCTATTTATTGCTCGACGGGCTTCCCGACAGGAAGCTCGCCGAGACCGTACACACGGCCGAGGTCCTCGCTGGAATGTGCATTCCAGCGAGGTTCTCGCTGGTTTTCAGCGAGAACCTCGGCCGTGTGTACGCCGCCTAAGAATTGTTAAGGTGCAAAATAATAAACATTTGCTTTTGGGTTTAAGCCCCTTTTCCTACCGGTGCAATTTCTCATGTGATTTGACAGGTCCAACTCTCATGACAAGTCGTACCCTATTGTCGACAATGGAACTGTTCAAATTGGTGGCGCGCCGATTTAAAAAGTAGGTTCCTGCACTATTTTTGGCATTTTTAGGGGAAAATTGCATAGACATGAAGTTGCACAGATGTTAACCAAATGCCCCCTGAATTTGCATTGACATGCAGCTTTAAAATAATTTAGTTTAGGTTGGATTCGGTGTGAGTTGGGGCTTATTTTCTTATGTAACCCTTATGTAACCCTTATGAGTTATGTAACCCTTTTACTGCCAGAGTATTTTTTTTTTATTTTGTTTTGTATTTTGGGCACATGCTTAAAAAAATTTTTTTAGGCCTGAAGATTAGTTAAAACCCCCAAACATATATACATTTTCCAGTAAAATTACACGAAAGTTTCTTTTAGAGCACACAAACACAATATATTCGTTTTTTGCTAAAATATAAAATGAGGTAGCACTGAGTAAATAGATTCCCAACATGCCAAGCTTTACAAGTGCCTCCCTATATTTTTCATAAGTGACATTTAATAGCCCATATAGGTCATCAGTTTATAGTTAACTGTGAATAGTAGCCCTAGAATTATTGCTCTCACTCCTCATACATGGTGATATGTAACATACAGTATATAGTACAAGATATATTTTCAAACAAGCCCTCTCTTTGGGTTAGTTTCCGTTCATGTGGGGTTTCCAATGACTAGTACATACGATGAGAAAAAGAAACGCATTGGGAGTATTCGTCGATAATCATTTCAAACTTTCGAGAGCCGATCATGGCAGCTCATGCAAAATTATCAGAAGGGACAAACACAAAGGCCCAGATTCACAGAGAGTTGGGGGCACATTACGCCGCTGTAGCGCAAACAACGTACGCCATGCCGGTGCAGCGCGGAGAGGCATGCACTGTATTCAGCAAGCTATTGCTCCCAACGCTGCATCGGCGTGGCGTATTTTTCGAAGGCGCAGGCCAGCGTATGTGGAAGTGGGCGTGACCCCATGCAAATGATAGTCCGAGCATTGTGCAGTGTTTTACACGCGGCGTATCACGAACTGCGCATGCGCCGAGACGTAGCCGTGACGTGGACGCATGAAACTGCACCCTTATGCGCATGCTCACAACTACACTGGCACAACTGCCTAAGCTACGCCGGAACACCACGTACGCCGTGAACGTAACGTACGCCCAATACGCCGGCCTGTGTTCTCTGGGGCAGACCATGCCGGGTTGCGCCTCATCTATGGGGAATAACTTTACCTCGGACGTACAATTTACGCCCACCTCGCGCGCCATGCGTCGGGCGCATGTACATTTGTGAATCGCCGTATTTCCTTTATTTGCATGTTTGAATGCCTAATCAATGGGAGCAGCAACATGCGTCCAGACGAAAAGCATGCCCACGCTATGCCGGGGTAAGTAAGCTACGTCGGCGTAGGGTGGCCAAGTTTTTAGGCGTGTGTTGGTTTGTGGGTCCGGCACACATATACGCCGGCGCAAATTTGCACTTACGGGGTGCACATTTACACTTAAGTCGGCGTAAGTGCTTTGTGAATCTGGGCCAAAGATTTTACTTGTATGATAACAGAACAAATTATTTTCGTTTATTCAGTACTGTATTAGTCTATAAAAAATTGAGTGACCAAAACTGCGCATGATCAGAAATATGAAAAGAGTCTGGAAGGAGAAAGGGCAACAAAAGCAATCTATATTTATAGCAAAAATGCTCCTAAATGTGACAAAACACGTTGCTTTTAGGTTAGAAATATGTTTAATAGCAATAATGGAGTGATAATCCTATTGCTCCTAGTTGCTAATTTTCCTGCAGGTCTTCTTATAAAGCAGCAGTCACTAAATGGCAGACCACATTCCTGGAACCTGGGCTTCATGCCTGGCCACCGATGTCACCCTCACAGCAGGTGGGGGCTGCAGATCTGGACTTGCTATATTAACAAGCGAGTGATTACCTGGCTTATTAATATGAAAAGACTCCCGCTATGTCCTGATCTGTAGCGTGGGTTCCATGAAAAAAACCTACATGAATCATCTGCCCCTACTCAAGATGACCATGGGCAGAAATGGTAAGGAGGTGGGGCTTGCTTTGTATAATAACTGTGACAGACTCACCTGGGACATCCCTGAACCATCTTATGTCTAAAATCATCCTATGTCCACTAGGGGCATAGGATGACTTAGAAATGATAGGCCGGATTTACAGCCAACGGCGCATCTTTGTGCGGGCGTAGCGTATCTTCTTTACGCTATGCCGCCGCAACGTTGAGAGGCAAGCATGCTATTCACAAAGAATGTGCACTCAACGTTGCGCCGGCGTAGCGCATAGTTGTCGGCGTAAGCCGACGTAAGTCAAAGTAGGTGGAAGTGGGCTGGAAGTGGGCGTGATATATTAAAATGAAGTGTGACCCCATGCAAATGATGGGCTTCGCTTCAAAAAACGAACTGCGCATGCTCACAGTCACGTCGAAATAGCTGCCTAAGATACGTCAATACACTGCCTACGATGTGAACGTAACTTACGCGCAGCCTAATTCACGTAGTACTATGTAAACAACGTAAAATACGACGGCTGTTCCCTGGTCCATACCTTTGAATGGGATGCGCCTCCTATATGAGGAATAACTTTACGCTGGATGTAACCCTTACGCAAATCACTTAAAAAACCTGCGCCGGACGCAAGTACGTTCGTGAATCGGCGTATCTTATTCATTTGCATATTTAACATGGGTACGCCGAATGCGTCCAGCGTAACTATGCACCCACAATACGCCGGTGTAGGCAAGTTACGTCGGGCGGCTGAAGCCTTGCTTTTCGACATATCTAGCTTTATGAATCGGCGCAGAGATGCGACGGCGCACATTTGTACTTACGACGGTGTATCTTTAGATAAGTCGGCGTAAGTCTGACGTGACTCCAGGCTGATATCTTGGACTACCTGAGGTGGGAGTATTATGTGATTATTATCCACAATATATTCCAGAACTTTTTACTGGTTGTTGATTCTGAACTCAATGTGTTAATTGTAAGAGTGACTCATTCATATTGTTAGATGCTAATGCCATCGCCTCCAGCCATCTCTCTGTTATCTGTGCTAATTGACCCTGCTATTGTGTGAATATTTCCTGTGTTTACACTTATGATAATGTGTATTGTATAGCAGGTGACGTCTACTTTGACAGGCCATATCACAGAGTCACCTCGTCTGGATAAATGATTAGTTAATTAGCTCATGTTAATTTATGTTCTGGTTACAGAACGTGTGGGACGTTCTGTTACATTAACCACTTCAGCCCTAGAAGAATTAGCTGCTGAATGACATTTAGAATTAGCTGCTGAATGGCTATTTTTTTTGCAATTCGGCACTGCGTCATTTTAACTGACAATTGCGCGGTCGTGCGACATGGTACCCAAACAAAATTGATGTCCTTTTTTTCCCCACAAATAGAGCTTTCTTTTGGTGGTATTTGATCACCTCTGTGGTTTTTATTTTTTGCGCTGTAAACAGAAAAAGAGCGTAAATTTTGAAAAAAGGCTATATTTTTTACTTTTTGCTATAATAAATACCCCCCCCAAAAAATATATGAAAAAACGATTTTGGGTAAAAAAAATTGCAATAAGCGTATATTGATTGGTTTTCGCAAAAGTTATTGCGTCTGCAAAATAGGGGATAGAATTACTGTATGGCATTTTTATTATTATTTTATTTTTTACTAGTAATGGCGGCGATCTGCGATTTTTGCTGTGACTGCAACATTATGGCGGACAGATTGCACACCTTTGACACATTTTTGGGACTATTGACAATTTCACGGGGGTTAAAGTGTGTCCTAGGGAGTGATTCTAACTGTGGGGGGTGGGACTTACTTGGGGAAATGACAGATCGCTGTCATTTCCCCAAGTAAGTCCCAGAGCAAGAACCGGGAGCTGTGTGTGTAAACACACAGCTCCCGGTTCTCGCTCTGTCACGAGTGATCACGGGACCCTGCATCGGCTCCAGGGGTGAGCGAGCACCCCCTAGTGGCCACAGGGCGAAGCAACGTAACATAACTTTGTTTCGCTAGGGTGACCACAGTTCTAAACTACCATTCAGGGACACCCTCCCTTCCCAAAAATCAGCTTATGATGTAACGAATCACAGCACAGTGATTGGACACAAGAGGCGGGATTTATGATTTCTCCAATCACAAGAAGGGGCGGGGGTTGTGCTCCTCCAGGCAATCCCGGCCAGTAAAGCGGTGATGTGGCAGCTTTTTTTGGGGGCATCAGAATGGCCCTGGGGGGTGACTGTGTCAGTTTCATTCTGGGACACGTGGTCACCCTACGTTTCACCTAGCCAAGCCATGTTACCACAGTAAAACTGCGGCGGCTGGTCAGAAAGTGGTTAACAAGCGAGTGATTACCTGGCTTGTTAAGGTGAAAAGACTCCCACTCTCTGTCCGGATTTGTAGCGTGGGTTCCAGGAAAAAAAAAGTAACATTAATCATCTGCCCTTACTCAAGATGACCATGGGAAGAAATGGTAAGGAGGTGGGGCTTGCTTTGTATATTGAAAATGTATTAAATAGAGTTTTGGTTTGTGGTGCCTATATGCAGAGTAGTTCTGTCTTAGGCTGGGTTCACACCTATGCAAATTGGATGTGGGTTTCTGCGCATTCAATTTGTATTGCAGGAGAATGTGACTGGCTCTCTATGGAGCTGGTTCACATATCTCTGCAGCAGGTCCGGTGCGATTTGCTTGAAAAACATGTGCCTTTTTTGGTCAATTTCAGGTCCGAATTTAGCCCAAATTTCGGTCTAAAATCGGACTAGAAATGGTGAACCAGCACGCACCGGACCCCTGCCGTGTGACGGATCCGGCAATGGTGCGAACCCAGCCTTAATGTCTGTTGATGGTTCATTCATACTATTTCATTCTATATTAAATGCAATGTGAATTGGTGGAGATCACTGGAATTTCCCTGGAAGATGAATTAAACTGTGCTGAGCCTATGAATGCCTCCTGTCATCGCTACAAATACACCGAGAAGCCTGAAAGATAAACTAAACAGTCACAAAAAAAGCAAACGAAACAAAACTGCAACTCGCAACGGCTGTTTTAACCTGAAAGAACATCAGGCCAATTATGGAGCACGATAATGCCTACATTGTACTGTATTTTTTCCTGACATAAAATAAATATTTAAATAAATCAGCAACAGGTATTAACCAATCCGATGAAATACTGCACATACATTTCAAGAGCTAATCTCTTAATAAGAGATTGTAATGAGACATGCAGGAATTATGTAATTGCATTTAATGATATACTGTTCCATTATTTATCGAGGTTTTAAATTGCTTTTTTTTGCAATCCTGATTAAATGGCAGGTTGATGGATAGTCCTCTGTGTGATTTGGTTCAAACACTTTGAGCGTATGTTCATAATAAGGACACATGAACTTTGGTAGTATGGATCTCATCAGTGATAAGAAAAAAAAAGTATGAATTTAATTTGTCTCTGCTCCTCAAGTGAATGCTGATTGATTTAAACATATGTTCTTTCTTTGTTTGTTTTTTGAGAAAAAAGACAGTTTTAAAAAAGATTCCATGTTTTTAAAGAAGAATTCTAGGAAAAAAAATTCCCATGCAGTTGGGCTGTTAACTCCTTGTTTTTGTCTAGAGGTCAAGAGAGTGGAAAAATACTTACCTAATTCACCGATCCTCTGAGCACAGGATCGGTCCCTGCTGCTTCTGCCCCCAGCATGCTAGCGGCCTTGTGCATGGACTGTTCCTGATGTCATCACACCCATAGATCAGCTTTGGACGTGAGCATGGCAGCAACAGTCCACCGCTGGACATGGTTGAGCGCTATTTTCCGAAGGATCTGGTAAGCATAGCCTTTTTGTGCGCCCCTGGACAAAACAAGGAGTTTATCCATGCAGTGAACACACAGCACCACTGCATGGGAAAAGAAAATCCCTGGAGTTCTACTTTAAGTGAGATAATTTTTTTTTTTTCGAGGGGAGGAGGGGAGGGGGCGAGGATGGAGGCCAAAATGAGGAATAAAGGGTGTGAAAAAAGAGAAATTAAGATGAAAGATTATGAGGTATAGGATAGACCCATATTGTCAATGCTGTTATTGTTGTTATGTTAGTTAAGTTTGTTTATGAAATGTTATGCTGCGTACACACGATCAAACATGTCCGCTGAAACTGGTCCGCAGACCAGTTTCAGCGGACATGTTGGATCGTGTGCACGGCCTATCGGACCGTTTTCCAACGGACAAAAGTTTCAAAACATGCTTTGAAACCTGTCCGCTGGAAACCTGTCCGTCGGACAGGTTCGATGGTTAGTACACAAAATCATCTCACCAAAATCCCGCGCATGCTCAGAATCAAGTTGACGCATGCTTGAAAGCATTGAACTTCGTTTTGTCAACACGTCGTTGTGTTCTACGTCACTGCGTTCTGGTCCGAGGGGATTTTGGTCCGATGGTGTGTACGCACATCAGACCAACAGACCACTTTATCGTGGACATGTTTCATCGGACATGTCTGATCGTGTGTACGCGGCCTTAAATGTAATTTATATAAACTTTTGATGTATGTATATAGGAAATGTAATGTGAATCATGTCTATGTTGTAAAAAATTTGAATAAAAACAAGTTAAATATAAATGAGATAAATTTAGTCTTCTATCTGGCCAACAAGTAGCACATCATTAATATTGCATCATTTCATACTGAAAAAGACATTAATAAACAGAAAAAAATATAAGTATAGAACTTTTCAGGTGCTAACAACCTCAGAAATAAAATAAATTCCAACTAAAATATTAAATCTTTATATATTTTTTATATCACACACGATTAGTTAATGATTTTAAAACCATTATAATACAAAGGGGATTATTAAATCACTGATTCATGCATGGAAACAAATTATCAGAATGCTATTGCCACACATATTCTCAGGAATGCAATTGCAGGTGAGCAAGAATGTGCGCACTCACGGGAGCACCTCCACAGCCTTCATTGGCATCGGTGCCTATTTAAAGGATGCTCAGACTCCTGCTCAGTGCTGACTGGTCTTCAGCTGTTTCCTTGTGCCCTGCCTAAATCCTGAATGCTATCCATTGCTGACCTGGCTTGCTATTGACCTGACCTTGGATCCCGTTTATGCTTATGGTTATCGGTTCCTGACTTCGACATACTCCTGACCTCGCTTCTGTCTGAGTCCTAGGTACCTCCCTGCCCACTCGTTCATGACTCCGGCTATCCTTCTCACTACGCTTCTGTTTGGCTTCACGTTACTTTAGAATGCCTGCACTGGCCGCACCTCATCCCAGCTTCAGTGAATACAGATTGCTCCTGTCTTGGGGGGGCTCAGTTAAGCCAAGCATCTTAAACCTGCAATCCTGGTGGAGTGCCCCTTTAAACTCGGCTGATCTACCTGGCATCATCTCGGTTTCTGACCTGATGGTCTGCCTGACCCACCAAGTCTACAACTCCAGCCACAAGCTCTGCAATCAACACCTACGGGCACACATGTTTCTCCTGTCCCATGGCACCATCTGTTCCTCTCTCAATGCTCCAATCATCCTGGCAAAACACCTTAGATTTCCTACACACCATATGGACACCCCAACATACAGTAAGTCTATTAGATATGATAAACAATATTAATAGCTTGTTGGTAAAAATGGTAGTTCAAGGCATAACGTGTTGAGAAGAAGTTGAAAAAAACTTAACACTCAAAACGTGATAACGCTAATAATTCCTTAAAGGGGAATTCCACCCACAATTTCACTTTTTAAATATAAATACCCCTGTAATACACAAGCTTAATGTATTCTAGTAAAGTTAGTCTGTAAACTAAGGTCTGTTTTGTTGTTACAGCATTCGTTTATAATCTAGACATAGACCGTGGCCATCTTAAGTGTGGGCATTATGAAGCCAGACTGTATGACTTCCTGGATTTCAGCTTTGCATATCTCGCACATGCTCAGTGTTGCACAAGCAATGTAATAGGTTTCAGTCAGGTTTGCAAGGACTGCTGGGAAACAGGCCTATCCCAGAAACCCTTGCGAACAGCCATGTGACTTAATAGCCTAGGCTAATAAGGAGGAGGAAGTAATGAAGGACTACAAAATAAAGGTATTTTCAAGCAACAAAATAAATAAAAATTGTCCATTCTGAACACTATGAGATTAGGGAATGCAGCACAGACAAACATAAAAAAATGGGTGGAACTTCACTTTAAACTATGTGGACAAGTGATTTCCACTCTCTTCCTGTTTGGCTATGGGACAGGAAGTGAAGGGATATCTCCCCAATGGGACACACATGGCAAAAAAATATAAAATATTCCTGCAAGTCGAGCATCAAAAGAATCCCATGTCACTGGAATTTCCTGTTTGTATGTATTTATGTAAATGTTAATCAGTCGGGTAGGTGATGCAACAACGACGAGAGATAGTGAATTCATCTTTTGCTTAGCAGAAATCATCAGAAGAGGGGTACTGAGGATACCAGGTGAGGGTGGAATGTCAGAGATCCAGGGCAGTTAGTATGAGCAGCTTTGACCAAGTCATGACTGAGAACCCGTTTCTTGTGTCCGGTACTGGACTAGGGCTAATTAAAGGGACAAACATAGCATACTTACCTCCACTGTGCAGTTCGTTTTGCACAGAGTGGCCCCGAACATCCTCTTTTGAGGTCCCACGGCATCTGTCTTGGTTCTTCCCCGCAAGAACTAACCCCCTCTGGGAAGCTCTTCTCCTGAGGGTTTACCTTGCGGGCGTGCTCCTGTGTTATACACTCAGGGTGCATAGCCTGCGAGTGTATGACTCGGCCCCGCCCCCCGGCAGCTGTGTCACTGGATTTGACTGTCAATCAAATCCAGTGACACAGCTGCCGGGGGGCGGGGCCGAATCATACACTCGCAGGCTATGGATGCATTAAGGTGAAAAAATACGAAGCTTTTCAACCCCTTTAACAGTCTTTCACAATCCCACAAGAGCTCATATCTGCCCATAGATACACAGACACATGGCAGTTTGCAGTGATGCCTGTTCTGCCTCACTTTCATGTATGTTGTATGTCTTTTGTTGAACTCCATGATGTTATTATTCTTCATTGGTATGCTGACATTCAGTGCCAGTTTTGGGCTATTGCAACTAGTTTACTTATTTTGATTTTGGTATCTTCCTCTATCGTAGGGCTAGTCCTAGCTAGACCCTCCCCACTTCTTCCATGTTCCCTCGGCCAGTGTTAGTTATTCGCAAAGACAGGTTGGGAAATGACTTTGTTTTCCTACACTTCAAAAGAGTGAAAAAACATCGTCTGTACTGAAAGTGAAATTTAAATGCTGTGCCTTATAGAAGAGTTAAAGGGGAGGTTCACCCTCCAAAAAAATTTCTAGCATGCCATGGAACCCACCCACTCGACCGGCAGTATGCCAGTGTTTTTTTTTTTTCCTGTTCCTCTCTTCCCCTCCGGTGATCCCGTGGGACTGGGCGATTACAATCACATGCTGTGATTGACGTCCCTCAGCCCGGCGCATACAGCGCGTCACAAGATGCCAAAGGAATCCGAACGTCGGTGCGCAGGCGCCGTATAGGGCCGCACCGACGTTCGGGTTCCTTCGGCATCTAGTGACACGCTGTATGCGCCGGGCTGAAGGACGTCAATCAGAGCCTGTGATTGGAAACGCCCAGTCACGCGGGATCGCCGGAGGGGAAGAGAGCCCGTTAAAAGGTACAGGAAAAAAAAAACACCGGCATACTGCCGGTTGGGTTGGTGGGCTCCGTGGCATGCTAGAAATTTTTTGGAGGGTGAACCTCCACTTTAAGCTGCATGTGGGTAGTGCCAAGTCAGCATGTGACTATACTGGCAGACTTGGTATATGCATAAAGCGGCATTTGAAACAGAACAAGGCCAGTTAGGGACTGCTTCCACTGTGTCTTTCCTTCCACCTTTCTCATTGCACTTGCCTGCTAGGTGATGGAACTCTACTTGTCATGTGATTTACGAGACAAACTGGGGTACCAGGAGGTAATGTAGAGTGGAAGTCCAGAGTCTGCAGGGTAGCAATTTTTGCCCCGGATTTGGGATGTTGAAAATAAAAATAAATTCATTAAAAAAAGTAAATTTTTGTATATTTTTTAAGGATATTGTGATGTTCCTCCATATGGATTATCTACTATGTTTGGGGAAAACGTGACTTTAATAAAGCCATAAATAAATATATTTGTTCCAAAACATGCAGGGGCAAAAAAAGGCACACTCACTGGTAATATCTATTGGAGCCGAAATGTTAAAGTTCAAAAGGATATTACCACATTAGTAAAACAGTTACATGCTTAGGAACTCCTCTTGCCACACCTTGAGCACTCCGGTCACACATGTTTATCAGATTTCCAAATAAAAAATGAAATCAGGTATACTTCAACTCTGATTTCATTCTCATTTTATAGTCTGCACCCGAAGGTTCCTTATTCTACGCTCAACGGTTGTTTTAACATTGTTGCATGTACATAATCACCTAGATAGGTTAATATGCCACAATGAACTCTTCGGTATTATTGAGCGGAACGGGCTGTCAGGATATCTGTCTTTCAATAACCATTCCAAAAGCCTCCTCTTGCCAGCATGCATAAAGTACTTTAGAGGATTTAATACATCGATGTTATCTAATTGTGAGCTGTGTTTGGCAAGTTGGAACTGATTTTACCTTATTAAGCTCTCAGCTCTGATGCAAGCAGTCTTCAAAATAATCCTGAATTTTCTAACAGCAGGAAATGTATGACTGGATAGAACAAACAAAGGATAATTATATTTTAAGTGGATATGGTGTTTCATGTACTAATGTATTTTACAACATACAAATGAAAAAATAAAATAAGAGAACTATTATCATGACAAATAGTGGGCAAGGGTACAGTCTGCATTATACAATGGGTATAGAAAAGTATCACCCCCCTTTAAAATAATCACATTGTGTTGCTTTGCAGCCTGAAATTAAGGCAGACACCGTTTTTGTTTTATCCAGCTGCATTTACTGTACTGGTGCGACGTATGACATCAACAGAAAAAAAATGAACAAAAATCAAAAAACAGAATGACAGTGTTGGAAAAAGAATCACCCCCTTATGTCACTATTTTGTTGGGCCAAATTTTGCTTTAATTACAGCCTTTAGTGTGTTGGAATATGTCTCCACTAAATTTGTACATCTAGGTTTTTCAATATTTGCCCACGCTTCTTTGCAGAACTGCTCAAGTTCAGTTAAATTTGATGGTGACCGTTTGCGGACTAAAGTCTTCACAAATTATTAATGGGTTTTAAAGGGGTTGTAAAGGTTTATTTTTTATTTTCTAAATGTGTTCCTTTAAGCTCGTGCATTGTTGGTTCACTTACCTTTTCCTTTGATTTCCCTTCTAAATGTTTTTTTTCTTTGTTTTCTTTGTCTGAATTTCTCACTTCCTGTTCCTCCTCAGTAAGCTGTTCTGGCTGACTAACCCCCAGCCAGAACAGTTCGGATGATGGTGGAAAGCTTACGGAGGAGAAACAGGAAGTGAGAAATTCAGACAAAGAAAAAAAACATTTAGAAGGGAAATCGAAAGAAAAGGTAAGTCAACCAACAATGCACTAGCTTAACCACTTAACCCCCGGACCATATTGCTGCCCAATGACCAGAGCACTTTTTGCGATTCGGCACTGCGTCGCTTTAACCGCTTAACGCCGCATGACTATGTACGTCCACAGAACGCCACGTACAGGCAGATAGGCGTACACTCTCGGCGAGCTTCCCGTCGGGAAGCCCGTCGAGCAGAAATAGAGAGCACGCTCTCTATTTGCTCGACGGCCCGCCTGCAAGAATGGCTGGTTGCCATTCCCGACGGGCGGGTCGCCGATTTCGACGGCCGGCAGGGAACCTCGACGGGCGGAACGATGTGTTCTGCCTGTCGAGGTTCTCTGCTGTGTGTACACGGCCTGACAGTTAGTGTTAGGTTCAGGGTAGCCCCCGTACCCCCCTAATAAAGGTTTAACCCCTCGATCACCGCCCTAGTTAACCCTTTCACCCCCTATTGCCAGCGTCACTAAGCGATCATTTTTCTGATCTCTGTATTATTTTATATTATCAAATTTTTTTTTATTGCAATTTTTTTTTTACTAAAGACATGTGGCTGAATACATTTTGGCCTAAATGTTTGACTAAAATTTAGTTTATTCAAGTTTTCTTATAACAAAAAGTAAAAAATATTGTTGTTTTTTTCAAAAATTTTGCTCTATTTTTGTTTATAGCGCAAAAAAAAAAAAAAAATCGCAGAGGCAATCAAATATCATCAAAAGAAAACTCTATTTGTGGCAAGAAAAGGACACAAATTTTGTTTGGGAGCCACGTCGCACGACCGTGCAATTGTCTGTTAAAGCGACGCAATGCTGAATTGTAAAAATGCCTCTGGGCATTTAGCAGCATATTGGTCCGGGGCTTAAGTGGTTAACTGACAATTGCGCGGTCATGCGACGTGGCTCTCAAACAAAATTGGCATTCTTTTTTTCCCACAAATGGAGCTTTCTTTTGGTGGTAGTTGATCACCTCTGCGGTTTTTATTTTTTGCGCTATAAACAAAAATAGAGGCCCAGATTCACAGAGCGATTACGCCTGCGCAACAGGAGATGCGCGGCGTAAGTCTAAATGTGCGCGTGCGTTTCGATGCACGGCATCCCCAGAACGAGATACGCAAAAAATCAACTTTTTTTGTCCAGCGTAATTTCGTTAGACTGGCGCATCCGTCCGTGCAAAAGTGCGCTAGACAGACCATTGATTTGCTAGTCAAATATGCTAATGAGGGACTTACGGGGATCCACAAAAGAACGTTGGGGCAGCGCAGGCTACGCAGTGTGCGCAACAGCAAAATGTCCTGTCTAAAATTAGACCATATAAAAGCTGGTCTAAAAAGAGAAAAAAAGTCTACATGTTAGATAAAGCAACACTGTTAGTGAGGAGCTCAGCAGTCACACGTGTTGCACAACAATCTGTATGCCAACATGCCAGGGGCATCGTCGCGCATAGCTATACTACTGACTTTAGATGAACAAAGAAGGATGAGGGCACTGAGGAGGGCACTGAGGAGGGCACTAAGGAGGGCACGGGAGATGTTTTTTTTTTTTTTTTTGCTTATCTAAACTTTACAATTTAATCTAATCTAATACAATATTCTTATCTGATACAAGCCCCTCACTCTTCACTCTTCACGGGAGAGGATATATCACACACGCATAGACATCTATAGCATGAGTGATTCTGAGGTGTCTCGCATCTTCAGATTCACCCCTCATGCCATCATGGAATTAACCACAACCTTGCAGGAGGACATCAGCAGCCCAACACATGGCACTACCCATGACACCCATGACAGCTACATATACAATCCTAGCCCCATCCCCACAGATTTCGAACAGAACATGTATGTGGAGTGACATGGGTGGCAGGCATGACTGCCCCCCCCCCATGATGCACACATCACAAGGGGCACATGCACTACTAACATCCTCCTGTCTTTTCCCTTCAAGGTGACTCTGCATATGCACTGGGACCCCATCTCATGACCCCATCTCATGCCAGCTCACATATGCATCTTTGCACGTTAAACACACACATTAATCATGGCACAATGAGAATGCATGCATGCACACCACTGTGGTCCCTAGCACAGACACATCACATCCTCATCACATTGGATTGGCACAAGCCCACCATGCAGGACTTGTGAGCAGCAACGCCACGCCACGGCTCCAATTATGTCACTGTACATTCATACACCATTCACACGGACCTGGGGATCACTTCTCCACCACAAATGAGGGTGACACCCCTTTTCCCGCAGGAATATCACCCCCACATTCCAAAATCATACACAAACAGAACCAAAAAAATTAAATAAATGACGAGCAAAAATAAAAAATGCCCAGCAAAAATATATTTTAAACAAAATAACAACAAAGAAAACACATAAAAGACAAAAATCACTCTGCAAAACAGTCCCCAAATATCTCAAAGACACGTCACAAACAAACAAACAAACAAACAAACGCTAATAAACAAAAGCACCTTGCTGTATAGGAAGGGATACAAAGGGATGTGTTTTTGCAAAGGAAGTGCATTAGTGTCTGTCTATTTATGCTGTTTGCGTAGTTCACTAAGTTGCCCTAGTCCATTTCCAATTTCACTGATTGCGCCGCTCCGGAGTTGTGAGCATGCGCACAGAGGTGCTGACCATGGTCTGCTTCAAGCGCGCATGCGCGAGCCGGCCGGCCCTTCATTTGCATGGGGTCACGGCTCATTTCAATGTAACACGCCCACGTCCTTCCCAATTTGTATTACTCCGCCTTACGCCTCTGAAATAACGTTACGCATGCGCAATTTTCTGCGCAAAAGCTACGAGAATAGGGTGATTACGCGGCTACATTGCGCAAGTCTAATGTAAAGGCGGTGCGCTACGCCGGTCCAATAATGCGCAGATGTACCTGAATCTGGCCCAGAGCGACTATTTTGAAAAAAATGTAATATTTTTTACTTTTTGCTATAATAAATATCGCCCAAAAATAGATAATTTTTTTTTTTTATTTCCTCAGTTTAGGCTGATGTGTATTCTTCTACATATTTTTCGTAAAAAAATCACAATAAGCGTTTATTGATTGGTTTGCGCAAAAGTTATAGCGTTTACAAAATAGGGGATAGTTTTATGGCATTTTTATTAATATTTTTTTTTTACTAGTAATGGCGGCGATCAGCGATTTTTATCGGTACTGCAACCTTATGGCGGACACTTCGGACACTTTTGACACATTTTTGGGACCATTGGCATTTTTATAGCGATCAGTGCTATAAAAATGCATTGGATTACTATAAAAATGCCACTAGCAGTGAAGGGGTTAACACTAGGGGGCGGTCAAGGGGTTAAGTATGTTCCCTGGGTGTGTACTAACTGTAGGGGGGGTGGATTCACTAGGGGAAATGACTGATCGCTGTTCATACATTGTATGAACAGACAATCAGGCATTTCTCCCCTGACAGGACCGGGAGCTGTGTGTTTACACACACAGCTCCCGGTCCACGCTCACGGGAGCCGGGCATGATCACAGGAGCGCGCACCCCTATTGGCTGCTGAGCGAGGTGACGTATAGCTATGTGCTCTCGCCCAGCAGAGCCGACCTGCCGACCTGCCGCCGTATAACGGCGGCGACTGGTCGGCAAGCAGTTAAGCTAGTGCATTGTTGGTTCACTAACCTTTTCCCTCAATTTCCCTTGTAAATGTTTTTTTCTTTGTTTTCTTTGTCTGAATTTCTCACTTCCTGTTCCTCCTCAGTAAGCTGTTCTGGCTGACTAACCCCCAGAATGATGGGGGCAAGCTTACCGAGAAAAAAAAGGAAGTGAGAAATTCAGACAAAGAAAAAAAAAAACATTTAGAAGGGAAATGGAAGGAAAAGGTTAGTGAACCAACAATGCATAAGCTTAAAGGAACCTATTTAGAAAATAAAAAACAAACCTTTACAACCCCTTTAAGTTGGGGCTCTGACTAGGCCATGCAATGACATTCACCCTTTTCTCCTTTAACCACTGTGTGGTCATTTTTGCTGTGTGCTTTGAGTCATTGTCATGTTGGAAGGTAAACCTTCTTCCCATTGACAACTTTCTGACAGAGAGCAGCAGATTTTCCTCAAGAATTTGATGGTATTTTTCCTCATCCATATCTTCTTTCCTGACAAGTGCTCCAATTCCTGCTGCAGAGAAACACCTCCATAACAGGATATTAACACATCCATGCTTTTCCTGTAGTAATGGTGTTATTTGGATGGTGAGCTGTATTGAATTTCCACCAGACATATCGTTTGGTGTTGAGGCCAAATAATTCCATTTTAATCTCATCTGACCACCTTAAACACACCTTGAAGATCCCGAGGCCACATGGAAAAGGTGTTATGGTCAGATGAGACTAACATTGAATTATTTGGCCTCAACACCAAACAGTATATCTGGCTGAAATCACAGGGGTCACTGTGGCTGAATTTTCATCATTGTTCCCTTCTGTGTGTAAAGTTTTTCTTTAATTGGTGCTGGGGCAGCCATAGACTCTCTTTGGGAGTGGTGTGCAGAGAGGTGAGTGGTAACCATTAGTGTTGAGCGGAATACGCCATATTCGATTTCGCGATATTGCGCGAATATATAGAAGAATATTCGCGAATATTCGCTAATATCGAATATTCGTGATATTTTATCCAAAAAAAATTTGCGAAATTTCGCTAATGCAAAATTTCGCTAATGCGAAAATGATTGCGAAATTCTCATAAACGGAGATCATTTCCTGTATTACTAAACTAATATGCACTAAACACTAACTCTACACTAACTCTACTTAAAAGAAAGGAGAATAAGGGGGCAAAAGAAGGGCATAACTCGAATATTCGGCAAAAGGAATATTGCGCAATATTCCTTTTGCCGAATATTCGAGTTATTCTGATTGGCTCTGATGCAAAAGAAGGGCGGAGAAGATAATCACGCAATATTACTTTTGCCGAATATTCGAGTTATTCTGATTGGCTCTGATGCGCCCTTCTTTTGCATCAGAGCCAATCAGAATAACTCGAATATTCGGCAAAAGGAATATCACGCAATAATACAGTAACAATGCAGAATACCACCAGCTATAGGGGGTGTATATAGAGAGCCATACATTGAATATAGAGAGATGACTGCACTGTACTGTGATGGAAAGAGATCCATCTACTGTACTGTATACAGAGAGATCCATAGGAAATAGGAAAAGGTGGATACTTTTATCACCATCTATACTGGGCTCACCTCACTCTACAGAGGTCTCAGGTCACATGACCTTTCTGGTCAAGCCTTATATCCCTGAGGCCGCGTACACACGATCAGACCGGTCCGATGAAACTGGTCTGCAGACCAGTTTCATCGGACCAATTAGATGGTGTGTACGGCCTATCGGACCGTTGTCTGTCGGACCAAAGTTTTAAAACTTGCTTTAAAATGTGTCCGACGGACACCTGTCCGTCGGACAGATTCGATGGTTAGTACGCAAAAGCATCGGACCAAAAACCCGCGCATGCTCAGAATCAAGTTGACGCATGCTTGGAAGCATTGAACTTTGTTTTTTCAGCACGTCGGTGTGTTCTACGTCACCGCGTTCTGGTCTGATCGGATTTTTGGTCCGATGGTGTGTACGCACATCAGACCATCAGACCACTTCAGCCTGGTCCGATGAAAACGGTCCGTCGGACCAGTTTCATCGGACCGGTCTGATCGTACGTACATGGCCTGACAGTAAAGCAGAGAGATTAGCGGAAGGTTCTCCCACTACTGGTTTCTCTATTGCGCTGTAAAGTGTATGCCCTCTGGTCCAGGTGCTTTATTCACCTTTTTTCTGTCTAAATATTTCTTGATTATATCAATTAGCAAATGTTGAAAGGACCTGCGACTTTAGCAGACTCTTTCTGCAGCATCCAAAATTTTGCTATGGTGAAGGTAGGCTAAATTACAGTCCAGTTTAACACTGGTGACCAGTGCCATAGATGGCAGACCTAATTATAGGTCTCTTTACTATATTAGCTCTAATATGAGCTGCCAAAAACAACAGTGGGCACAATTTTTTTGTAGCCTTTAACAACAGGGGCTCAGTCTACTAACACTAATTTCATCAATATCATGCAAACATCAACCTGTCAAACCTGCTTAACCACTTCCCGCCCAGCCTATAGCAAAATGATGGTCAGGCAGTGGTTCAGTTATCCTGACTGGGCGTCATATGATGTCCAGCCAGATAAGCTGCGTTTGTGTGCTGGTTGGGGCTGCAGCGCGCCGATCAGTGGTGTGGTGTGTCAGTCTGACACACTGCATCACTGATCTCAGTAAAAAAACTCTGACGGAGGCTCTTTACTACGTGATCAGCTGTGTCCAATCACAGCTGATCACATTATAAACAGGAAGAGTTGGCTTTATTGGCTTTTCCTCACTTGCATCTGACAGATGCAAGTAGAGGAGAACCGATCGGCGGCTCTCCTGACAAGGGGGGTCTGCATTGATTGGCCCCTCAGGACCACCAGGGATACCCATAAAAGACACATCATCAGGGATATGCCAATAAGTGCCCAGGCAGATGCCAATTAGTGCCCATCAGCAATGCCTGCCAGTGCCATTAGTGATGCCTGTCAGTGCAATCTATCAGTGCTACCCATCAGTGCCCATCAGTGCCACCTATCAGTGGCCATCAGTGCTGCCTATCAGTGCCCAGCAGTGCCACCTATCATTACCACCCAAAAGTACCTATCAGTGCATCCTTTCAGTGCTCAGTGTTGCCTATCAGTGCCCATCAGTGCTGCCTATCAGTGGCCATCAGTGCTGCCTATCAGTGCCCAGCAGTGCCGCCTATCATTGCCACCCATAAGTACCTATCAGTGCATCTTTTCAGTGCTCAGTGTTGCCTATCAGTGCCCATCAGTGCCGCCTATCAATGCCCATCAGTGCTGCATATCAGTGCCAACTTTTAGTGTCACCTATCAGTGCCCATCAGTGCCACCTCTTCAGTGCCACCCCATTAATGACACCTTATCAGTGCCCATCAATGCAGCCTCATCAGTGCCCATCAGTGAAGGAGAACACTTACTTATTTACAACATTTTATAACAGAAACAAGGAAAAAAATAAAAATAAAAAAATCTTTCTTTTTTTATTTGTTTAGGAAAAAATTAAAACCACAGGGGTGATCCAATACCACCAAAATAAAGCTCTCATTGTGGGAACAAAATTATAAAAATGTTGTTTGGGTACAGTGTAGCATGACCGCGCAATTGTCATTTAAAAAGTTTCAGCACTGAAAGCTGAAAACTGTCTTGGGCAGAAAGGGGGGAAAGTGCCTGGTATTGAAGTGGTTAAATAAGCAAATAATCCACAGGGGCCCTATTTTTTTCTTTGCATGGCCATAGTATATGTCAGTCATGTGCCAATACTTCTCGCTGCTTCTCCATGGTGACCAGGCGAAATTAAGCTGGGTTGGGTGTGTGAATCAATGCACAGAAAGTAATCATCACTTTTCAAACGGGGAGTTCCACCCACAATTTCACTTTTTAAATATAAATAACCTTGTAATACACAAGCTTAATGTATTCTAGTAAAGTTAGTCTGTAAACTAAGGTCAGTTTTGTTAGGTTGTTACAGCATTTAGTTTATAATCTAGAAATAGACCGTGGCCATCTTAAGTGTGGGCATCATGAAGCCAGACTGTATGACTTCCTGGATTTCAGCTTTGCATATCTCGCACATGCTCAGTGCTGCACAAGCAATGTAATAGGTTTCAGTCAGGTTTGCAAGGACTACTGGGAAACATAATGCTTATCCCAGAAACCCTTGCAAATAGCCATGTGACTTAATAGCCTAGGCTAATAAGGAGGAGGAAGTAATGAAGGACTACAAAATAAAGGTATTTACAAGCAACAAAATAAATAAAAATTGTCCATTCTGAACACTATGAGATTAGGGCATGCAGCACAGACAAACATAAAAAAATGGGTGGAACTCCACTTTAAGAAAGTAGTGGTGGTGGGGGGGGGGGGGGGGGCGTGGCTATAAACAAAGTAGGGTTGAACATTTTTACAAAAGCTTTGATGACTTAAATAGGCCCCTCCTGCTTATTTATAATCTTGGCTGTAGAGCATGGAGAGGCATGATGGACCAAGATCTAGCTGCACAAAGATGGAAATACCACTAGTAGCCGGTATCCTTTTAAACTACTCATTTCATTGTTCATTTTATAAACATATATTTTGAGTGTTAGGAATAGACATTTTGCAGAAACTAAGTTGTAATTTAAGTTTATGTGGCCTTTAAAGAAGTGAAAGGTTTTGTTGGTTATATAGATTGGTAGAGATGGAAGCAGTAATTTTTGTTTATCTGTGGATAACCAGCTTTTTCTACTGCTGTGATGAAAACAGTTTTCCTCCCAAGAGTAACAGACAAGCTTGGGCACACTGCACAATGTCTTGCAGCTGCTGAACATTGGCTGGGAATGAGACAGCTGGGATCCAGAAAGACAGGGATGGTTAGCATTGAAAATTGTTTATATTGCACTGCATAGGAAATTGCATGAAAAAAGGATATGACTGAATAAAACCATCCATCAATGTCAATGATATGGTCAAACTAAAAAGCGTATTTACTTAACATAGAGCTGAAAGTTAATTTTCCTCTCCCTCTAGGAAGAGTGACGAAATGAACCAGGCAGACAGATAAACCATTATTAGAATTGCCCAGGTTATTAGAACATTAAATGTCAAGTTAAAGAAACATTAAATGTACTTTAATACTTCCCAATGTGTTTTAATAGAATAGTATAACTATTTATGCCCACTCCTAAAATAGAATCTCCAACCCCAATGTTGCCAAAGTATGTTTATTTTGGGAAGGACAAAACCATTGTTTGACCTGTAAATCATGACCATCCAACCAATAAAAAAAAAATCTGATGTACAAACATCATAGACCATGTTGCTCAGGAAGCATTCTGTATTGACATGCTTGCCTATAAAGAATAATTGTGTGTCATTCTTTAACAATCATGCCCTATTGCTCTTGTTCTGGGATGGGAATCATGGAAAAATCATCCCTGCCCTTAGCCTTGTCCTGGGGCATGGGGTGATACACAGCATTTCTCTACAATCATGGTTTTAAAATGTATTTTTGATACTGTTTAAAGTGCAATATTTAGTTTGTGTATTATTTTTTTTGTAATAAATTACTATTTTTATGACCTAGTTGTCACCCCCAATTACTGTTGCCTAGAAAATCCCACCCACTTAGAGGTATTCAATTTTCTATGGGATGGGAATCATTGGACTGTAATGTGTTTTCCTAAACCAATCAGGTATATGTAAGTATTTGCAGAAACAATATTTTAGGAAGAATGGCAACATTTGAAGCCAAACCCAATGTAATAGGGAGCAAATGCAATGCACATTTTTTTTTACAAACAGTAATGTTTATATACTGTATATATATATATATATATATATATATATATATATATATATATATATATATATATATATATATATATATATATATATATATATTACTAAATTATTCTACAAATTAACATATCATAGAAATGCCACAATGTGAAACATAAAAGTCATCATTTCACCACATACAACGGGGGAACAGACCGAGCTTGTGTTAAGAGTAAAGTACTAAGCAGATTTAGTGAGGAGTTCCTCCACTACGTTAAGGTGAGACAACAGAGAGTCGATGAGGCACCATGACGCCAGTGGGGGTTTAAGCAAAAGAGATCCACATGTAATCAAGATAGGATCGTGATCTGACCAGGGTACCGTCAAGATAGAATCTGAGGTAGCTTGAGGAAGAACTTGTTTTTGGGTGAACATATGGTCGATGTGGGAATATTTCGCATGTGGATGAGAGTAGTAAGTGTAGCCTCTCGCTATTGGGTGGAGGTTCCTCCTAAATGTGCATCATGCAATACTTATCCAAAATATAAGCCTTTGAGAAGTTGTTGGATTTCGATGGATTTGGAGAGGAATCCAATTTACCATTAAGAACCAAGTTGGAGTAGCCACACAAAAGTACCGTGCCTCTCAAGTGACTGCACATAAGAACAAGACCCGCTTTGTGTGAACAAGTGTCAGTCTCAGCCTGGACCCCCGCCAGGTCATGCCCCAACGTATTTTGCCCCAAACACTGGAGTGTACTCATGAGTACAAATCCATGAGTAAGCTGCGTTTGGCAGAGCAAAACATGTTCGGGGCGTGGTCTGGTGGGGGGTCCAGGTTGAGACTGCCACTTCTTCACACACATCGGGTCTTGTTCTGATGTTCGGCTCCCAGGATGTTTAGCTGTTGTCTCTTATTGTCTGGAGCGTGGTCGAGCTCTTTTCCAGCCAGCACTCACAGCAGCAGGCACAGGACTACACTTCCCTGCAGCCTGAGTGGCTCACATACACACCACGGGTGTGTTTGTAGCTAGAGAACTGGTATGGCTCATATAGCTGTAGCACTACCCCCATAGGAGATGCTGGTTAAATTTTGGGTTTGCACGTTACCTTTGTAGCTTCGTTGTCAGGGTGGGAATGTCCATATTAAATTTAGGTTTATCAAACAGGTCTGAGCCCAAGTACTGGCCCAGACTTCCCCTAAATTTAAAATAGCACCCCCTAGAATTGGGGTTGGCACTACATAGCCAACATTAAAGACCCTGTGGGTACTCTTTTAACAGACCCCCTACAGTATAGGTCTTTGCTTTGCTAATTATGACCATGAACTTTACTCTTCTAGGGTTAGATATGAGCATAATCACCTAATCCAATACTGGGATAATATAGACTTTTCATTGTAACTTTAGCACAGCAGATGTAACACTGCCCCCATCTAAGCTAGATGCAGTGATTGTTTTAATCTCTAACCCAGGAAAAGATCAGATTTTTTTGCAAACTCCTGTAACCATCTCTAAATAATTTTTCTGGAAAGTAGACTGAATTCTCTCCTCACCCATTTGGAATGGGAAAACCCCTTAAATTGGCAAAAATCATTTTGCATTTACCCTTAAGGCCGCGTACACACGATCACACATGTCCGATGAGACGGACCGTTTTCATCGGACCACGCTGAAGTTGTCTGTTGGTCTGATGTGCGTACACACCATCGGACCAAAATCCCGTCGAACCAGTAGAGAAACCAGTAGTGGGAGAACCTTCCGCTAATCTCTCTGCTTTACTGTCAGGCCACGTACACATGATCAGACCGGTCCGATGAAACTGGTCCGATGGACCGTTTTCATCGGACCAGGCTGAAGTGGTCTAATGGTCTGATGTGTGTACACACTATCGGACCAAAAATCCGATCAGATCAGAACGCAGTGACCGTAGAACACAATGATGTGATGAAAAAACGAAGTTCAATGCTTCCAAGCATGCGTCGACTTGATTCTGAGCATGCGTGGGATTTTGGTCCGATGATTTTGTGTACTAACCATAGAACCTGTCCAACAGACAGGTTTCCAGCGGACAGGTTTCAAAGCATGTTTTGAAACTTTTGTCTGCTGGAAAACGGTCCGATAGGCCGTAAACACAATCGCAGACCAGTTTCAGCGGACATGTTTGATCGTGTGCATGCGGCCTAACAGGTAGCAGTCTTGCCCTACCTTTTTAGTATAATACTGGGCGGTGATTTTCGTTACTGTATGCTGATTGTTTTCTCAACTACTAAAAAAAGCTGCAGTCACCCTTGAGGCTGGTCAGTTAGTATCCTATTCTGAACTCATAAACTTACCCTTTAGAGGTCCACACTCCATTTCAGCCATTACAGTACCTATGGGATCACTGATCATGGCCAGAGCCTTGAACATTTGTTATTTTGAGGTTTACCCTGCACAGATATCTATACTGATGCATGCTTTCATTTGTAATGAGTGTGTATTCATGATGTCAAATTTGAGCACTTGAGGCCTACATGAAAAGACAAAATCAATAACACTGGGGGGTGTGTCCTTTACTGGACTATTGGATTATTTTAAGGCCTGCATTTGTGGCCTAAGAACATGCCTGGATCCTTCTTTGCAGTGTGTATTTTGAGTTGCAAATAGATATGTTCTTTTTTTGGGTGTTTTTTTTTTTGGGGGGGTGTGCATAATGCCCGACCCACACCCCACTAAGGCTGTGGTTTGATGATTCTACATCTCACATATTAGACTTTTACAACTGCTATGTAATGGTGTAGATTGAAAGGAAGGTTCCTGCTAATTCATTCCTGCTGCTGTGTCAATTGTGCGGTCATGCTACACTGTACTCAAATGAAATGTTTATCATTTTGTTCCCACAAATAGAGCTTTCTTTTGGTGGTATTTGATCACCTCTACGATTTTTATTTTTTTGCGCAACAACTAAAAAATAGACCGAAATTGACCGAAAGTAAATATTTTGTAAATAAGTAAGATGGGCACTGATAGGCGGCACTGGTGGGCACTGATAGGCGGCGCTAGTATCCTGTACTGATGGGCTCATAGGCGAAACTGATGGGCCCTCATAGGCGCACTGGGCACTCTTTGGCGACATTGATGGGCACTCATGGGCGGCACTTATGGGTGACACTGATGGGTACTTATGGGTGGCACAGATGGGCACTAAGAGGTGGGCACTGGGCATAGATGGGCACTAAGAGGTGGCACTGATGGACACTGGGTGGCACTGATGGACACTGGGTGACACTGAGGGGTGGCACTGATGGCATTGCTGGGCATCATTAGTCAGTGCCACTCACGGGCACGCGCCGGCATGAAATGCTGCAGGACGTCAATAGACGTCCAGTCAGGATTTCACAATCACTTCCCGGAAGTTCATTGACCGGACAGGAAGTGGTTAAATCTAGTTGCATACAAAAGTATTTGGTTGTGCACACATGCAAGTCCTTGAGTAGAAAGTGTAATGGGGGAGAGCAGAAAGAAACCCCCAAGAAAACTATAAAGAAAACCCCTAAAAAATCCCTGCCCCAATGCTGAATTTCAGGGCTTTATTCATTCTTTTGTGGACTAGATAAACCATGAAATATGTCAACTAAATGTGAATTCTCTCTAAGCACCAAATTGAGAATAAAATCTAAATCAATTTTTTAAACAAAATTTGGTGTGGGGGTCCCCCCCTAAATCTATACCAGGTCTATACCGTAGATTTTAAGAGAAGCTTCATGCCAAAAAAAGAAAAAAAATCGGTGTGGGTCCTTCCCAATTTCCATACCAGACCTTTAGCCAAAAATGGAGTCTGGAGGTCAAGATGGGAGGGTGAGCAAGCAGCCCCCCTCCTGAACCATACCAGGCCACATGCCCTCAATATGTTGATGGCGACAAGGGCCTCTTCCTGTCAACCCTGGTCAGTGGTTTTCAGGGTCTGCGAGTGGGGGGGCTTATCTTAATCTGGAACCCCCTTTAGCAAGGGCCCCCAGATGCCAACCCCCTATGTGAACGGGTATTGGATACATTGTACCCCTACCAATTCAAACAAAAAAATAAAAAAATACAAACCACAATAGGCATTTTTTACAAATCCTTGGTCTTATATTGGCAAGAGCGGGGCCACCCACTGATGTTACATGGTGACCCTGCCACCTTCTGACATCACATGATGTCAGAGGGGGCCGGGCCACCGAGTGACATACCCGGGTGGCCCCGCCCTTTCCTATAAGAGAACTGTCAAAGTGCACAGAGCGCATGCCTTGGGAACCCTCCCATCAACGTGGAGCGTTTTGTTTTTTGTTATTTTTTTCGGGCCCATCAGGCACTATGAGTGACGATGGATTTACATTGCAAAACACTTTTTTCCTTTTTTTAAATAAGGGATTTGTCAAACGCTGTCTCTTGTGGTCTTTTTCAACACTTTTTGTGTGAATAGGTAAGGGTACAATGTACCCAATGTCCATTTATATAGGGCGATACCCTCCAAAAATTGTCAAGAAATACAAACCACAAGAGGCATTTTTTTCAAATCCTTGTTCTCATATGGGCAAGAGCGGGGCCACCCAGTGATGTAACCAGGTGACCTTGCCCCCTTCTGACATCACGCAATGTCAGAGGGGACCGGCCACCGGGTGACGTACTCAGGTGGCCCCAACCTTGCCTATAAAAGAACTGTCAAAGTGCACAGAGCGCATTCCATGGGAAAAGGGAGTGTTTTGTTTTTTTGTTCTTTTTTTCGGGCCTTTTGGGCGCTGTGGTTGACGATGGATGTACAACGCAGGACACTTTTTTTAAAAGGATTTGTCAAACACCTTTTGTGTGAATAGGTAGGGGTACGATGTACCCGATGCCCATTAACATAGGAGGACCCCCTCCCCATGTTGAGGGCAAGTGGCCTGGTATGGTTCAGGGGGGCTGCTCACTCGTCACCCACCTATCCTGACCTCTAGGCTGTCTGCTCAGATAAGGGTCTGGTATGGATTTTGGGGGGACCCCACCCCAATTTTTTTTAATTTTGCCGTGCACTTCCCTTTAAAATCTATGCATGCCCAAAGGGCCTGATGTGGATTTTTACAATTTTTTTCCTAGGAGTTCCCCATAAAATAAATAGATAGGGTGGGACTGGGAGACCCCACGCCGTTTTTTCCAATTTTTTTTCCTAATAGCCAATGCCACATCAGCATGAGCATGCTTGTTTCAATAATATTAATGGCTAATTTGCAAAACATTATTGTATAGAATTAAGAACATCTAATACTAGTAAATGTATTTTCTATGTACGATTGTGCTCAGCCCAATAGGCTAGCGGTCAGTGCTTCTACCTTAAAAGACTCATGCCGCGTACACACGGTCGTTTTTTGCGATGAAAAAAAACGACGTTTTTTAAAACGTCATTTAAATTGATCGTGTGTGGGCAAAACGTCGTTTTTTGTCTTCAAAAAAACGACCAAAAAAAAAATTCCAACATGCTTGACGTTTTTCAAAACGTCGTTTTTTGTTTCACAAAAAGTTGTGTAGCAAAAACGTCTTTCAAAACGACGTCAACCATGCCCAGAAGCTAGTTATGAAGCGAGCTTCAATGGAAAAGAGTGGTGAACGTAACCTCACTTTTTGTGAAAAACGATGGTGTGTATGCAAAATGCTTTGAAAAGTGACGTTTCAAAAACGTCGCTTCACAGAAAACGTCGCATCGCAAAAAACGACCGTGCGCGGCATCAGGCTTTGAAGGACTCATGGGTTCAAATCGATCCCACAGAGGGTTTCACCTACTAAACAATTGCATTGGCAAGTGCCAATGCACTTTGGTTTGGTTGATTCTATTATATTAACTCTTTAAATGCATGCAATGGTATGTAAGTATTCAATAATATTATGGAGTTGAATTCCAAATGTCACACACTAGTTAATGGGCAGTTTACATTTTTCTTTTTGTTAATTTAAATTTGTCTTGTGCACTGGAAAGTGGTTGGCTGGGATTTGAACTCATAACTTGAGTGTTTTAGAGACATCTGAGCAGACCACCAAGCCATTGTGCTAAGCATGCTGAGACCTGCATAATAGTGTAGTATGATTAAAGAATGAAAATAAATAATTACTGCTTTATAGTCACCTAAATAAAAAAAATAACATGAAAAAAAAAACAGATATGTAAGTGTAAATGTTCAATACATGTAACTTTACAGAATAGCAGACATTGCTCTGCAATACTCATTCATACCTGCATTCGTTAGCAGAAGAAGAAAAAAAATAGGAATACTAGTTGCAATATACATCAATAGATGCACACGAGGTCGAGAAAATCTCAAATGTTTTCTTCACATACATGGATCATGGTAGCAATTGGCCACTTGCAGATCCTCGGAATTGCCGATTAGCGCAGATTCCGAATTTACTAAGGCATGTTCACTGCTAAAAGTGCAAATTTTAATTCACAACTCTTAATTGCCTGAAACGGGAGCTATTACATGTAGAGTTCTCAGTACTTCCCGGGAATCTTAGTAAATCAGCCCCAGTATGATCAACTGTATTTTAATTAAAACGTTAGGCAAACACAACAAAATAAATAATAAAAACATATCCTGGGGTTCCAAGGATCTATACCAAAATTACCTGAAAATATGCATAACCAACACCTCTTGATAGTTATAATTTTCTGACAGGCATTTTACAAACCTAAATATAAATATTACAAATGTTTGAGCATATGATACACAGAAAAAAGGGGGGGGGGTTGTGAATGGGGGAATACCCGCCCAGTTGAGGTGTGGACTATCTCGGTACAAAATAGGTAAGGGTAAACAATGAGATAAATAAAAAAATAATTTATTAGGTAAAAATGTTGCATTAAAAACAATAGTGTACATCAGAAGATTGGTCGATTCTCTACTAGTTTCGCGGGATGTCCGCTTCTTCAGGAGAACCAATCTGGAGGACAATAATGCAATGAAAAATAATATAAAATACAGGTAATACAGTTCAGCAGTGAGTTAAAAATTGAATAGACATAGAGGTTTTACCCAAAGTGTAACGAAGCAGGCGCGGAGCCAAGTCTGCCCAATAGGTGATCCCCCTGCACCCCCCCTTTTTTCTCATCAATACTTGGATGATGGTACTCTATTACCCTATTAATTATTCCTAAGTGAGGCCATACTCGCACTTTTTCATATGATACACAGATAATATAGATCCAATTAAATAAGGTCAAAGAGGTGATAGCAACAAACTTAGTTTTAGGAATATGCAAAAATTCCTGATGGGAAAAAGCGCATGAAACTGTAAACAAATTCCAGAATTCTATATTAGGGAGTTCTATAATACTTGGAGATATCAAAAATATAGAAAGGAGAACCCTTAATGTACTCTCATAGCAATCCAAAAGTGATGCATATAGAACTGAATATTTCACAGTTTAAATTAATTGAAAACCATGCAAACAAATGAAAAAAAAAAAATTCCTATATGCAGAGCTTTAATATTTGTGAAAAAAGGGTTGGATGCCGAATACTTCGCTCAAACCCATTTCAGACTTGAACCCGAATCTCACTCCCAATGAGCACCTTGAAAAATGGGGGAATCATGATTTCTCTATAAAGCAGCTAGCCTTACCTTTTCCAAACCTGGTTAGGAAATCATGTTGTCCCAGCACATGAAGTAGTCTTTGGATGCCCAAACGGAGAAGGGCATTTATTTCACATATTATTTTGGGGGTTAAATTTGCTGCTTGTACAGATATGTGCAAAGATATTTTCTAGACAATGTAGTAGAAACAGTCACTTAGATGTCTGTTAGGTGATTTGATTGTTTTTTCACTATTGGTTTATTTCCTGCAAAAAATAATGTTGTACTAGTAATTAAATGCTAACCTAAAAAACAACTAAACACAGCTATACTGGCTTGTTAACGGGGAAGCACTGAGGTGTGTGTGTGCATTGCAGAAAAACTCACTTTTGGTGTTCAAAGTTTTGTGCAAGATTCCACATTCAGACTTTAAATACTACAACCCAGCAGCATCCTGTGTGCCATGTTCTAATGATCAACATAGAAGAAGAAAAATCAATTCACATACAGCCAAAGTATCTTGTGCCAGAACACAGTATAATTTATCTATGAAACCCACTCTGCCACTCTACATGAATAGACCCAAAAAGAAAACCCTTTACTATGCTGTGAGCACACATGGGAAGATGGGGCCTGGCGGGGGCTTCATAAAAAAGTGGAGGCTCTGGATAGTTGTTAGTTTCTCCCCACCCAACATCAGCCTAAATATGGTGGACAGGGTGTTACATCTGTATATCAGTTCTCTTGGAGTCTCCTGATGTTCCAATAGATGAGGAACCTGAGGTTAATTAACCACTTCAGCCCTGGAAGGATTTACACCCTTCCTGACCAGAGCATTTTTTTGCGATACGGCACTGCATTCGCTTTAGCTGATCGCATGGTCGTGCAACATTGTGCCCAAACAAAATTTACGTCCTTTTTTTTACCACAAATAGATTTTTCTTGTGGTGGTATTTGATCACCTCTGCGGTTTTCATTCTTTGCACTATAAACAAAAAAAGAGCGACAATTTAGAAAAAAAAGCAATATTTTGCTATAATAAATATCCCCAAATAAATATATATATATAAAAATAAAAATTATTCCACAGTTTAGGCCGATATGTATTCTATATTTTGTTGGTAAAAAAAAATTGAAACAAGTGTATATTGATTGGTTTGCGCAAAAGTTATAGCGTCTACAAAATAGGGAATAGATTTATAGCATTTTTTTTTATTTATAGCATTTCTATTATTATTATTTTTTTTTACTAGTAATGGGAGCGATCTGTGATTTTTATCAGGACTGCAACATTATGGCGGACACATCGGACACTTTTGACACTATTTTGGGACCACTGTCATTTATACAGAGATCAGAGCTGCAAATAGCCACTTATTACTGTATAAATGATACTGGCAGGGAAGGGGTTAAACCCTAGGGGGCTATCAAGGGGTTAAGTGTGTCCTAGGGAGTGATTCTAACTGTAGGCTGCACATTCAAAGGGACGTACAGGTACGCCCATTTGCTTGCCTGTGCCATTCTGTCGACGTAAATCGTTGTGCGGCGTTTGGGAAGAGGTTAAAAGTAATAATCCGAAAAGATCCTGAGTCTGTTGCTCAACACAGACTTGCATGTTAAATTTGCTGTTCATAGAACTCACTTTAAGATAACCACCAACAGAGAACGGCAAATGCCCAACTTTCTTGGGTTTTTAAAAGGGTTTTAACAGACTCAAAAATAAAATGGATATAAATAAATATGTAAATAAATAAACAAACTTCACAATGATCACATACACATCTAATGAAAAGGCAAGCACTTTTCTCTTTGATTTAGGAATTTTGCATCTCTTGTCAATTTGTTCACATGATATCTAGAATAACTTTCCTTATAAAAACCATCTGGAGTTTGGAGTTTATACAGATCAGCTAAATTGGCCTGCTAGATTACAATTACCCTAACATGGACTTTTTATGAAACAAAAAACTTGTAATTATTATCTGGGAGATTAAGGCCATTTACAGACAATCTAAATTGAACAATATCATTGTCTTTGATAAGAGTTTGTAGCTGAACATGAATGAGTTTGCTGGTTGGGTTAGAAATGGGTGCTGTCCCATGTCAAATAAAAAAACAACAAAAAGTTGCACACAAATCTCCTCACTGGAAACAATATCCCAGAATTGATATGCCCAAGGGTAGAAAACATCCCTTTACCCCAGATGTGTTACATATAACTACTGAAAGTTAAACACATTAAAATAATTATTCATTGAGATTTCTTGATTTAAGAGCTAAATACTTTCAACACTGTGCGTTTGTCATAAACTGGCTTATTGAAGGGATGAAATTTCATGCATTATACTTTTGAAATAAAAAAATACCACTAGCAAACATTTATCAGTGATATTAAACCCAAGGCCGCGTACACACGATCGAATATGTCTGCTGAACAGCGGACATGTTCGATCGTGTGTACGGCCTATCGGACCGTTTTCCAGCGGACAAAAGTTTCCAAACATGCTTTGAAACCTGTCCGCTGGAAACCTGTCCGTCGTACAGGTTCGATGGTTAGTACACAAAATCATCGGACCAAAATCCTGCGCATGCTCAGAATCAAGTCGACGCATGCTTGGAAGCATTGAACTTCGTTTTTTCATCACGTCGTTGTGTTCTACGTTATCGCGTTCTGGTCCGAGGGGATTTTGGTCCGATGGTGTGTACGCACATGAGACCAACAGACCACTTCAGCCTGGTCCGATGAAAACGGTCCGTCGGACATGTTTCATCGGACATGTCCGATCGTGTGTATGCGGCTCAAAAGAAAACATTTATTACCAATTTAATACAAATACGATGGCTGCATTTGTTTTATTTTTTTATGCTTTCATTACTTAAATTTCACCTGGTGATGTGGCCAGTGAGTCTGTTGTGTTTCAAAAGAACAAGCTCTCCTGCAGATGTATCTGTTAAGAATGTTGAAAGAAACCATTTACCACTCGCAGGGGTGATTACAATGATCTGCTTTTATTTGTTCACCTCCCCCCCCCCAAAATAAAAATAAAAAAAATAACTGTAACTACTAATGTGTAAAAGACAAGGGAAGAGGCGCCTCTAAGTGCAGTCGCGCTCCTTTTTCAAGCTAGTTTAGTGGGAAGTGGAGGCTAGATTTATAGGGGGAGGGGGCGGTGAGGATAAATCTAGCCTCCACTTCCCACTAAACTAGCTTGAAAAAGGAGCGCGACTGCCTCACCACCGCAGCTCGAACGCTTAGGAAACGCGTCGCACAATATAGCAACGTCACCAGTGCCATCCTGCTGCTGAAACACTCCAACTCCACCTGCCTGGCTCACAAGCCATCTTCACCACCGCCGCCGGCTTCATCACCTTATAGCGGTGAAAGACAGCTCTACAGCGCAGTGCCCAGCAGCCGAAGGACCACAAGTGATGACCACTTTTAAAAGAATATGTACAATGCCAGATTTTAACTCCTAAAATGTGAGTTGCCTGTACTATTTTACTTATTAAAATTGTTTTAACAACATCTGCACTTAGAGGCGCCTCTTCCCTTGTCTTTTACCACAGTTTTGAACACGGTTTCTGTTCTACAACGATGGCAACCCTGAGGATATAGGTGTGACCCCCACATAAACTTTTACCCTTTACCCCTGGGTTTCCCCCCCCCCCCTTTCCCTCTCTCTGTTGGACATTGAACCCGCCATGTAATTTTACATCTTTTTGATAGACAATATATATTTGATTTTAATAATTAAGATATATGTATGTACGTATTTATTCAATTATAACCACCACCACACTCATGTTTGCCTAGTTAATAGTATCGAGGCACTACTGTATTTAGGTTTTGCGTATTTCTCTCCTTGTGAACTACTAATGTGTAACTGCAGAGTAAGCTGGAGTTTGGTTTTCATTTTTTAGTGTACTTATGTGCTCAATCATTCAGAGTAGGGGCCCTGTATTACAGGGAATGTGTTACTGGCCACATTACCAGGTGAAAACAGAAGGAAAAATGCGTAAAAAACAAATGCAGCCACCGCATCTAATGATTGGTAAGCTGCAATAGATTACATTTTTTGGTTTTGGGTTTAACCACTTAAGGACCGCCTACTGCACATTTACGTCGGCAGAATGGCACGGCTGGGCACATCAACGTCCGAAGCTCCGGGACCGGGACCGCGGGATTCGAGGACCCGATCACCGCTGGAGTGCGGCGATCTGTCCCTGGAGCGGAAGAACGGGGAGAGCCGTGTGTACACACAGCTTCCCCGTGCTTCTCTGTGGCCGCAGCATCGATTTGTCCGAAGTGTCCGCCATATTGTCGCAGTCACGAAAAAAATCGCTGATCGCCGCTATTAGTAGTAAAAAAAAAAAAATTTATAAAAATGCAATAAAACTATCCCTTATTTTGTAAACGCTATAAATTTTGCGAAAACTGACCGATAAACGCTTATTGCGATTTTTTTTACCAAAACTACGTAGAAGAATGCGTATCGCCCTAAACTGAGGAAAAAATATGTTTTTTTATATATTTTTGGGGGATATTTATTATAGAAAAAAGTAAAAAATATTGCATTTTTTTTAAAATTGTCGCACTATTTTTGTTAATAGCGCAAAAAATTAAAACCGCAGAGGTGATCAAATACCACCAAAAGAAAGCTCTATTTGTGGGAAAAAAAGGACGCCAATTTTGTTTGGGAGCCACGTCGCACGACCGCGCAATTGTCAGTTAAAACGAAGCAGTGCCGAATCGCAAAAAGGGGCAAGGTCCTTTACCTACATTTTGGTCCGGGTCTTAAGTGGTTAATATAATATTAAGGCTATGGATTGGTACCCCTCTTGCATTGATCCAACTTTTCCTAAACCATTTAAATGTGACGTGATGTTGTGTCTGCCTCATATGTACCTCATAAGTAGTATGTCTGACCACTCACCTATAGAGCCAACTTTAAGCCAACTTTAAGCACCAAACAATCAAGATAAAGGCATAAAATAAAGTAAACCACCTAAGAATCCAACATAGTGACACTGGGCTCCATTCACAGAACAAGATCGCATGTGGTATTTAGGTGTTTTCCCAAATACTGAATGTAATCCTTAAAATGTCAATTCACTATTGCTTAGTATTTATTAAAGCAAAAATACTTGGAAAAGACAGCATATACCAGAAGTGAAAGTCAATTCCCCCCCAAAAAAAGGGGTCCTGGCATGCAATATTTAAGGAACCGGCAGCCGGTTGGGGAAAAAATGACATTGGACCCCCCAATCTATACCAGGCCCTTCGGGGTCTGGTATGGATTTTGAGGGGAATCCCTACACCATTTAAAAAAAATGGTGTGGGGTCTACCTTATATTCTAAGCCAGAAACGTATCCAAGCATGCAGCTAGCGCCCACCACCCCCTCCTGGACCATACCAACATGGTGGGGGTGCTTTGGGGCAGGGGAGGCTCTGGCCCCCCTAAGCACCTTGTCCCCTTGTTGATGGGGACAAAGGCCTCTTCCCCACAAGGGATCCCTGAGGAAGACATGTGACCAGTGACCCAACGCGTTGGGTGGAGCTTTGTTACGTCAGTTCCAGTGGTGTTTTACAGAAGTACGGTGAGGAAGGGAGTTGCTTTTTATTGCAGTTTTTACCCTTACTTGTTGTAAGCAGTTTCTTTTACTAAATACATTTACTTTTCATTTAGCAATATTGCACTGTGGCTGTTCTTTGTTTCCTTTGAGCGCCATTTCTACAAGAAGTCGAAGTGTCATTCCTTGGAGCGAGCTGTTTCCTCTATATATGGAATTACGCAAGATGTTTTGATGCCAAGTTTTGGACGTAGTTCTTCGTCTTCGACCTGGGACCTGGATGCCTTTACAGATCCATCAGCAGGATTCCTTCTCTGACTATCTAATGAGCCTTCTTTGACCCTTGGGTCATTATTGGAGGTGAGCGGCCAATTCATATATTTAACAATTGATGTTTGGATTGATATTTTGTCTCTTCTTTCAAGTTATCCCTATGAGATTTTTATCTTTATATGAACTGACTCCTACCATTGGGCTTTAGTTGGACTTTTATTTACATTCATTTATTTGTATGTTTGGATACTCATCATATTCAATATTTGAATATATTACTTTATGGCACATTATTGAATAAGCGCACCCTTCTCATCTTTTTCTTTTAGGAAATGTGTGTGGGCTTCCTGGCTAAAAGTTAAAGAAAAGTGCAACAACACGAAGCCAGAGAGGGAAGAAAATAGAGAGGTAGATAAAAAATTCAAAAAACTACAAATGTATTTACATAGAAAGGCATTTTAATAAATTCGGGTTATAAACTACTTTAATCCTAAATGGAGTGCAGATCCTAAACAGATTTACTTCTGCTAAAGTAAAGTTTGCCTGCTATTGAAACTTTAAAGCACTATACTTCTTTATTGTTCTCTAAGGCCTGCGTTAAAAAACAATCTGCTTGCTACCAAGGGTGTTGAGTATTGTGGATGGGCCTCCATCTGTCACCTCTTACCCCTTGGCAGGCATAACAACTCTACTATCCTTTACGGTTCTGCTTTTAATCATTAAGAGCTAAGTAAAAGACAGTGCCTGTTTTTCTATTTTATTTTAGGCGCAGTCGTGACCTAACTCTGCCTTGTAAAATGTATTAAAACGCACACTGAGGATGAAATGTCCTCATTATGAAGGCCAATGAACACACCAGGCAGGTCAGTAAAAATCCCAAACTTTGAACATCTCAAGGAGCACTGTCTAATCCATCATTCGAAAATGGAGAGTATGGCATGACTGCAAACCTAGAGATGGCGGTCCACCTAAACTGACAGGCCGGGCAAGGAGAGCATTCATCAGAGAAGCCACCAAGAGGCCCATGGTAACTCTGGAGGAGTTGCAGAGATCCACAGCTCAGGTGGGAAAATCTGTCCAAAGGACAACTATAAGTCGTGCACTCCACAAATCTGGCCTTTATGGAAGAATGGCAAGAAGAAAGCCATTGTTGAAAGAAAGCAATGAGAAGTTTCATTTGCAGTTTGCAAGAAGCCATGTGGGCGACATAGCAAACATGTGGAAGAAGGTTTTTTGGTCAGATGAGACCAAAATAGAACTTTTTGGCCTAAAAGCAAAATGCTAGGTGTGGTGAAAAACTAACACTGCACATCACTCTGAACACACCATCCCCGCCATGTAACATGGTGGTGGCAGCATCATGTTGTGGGGATGCTTTTCTTCAGCAGGAACAGGGGAGCTGGTCAGAGTTGATGGGAAGATGGATGAAGCCAAATTCCACAAAAGACTTGAGACTCGTGCGGAGGTTCACCTTCCAGCAGGACAACGACCCTAAAAATACAGCCAGAGCTACAATGGAATGGTTTAGATTGGCCCAGTCAAAGTCCAGACCTAAATCCAATTAAAGCAGTTGTATACCCTCAGAACATTTTTTTTCAATTCAGCAAGGTCCGGCTGTTGCCGGTCCTTTCGCCGTGGATCCCCCCTGCGCAATTAGCGGCGCATTGCGAGGGAAATATTTCCTAAACCGTACAGGTTTAGGAGATATTCTTTATACTTACAGGTAAGCCTTATTATAGGCTTACCTGTAAGGGAAAGTGGTAGTATAGAGCAAGGATCTCCAAACTACGGCCCTCCAGCTGTTTCGGAACTACATTTCCCATGAGGCATTGTAAAATTCTGACATTCACAGACATGACTAAGCATGATGGGAATTGTAGTTCCTGAACAACTGGAGGGCCATAGTTTGGAGATCCCTGGTATAGAGTATACTACCACTTTAAGAATATGTGGCAAGAAAAATGCTGTTTACAGGCGCTCTCCATCCAATCTGACAGAGCTTTGTTGCAAAGAAGAATTGACAAGAATGTCACTCAATGGAAGTGCAAATCTGGTAGAGACATCCCCCAAAAAGACTTGTCGTTGTAATTGCAGAGAAAGGTGGTTCTACAAAGTATTGACTTAGGGGAGCTAAATACAAAATGCACACCACACTTCTCAGATATTTATTTGTAAAACATTTTGAAAACAATGTATTATTTTCCTTCCACCTCACAATTATGTGTAACTTTGTGTTGGTTTATCACATAAAATCCCAATAAATTACATTTACCTTTTTGGCTGTAACATGACAAAATGTGGAACATTTCCAGGGGTGTGAATACTTTTTCAAGGCACTGTACATATATAATATTTAGTATATCAAAAGTAAAGAATTGGATTATTACAAATGCCCATTAGTGACCAGTATAAAAGGTGAAGAATTGTAGAATGCTTTTTCACAGTCAGCTAATATTTTGAATTTAAAAGTATTTGTCAGATTTTCTGGAAAGATTTCATTCCGGCCAAGTTTGCCAATGATTTCACTCTGAGGTCACTGGAACATGACAGTAAAAGATTTGGCTTTCTAGTCAGTTTAAGGAGATTTCTCATAACTAAGTGACAAGAAATGCATTGAGGCAGTCTGACAAAACCCACACAACCCTCATTCTGGATTAAGTCATCACACTAAATAAAATTGCTGCAGTTTAGAAATATGAAACAATGATGCCAGGAGCTGACCTGCTAGAACCCTGTTCACATTACTGAAATTTGGATGACTTTTGGAAACATTCAGCAAGGTATCCCTAAAGAAACAAGTGACAGATGGGGTTTCTAAATGCTCATACACATTATATGACAAATTCTTTCCATGAACCTTCAATTCACTTTGGATAATGTTCCCTCGCCTTTAAATTAAAGAAGAACAGTGACATTTGCAATATTATTCCCTTCGCACAACATGTTATACACACCTTTAAAGTGAATTTGTCAGCCATTTAGAATCTTTAAAACTAAAAGCCTTGCTTAAAGCAGAACTAACCTCTCCCAACATTTTATATCTTTAATCCTTATGCTACTAGCCTTGGTAAATAGATGGAAAAATATATTATAGTTAATTGTTTTTTTTTTTTTCTTCAATTGCTTCCTGTTTTTAGCCTAGGCCTCCTCACCACCTTTACCCCTCAATAGCCCGAATAACTGTGCTGCAAATTAATGCGTTGCACACTGTTGTAGGGCAATTGTGGCATGCCGTCCTACCTACTGCAAGAGACAGGGGGGCAGATTCACACAGAAATGGATTATCGTAGCGTATCAGAAATACACTACGCCGCTGTTTTTTACCTGGCTCTACGTGGAATTCAGATAGATTTTGTCCAGTAAACGATGGCGGCGTAGTGTATTTCTCCCGTCGCAATCCATATAGACGAGTAGGGGGCGTGAATCATTTAAATTAGGCGCGTTCAAGCGGCGATCGATCTGCGCATGCTCCGTTCCCGCCGTGCATTGCGCGAAATCACGTCGTGACATCATTCGTTGTTTAGGTAGCGTCGTTTACGGGCGATCCTAGTCCCGAACGAGTTACGTAAACAAAAAAAAAAATTAAATAAATTCGAAGCGGGAACAACGGCCATACTTAACATGGGCTACGTAACGTTAGAGCAGCAAAAAGCTGCTCTAACATTACGTACACAAAAATAGACGAAAGTGATTGCGACGACCACTCGTATCTTCGGGAATCGCCGTAAAAAAACATTTGCATATCCCGACGCATCAAAACGACGCAAACTCCTCCCAGCGGCCGCAAATAGATGGCAGCGTAGATCCGAAGGCTTACGAAGACGTAAGCCTCTCGGATCGAAGCCCGAAGCCGCCGTATCATGGTTTGAGGATTCAAACTAGTGATACGGCACGCGAAATTTGAAATTACTCCTGTCTAACACCAGTTAGACAGGCGTAATTGCTCTATGAATCTGGCCCAGGGGGTATAATTTTGCACGTGTAAACTTTCATAAAGATGCCTTTGCTGCCTGTTTTTACTACCCCCCAACTGCAAGTGTAAACTAAGCCTTAGGGCTCTTTCACAGGGGCGGACCATATGTCCGCTTTTTCATCCATCTGTTTACGGATGAAAAGGAACATACATTGACCCCTATAAGATTGCGGGTGTCAGCGGATGAACATCCGCTGAAACCCGATCTCATCCGGGTCCGCAATCCTCCGATTCTGCAGACGGAGGAAAACCCTATTTTTCCATCCGTCTGCGGATCGGGTGAACACGGACAGAAGATCCATGTTCATTTTTGCGGGGCAGAGAACCACTTGCAGTCATTTAAGGTTGGTCTTCTTGCCAGGAAAGCAAAATCAACTATTGGTTCGGTTAGGCAAACAATTTTTCAACAAGTGCCTTAAAAATTTTTTTTTCCAGCAGTAGTTGTCAGGGAGACTCCATTGAACACGAAGCTTCTGATATTTGATACTGGATACCAATGCAAAGACTCCATCATACAAGATAGGCTCACATTGCCGTGAAATTTTCTGTTTGATCCTTGTCTCTCTCCGGTGTCTTTGAAGATTAAAAGGTGGTTCTGAAAATATGGGCAGAGCAAGTCCATGCCATACAGGTCCTTTCCACCCACTGAAAAGGCCTTGGCTTTCACTGCTCACCCAGATGTCATCAGCACCACCAAACCCGTTTCTGGTCAAATGAAATCTTTTATGGCAAGGCCAGTGACCGCACCCTAATCCAATGAGACTACTTTTATTAACCAGACTATGGATTAGCCTAGACTAGAGGTGCAGGGATTCTCATCCAAGGTTGTTCAGATCTTGGTGACCAGAAAATCATCCATAAACGCTACATTTGAGAGTATATGGTAAAAGTTTGTTTTGTTTGCTCAGCAAAAGCTTTCTCTACTGTGTTCCCTGCTCTAGCCAACATCCTGGAAATTTTACATTCAGCGCTAGAGGTCAGTCTGGCATGCAAAAGCCAGTGACCAGGTGCTTCTTGCAGGTAACAATCTATATATGACCTTGAGGAAAATTCTTGTTCCCTCTGTGGGACTTAGGCTAGGATCTGAGAGCACCCTTTGCTCCAATGGTTTCATTTCCATTGAAGTACTTCACGGTAAAATTAGTTCTTCAGACAGAAGAATGTTTGAGATTGCAACACTTTCCTGCAAGGGCCCTTTGGTGTTTTTTTTTTTTTTTACCAGAAATAGGGATACTACGTCTATCTCCAATGTTAAATTTTAGTGGTATTGAGCGGTATCAAGTTTCCAGCAATTCTAGGAAGTAGTCCCTCCGAGTTTTCACTTGAGTGCACAGCAGGAAAACTTCAGCTCCTTACACATGGTTACTAACAATGTACTTGATCAAAAAAGGAAAGTGGACAATTTTAATTTAGGTCCTCAAGAGTCATCCACTGTTGGGCTACCGAGGTGATTAGATTGGCCTGCAGAAAGTTCTTAAACAATTGCACGTTTATTTGATTAGAGGGGTGGCAGCCTTTGGGGCAGTTATGCCAGGATTTCTCAGAAGATATATGTAAGATGGCTAGCTTGAAGGTCTTGTTCGGTCTTCATTCAACCTTACAAACAAAATGTGCAGCCTGCAAATTTGGAACAAGAGAGATCAATTATGTTTGGCTTTAGCAGCTTCTCTTTGATTATCAGTGTCTCTTTTCATTTTTCTCCCACCCATTTAATTAGCTATGGTATATCCCATTGTGTGTTGACGTTAGAGGGGCACCAGGAAAACAGAAAAATTGTTATCAAATACTTAACGTAATTTTCCTTTCCTGACCCATTCACAGGACCCCCCCCCCAGTGGCCTGTCGCAGGCTAGGTTATTGAACACTTTAGTTGGGGGAGGGGCTGTCTTTTATTTAGCTAGGAACAAGTAGTCCTCTGCGTCTCCAGAGAAGGTGTTAACCCTTTGTGTGCCGACATGAGGATGGGCCAGAAAAGTATTTGATAAAAAACCTGTTTTGCTGCAACATTCATCTAGAGATGAAAAAGAAGTGAAGGTGTCTGCGCTGTGTTGAAAACAGGGGCCGTGGGCGTGAAGTAAAGTGATCCGAATGCACAAAGGTGCATATACAACAATGCCTTCAGGTGGCAGCGAAGTGATCCAAATGAAGGCAAATCTAAGTGATACTATAGATCATAAACCAACAGTATGATGAAAGATACATAAATATCTAGATATGGGCACTATAAAAAATCATACAACAAAGATACTGGCACATAAATAGGGCAAATAATGGTGATCAATCAAAAGTCCAAAAAAGGTGAAGTAAATCCAGGTGAAAGTAGATAAGCAGGAGAGTAGGACAAAGCCTAAGAGTGGCGATCCCAACAGCCAAGTGTTTAGAGGACGCAGCAAGCTTCAAAGTGCAACACACACCTCCAGTGGCTCCTAGCAGCTCACCTTACAGTTATCTCTAATAGCCTAATAGATCCAACCTTCTGTCCGATGGCACGGTCTATCTGGTGGTTAAATTGCAGACCCCAGTGGCAGATGGTGCATATGAGGGAACAAACAAAAGAGCAAATAGCATAACTCTGTTAGCTTGATGATGGCTCTAAGTAAGGTGGGTGTCAGATGCACTTACTCAAAGTGATAGGAGGATGAGCCTATCTCCACGAGCATCGAGCTCGTAAATGTCCTCTCTTAAATCTCATATATTCACGCTGGTGGTAACAGGTGACTCACAGGGAAAAAAGAGTTTATTAATAGCAAACAATCGATAAAAAACTCACATTTGAGCAGCTAAAATGGTAAATACATCCACGAGCAGCGAGCTAGTCTGCCGTCCATCAGAAAGTGCAGTTGTCCAGTGCCCCAATGCCCTGATGAAGTCACGTGATGTGACGATACGCGTCAGGATTGGAGCACTGCATCTGAGAGGAGACGCAGGACACTTACGAGCTCAACGCTCGTGGAGATAGGCTCATCCTCCTATCACTTTGAGTAAGTGCATCTGACACCCACCTTTTTTGGACTTTTGATTGATCACCATTATTTGCTCTATTTATGTGCCAGTATCTATATTGTATGATTTTTTTTATAGTGACCATATCTAGATATTTATGTACTGTAACGGCTACCCAAGTAGGGAGAGGGTATCAGCCGTTGGAGACGTCCTTTTCCCTGGCAAGTTGCTATATAAGTAAGTCCAGTATAAGCCCATCCACGAGATCCAGAGGAGAGTCAGGTCCAATTGTAAAATGAACAGAATAATAATCCCATCGCATTCCCTTTCAGAAACGAGACTACGTTTTGAAGGGTCAAGAGACTAACTTTATTGGTACATTTCTTGGTTTATATCTCGTTACAAACTTGTGAGTACTCAAGGAACAATGGAATTCTCCGCCCCCTTCCTCCAACGGGGGTTTCCAAGGTAGACACTCTGGCATCAGGCCAAAGAAGCCACATTCCTTTCTCAAATAGACTTCAATCAACCCTCAGAACAATACTCAATCACTTAAGGATAAACACAGGTCTTTCACACACACAATAGATCAATTAAACTTTGGGATAGACAGGTGCATTAGCATACCTAATATACATCTAGACAGACAGAGGATAGTTACACCTCATAATATCCCACTGCATGAATATTATAGATGTACAGGCAAAATACATAGTTCCGTTACACTGCTCCCCTTTTGTGGAACACTCCGGCAGACCCGGATTGATCCTTTTCGGGTCAACTTGGGGATGTCCGGTCTGCTGTTAGGGTAAAAGTTCCGTTTGCCTGGACAGTCCATCGGCATTGCCATTAAATCTGCCAGGTCGGTAGCTGATGGTGAAGGTGAATAATGGAATTCAGTTCTGGAACAGTCACTTGCTTTGCTCTCTCAATGGCTCCCAAAACCTGTTGCTGATGCTCTTGGGAGAGATAAGGCACCACCTGAGCGCAGATCCCATTTAACCTTTTGACAATTTTAGCCTGTTTGTGCATTTCAATGTTCAAGCCACGGGACATCTCATAATACATGATGTAGTGTCGTTGCATCTCCGATTTCTCACTGGCCAACTTGTCACATTCCCATTTTAGACTGTGATATTGGGCCGGATCTTCAGTACATGTCGGGGCAGGTAGTCTTACCCGGGTCTCAGCAGCAAGCGAGTTGGTTCCAGCAACGCAGGTTGGGGCAAAGGTAGTCACGGTGTGGACTTCAGCGGGGCACATCGGAGCGTACGCAGAAACAAGGGGGGGCCAAATCATTCCCCAGTAGTACATCTGCTGGCAAATCTTTCATCACCCTCACATTCACATGTCCCGAACCCACCCCCCAATCCAGGTGAACCTGGGCAACGGGTAGCCAGAAGACGGTGCCTCCTGCTACTCTTACGGCTACGGTGTCTCCGATGTGCTGGTTCTCTGGGATGAGTTTCTTCTGTAGCAGGGTCATGGTAGCCCCAGTATCACGTAACCCATTGGCTGCCTTTCCATTGACCCAGACAGTCTGCCTGTGTTGCTGTCTGTTGTCCTGGTTAGCTGCTTGTATCGGATCTGCCTCGTGCAGAATGCCCCAATGTTCTTCCTCCCCAACACAGTGGGCCGCAGGCATGGATGTGTGGGGGTTCCCCCTTTCTGGCTGTCTCCATGACTGTGACTGCCTGGGTGGATTTAATGAACAGTCTGACTTTTTGTGCCCTGGTTGTTTTTGAATCCGAGTGATAATAGCCTTGGTATCTCTTAGGCCTTGTGCTACTTGTCCATTCACCCGTACCTCCTGGCGGTGATGCTGACGGTTATCTGGAGAGGCCGCTTGTATTGGGTCTGCCTCATACAAAATTCCCAGACATTCCTCAGGGCCCACCTCGGTTTCTAGGCAGTGGGCCGCAGAGGGCTGTGATGGAGTGACCTCTGTGCTGGATGTTGGGCGTCTCCAGTTGTTATTTGTAGCTCTTAAAGGACAAAAACGAGCAATATGTCCCGTGTGGCTGCAGTGATGGCACGTCACTCTAGATGAATCCCGGGGGTAGTTGTTGGGTTCCTGAGGACGTGGTGGTCCTGGTGGGACTGGAGCCCAAAACTCTGGGCGTGGGGTGCCGGTTGGAGTACACAGTTCTACCTTATGAGCCAGCCGTGTAGTACCCTGGCTTACATTCCTTGTTTCCGCGTACTCATCTGCTAGCCGTGCCGCCTCGTTTAAGTTAGCGGGACGGCGATCTCGTACCCAGTCCTGTATGTCTGCGGCCAGGTCTTGGAAGAAATGTTCCATTAGAAATAGCTGCAATACTTCCTCCCCGGTGTTGGCCTTGCACCCTTGGACCCAATGGGATGCCACCCTTTGTAACTGGTTGGCCCATTCCATGTGGGAGTCCACAGCCTTCTTGGATTCCCGGAAGTGACGGCGGTAGGTTTCTGGGGTTACGGCATATCGGGTTAACAGCGCCTTTTTCACTTGCTGATATTGTAAAATATCCTCTGGAGCAAGAGCCCAAAAAGCTTCATTGGCTTTGCCCGACAATTTCCCAGACAAAATAGTGACCCATTGGTCTGGTGGTACCTGGTGTAGTGAGCACTGCCTCTCAAAATCAGCCAGATATCCATCTATTTCCTCCTCACTTTCTACAAAAGCTTTAAATGCAGTGAATGGTATTTTCTTTCCTGAAGCAGCGGGTGGGGAAGTAGGAGCTGCGTGTGTAATGGGCTGTCTAGCTCCTACCAGTTCCAGTTCTTGTCCCCTCTTGGTTTGAATCTCCTCTCTTGCTTCCCGGAACAGCTGGTTTATTAGTTACGTGGACGTTTCTGGATACAAGGATAATCTCCGCTGTACAATATCCGTAATTACATCTTCCTCGCTAACAGGTGCTAGGGGCTCAGCTCCTTCCATGGATCCATCCATTTGGTCCAGCTCCAGCAGGACCGCTATCAGCTCCCTCCGTGGTCTGTTACTGGCACTCCTACCACGACTCTAATCTTTTAGTGTGGTTCTTTTCAGCCTGGCATACTGAGGCTCCATTCAGAACTTGCTCCTTGGATAAAAGGACCATCCCACCGCTGCCAACCAATGTAAGTAACGGATACCCAAGTAGGGAGAGGGTATCAGCCATTGGAGATGTCCTTTTCCCTGGCAAGTTGCTATATAAGTAAGTCCAGTATAAGCCCATCCACGAGATCCAGAGGGAGAGTCAGGTCCAGTTGTAAAATGAACAGAATAATAATCCCATCGCATTCCCTTTCAGAAACGAGACAGGCTACGTTTTGAAGGGTCAAGAGACTAACTTTATTGGTACATTTCTTGGTTTATATCTCGTTACAAACTTGTGATTACTCAAGGAACAATGGAATTCTCCGCCCCCTTCCTCCACAGGGGGGCCCCAAGGTAGACACTCTGGCATCAGGCCAAAGAAGCCACATTCCTTTCTCAAATAGACTTCAATCAACCCCCAGAACAATACTCAATCACTTAAGGATAAACACAGGTCTTTCACACACACAATAGATCAATTAACCTTTAGGATAGACAGGTGCATTAGCATACCTAATATACATTTGGACAGACAGAGGATAGTTACACCTCATAATATCCCACTGCATGAATATTATAGATGTACAGGAAAAATACATAGTTCCGTTACATGTACCTTTCATCATACTGTTGGTTTATGATCTATAGTATCACTTGGATTTGGCTTCACTTGGATCACTTCGCTGCCATCTGAGGCCATTGTTGTATATGCACCTTTGTGCATTCGGATCACTTTACTTCACGCCCACGGCCCCTGTTTTCAACACAGCGCAGACACCTTCACTTCTTTTTCACTTGTTTATATTTGTCTATTAGGGTAGACCACCTGGTGTTTGCAGCAGTTCTCCCACTTTCCTCATCCACAGACAGCGCGGGGGTTCCACTTTATACATTCATCTAGAGATATCTTTATTAATGATATATATATATATATATATATATATATATATATATATACGGATAAATGTGCACAATTCCACCATGACCATTGTTGGGCCCCTTGTGGATAATTAATAATCTTTTATTATATAAAGCTGATAGTATTTCCATACTGCTGTGCATCTATATGCTTGGCTGCAGTAGTTCATCTGCTCACAATTACTTTCATTAGATTACTGGTAAATTTTCCAGTAAGGGATTTTCCCTATGTTCACTTACCAAAGTTTCTGGTTCTCCTATTTACCTAAAGTTTTAGCACAATATCCTGTATGGGGAGGGCCATTTCTCATAACCCCACCTCCAAAACAGGGCTACACTTATACTATCTGTATTAACAATGCTGTCACTTACTGTGCTTGGAGTTGCTATTTATAGCATTGTGCATTAGTCTTTTTAGTTTATTTTTAAAATTAAGTCATCAGGTCCCAAAGATAATGTCTTCCATCCTTAAATAGAATGTATTCAGCAACAGTAAAACAAAAAATATGAGTCATCCATTAATGTCAAATTACACTTTGCTTAGTTTGTTAACATTATCCAGATGCTGTTATAAATTAATAAAATAATCTTGTGGAAAAACACAAACCTAGCACTGTAGCAGTTAGCTTTTGTTTTCAGATGCTATGTTAGTCAAGGCCAAAAAATAAGAAAAGATTCCACTTACATTTGGTACCCCTTATAGTACGACCCCCTAAGGGACTGCTTGTAATACCTGCTCATCTGCACTGCCATGACCTGGTGAACATTCTAACCCACCTGACATTCTGGGTTCCGACATCCTTGTACTACTGTTAAGTGATAAATCAGACAACTCTGTGTATTTATGTTCTGATAATATTTTCTTGAACCAATTAAAGGGATGTTGTCACAAAGCGAGGGGATTGATCTGCTGAGTTTTAGGCAACAGCACCATCTCAGCAAAGGAATTCCTCCAAATGAAACAATGCAAGATATTAACAAATACACAGTATGGTAAACTCCCTTCCTTAACCACTTCCTTACTGGGCATGTAACCCCTTCCTGACCAGGTGAAATTTCAGCTTGCGGCACTGCGTTGCTTTAACTGACAATTGCGCGGTCGTGCGATATGGCTCCCAAACAAAATTGGCGCCCTTTTTTCCCCACAAATAGAGCTTTCTTTTGGTGGTATTTGGTCACCTCTGTGGTTTTAATTTTTTTCGCTATAAACAAAAAAGTACGACAATTTTGAAGAAAAAAATACAATATTTTTTACTTGTTGCTATAAAAAATAGCCCAATTAAAAAAAAAAATAATTCAGTCTAGGCCGATACGTATTCTTCTACATATTTTTGGTAAAAAAAAAAAAAAAATCGCAATAAACAAAAGTTATAGCGCCTACAAAATAAGGGACAGAATTATTATTTTTTATTATTTTTATTTTTTTACTAGTAATGGCGGCGATTTTTATTGCGACTGCGACATCATGGCGGACACATCGGACACTTTTGACACATTTTAGGCACCATTCACATTTATACTGCAATCAGTGCTATAAATATGCACTAATTACTGCATAAATGTGACTGGCAGGGAAGGGGTTAACACTAGGGGGTGAGGAAGGGGTTAAATGTGTATCCTGTATAGTGTTCTAACTGTGGGGGGAGGGGGGGTGACTGGGAGGTGACCGATCTGTGTCCCTGTGTAGAAGAGACACAGATCGGTCTCCTCTCTCCCTGACAGGACGCTGTCATTGTGAGAGCCGGCAATGAGAGCGCGCGCTGGGAACGACGAAAGGGGCTGCCGTAGAAACACAGCGCCCCAGAGAATTAGAACCACCTTGCGGCCGTATATAGTCGTACGGCCGTAGGGAAGTGGTTAAAGAAATAATGCTATCCTCTAAAGGAATAAATACAGCTAACAGATTATACTGACACACTGTATGAGGTGGAACCTGGTCAGATTATACCTGTTACCCTAAGGAAAGTTCAGGCCTATAAGTTATAGTATAATGGCCCACCCAATTTTTTTTTTTAAAAGCCAGCAGCTACAAATACGGCAGCTGCTGGCTTTTAAAAAATGGACACTTACCTGTCCAGCTTGCCCACGATGTCGGCAGCAGAGGTCAAGCAATCGCTCGTCTCTCAGCTGCCCCGGCCGCCAACCTTGGTGAGGGAATCAGGAAGTGAAGCGTTGCGGCTTTACTGCCTGGTTCCCTACTGTGCATGTGCGAGCGGTGCGGTCCGTCCACACTGGTCCCCACTCTCTCCTGGGAACAGTGTGTCAGTGTTTTCCAGGAGACATGGGGGACATGTGGAGACATGGGAGACATGGGGAGGGGGGGATACGAGTCTATGCCCAGAAGTGGGTGCAAATACCTGTCTTAGACAGATATTTGCACCCCCTCCCCCCTGAAAGGTGCCAAATGTGACACTGCAGGGGGGTGTTCCCGAAAAGCTGCTTTAATGTCCCCGTTGCATATCTGATGGTCTTCATCGGTACGTAGGAGCTCATTAACTGTAATCTGATTAGGTGTAGTGGGAAGCAATAGGTTTCTTGTAGTGAGGTAGGCTAAAGATGTCTAAGCACAGTGTCTCAGCAAAGTATTCTTAGGGTAGAGATGTCTGTGCAAAGTGTTCCAGGGAAACTGTGACAAAGGGTAGGTAAAGGTTGGACGATTGCCCTCTTACCAACGACCAGACTAATAGGAAGTCTTCCGGGCAGTGACTCATGTAGCGACACTCGTGCAGCGGATATGCCGTCTCAATCTCCCCATATGAAGCTTGCTTCACTGACTGGAAGGCGACCAAAGTTGTGCTGGATGGATGTCCGGTGACAAACGGCAGAGCTAGGCCCCTCTGGTACGGGTTGGAAGGTGGTACACTGCGTGGTCAGCCGCGACCCCTCTCTCCATACAGGGATAGGTCCATCTTGAGTCAAGCCCAGGAGAAAGAAAGCTCTGCGTGGGCTTTTGTTTCTTTTATAGCTACTCCAGCAATCTCCCTGATGGTAGCAAAGATCCCTGGGAATATGTAGTCCAAGCGCATAATTTTGCAAAGCAATTGTCAGTCTGAGGAACTATCCATCCCACAATCCCTTGTGTTTGGCTCACAAATATGATGTCAATTGATAACACTGAGCACTATGGGGACATGCAATAAATGGAAATACCAGAGGATTGCTGTACTTTACGGTAGTAGTCCATATTGCTACACCCTATTTTGTGGTCTGCTACTTGAACTGCCAGTTAGATTATTGGGTTTATTTAAAAGCCACACCCCATGTTCCTTAATATTTACAGCTCCAAGGCTAGGGGTTGATTTACTAAAGGCAAATCCACTTTGCACTTGGACATTTACTTGGGAGTGCAGTCGCCTTAGAACTGAGAGAAAGATCTGAAATGAGGAGAAGCACTGCTGATTTTATCATCTACCGTATTTATTGGGGTATAGTGTGCTCCTGCATATAGCGCGCACCCCTAAAGTGGCCCCCATTCCTGTGGAAAAAAAGTTTTTTGTACTTACAGTTTTGGTGTCTTGCGCGGCGTCCATCGGCGGTCTCGTCGGGTCCAGCTGCGGCTTCGGGTGTCCCCTTCGTCGGGTCCGGCTTGGGTCTGCGGCTTCCGGTGTCCTCTTCGACAGGTCCGACGTGCGTCTGGGGCTTTGGGTGTCCTCTTCGACGGGTCCGGCGTCCTTCTGCGGCGTCCTCCATGCTCGATCCCCGCTTTCCCGCGTCGAGTTTTGAATACTGCGCTGACATATACCGAGCGCAGTACACTCGTGTATAGTCGGGCAGGCTTGGCTACTCTCGCGCTCACGTCCTGTACGTCCAGGACGTGAGCACGAGAGGAGCCGAGCCTGCCCGACTATACACGAGTGTACTGCGCTCGGTATATGTCAGCGCAGTATTCAAAACTCGGCGCGGGAAATCATGTATCGGCGTATATCGCGCACCCACGATTTTGCCCTGATTTTCAGGGCAAAAAAGTGCGCGGTATACGCCGATAAATACAGTAATTATGTTGTTTTTTATTTTCCTTGCATGTCCCCCTCAGATCTACAGTGATTGCACTTTCAAGTGCACTTGTAGTGCAAAGTGGATTTGCCTTTAGTAAATGACCCCCATAGTGTGTCAAAGTAGTATCCTTTGCCACCACTACAGTAGTGTCCTCTACCCCCCTTCACATCACCTCCCCACTAATAGACCTTTGCCCCCCCAAACACAGTTGTGTTCTCTGCTCCCCCCTTAGAATAGTGTCCTCTGCCTCCCTCCTCACACTAGTGTCCTCTGCCCCCCAAAGCAGTGTCCTCTGCAACAGCCCTACAACTGTGTGCAATGCACACACTGTGCTGCACTAGTGTGGGGTTCAATGGGCTAAAGCAGGAGGAGACAAAGTGATACAATGCCTCCTCATTACCTGTCTAATGTTCTCTGAAGAGTGAGCCGAATGTGGGTTGCTCTTCAGAGAGCAAAGCTAGTGTGAATGAGTCCTAAAGGTTGAATATTGAGAAAGTCGAGGGAGGAAAGGGACAGAACACACAGACCTCATGCATTATTTTCTCCGTCAGTGAGTCTTTGTAAGAAACAGGATTTCTGCAGGTAGAAAGAAATGCCTGTAGTTTGTGTTCTGTCCCTCTGATGCTGAGGATTTTTAACAGCAGTCTGGTGTCACAATAAATACATGAATAGCTTGGAAGTGATTTTTTTCCTTTGTTCCCTGGTTCTAGATGGTAATGTCACTGGTGATGTCAGTGGCAGTTAGTCAGTTCCCCCCAGCTTCAGTTAGTGTCAGATTGACAGCTCCACAATTGCAGTCTCATTATAAGCTGTCCTTAGTAGAATAATATTTTTTTATAAATTACAGTAAATACACCATTGTTTGTAGACACTTTTACTTTCACGCAAACCAATCAAAACATTTATTGGGATTTTTTTTTTTTTATCAAAAACATGAAGCAGAATACATTTTGGTCAAAATTTATGAAGACATATGAACTTATAAATTAGATATGTTTTATAGCAGAAAGTAAAAAATATAGTTTTTTTGTTCAAAATTTGGGGTCTTTTCAGTTTATATCACAAACCCAGTGGCAATAAAAAGAAAACTCTATTTGTGTGAAAAATAATTATATAAGTAAAATTTGGGTACAGCGTTGCATTACTGCGCAATTACCAGTTAAAGTAACGCAGTGCCGAATAACAAAAAATTGTTACGTGTATGTACAATGTAACTATTAAAAATATATATATAAAGTGCAGCGCAAACCATGTAGGCAATATAATAAATTGAGATAAATAAATTGGTAAAGTCCAAACAATTTGTGTCGAAAAGAGGAAAAATGTCTGTAGACAATTCGGTGAGACGAAAGGTTGAAGATCTTCACCACGTGAAAGAAAACAAGGGTAGCAAGTATAGAAGCTTATCCCTCTACCAGTGTAGATGGCTACTCTCACCTTAGAATATGACCCCTGGGTTAACAGATGGTCATCAGGACATAAAGAGAACCGGAAGTGAAGTAGATCTCCTATTTGGTGGTCTCAACATGGATGCCGGAAAGAGGGGACATGGAAGAAAAAACAACCATCTAAAACACTTTCTATCCTAGCATGAAAGTGCTGCTCCTCTATAGATACAGACCTGTGAGTATTGTCAACCTAGCAAAAGAAGTGTGTTATTGGTAAGATTTCCAGGTGAAAATAAAGAAGCGTGAAAAATTAAAACTGATGTGGCCTCCACATCAAAGGGCTGGTAGGTTGCAATATAGTAAATTTTTGTTCTTGGGTTTAGATACGCTTTAAAGCAGAACTAAACTCAATAACAATTGTTAGTGGGTATAGTTTAAAGTGGCACGATCGCCATTTCTAAAGTGTGCCTGCGCCATAGACATCTGCGTCCGTCATTATTGTAAATATCTCTTAAACCATTAGGAGATATTTCTAGCACCTACAGGTAAGCCTTAATCACAAAACTGGAGCCGCGATACCTGGGAGCAACCCCCAGGAGAGATGTGCAGGATGATGTAACTGCTGTGGCTGAAAAAATATGATGTCTAAGGCTGCGTACACACGATCGGTCAAAACCGATGAAAACGGACTGAAGGTCCGTTTCATTGGTCCAAACCGATCGCGTGTGGGCCCCATCGGTCAGTTATCCTTCGGTCAAAAAAAAGAGAACTTGCTTTAAAATTTAACCGGTGGACGCCTAACCGATAGGTCAAAACCGATCGTTAGTAGGCACGAGCATCGGTTAAAAATTCACGCATACTCAGAATCAAGTCGACGCATGCTTGAAAGCATTGAAATTCATTTTTTCAAGCACGTTGTTGTGTTTTACGTCACCGCGTATCTGACACGATCGGTGTGTAGGAACATTAGACCATCAGTCAGCTTCTTCGGACCGTTCTCATCAGATGGACTGATCGTGTGTACGCGGCCTTAGCTGGAAGAAAACTGGGAGGAAGATAACAGTGGTGATGTCAGAGCAAGGAGGGGTAGTGTTGGCCCTGCATTGGAGGAAGAAAGCTCATTAGTGAGCGAGGCTTCCATAACATATGCATACTTCCACATTATGGCAAGAGCTCTGGGAACATGATATAGATTCAGTCCCACTATAAAGCTCCACTCTAGGTTAAAACTATTTATTCACTAAACCTCCTGAGATCGCTGTTCCCCTGTGATGATTTTGTATTTTTCTGGATCCTGAGAGGCTCCAGCTATGGACATCCAGTAGGCATATTGGCAGTGTCATGGACACCTGAACGAGGACCCTTCCAGGAAGTACAGAAAAGTGAAGAAGGCTTGGGCTACAGTGTTAAATGACCAGACATTAAGGCATGTCAACATAGGATTTTAGATAAGGACATTTTTTTCTTTACAGTGATCAATAGAGGGGGTGGGAGGGAAGAGAGGAGTGTTGGGACCAATTCCAGAGAGGAGATTTAAAGCATAACTCCAGCCAAAGCATTTATTCAATTTTAAATAAAACGTGGAAGTGTTAGAACCTTTGTTTTCTTATGCTGCCAATTAGGATGTGTTAGAACTTCTGTAAATGTTTTTTTTATCTCAGTCCAGTGGACCTGTGGCCATAAATGGCACAGGAGTGTCACCCCCTCTCTCCTTCACCATTCTATCACCAATAGTAAGATTCATGCATTGTCGCCGCTGCCGCCCCCTATTCAGGTGTCTGGCCCCTTGTCAGGCACCTGACATCTGAATTATAGTGGCAGGGGTGTTTTTGGAGAGCCTGATTAGAGCTGTGGGATCTGATAGGCGTCCTGATAAGAGCTATAGGCTCTAATAGGCTTCAAAATTGTTAAAGAGCAGGCTCAATGCTGTGGGTCGCTTCCCGAACACTGACCTCAGCCAATCAGGATGCTCTGGTTACCCTGTCACCTGATTGGCTGAAGTGACGGGCACTGTGATTGGACGCCTATCAAGTGTCCAACTATAGCGGAAGACGGGAAGAGGACGGGAGAAGACATGAGGACTCGGAGGGCAGAGGACAGTGCCGAGACAGGTAAGTGTCGGGCAGGGGGGGCACACTGGCAGCATTTTATGGGGCACACTGGTGGCAATTGATGAGGAACACTGGCAGCAATTGATGGGCACAGTGGCGGCAATTGATGGGCACACTGGCATCAATTGATGAGGCACAGTGGCGGCAATTGATATGCACAGTGGCGGCAATTGGTGGACACACTGGCAGCAATTGATGGGTACAGCAGCAGAATTTGATGGCACAGTGGCAGCAATTTATGTGTACAATGGCTGCGTTTGATGGGCACAGTGGCTGTGCTTGATTTTTGAGCACCAAAATTTTTGAGCACCAACCACCACTGTTTCTGTCCATGCCTTCCTAGCTTAGGGATGCCCTCCCCGCCCCACCATTCCTTGTATAAGAATTACTGGGACAGGAAGTGACGGAAAACTCCCCCAGTAGGGTTACATACAGACGTCAACCCTCAACAGTAGTTTCAACTATTGCCCACACTATTTAACAGCTTTAAAAATAGCTGGAGTTAGATTTTAATAGAATGTATACAATGTGCAGTACAGTTCTTTCTTTCGGGCCGTCTAACTGAAAAAGAGCAGTTGTACAGTTGCATTATGTGTCCACCAGGAAAGCACACATTAGATAACATTATTAAGATGAGTTTTTCTGACATCTGTTTCTAGTTTGCCTGGGTAATATAAGAATGCCATATACAAAAACAGCCTCCTGTGATCCGTTTGCAATTGAAGGGTTTCAACATCTTTAAAGAAGTTCTTAATGGTCTGTGAAGGGTTTCCAAGATGAATTTCTTACTGATGTCTACATACCTTTGTGATTTTAATCAAGAGAACACCCTGGTGCATTTGTCAAGGTTAAATGGTGCATACATTTAGACATTCACACTTTGGGGGAAGCAAAATAGGCAGCACATTCACATTTTACTTAGATAGTTATCATAGGAAAAGTCATTAACGACAGCAAGAAAGACACATCGTTGACAGAACTGTAAAACTAGGGAATATTAATCACTTTTCTGTAAATGGATGATGAAGTTTGTATAACAAAAACACTTTGAAACAAGTTACTAGATGGTCATTAAGCTTGAATAATAGTTTTTTTTTACTTGTTTTTCACTCGCCTGTTTACGGACCTTTGTGCCACTAAAGGCAAGTTTAGATTTGGATAGAGTGCAGAGGGATTCGAATGCTTGTCAGTTTTTTTGCTGCCTGTGCTCTCGTTACTCAAATTCATCCTCTCGATTTGTCCTGTTTAGAATTATCATTGAAAGTGAAACTAAAAGAAAATCCCAAATTGGGTTGTCCCCACAAAAATAATAGGGGGACACTAGTTCTGGTGGACTGGGGGCCCCCAAGTAATTCCCTTAATTTGCAGGGATTTCTTCTCACTTCCTGTTTGGCTATGGGACAAATCTGACAGGAGTTATCCCATTCTCTATCCAAAATAATAATAGTAATAAAAAAAGTTTTGCCTTCTACTTTAATTAAGGGGGGAGGACCGACTAGATAGAGACAGCAAAGCTGCTTGACACTAAACTGGTCTATACTATATCGATCGGTATGGGTTTGGTTGGGATTTTCAAGGTACTTATAGAGAGACGTGTATCATATAAAAATAGGTTTATTACAAAAAGAACACTACATCAATAATAAAAAGATGGGACAGGCCCCACAATTCGGACACAGTAAGGTGTTTGTTAAGATAACACAAAACAAAGCAAAACCGTATTGGTCAGATGCGTGGAGCCAATCTGCGACCTCGACCGGTTTCGCGGTTGATACCGCTTCTTCAGGAGGATATGGGATGGCAGGTGGCCCGGAATGAGCAGATAACAAACGCGCCCCCCCAAAAAACAAAGAATACAAATGGCTCGCGCCGGGGAAGCTGACAAAAGCTCCGAAAAAGGTTTAAATATTGATTACAAATTACTGGGGAAGAGAGGCAACATCACAGACTAAAAGGCGCAAGTCGCAGCCTATGAGGTATGAGGAAAGCCAAACGCGCTGGTAAGCAATTAACTTGTTGTGATGGCCAGTATGTATCCCCAGGGAGAGCCTGTCATATCTCGAGATATGACAGGCTCTCCCTGGGGATACATACTGGCCATCACTGTCTGTGATGTTGCCTCTCTTCCCCAGTAATTTGTAATCAATATTTAAACCTTTTTCGGAGCTTTTGTCAGCTTCCCCGGCGCGAGCCATTTGTATTCTTTGTTTTTTGTGGGGGGCGCGTTTGTTATCTGCTCATTCCGGGCCACCTGCCATCCCATATCCTCCTGAAGAAGCGGTATCAACCGCGAAACCGGTCGAGGTCGCAGATTGGCTCCACGCATCTGACCAATACGGTTTTGCTTTGTTTTGTGTTATCTTAACAAACACCTTACTGTGTCCGAATTGTGGGGCCTGTCCCATCTTTTTATTATTGATGTAGTGTTCTTTTTGTAATAAACCTATTTTTATATGATACACGTCTCTCTATAAGTACCTTGAAAATCCCAACCAAACCCATACCGATCGATATAGTATAGACCAGTTTAGTGTCAAGCAGCTTTGCTGTCTCTATCTAGTCGGTCCTCCCCCCTTGTTCAAACATTCCGGGATGCTGGTACATTTTAAATGTATTGTTCTAAATTGAATAACTGAGACTATACTCTCCCCTTTTTCACTTCTACTTTAATTACATAAACCATGCAAAATGATGCATACACACTTTAAATTGTAGAATCAGTGGTCCTTGTTTTTAAAGTGTGCTATGACAATTTTGATTATTATACTTGCAGCAAAGAGGATTGCTTAACAAAAATAAGGAACCTGTAAGTAATAATAAAGTAAATCTAAAACAAAAGCTTTTTTTTTTTTTTTACAATCAAAAGGTCAAATATTTTTCAACCCCTTTGCACCAAAGGGTAAAACAAATCTCAATGCCTAAGCCCAATTGTGTAACTTTGACATGTGTTAGTAAAACATACATATCATCACAAGAAGATTATACCTTGCTTTTTCAGGACAAATTGGCCTTTCATTTGGTAGTAAATGATAATAAATATCTCCTATTTTTTTTTTTATTATCAAAGAAAAACTGTCCCAAAATAGTAAAATATATATATATATATATATATATATATATATATATATATATATATATATATATATATATTTATTTATTTAGCTGTATATTTCTTGCTAATAGCATAATCTACCACCAAAGAACAACCCAAAATTAATGTTCCTGCTACTCGCAGCGATACCAGATATGTGTATGTTAGTTGTTGTTTGTACCCCTAGTACAGCCCAGAAACAATAGTGCACATTTTGGCTTTTTTTTATTCTTTCAAAAACACACTGACACTAATTGACCCTGATACCACAAAAAAAAAAATCCTGTCTAAAAAATACTGACTCTGACCTTTAACCCAAACACTAACCCTGGCATTGACCTAGATCAAACCTTGATCTAGGTATTTTTTTTAAATGTTTTAATTAAATTATTTTTTTTATTTTTTTTTACGCAGAAAAAGTTTTATTGTGCCATTTGTTACATCTGAAAATGATGTATTGTGTAAATAAAGATTGATCAAACAGTGGCACCAAAGAAATTTCCATGACATATCTCGACAGAAAAGGAGAGAACATCCATGTTATGTAGACAAGCGCAAACCCCGCCCACCAAACACCACTTTAATTATTATTATTAATAACATTATAATTATTTTTTTCTTTACACACACATTTTTTTTTCTCTCTCTGCAAGGGCAGAGAAAGATGCGATGGCCCGGATTCACATACATCGGTGCATATTTATGCCACTGTAGTGTATCTCTTTTACGCTACGCTGGCGCAGCACGGAGAGGCAAGCTTGGAATTCACAAACAAATGCTCCCAACTCTGCACCGGCGTAGCGTATATTTTGTAGGTGTAAGCCGGCATAAGTGGAAGTAGGTGGAAGTGGGCTGGAAGTGGGCGTGATCCATGTTGATGAAGCGTGACCCCATGCAAATGATGGGCCGGGCGCCAGACAAGTACTTAAAATGAACTGCGCATGTGTCGGGACATGGACGTATCCCTGTGCGCATGCGTACAACCACGTCGGAACAACTGCCTAAGATACCTTGGATCACTGTGTACGCCGTGAACGCAACCTATGCCCAGCCAGACCCACGTCGGCCCATATTCACAGACATCCAACATAAAATACGTCGGCATGTGTTCCCTGGTCCATACCTTTGCATGGGTTGCGTCTCATCTATGGGGAATAACTTTACGCCGAACGTAAAACTTACGCAAACTGCTTAAATCATGCACCGGGCGTATCTCCCTCATTTGCTTATTTGAATAGAAAATCAATGGGAAAGCCACATGCGTCCAGCGTAAATATGCACCCACACTACGCCATGAATAAGCACTGATCCAGTGCGAAACGCGTCGGCTGTTCCTTGTTTCTACTGCTGTGACCCTATTTTTGTACATGCTGTCTATTGAATAAAAGACCACCCATCAGGTTTTGGAGTGCGGCTATCCATTTTTCTTTGTCTTCATGCACCCACACTACGCCGGCATAGTCAAGTTACGTCGGTGGGATGAAGTCTGTTTTTAGGCGTATCTAAGTTTGTGGGTTTGGCGCACAGATACGACGGTGCATGTTTGTACTTTTAAAACGGGATTACGCTATGTGGCCTCTTCTCTCCTTCTCCATCTCCCTTTATCATTGAGTTTTATTGAGGGCAAGTCTGTGCAAGTGTCATCACTGCTCACCTCTTATTATGTTGAATCTGCCTCCGTTGATAATTGGGTGCTTCGATCCACTCTCCACAAGGGTACTCCAGTCATCTATAACAGTATTCGTGCCTGTTGGACTCATAGAGATTTTATTTCTTTTGAGTCCATTTGTTCTGGTAAGCCTGCAATTTTACTGGTGGCGGGTCAACACACTTTATATAAGAAGATATGATCACTTCATGAGTGTCTTCATAGTCTGTGTTCCAGACATCCGTGTGACACGTGGTGGACTATTCAATTTATTTATCACTTTCACATATTTCTATGGACTCATTTTTTCTTTTTTTTAATTTCATTCGTTTTGCCACAGTGAGAGATCACTATGTATTGTACACATTGGTTGTATATAGTGAGTGATCACTATTTATGTTATTTTTAGATACAATTATTTGATTATTTACTGTATTGTTAGGGCGCCACTCTTATACACTATGGGCCAGATTCACAGAGCGATTACGCGTGCGCAACTGCTGTTGCGCGTGCGTAAGTCTAAATGTGCGCGTGCGTATAGTTGGACGCGATTCACAAAACAATATACGCCAGAAATCTACGTTTTTTGGTCCGGCGTAATTGAGTTAGACATTCGCTTCCCTTCGCGCAAAACTGCGCTAGACACACCATTGATTTGCTAGTCAAATATGCTAATGAGGGAGTTACGGGGATCCACAAAAAAACGCAGTTGCTGCGCAGGCTACGCGATGTGCGCAACAGCAAAATGTTCTGTCTAAAGTTAGAGGACCTAAAAGCTGGTCTAAATTTTGAAAAAAAGTCTAATTGTCAGATAAAGCAACACTGTTAGTGAGGAGTTCAGCAGTCACACGTGTTGCCCAACAATCTGTATGCCAACATGCCAGGGGCATCGTCGCGCATAGCTATACTACTGACTTTAGATGAACAAAGAAGGAGGAGGGCACGGAGGATGGCACTAAGGAGGGCACGGGAGATGTTTTTTTTAATTTTTTTATTTGCTTATATAAAATTTACAATTTAAATTAATCTAATACAATATTCTTATCTGATACAAGCCCCTCACTCTTCACTTGATATATCACACACGCATAGACATCTATGGCATGAGTGATTCTGAGGTGTCTCGCATCTTCAGATTCACCCCTCATGCCATCATGGAATTACCACAACCCTGCAGGAGGACATCACCAGCCCAACACATGGCACCACCCATGACACCCATGACAGCTACATATACAATCAGAGCCCCATCCCCACAGATTTCCAACAGAACATGTATGGGGACAGCTGGCTGGTTGGTGAGTGACATGGGTGGCAGGCATGACTATCCCCTCCCGTGATGCACACCTCACAAGTGGCACATGCATGACTAACATCCTCCTGTCTTTTCCCTTCAAGGTGACTCTGCATATGCACTGGTACCCCATCTCATGACCCCATCTCATGCCAGCTCACATTATGCATCTTTGCACGTTAAACACACACATTAATCATGGCACAATGAGAATGCATGCATGCACACCACTGTGGTCCCTAGCACACACACCCCACATCCTCATCACATTGGACTTGTGAGCTGCAACGCCATGCCACGGCTCCAATTATGTCACTGTACATTCATACACCATTCACACAGACCTGGCGATCACGTCTCCACCACAAATGAGGGTGACACCCCTTTTCCCGCAGGAATATCACCCCCACATTCCAAAATCATACACAAACAGAACCAAAAAAATTAAATTAATGACGAGCAAAAATAAAAAATGCCCAGCAAAAATATAATTTAAACAAAATAACAACAAAGACATAAAAGACAAAAATCACTCTGCAAAACAGTCCCCAAATATCTCAAAGACACGTCACAAACAAACAAAAGCACCTTGCTGTATAGGGAGGGATACAAAGGGATGTACTTTTGCAAAGGAAGTGCATTTGTGTCTGTCTATTTATGCTGTCTGCGTAGTTCACAAAGTTGCCCTAGTCCATTTCCAATTTCACTGATTGCGCCGCTCCCGAGTTGTGAGCATGCGCACAACGGAGCTGACATGGTTTCCTTCACGCGCGCATGCGCGAGTCGGCCGGCCCTTCATTTGCATGGGGTCACGGCTCATTTCAATGTAACACGCCCACGTCCCTCCCAATTTGTATTACTCCTCCTTACGCCTACGGAAAAAACCTTACGTTTGCGCAAGCTCTTGCGTAAAAGCTACGTGAATCGCCGGATTACGCGGCTAGATTGCGCAAGTCTAACGGAAAAGTGGTGCGCTACGCCGGAATGATAATGCGCCGATCTACGTGAATCTGCCCCTATATATCTTTTTGCTTTTTATCCAATTGGCTGTGTTAGCAGCTATATTCTTAATTTGGCAGCGCTGGGTTATTTACAGCAATTCTTAGACTGTGATATCATTGGAAAACAGAAATAATAAAACAATATCCAAATGTTTGGACATCTCAATTAGCACTTATAATTTCATAATTGGAAGCTGCATCAAAACATTAAAACATTGCCCTTTAAAATATTCAGCATAAACAAGTAGGACACTGCTGAGATAAGGCAGACATTGACCAAAATTACAGCTACATAAATCCAGTTGATGACACTAAGTAAAGGTTCACCACTATACAATGGGTCCTCTGTGGGTGTTCATTCAATCTAAAGCCCTGTACACACGATCAGACCGGTCCGATGAGTTTTCATCGGGTCACCGCTGAAGTGGTCTGATGGTCTGATGTGTGTACACACCATCAGTCCAAAATCCGATCGGGTCAGAACGTGGTGACGTAGAACACAACGACGTGCTGAAAAAATGAAGTTTAATGCTTCCAAGCAGGCGTCAACTTGATTCTGAGCATGCGTAGGTTTTTGGTCTGATGCTTTTGTGTACTAACCATCGTTTTGGACAGATTTTAAAGCAAGTTTTAAAACTTTGGTCCGATGGACAACTTTGGTCCGATGGATCGTGTGTACGCAGCCTAACAGAACAGCTGTTTACTGGTTCATTACTCAAAATGAACCACGTGGAAGCATGTCAGAGTCTGCTGATGAGAGTGATGCAGTTGCAATGTGTAAAAATGTCTGTGATCAGATGAGAATCAGAAAGATCTTTTGGCCAATGTTCAAATTAGAATGCCACTGCCATATCTAAAAATTAATATTTATACAGTAGTCATGTAGGTAACATTATTATGGGGATGAGAACTTTTCCCAACAAGGGCTGAGCTTCTTGTTATTTAATATGGAAGGAGGAAATTATGAAAAAAATGTACACTGAAATACTTAAAGTGGAGCTCCACCCAAAAGAGAAAGCTCCACTTCTCTGCCTCCCCCCCCCTCCACTGCCACATTTGGCACTTTTTGAGGTGGAGGGGTCACAGTGTACCTGATTTCACCATGGCTCCCATCCTCCTTCCCCTGCATCCGGCCCAATGAGAGAGTGAAGTAGGGAGACGGCTGGAAAGCCGCAAGGCTTCACAGTCAGTTTCGCTCAGTGGAGATGGCTGCGGCAACACCCGATAGCTGATTGAAAAATCTGCTGGGGTGTAAACACTGCTGGATTCCTGGACAGGTAAGTGTCCTAATATTAAAAGTCAGCATCTACAGTATTTGTTCTATTCTATTTTTTTTTTTTTTTTACTGCAGGAGCCTGAAGCTCCTCTTTAAAGAGAATATATGTAAATATATTAGAGAATTAATCACATTTCAGCAGAATAGTCATCCCAAACACAAGGCTAAAGTAACACTGGATAGGCCAATGAACCAAAAAGGTGAGTTGCCCAGTCAAAGTTGTGATTTCAGTCAAACTAGGAATCTGTGAGTCTATTTAAAACTAACCTAGTCTAGGCATCTAAATAGGCAGAATGACTAGGTCCAAATAGGTCAAAATTACTTCCCAAAAGCTGTTGAAAAGTAATACTGAGTACTCATGCATGCAAAAGTTAGCTTTTACTCGCCCTGTACTTTTTGAGCATAAAATAATAAAAAATTAAAAGCATTATTTTATATTTAAGATTTTTGTGAGAGAGTTGGTCACTTATGTAACTCTCTGTATCTATCCGTATATCAATAATTTTTTTTTTTTAGGGACTAGGGAGATGTTGTTACTTTTTAAGTTGTGTTAAAGTGACCCTGTCTTTAAAAAATAAAATAAGAATACCATCACTCTGTAAAAAAAAATGGATTTCATGCCTGCCTTACTGGCAGATTTTATTTTTTACCACATCAGACTCGACCGGAAAGTGGAACCGCAAGACATGCTCACGTAAATTCCGCCCTTCACATTTCTTTTGTGGTCTTGCATCACGTGTGTTTTTTCTTATACTTCTTTATTTGGTTATTTATTTATTTATTTTTAATATATATGTTTTTCTTAATTGATTGTTTCTTTTTCTTTTTTGCAATATTTAAACAACAAGAGAGCCAGATACTCATGAGTAACTTTTTTTTTATTTACCCCCCCTTTCCCCTCCCCACTACTCCCAACCACCCCCCCCCTCCCCTCCGGTTCTGTCCATCGTCTTTTGGGTTTTGTTACTCTATTATTACCAAGATCTTACCTATCTATTTCTGTCATTGCCTTACTGGCAGATGAATCCATTCATCCCTTCCCCCAGTCCTGGCTGTGTTGGGTATCTGGTCCCCCTGTTGGTGCTGTGGTTCCTCCTGCTTGCCAACTTGCCACTACTGTGTCCTATAGTAAAGTAATGGCTGGCAGAGGAAAACACAGCTCTCAGTGGGGGACTAGGTATCCAATAAACCTAGAAGTGTCTGATATCAGTGGTCCCTTAGCGCTTCAAGAAAAGATTAGAAACACCTGCTAGAAAAGTATTACATCTCTTCTTTTACAGGGTGACTTAATTCACCTATTGTGGGTTGCTTTAAAAAGAAAGAAATATGTGTTAAAATTAATTTAATACTTACGCTTTTGATATTATTGGTATTTTAAAATAAGTTTGAAACTTGGTCTTTTTTTTTTTGTATTGCGCTCAGCTTCACAGTAAGCTCTTAGTTGTAGAATTTCTAAATGTAGTTCTACCTGCAGATTCATGTGCAATATTTCATATTTACCTTGCTTAAAAAAAAATGTTTAATTTTTTTTTTGTCTTTTAAAAACCCATAGTAAATAGTAATAACAAAACATATGTGCAACACTGCTATACAAGCCCTTTAAAAAAGTAACAGTTTTTTAAATACATATAAAAATATATTTACCTTAAGGTTAAGAATAAAATAAATTTGTCATTTTCCAGTACTGCAATTTGTACCATTTCTCTACAAGTGGATATAAAATATCCCATGGAAAAGACTGCAACACAGCAAAACAAGTTTAGTAAGAACATGCCACAAAGACAGCTCTGAAGAACGTTTTGTAACAGAACTTTTCCTGGCAATTTACAAACAAGTTTAAACATTTTCTCTAAGTGCATTTTAATATACAGCAATTTTAAAGGAAAACAAGCCCTAAGTCTTTGTGGCGCAAACCTGCCTTTTAATGATGTGGTTTTAGGGGGGAAAAAAATCAGGAGCACAAAAAGTTTGTTGTTCTTTAACGTAAAGCGTTATTTAGGAGGAATTTAGAAGGATCATTATATCAGACATACAATATTTAATGCTCCTGCACATTAAAAAAGCCATTGGCTAATTATAAATTGTAAATAATGTTTTAATGGATGTTTAAAATAAAATATGTTTTTAAATCCCTTATTGGTATAGTTCATATTTGCTTTAGATAAGTAAATTAATGTATAAGCCAGGATATTTAATAAAGTTACAGGGATTGTGTTGATGTACGTTGGTAAGATAATGTTGTAACTTACTTGAAGCATTGGTGTAGCTTGATTTTTTTGTTTACCTGTAGTATTCTCTTTTAAAGTGAGATGTTTGTGCAATTTCTGTAAAAGAAAATCAAAAATGCCCTTGATTTACAAATATTTGCATGCTCACTATATTATTTTAAGATGATATTTTACAAATACATCTAAAAGTGTGCCCTTTAGTGAGCCTTGTGTATCAGACAGTACAAGCAGCATCCTTGACAAACCACCCAGGAGCCTGGCTATGCTTGACCACTTGTCTACCAGGGCATTTTTTTTTGTTAAATAGGTTAAAATAATTTTTTTTTCTTAGTAATTACTGTAATTACCCACCCAAAAAGTATATATTTATGAAAGGAGAGACCCTAGAGAATAATGACGGCAGTTGCAATTTTTATGTTGCACAATATTTATGCAGTTTATTATCAAATACATATTTTCAGGAAAAAATACACTGAAATACATTTTTGGACAAACAAATACAATATTATACCAAATTTTTGGTAAAATATGAAAAATAGGGTTGCGTTGAGTAAATAGATCCCAAACATGTGAAGTCTTACATTTTCGCATGACCTTTGGAATTGCAAAAATCAATGGAACCCAAAATTCTCTATGTAGAATTTCTTTCGGCAATATACCACTTTAAAAGCTTTTACAGTTCATTTGTTTATAGATAACAATAAACTCTGACCCCTAGATTTATTGCTCTATCTCTGACATTTTTAACAATATCTACAACAATATTACAGGATGTCTCCAACTTTAATTGGGCAACTATGTGGCAGGTGAGGTTTAATGTAGATAAATGCAAAGTTATGCACTCGGGGGGCTAAGAGCATGCATCATACATACTAGGGGGAGAACAACTGGGGGGAACCCATAGTGGAGAAGAATATGAGGATTTTGGTAGATCATAAGCTTAATAATAGCATACAATGCCAAGCTGTGGTTTCCAAAGCAAGCAAAATCCTTTCTTGTATTAAGATCTCCAGAGAGAAAAATATAATTGTGCCCCTGTACAAATCATTGGTAAAACCTCATCTGGACTATGCAGTTCAGTTTTGGGCACCAGTTCACAAAAAGCATATGGGGGGAACAGGAGAATGTGCAGAGGAGGGCAACCAGACTGATGATAGGCATGGAGGAGCTCATCTATGAGGAAATATTATAGAAGATGAGATTAAGGGGGGATATGATCAACGTGTACAAATACATAAGGGGTCCTTATAGTGATCTTTATGTTGAGTTATTCACCTTAAGGTCATCACAGGGGACAAGAGGACACACTTTGCACCTAGAGGAAAAGAGATTTCATCTCCAAATATGGAAAGGTTTCTTTACAGTAAGAGCTGTAAAAATGTGGAATAGACTCCATCCAGAGGTGGTTCTGGCCAGCTCAGTAGATTGCTTTAAGAAAGGCCTGGATTATTTCCTAAATGTAAATGGGTATTGACATTTATTGTTGAAAATGTTATTAATTAATATTAAAGGTGATCCAGGGAATATCGGATTGCCTCACGGGGGATCAGGAAGGATTTTTTCCCCTGCTGTAGCAAATTGGATCATGTTTTTCCTTTTTTTTTTGCCTTCCTCTGGATCAACTGTGGGTATAGGATTGTGTACAGTATCTCACAAAAGTGAGTACACCCGTCTCATTTTTGTAAATATTTTATTAAATCTTTTTATGTGACAACACTGAAGAAGTAAAGATGTAAAGTAGTGAGTGTACAGCTTGTATAACAGTGTAAATTTTCTTCTCAAAATAACTCAACACCCTGCTATTAAATTCTAAACCGCTGGAAACAAAAGTGAGTACACCCCGAGTAAAAATGTTCAAATTGAGCTTAATTAGTCAATTTCCCTTCCCAGTGTCATGTGACTCGTTAGTGTTACAAGGTCTCAGGTGTGAATGGGGAGCAGGTGTGTTAAATTTAGTGTTATCTCTCTCACTCTCTCATACTGGTCATTGGAAGTTCAACATAGCACCTCATGGCAAAGATCTCTCTGAGGATCTGAAAAAAAGAATTGTTGAGAACCACTGCTCAACATAAAGATGGCATAGGCTATAAGAAGATTGCCAAGACCCTGAAACTGATCTGCAGCACGGTAGCCAAGACCATACAGTGGTTTACCAGGACAGGTTCCACTCAGAATAGGCCTCACCATGTTCGACCAAAGAAGTTGAGTGCACATGTTCAGCGCCATATCACGTTATCTATCTGTTTATGATAGATAAGGTGAACAGAGTTAAAACCCACTGCCACTACACTGGTTACATGGCCTTTACCCAAATGTTTCAGAACTTGAACTATCCTGATTTTACAAAAATTAGGGGGATTTGCAGCAAGGTCCTTGGAGGACCTTGCTTTTATCCTGCAATCGTTTAATGGCCAACTGCTGAAGGACTTCGGTATATTGCAAGAACATTATTTGGGCCCCAAATGTTTCTACCAGTACAATCTAAACTGACTTTACGGATTTACACTACTCCCACTATCCTTACTCAAACCTTAACTGCAATCTCTAGGTGGGAAATATATCAGCACTTTATAGTTCATTGCTGCAGAGAACCTCAAAATCAATGTTTTTGAAGTGTAGAATGCATTGGCAAATGGATATCGGCTCCTTTATTAAAAAGAGTGGTCTGATATCCTTGACAGTGTAGGGAAAGTGTCCCTTTCTGCAAGTCAAAAACATATCCAACTTTTCATTATACATCATTAATATTCCCCTGGAATTCTTCAGTGGGCATAGGAGGGATACTCCTCTTTTCCCATGATGTGAAATTAATACTGGCATGTTAATAGTTACATTTGTGAGGAGATGCCCTAAACTAGTTAGGTATTGGGCCCTTGTTCTGGACACCATTAATAAGGTATTTCTTACTGATATCCCTATAGATACCAAGATATGCATATTGGGATGGCTGAATTGAGAGCTCTTTACCCCACACACTCACATGACAATCCTTCACCTGTTGTTCATAGCACAAAAGCTCTTTGCCTAGAAATGGATCTCCCCTGCTCTCCCGACTCGTTCCTTATGGGTAAAGTTGATAAACAAAGTCTTACAATGGGTACACCTAGTCTACCAACATAAGAGGGTCCCAGCCCTGTTTACAAGCCTTTGGGGTTAACTGGCTATGTACCCCCATATTGGTCCCCATACAATTAGTTAGAGACAGGCTGAATCATTAATGCCTGTCTCCTGGATATGTCTTTACTCTTTTGTGTTAATATTAATGATACCCAGGGCCGCCATCAGGGGGGTACAGGCAGTGCACCTGTAAGGGGCCCGGGGGTCCCCAGGGGCCTGGATGGGGACCAGGGCCCCAGATGGCAACCCCCTCTTTTTTCATTTATTTTTTATAAAAAAATATTATTTTATAATATATTTTTATTAAATTTTTTATTAAAGGGCCAATTTTTTTTCTTTTATTTTTTTTTTTTTTTTAAAGGTCCTGGATGGCAGCCCCCATTTTTTTTATTTTTTTTTATAAAAAAATATATTTTTTAAATATATTTTTATTTTATTTTTTATTTCAGGGCCAATTTTTTTTATGGGTCTGGAGTTCCGCAGGGGCCCGGAGATCCCCAGGCCCCCAGATGACAACTCCCCTTTTTTTATTAAAAAATTTGTATATATTTTTTATTTCATATATATATATTATATATATATATATATATATAAATAAATTATTATTATTATTATTATTATTATTATTATTATTACAGGGCCCAGAGGTCCCCAGGGCCCCCGGATGACAACCCTCTTTTTTTATTAAAATGTTTTACATTTTTTTAGTATTATTTTATTTCTTTTTTTTCTTCTTTTTTTTTATATATAGATATATTTTTATTAAAGGGCTCAGAGGTCCCCAGGGCCCTGGAAGGCAACCCCCTTGTTTTTTTTTTAAATACATTTTTATTTCTTTTATATATATATATATATATATATATATATATATATATATATATTTATTTCTTTTTTATTTAAGGGCCCAGAGGTTTATTTTTATTAAAGGGCCCAGAGGTCCCGGATGGAAAGCCCCCTTTTTTTGTAATTTATTTTTATTAAAAAAAAAAGATGATTAAAGGGCTCAGAGGTCCCCAGGGCCCTGGAAGGCAACCCCCTTGTTTTTTGTTTATAAATGTTTATTTCTTTTTTATATATATATATATATATATATATATATATATATATATATATATATATATTTTTTTTTTTTTTCTTTTTTATTAAAGGGCCCAGAGGTTTATTTTTATTAAAGGGCCCAGAGGTCCCGGATGGAAAGCCCCCTTTTTTTGTAATTTATTTTTGATAAAAAAAAAAGATGATTAAAGGGCCCAGAGGTCCCCAGGGCCCCAGATGGCAACCACACATATATATATTTTTCACTCTCTCTTTTTTTCTTTTTATTAAAGGGCCCATGATGGCTACCCCCATTTATATATATATTTTTCTTAATTTTTTTCTTTATTTCTTCTTTTTGTAAAGGGCCCCCCCGCTTCTCAATTCGTGGCAGCCCCCCCTTCTCAATTTCAGGCGGCAGCACCCCCCCGGTTCTCTGCTCCAGGGGGCCCATGCCTGAAGCTGTGTAAGGGGCCCCAAAATTCCTGATGGCGGCCCTGATGATATCTAACTGACAATAATCACAACATTGATATTTGTCTAAATGATCCTTTATGAGATCTCAGGATAATGCTTATACAGCTTGCCGAGGACTTTTGGATGATGCGGGACAGGATCCACACAGCTCATTAATACAACTACTCTATACTAATGGGGCCACTTCTCCTCAGAGGTTAAGCCTTTATTGATCTACTATTATATTTGTATAGTGAGAAATTTTGTATTTGTATTTCTTATATGGAAAATATTTTATGCTTTTTGATTTCCATGGATATGTGATGTATAATATTGCTTCTACATTCTGTGGCTGCTTCTGCTGTAGGTCAACAATACTTTGTAGCTGGCACACTAACTGGAGTCAAAAGGTATTTTTAACCGCTTAGCTCCTGTCCCAAATAGAATCACTCCCTAGGACACACTTAACCCCTTCAGTGCCACCTAGTGGTTAACCCCTTCACTGCCCGTGTCATTTTCACAGTAATCAGTGCATTTGTATAGCACTGACAGCTGTAAAAATTACAATGGTCCCAAAAATCTGACAAAAGTGTCCGATGTGTCCGCCATAAAGTCGCAGACACAATAATAATCGCAGATCCCCGCCATTACTAGTAAAAAAAATAATAATAATAAAAATGCCATAAACTATCCCTTCTTTTGTAGACGCTATAACTTTTGTGCAAACCAATCAATATACGCTTATTGGGATTTTTTTTTACCAAAAATATGTAGAAGAATACACATTGAGCTAAACTGAGAAAAAATTACCTTTTTTTAAAAAAAACGGGGATATTCATTATCGGGGAGAAAATAGCCCCCAGCTTTGTGTTCCAGCAATGTTCAGGGACCTGCAAAGTGCTCAAATAGTTGGCCTCAGTTATCTCTCACCTCTATCACAACAACTTCAGAACTTACTTTACAGCTCAGCAACAGATACATTATCTTCTTTGGGGAATTAGTTTAATTAATTTCCCCTTCATCTTTATTTGATCAGTTGATCAAGACACGTGCACAGAATTATGGGAAGATGCTGGACTTTAACATTAAAAAGGAAAATTGAAGGGGGATATTGACCAATTTTAATAAGAAAGAGACCATTGTGAAATCCATGGGAAAGCCATAGTAATACATGTAAATGGATCAATTAGAAGACTTGTGTTTGCCTCCTTCACCTTGGTGCTCTTTTTTCATGTTCTTCTATTGCCTTTGTTCTTTGACTTTCAAAGGTCATCAGTTTTACAGCAAATATTTCAGTGTACTGTTTGCATATACACATTCTTCAGAGAGAAAACTGATACAATAACAATCATTCTTACCAATAAAACTTTTATTTCCAGCTTCATCTGTAATATTTTTGCATTAAAATTTTTTTCTATAAGTAATGACACAGATATGCTTTAAATTGTCCATTTAAATAAAATCATCAAGGACAAACAAAAAGAAATATGCCAGAAAGAAGTAAGAATCAGAATAAAGCTACGTGAGACACATTTTTTTTGAAGGTCTCAGGACATTATTAATTTAAGATGTTCTCTATATTGGGTAACTGGTGTTTTTGATGCCAGCTTTCAAAAGTGCTCAGCCATGAAACACAAAGGAATAGGTTTTGACAGCTCCAATTCAAAGCTATCAGTCAGTCAGGGAATGTATATTATTTACGCAACCTGTGTTGTTTTTTGCTTGACGAGTTATGCCTTCTGCTCCCTAGCTTGGTGATCTCCACTTAGTTGCATTTAGCAGTTTGTCTCAAGCCATTTTTGTGGCAGAGAGCAATTTAGATATATGGAACATGTCATAACTTTACTTTTATGCAGAATTGTTGGTGACACGATGAGGTCATTTTCCAGGGAGCAATTTGTTTAAAAGCATGTTGTCCTTCAGAAACATGAAGTGAGTAACACAGAGAGAGAATTAAACGTGCCATATAACCATTTTCCTGAAACCCTTGATTCTTTTGTACCCTAATACATGAGGGTTGGCCAAGGTGATTCTCATTAAAGAGCAATTCAAGGCAACAAGTGAAAGCATTCGAAGGCTTGAATTAGTCTTATAGACAAAAGTTCATCCAAGTAGTGTTGCTATGTCAATCAAATCTCACTGAGAGACGAGAAGAAAAAACAGCTCAAGATGGCTGTTCCAAAATATCACCTCCCCCCACCAATTAGGGTGCAGGCTCCAGTATGCCAGATACTCACCTACAGGATTTCTCCAGAGCTTCTCCCATCCTTTGAAACTCCCTACCCCAATCTGTCTGACGGCCCCCTAATCTATCCATCTATAGACGATGTAACAGCTCTGGTGAACGGAGTAAACCACAACTGCGGTAGCAAGGATTTCAATGCTATTCTCTATGTGAAAATTCAGTATTAGGCCCCAGGCGTCACTCCACACAAACAGGAGTTTAGGGGTTCTCTACATCATCTCTCTCTCACATAAAGAAAGGCAGTGAGCTACCGAGCTTGGACGCATTACAACATACGACCAAAGCTTTTAAATTATAGTATGCACGTTAAGATTCCAATGCACAACTGTATGCAAGCGATCAGTATTACATAGCATTGTGCATTAGGCCACTAAGGGAGAAGGTATGAAATACATTAACCCTTAGCATAGAAAGGTTTAGGCGAACATGTTCCGCAACTTAGGGCAAGGCCCATAGGTACTTTATACTTATGTCAAGCACGTAGTAAATAGGAGTTGTAGAGACAACCAATAGTTGCATAGTAAATAGGAGTTGTAGAGACAACTAATAGTTGCATATGACAGACAATATAGCTCAGGTACTTTGAGAGTACACGTAGTAAATAGGAATTGTAGGGACAACTAATAATTGCATATGACAGGCAATATAGCTCATAGTAAATTGTGAGTAGATATCCCTTTAAGATATTGCTTAGCAAACAGTCATAGGCACAACAGTCTATCTCAAGTAGTATGTTAATAACCAAAAGCCATAATAAATAACAGCAATTGTTTTAGGTGGAAAGTATGCAGCAGATCTTTCTGTAGAACTACAAGTGACACAATTGCTACTTATCCGTTTGCAAGGCTTCAGTGTTTTAGCAGCAGGGGACTCCGTGGTGTAGGGCCTCAGCAAGGAAGAAGTCCCAGGTTGTCTGAAGCGATGACAGGCTGGACGCAGTAAAGGTCTTTTGCTAGCTGGCCATAATGTTGCCTGTCTTGTAGCGTGGCCGGTACGGCTGACAATAATAGAACGACACTGACTGTTCCCTGAATGCCTTTATAGGCAAGGTAACAGCTGCAGGGCACTTCCACGTTCCATGGGACAGAGTGTCCACATTTCCCATCATAGTACTTGGTTTGCAAGGACCTCCTTAGGGACCCTGATGTGACTGAACACTGTGAACAGTTCCTTGGCATTGTTCTTGGCAGATGTGTCGCGCAGAGGAATTTGCCTCAAGGGAACGGGTAGCATAATCCATAATAACCAGAACATGCTGATGGCCCTGGGAAAACTTGGGCAATGAACCTACAAGGTTCATGGCAATCCTCTCAAAGGGCACTTCAATAATTAGCAATGGCACTAGAGAATTTTGGCAGTGGGGCCAACATTTGACATACTGGACAGGATTTACAATAATTCTCAATGTTTTTTTTTACCCAAGGCCAATAAAACCTATATAACACTCTTTCGTTGTGTTTTTTCTACACTCAAATGACCTCCCAGTATTATCCCTGGTATGTGGGTGAGCTCCAGTACTAGAATTTTGTATGGCTTAGGGACCCCCAACTGTCCAATAGTTTCATTATTATTTTTTATACACTTTATACAACAATTCCTCATTGATACTGAAATAGGGAAAACAGAGTCTATGCCTTGGTTTGACAGATATTGCATTAATCATCACAACATTTTCCCAGACCCTGGCAAGGGTAGGTTCTTTACTCTGCTCAGTGCCTCATTTTACTTGTTTGTATTTAGATCAGCAAACTTAATGTAACCTCAGGCCCTGTACTCACGAGGAGACATGTCCGATGAGACAGGTCCGACTGACCGTTTTCATCTGACATGTCTCCAGGGATATTTTGGTCTGATGTGTGTACACACCATCAGACCAAAATCCCAGCGGACAGAGAACGCGGTGATGTAGAAGACACCGACGTCCTCAAACAAGGAAGTTCAATGCTTCCACGCATGCGTCGAATCAATTCGACGCATGTGCGTGATTTCGGTCCGATGGTTGGGCGTACTAACCATCGGACATGTCCGACTGACAGGTTTCCAGCGGACAAGTTTCTAAGCATGCTTAGAAACTTTTGTCCGCTGAAAACCTGTCCGCTAGGCCGTACACACGATCGGACATGTCCGCTGAAACTGGTCTGCGGACCAGTTTCAGCGGACATGTCTCCTTGTGTGTGCGCGGCCTCAGTGTCAGCAGAAGGCTGTTCACTCTGACTGGCTGTAGGGACTTTGTCAGATTCCTCCTGTTCTCCTGCCATAGCCAAGAAAGGAATATCTAGGGGTCCCCCGAGAGGAGTTGTCTGAAACTAAACTGTCTGTGCAGGCTATGGATTCTGGCTTTGCCTCTGATTCAGATACTCTAACCAGCTCTGGGTGATCCCATGGTTCCCACAAATTAGGGAAATCCCTACAAATTATGGCATTATAAACCAAGTGGATGCGTCACAGTACCCAGGTCAGTTTCAAAGTTTACTGTTGCAGAAGGATACTCTCAAGTATCCCCATGTACACAGACGACATAAATCTTTGTGGCATGTAAGTCTGCAGGTGAAATCACATCCATTTTAACCAGAGTAACCAAAATCCCTATATCCAGTGGGGCCATAATATGCTTATCATCTACAATCATTTAGCACATGTTTTCCCATAACTGGCACTATAGTGCACAAAACAGAGACTGCCATCTACCCCGTAAAAATAAGTCACACTGCATAGGTTCGTTACTCAATGGACTGTTTTTCTGCCCAGTTCCTGGCAACAAAAACACATAATGTTTGCCCTGACAGGCACCAATGTTCCTGGTTTGGGATGCCAAACTTTACACCTGGCACTAACAGTTCTCCCCTCTGTCTCCTTGCCATGCTTGCCACCCACTTCCCCATGAGTAGTTTTACCGGTTGCCTGGGGAGACCATGGCTGCGGGTGGAAAGTCCATGGGGCTGTAGGGAAGGTGACCAGGCTCTCAGCAGCAAAGCACCTCTCAAAGAACTCCACTAGAATGTCAGCTGACTTGGGGTCCCCTTGATCACCCACTTCTGCAGAGGGATAAGTAAAGACCTTAGGTAATGATCCATTATCTGACGTTCCACTATCTGTGGTCCAGACAGGGACTCATGTTGCGGCTACTTTTGCAACAGGTGGATACGGTCAAACATTTGAGATTGTGAAGGCCTCTCAACTTGAAAAGACTAGCTTCCTAGCTTCTGACCAGCTGTGCTTGTACTGCTAAGATAACACATTATTATTATTATTATTATACAGGATTTATATAGCACCAACAGTTTGCGCAGCGCTTTACAACATCGGGAGACACAGTACAATTACAATACAATTCAATACAGGAGGGATCAGAGGGCCCTGCTCGTTAGAGTTTACAATCTAGAAGGGAGGGTCAAGTGGAACAAAGGGTAGTAGCTGTGGGGGATGATCAGATGGACAAAATGAAAATACAGTTGTTAGGTGTGGGTAGGATAGGCTTCTCACAGTCATACCAGTATTTCCTGCTTGACTTCATCATAATCCAAATCCTCCATAGACTCCAAATCATATTAGACCTTCTACTATGCACTAGTTTGTAAGGGGGCGACCAGCCTTATGCACTGTTTTAGGCCAGCCTTCCCTAGGCGGTTATTTCAAACATAACCAGAAAAGTCTCTAGGTCACAATTAGCAGTCATCTTTGACAGAATGTGACCAATATGGATGGCTGAGGAACTGCAAAGAACATCTGCAGATTTTGCAGGAGACCTCTATGCAAGCATCTGCACCATGTCTGTCAACATCTTGCTGTTTTTTCCACAGTACCTTCTAACTTTTCAAATAGCAAATGCATTTGTTATTATACAGCCTTTATCTTCTGTTGATTCTGCTGAATTGGCACCTGTGTTTGTTCCTGCACAGCACTGACCTGGTGTTGTAGTACATTAATTGCTTGCTGTTGTGCAGTATTTACTAGCTGTTATGTGGCATTAGAGAAAACCAACTGTTTTATTATCTTCTCCATGTTCAGTCACTCGAGGCATTGGCCCTTTAAATAGCAGTTTCTTGCCAAAACTGCTCACAGTCCATATGTGAACCAAGGGGTGCACAACCTTTTTAGGCAAACGTAGTTCAGTGATGAGGTTCCAAACAGTAGTGAATTTGTTAGTGCTACTTACAGGCTATATACAGGTGCTGTACAGTGCTCTAAAAAGAAATAATAAAAAAAAAAAAAATCAAATCAATGTCATAACCGCCAGGCTTTCAACGCTTAACGTGTGTGAGCCTTCCACCAACCTTTTAGCTCTCACAGACATGACCTGTACAAGACCCAGAGTGGACAAATAATCTGAGGTCCTAAAAGGTGTGGGACAGGTGCCTGGAAGATGTCTAATGCGGCGTACAGACGATCGGACATATCCGATGAAAACGGTCCGCGGACCATTTCCATCGGATATGTCCGATCGGGAGTTTGATCCGATGGCGTGTACACACCATCGGATCAAATTCCCCGCCGCCGGATGGCGCGGTGACGCGGCGGTGACGTTGACGCCGCCGCCGCGTCACCGCCACGTCACCGCACCAGGAAGTAAAACACTTCCGCGCATGCGCCGTATCCATTCGGCAGCGGCGCGGCGGCGGTGGGGGCCGACATGTCTGCTGGTAAGTGTACTAACCAGCAGACATGTCGGGCGGACAGATTCCACCGGACAGATTTCAAAGCTTGCTTTGAAATCTGTCAGGTGGAGAAATCTGTCCGCTAGCCCATACACACGAGCGGAGATGTCTCCTGAAACGGTCCATCGGACCGTTTTCAGCGGACATATCCCCTCGTGTGTACGCCGCCTAAGGCCGCATACACACGATCAAATCTATCTGCTGAAAACGGTCTGACAGACCATCTCAGAAGACAGATTTCATCGTGTGTACGGGCGAGCAGATGGATTTGTCCAGCAGACAGATTTTAAAGCCTGCTTTAAAATCTGTCTGCTGGGAACCCGTTGGACCGATATGTCTGCTGGTTAGTTTGCTAACCAGCAGACATATCTGCCCGCACATGCGTCGAATGGATTCAGCGCATGCGCGGAAGTGTTTTACTTCCTGGTGCGGTGATGTGGCGGAGTCAACGTCACTGCCACGTCACCGCGCTGTCTGCCGGCGGGGATTTTGGTTTGATCGTGTGTACAGCGATCAAACCAAAACAGCAAGCAGACATATCTGTTCAAATCGGTCTGTCAGAAAGATTTGAACAGATATATTTGGTCGTGTGTACGCGGCCTAAGGGCCTGCTCACACATAAACATGAACATAAACATAAATGCATGAAAATGCTCAAAAATTAATATGCCTTCCTTCGGCATGCATTTCTTTTGCATATGTGTTGACACATGTTTTTAACCATTTTAAATTGCTATGGGTCCTTGTAAGAGACAAAATAATAAAACACTTTTTTTTCTGAAAAGATTTGCATTGAATGTGCATTTATGTGCATTCTTGTGCATTGCGTTGTGTTAAAATACAAACATGTAGCATTTTACCTGCACTACACATGACACCAATGGTATGGTGTGAACAGAACACATAGAAGACAATTGTTTGCTATGTGCCCTTGTAGTGACCTGTTTTCTTTCAGTGCAGAAATAAATAGGTCACTGCAGTATGTGAAGAGTCTGAAGCAATATTGGTGGAACCGTACATGGGTGTGTGTACTACAAAGGTTATCATTGGAGTTGTTATAATGTAGACCTCCCAGTGTTAATGTTGAGGTGGAGAGCTCTTTGGCCTTGCACCGATAGAAAGGGCTGGGACAGTGATAATAATAGGAAATGTAAAATACCTGGAAATTGACTGGAGTAATGGCACTGCTGGAACAGTTAAAGGGCAAAAATGTATAAACCTATTACAAGACTAGAAATCATGCTCTGCTGGACCTGGTAATCGCAAACCAAGGGCCAGTGCCCTTTATTACACCCATGATGGGTCACTACTCCTCAAACCGACAACAATGATGGGTCTCTATTCCTTCCACTGACAACAACAATAGGATATTAAGAAGAGAAAAGCTGCGCTTGGGATAGTCTGATTGAGGGTAATAGGACGAGTATAAGTGTGCGACTGCAGCCCCCCTTAAATATAACTCCCCGAAGGGGGTATAAGAAGAAAGTATAGAGGTGGTGGGGGTGGTGGCGCTGTCACTAATATGTTGTTAACTGAACCAATAACAGACCCAATAGGTTGGTGGGTAGGCTCTAGTGGGACAACATTCCCTCAAGTAATATAAATAATGAAAAGTAAATAAATAAAAAATGTGGCAGTAAATACCCAAAAAATTGAGTTTGTGTGAACAAGAGTGGTAGTACCTCTATGTGCCACCAGTGGTGTTGGTGTCACCGATGTAGAAATGATATGTAAATAAATATTTTCATACAGTGACTGAACCACGCCGTATTACAATACAATTGGCAAAACTTGTTAACAAATCTAAATAAGTGCATAAGAACACCGTGATCAAATTTTGCAACAAATTAATTCACATTAAATAGTCCATAAATCATAAAGCAGGTGAATATAGGTGGTGTGACAATCAAGGTGCACCTATGTGGATAGGTGATAGGCAATACATCAAGTGAATATCACAGTGGGTCCGGTGCTCCCCCTTATGGGCCCCCACTCACCAGAGGCAATCACCCCTGATGGGGTAGAATGCGTGTCAATCAAACGGGTGCACCACCGTGTAGTGACTCCTTTTCCTGCATTCCTAATGGTTCACCTGGATTCCTGTTGTGTGTCCTTGGTATAAGTGATTAGTGGTATGGGGTTCAATAAGTTCCCGCCTGGATGTCCTCTCCTGCCCGTTGTTCTTTGTGTCTGCCGCTCAGCATGGACCCTGCTGAGCGGCAAATTTGATCACGGTGTTCTTATGCACTTATTTACATTTGTAAACTAGTTTTGCCAATTGTATTGTAATACGGCGTGGTTCAGTCACTGTAAGAAAATATTTATTTAAATATCATTTCTACATCGGTGACACCAACACCACTGGTGGCACATAGAGGTACTACCACTCTTGTTCACACAAACTCAATTTTTTGGGTATTTACTGACACATTTTTTACTTATTTACTTTTCATTATTTATATTGCTTGAGGGAATGTTGTCCCACTAGAGCCTACCCACCAACCTATTGGGTCCGTTATTGGTTCAGTTAACAACATATTAGTGACAGCGCCACCACCCCCACCAACAATAGGATATTATTCCTCCAACCGGGCCACTGGTTGAGCACCCCTGCTTTAATGCATAGAATGAATTAAGATTAAAAAACTGACTTTACAACCACTTTAATTTTGAGTAAAATAGTAGTGGTAGAGGGTCATACCGGTAGTCAAAGTCTGGAGTTTAAGTCATACCCATTATTGGCTAACCTAAGTTATTAAAGATGCAAACTTTCAGGATAGAATGTATAACGCCTGATAATGGGATCGATGTTATCCTTAAAAGCTTGCATCTTTAAACACTTAAATTAGCCAGAAAAGGGTATCATTTAAGTTAAACTCCAAAATGTCTGAGTAAAATAGTGAAATAATTTGGAACTAAATCAGTAGAGCCTAATATTTTTTGGACAAATACATTCTTTAGAAGTTTGAAATCATTTTGGATACCTTCCAATTCCATTTAAGCTTTAAAAACTTCATTAAATGTGTCATCATTCACAGCCCTGAACTCTGACCAGTGATGCATTCCAAGCTCAACTCAGTCAGTGATTATTACTGAATCCTGTCCCTTTTTGATTCAAGATATTTTAACTGGTGACCTACAGCTGATACTCTCTAATTCCCTTTGCTGTAAAGAAACTACCAATAGTAATTTCTTCTATTCCAAGTTTCACAAATGCCATGCAGTCAGATAAGCTGCTGGTGGCAACATAATTGGCCCAGAAAATTATTTAAGTGGGTAAACTGCGATGTTTCTAATTTTTGTTGAAATGTCAATCAGATCTAATTTAACTTTCAGTCTGATCTATAAATGTTTTTTTGCTTTGACTGGGAAAGGCCAATCCAGGTCAGAGTTGGATCTGAGTTTATATTGATTTCTATATCTGCTGGGCATGTTACACAGACTCTCAAAGAAAAAACTGATATTAAATGTCAAATTCTACTTATATTTCTTATTTTTTAAACAAAGAGGGACAAGTGAAAACCTCACAAAAACATTTATTCTTGAGCCCGAAAAAACATGATGACATTAAAGCCTGTCTTTTTGGATTTCGTTTACATCACATACCGAAACTATTTAATAATAGCCTCTTTAAGATGGGATGTTTTTATATACAATATTTTATCGAAACGGGGCTGTTGGTGTCTCAGAAACCTTCAGGAGATGAAGCAGGCACTGGGATATTCCAAAGTGCATTAAAAAGTCTGTTGGCATTGGACAGAGATTGTTTCTCAGGCACGAGTCAAAATGGTATTAATTTAGTAGCTCTCAAAATGCTTCCACAGCAAAATCAGAAAAAGTTAAATGGAGGGAGTTACGCCTTAATATACACGTGGTCAAAATGGGAACAAAACATAAAGTGAATGTATTGTAAAAAATAGTTATATGGCAGCGTGTATAGCATTATATGAAGGTGTGAGCATGTGGTCTGTGGCACAGTTTGATCCCAATGGGGGTGTCGGGAGTACGGTATCGATACCATACCTATAATTGATCTAAGGTTAATGTAGCCAATTAACCTACAAAATGGAAGAATTCCTTTTCTTGCAAATTTACGTGATGTATCATTGTTATCCCTACGGACGGAGAAATGTATATTTTGCAATATTATGTAACTCTCAGTATAAATGTGTTATTGTTCTGTTGTTAAAACACCTAATAAAAACTAATTGAAAAGAGAGAAATTACAGGGGTCCCCACCCCCCAGTCCATTACCAGGCTCTTTGGGTCTGGTGTGAATATTAAGCGGGACCCCTACCATTTTTTTCAATTACATTATCTGTAAAAAAAAAAAAAAAATGGAAATAATAATAATAATAATAATGCAAGTCTTATATAGCGCTGTCTTACCCTAACTTGCCAGGCAAGCTTCCCAAGCCACAGCCGAAGCTGTAGCTCATCGGGTCTCTAGGCGCTTATATAGTAACATAGTCACTATTACCCAACACAGTGGTACACATTTTACTGACCTCGGAAGGATGGAAGGCTGAGTGGACCCCGCCGGGATCGAACCTGCGACCCTGAGAGTTCAGATGATCACAGATTGCTGCAACGGAGCATAGCCCGCTGAGCCATCTTACCGGCTTAATGGAAAAGGGTTCCTAATCAAAAAGACCACCAATACAGAGTGGTATCAACAAAATGCTCTTTATTAGTCAATAGGACCATCTAGTTTTCTGCATATGGCATTCCCTTCATCAGGTCCAAAATCACAATAGCACAAATTGCTAATCAGAAATCCAAACTTTATAAATATGAAAAACAAAATTATGCTAAACATATCACCACAAAACAAAATATTTCAGATCATTCCTCCTGGTCACTGATTAAGACTTAGGACTGCCAATCCAGGCCTGGACACTATGGGCTAGATTCAAGTAGCCCACCGTAAGTTTGTGCTGGCGTATGCTGTATTCACCAAGCTAAGTTACGGCGGCGTAGCGTAAATGGGCCGGCGAATGCTGTATTCACCAAGCTAAGTTACGGCGGCGTAGCGTAAATGGCCCGGCATAAGCCTGGGTAATTCAAATGTGAATGAGGTGGGTGTGTTTTATGGCAATGTGTTGTGACCCCATGTTTTTAACTGCGCATGCGCCGACCGTGGACTTATCCCAGTGCGCATGCTCCAAATTATGACGCTACGAAGCATTGTTTTCGACGTGAACGTAATTGACGTAAATCCCCATTCACTGGCGAGTTACGCAAACGACGTAAAATCTGAAAAATTTGACGCGGTCCCGACGTCCATACTTAACATAGGATGCACCATCTTTTTGGTGGTTTATCTTTACGCCGGAAAACGCCTTATGTAAACAGCGTAAATTCACTGCGTCGGCCGGGCATACGTCCGTGAATAGGCGTACATCCGTGAATAGGCGTACCTCGCTGATTTACATATTCTATTCGTAAATCAGCGGGAACGCCCCTAGCGGCCATCTTAAAAATGCAGTTAAGATACGATGGCGTAATACAATTACTCCGCTCGTATCTTAGCTCAATCCCGGTGTATCTTGTTTTCTGAATACAGAAAAAAGATACGCCGGCACATCTAAGAAGTTACGCGGCTTATCTAGAGATAAGCCGCGTAACTTCTTACTGAATCTGGCCCTATAAATTTATAGGTAGGGCAAGAAAAGGCATATACAATATATAGTCAAACAGCCCCAGGGTATAATCCTGGATTAGATTTAGCTCCACCTCAGTTTTTGGCATCTAATTGGAAGGTAACATATTCTTGATTGGAGGTGGGGCCTCTCAACATCACATAGAGGTTGTTGGAGCCAATAGAGGTTTAGACAGAACTTGACTGTGCTGTTGGAAGCAACACCCCTTTGCAATGAATGTATGCTAGAACTCGTATTTTTTATTTTTATTTCTTGTGCCCCATGAAGAAAAGGGAGTTGTTACCGCTTTGAAAAATAAAGTCATTGACTTATCTGCATGTTCCTGTTTTCAGATTTACATGGATTCTTAAAGTATGTGTAAACCCTATTAATGAACTATTTTTTGCTCGTACTGAAAGTGTTTTGTTTAATATGTGCACAAACGATACAATTCACAACTGTCCTGCATCTTGTGCACGCTTCCTGTGTTATCTCACAAATAGAATTTAGTGGTCCAAGTCGATATCTTGGGAGTACACAATGATTGGTCTTTACATTGTAGAGATAGAAAAGTGGGAGTGTTTGAAAAGTTTATTAAGAGAAAACTGGGCAGGTCTGACAACACTCAGCCCCTGCAATGCTGTATGTGGTTAGCCCACAAAAGAACAAAGGATTTGAGAATTTCTGCCAGATGAACAGGAAATGTTTGTATTTGTAGGATAGTGGGGATAAAATATGGTATGAACATATACTGAAGAGATGTATGGCATATCGTGTTTTATATTTTTTATTTTTTTTATGACCAAAATCATATAATATGAAACCTTAACGCAGTTGTAAAGGAATTTTTTATTTGCTGAAATGACTGTTTACAGGGTATAGAGACATAATAGTTAACTGATTCTTTTTAAAAATGATTAAAAATAAATAAAAATTAATCATATAATGTGCCTGCACTTTCAGTTTCGTTTTAATCTAGTTTCATGTTTAAGTGAATTACAGAGACACACAGAACAAAAACAAACAAACAAACACAGGGCAGTGTTTGTTTTTAAATTGAATCTGATTCTGAGGGGTTTTAGACACACAGTAATCACACCTCCTGGATCAAGGACCACAGTGAAAAGCTCCCATGAGTTTTTTCATAAGGAAACAGACAAGCAGGACGTGTGGAGATCAGAGAAGGATTACAGCTACTTCAAAGCAAAAACGAACAATGAGGACATGAAACCAGGATTGCAGTAAGGTAAAGGAAGCTAGCTAAAAAAAAAAAAATTCCTTTAGTGACCCTTTAATGCCATGTACACATCGGAATTTTCGACAACGAATGTTTGATGGGAGCTTATTGTCGGAAATTCCACTCGTGTGTATGCTCCATCGGACATTTTCTGTCTGAACTTCCGACAACAAAAATTTGAGAGCTGGTTCTCAAATTTTCTGACAACAAGTTTTGTTGTCTGAAATTCTTTTTTTTTTTTTGAGAGAAAAAAATATTTTAACAGACATCTTAAAAACATCGACAGGAATAACAATAAAATATAGAGACCAGGGGGCCCCGGTATTACGTGAGATACAGTAACATATAACATAATCTTAATGAAGCCCAAACAACACTTCCAGCAAGTATAAGATCGTCATCAGCCTAAATAAAAAGGAAACTATGGGCCAGATTCAGATACAATTACATTGGCGCAGAGTATCAGAGATACACTACGCCGCCGTATTTTACCTGGCTCTACGACGAATTCATGTAGATTTTGGCCCGTAAGGTACGGCGGCGTAGTGTATTTCTCGCGGCGGAATCGAAATACGCGATTAGGGGGCGTGAAGCATTTAAATTAGGCGCGTCCCCGCGGCGATCGAACTGCGCATGCTCCGTTCAGAAATTTACCGCCGTGCATTGCGCGAAATAACGTCGTTACGTCATTTTTTGTTTGAGTAGCGTCGTTTACGTACATTCCTATTCCCGGACGACTTACGTAAAAAATAAAAACAAACGTTAAAATTCGACGCGGGAAAGACGGCCATACTTAACATGGGCTGTCTAATATTAGACCAGATAAAAGCTGGTATAACTTTACGCGGCAAAAAATTGACTGCAGATGCCGTAAGAGATTGCGAATGACGCTCGTAACTTTGTGGATCGTCGGAAAAAGCTCATTTGCATACCCCGACGCGGAAAACGACGGGAACTCCACCCAGCGGCCGCAAATTTATTGCAGCGTAGATCCGAAGCCGTACGAACACGTAAGCCAGTCAGATTGAAGCCCAAAGCCGTTGTTTCATGGTTTGAGGATTCAGACTAATGAAACGACGTGCGTAATTTGAAAGTACTCCGGTCTAACGCGAGATAGACCGGAGTAAGGGCTCTGTGAATCTGGCCCTATGTGCCCAACTATCACAGAAGGCTCAAGCTAACATGGGTATACTTCAGTGTTTCTAGATTCTCCAACCCACAAAAGGGGGTAGATATATACACGTATAAAAACCCCCCAGAAAGATGGGATGATGACTCAGGTCACCTGCTACAACAGATCTGGGCCTTTGGTTCACTTTCGCCTTAGTCCTAAAAGATCCGTTTCCTCCAGCAGGGATGGGTGTGGAGGTCCGCCAAGTGCAGACCCATCCCCCCATCTCGTAAAGATCACTAATATCAAGAGAAAAGGTAAAGAAGAAGAAAGAAGCAAGGGGGGAGCGAGACAAAAAAAGGGGGGAGCAGAAGGGGGGGGGGAGAGAGAGGGGCAACTGAACTCGAATGCCCGAAGAGGGGGTGGGGAAACCACCAGCTACCCTCTCCGTCCACTATGTTGGTAAAGAAAAAAGTCGACCTTATCATACACCAGATGCAAAGCCGGCTCACCTAGCACACTGTTATTCATCACACTGTCTTGATAAGGTCATGGTAGGTAGCCGTATTCCGAAATTTAAACCAGTCTTCCCAGACATAGGAAAAGCTAGGGATTCTATCTGGTGCAGTATGTATCAGCTCCTCTATCGCAGCAATATGGTTAATGCGTGCCACCCACTCTTCAAGAGACGGGGGTGTGTTGTTTGAAATTCTGATTGTATGTACACAATTCAGATGCACAAAATTCCACACATTCTCTGAACCAAGCAGAAGAGCCGCACTGCCTATTGAACTTAATTTTTCTCGGCTCGTCGTAGTTCTTGTTCGTCACCGCGTTCTTGGCGTTTGTAATTTCCGACAACATTGGTGTGACCGTGTGTATGCAAGACAAGTTTGAGCAAACATCCGTCTGGAAAAAAATCCACAGTTTTTTTGTCGGAATGTCTGATCGTGACATTGATGAGCGAGTTTGGGATGGAGGAACTTGACTGGCCTGCACAGAGTCCTGACCGCAACCTGATAAAACACCTTTGGGATGAATTGACAGATTGTAAACCAGGCCTTCTTGTCCACATCAGTGCCTGACCTCACAAATGCGCTTCTGGAAGAATTCTCAAACATTCCCATAGACACACTCCTAAACCTTGTGGACAGCCTTCCCAGAAGAGTTGAAGCTGTGAAAGCTGCAAAGGGTGGTCCAACTCAGTATTGAACTCTATGGACTAAGACTTGGAGACCATTTAAGTTTATGTGTGTGTAAAGGCTGGTGTCCCAATACTTTTGACAATATAGTGTATTTAGCCAGGGAGCTGTAAAGTTTTCAGGAAGCTATGACCCTGCTGACCTCTCCCAGCAGCCATATTCTACTTGCATTGCGTAAAGAAGCACAGAGATCCAACAATGACTTAACTGTGTCCAAAATACGGTATGTAATGAAAAATGAAAGATTTGGTGTAAAAATGTCATTGGGGAAAGCAGGAACCAAGGTAGGCAAAATCTAAGTATATAAAATTCTATAGACTGCAAAAAATGTTTGGCTACTAGTGATGAACAAATCTTATTGCGTATGATTTGAGGACAGGTTCAGCAAACACATCCAAAAATCCACAAACTTTAATGCGAACTGAGGGCATAGTGAGCTGAGAACCTCACAGGGGGAGCATGTACCAATGGAAAAAAAATAAAATAAAACATTATCATGACATTTACAATGAAAAAAATAATAATAATTAATTGCTGGCTGCTAAATGACGTTTCCTTGCCAGTTTGATTTGTTGTAAAAATAGCATGGGCATCTGCCAAATCAAACAAATGGAGCTTGGCACTGTCAGGCAAGACATGTACCAATGCAACTTTTTAAAAAATTCAGTGGGGAACATCTATTTTAATAAAGCTTGAAGGGCAACAAAAAAAACATAACAACATGCTTGGGGAGGTACTGTACACATGTTGAAATTGACGGCTGCTAAATGATAATCCCCAGCCTATTTGTTCTGTTTGTAAACAAGGCAGCCAGGATTCCCCTCCACATCCATTCCAATCCTTATCCTAGATTAGGGTTTGCTATGGGTTGTAAGTGGGACCTCACATAAAAAATGGCATGGGTTACCCCAAAAATACATAATAGACCCTTATCCTTCATAAGGTCTGGTATAGATTTTAGGTGGAAACCACACAAACAATAAAATAAAAAATCATGCTCCCCCCCCCAATATTCACACCAGACCCTTATCTGAGCAGGGAGGTCATAACAAGGGGGAAGGTAAGCATGCTCCCCTCTCCTGAACCATACCAGGCCACATGCCCTTGGGGTGGGGAGAGTACCTTGCCGGGGGGCAAGGTGTCTTGTAGTCATGCTCATGAGGACAAGGGCATCTTCTCCTTAACCCTAGCTTGGTGAAGGTGGGGAGTCTGCAGGGAGACCTATCAAGGGCTGGAACCCTGTTTTAAAATAAGGGGGCCCAGATACTGCCCCCTTGTGTGAATGATGATCTCTCTCTTGCGCAGACCACCCCTTGTGATCTCAATCTTACCATATAATGACAAAGGCAAACCATAGTGCTCTCTGCTTTTGGCATTTATTAAAACTTAACATAGGGATTAATACTACTAACATTAATATTTGACAAATAAGCATATCATCAACTTTGACGTGAACGGAAAAAAATGCCCCAAATGGCGGTAATGGTGAGAGAGATCATCAGGCGTTTGTGACTCTGTAGCACGTTCTACATTCAGAGGGTTGAGGAGGAGGTCGGTATAGCCCAGGAACACCAGGAGAAGGTTTTTCCCGTGGTATCCTGAGTGATATAACAACAGGTGTGCATGACTCTGTAGTAGAGTCAGCTCTTGGAGGTGAGCAGGCATTCCAGTTAGAGGTGGTGGTCACTGAACTCACTGGATATTATGAACTTATGAGAACTTGATTCATTATTATTATTATTTTTGGTTGCTCTACACTTACATTTTTATTTGGTAATGACATCACCCAGGACACTCTTTGTTTACATTCAGCTGTGGGGCTGGGAGCTTTCTTGGCAAAAGTTATACCAATGGCAAAAGAGTTTGCTTGGTCCGCAAATCCTGAACAGACAGGGTTTAGTGCAAACCATGCACTGCCATGAACCCAGACCCCATCCCTAATGGCTCCCTCATATCAATCCCTCACTCAATTACCATTTGTCTTCTTAAAGCGGACCTTCAGTAATTTTTTCAACTTTCATTTTTATAAAATCGTTTGCCCTAAACTATTGTTTCATGGGCACCATGGTGTTACGATAACCTTTCGTCCGATCTAAAGAGGCACCCTTTGATATGTCCTACAATACGAATATGCTCGCAAGTGATTGTTCAAAAACCTCTCTCTCGACAGTGGACTCGCCTCTGATGCCCATTCTTGGGAACCCTCAATTCCCTCCAGGCTTGAGAGACCATCACTTTTCCACTTTGCGACAAATTAATCGCTTTAGAGCATTACATTTTTTAGTATGCAGCTTAGTAGGCAGCTTCACCAGTTTATTTATACACTTAAATCACCAGAGAGGTTTAGACAACAATTAACCATATTTGAAGAATACTGTTCGAAGGAGGGGACTTTGTCACAAACACTTTCAAAAATGTATACTTTACTGATTTCCCATCCGGAACTTTCAAATCTATCTTGGATATCGAAATCGCAGAGAGAGTTAAACTGTAATTTTACAATCAGTCACAAAATATGATTGAACTTTTGCTGAAATCATCTAAGTACTAAGATCCAGAAGATGAATTATAAAATATTGACAAGGTGGTACTATACCCCACAGAGGCTACATACATTTTATCTTGAAACACATGATCGTTGCTGGAGATGAATGGAGGAGGGAGGTACGATGTTACATATTTTTTGGTCATGTCCCAAAATAACACCTTACTGGAAGTATGGAACATTATTGAAAGATTTTCGGAGTACAGGATACTGGAGGACCCAGCCTTTTTTTTTTACTACATGTTATGAATATCCCCAAAAAATCTAAAAAATCTATCATGCGACTTCTATGTGGAAAAATACGTTACCTCCCACAATTGGAAACTGGCTCCATTGAGTGGAAGAGATAAATAAGATGGAAGATCTCACACTTTCAGCACAAAACCAACATGAAAAGTACTCCGAGGTATGGAGACAGTGGAATTTGATTATTGCTTCTGAAGAAGGTCTGATCTTGCTTAACTCATGATGGTCAGACATAAATATTACAACCAAAATAGCCAAACACTAGTATCCATTACCTATTCAGGGTATTCCCTCCCTTAGACTTCCCTCCCCCTTGTTCCCCCTATCTCTTTTCCTCCCTCCTTTTTTTTGTTTTGTTTTTATTAACTCTATTGTTTGTTTTGGTTTATAACTTAGAAAATAGAAAATGGATAGGGCTATTCCAGATACAGTGAATGGGGATGGTCCCCCTGCTCGCTGTAACATCGGTATGGTGTCCTCCTCAGGGGTGCATGATGCATGGAGGTCGCTAGGAAGGATGTGATTATCATTTTGTGATTAACGATTATGGATAAGTCTGTTATGTTATTGATTATATATGACTGTTATGAGAACCTGTACTAGCCCTTGGTGATAGAAATAAAGTATTTAAAAAAAAATCATTTGCCCTTATTGTTTTAACTTTGGATAGTAAAACATATTTTTTCCAGTAAATACCTTAAACAGCCCACTTCCTGTTTCTTGTATGGTAAAAAGCCTAGGCTTATGAATATGATGAACAGCTCTTTCTATAACTCTCGAGAGAGTGTGCCAGGAAGGGAGGGGGGATGAGTCATAAGAGGGTCAATGTGAGCTCCAGTACTGCAGAGCTAGAGGTGTGCCTTTTTTTGTGTCTGTGTAAGTCCAGGAAGTGAACAGGCAGCAGCTTAAGCTGCCCACAGTTAAAATGGATGCAGCCAGACTCAGTGGAGTGAGATTTCCGCAAACAAATTTGGCAAAAACAAAATCACAGTATATATAAAATAATTTGCAAAGTGTTTGGAGGGAATCTTCAGAATGCAAAGATGTTTTTTTTTGCAAATTATGTGAGCAGACTGTAGTTCCTCTTTAATGTGTTTGTATTTTTCCTGATTGTTGTCTAACAACGTTGGAAGGTGACCACCAAATGAATATATGAAGCCTGCAATAAATTAAAATTAAATAATTATTTTTCTTAACTATAATTTTTTATGTTTTGTCCTATAAAGGGGTTGTAAAGGCAGGACGTTTTTTAGCTTAATGCATTCAATGTATGTGCAGCAGCCCCCCCCCCCAGCCCCCCTAATTCTTACCTGAGCCCCATCTCTATCCAGAGATGTGCACAAGTCCCTCCTGATTGGCTGAGACACAGGTTGAGACACAGCAGCGTTGCCATTGGCTCCTGCTGCTGCCGATCAAAGTCAGTTAGCCAATTGGGAGAGAGAGCAGAACTGCAGCTTCGTGTCTGAATGGACACACAGAGCTACAGCTTGCTTGCTGTGGTGGGCACTTGACAGGAGGGAGGGGCCACGAGCACCGAAGAGGGACCGAGAAGAGGAGAATCAGGTCTGCCTTGTGCAAATCTACTGCACAGAGCAGGTAAGTATAAGATGTTTGCTATTTAAAAAAAAAGAGACTTTACAATCACTTTAAATAACTGGAGCTACATGTGTATCTCTTAAAACCTTGTATAGTAGCAGTGTTACTCATTCTACCATAGTACATAGAAATGAATAGCAAGAGTAATTTATTATAATGTTAACATGTCCGTTCAAAGTTAAAACTTTCCAGTCACCAGTAGAAAGTCACCCGCAAAGCATGTTTAGCATCACCAAAATAGATTGCAGCTCTTAGGCAGCTTTGTAGGCCAAACAATTTACATATTAAGTAAAAAAAAAAAAAAACTCTTATGAGGATTACCTCACAAAAATGTTTGCTATATTTGTATGCATAATTTCTTAGTTATACAAATTATGTAGGATGTGTGAAGTGGAGCGGTTTGATGCATAACATTGCAAATAAAGCAAATCATTTCTTAGGTGAGGGAATTGTGTACAGTTGGTTCTTTTCAGTTTGTTAATGGAAAGTAAAGGAGAAAAGAGAAGCCTTGAAAAATAGACATGTGCATTTGTTTTCGTTCAAATGCATTTTCGTCCAAAAATCTGGTATTTTTGTTATTGTTTTAACAAATGATAACGAAAGCGCAGAAAACGAAAACCGAAAGATCCAACATAAAAAATGCTTTATTTTCGTTTTCGTTGCGATAACAATTCGATATAGAGAGATTCGACATGACGCTGACTGAATAGTCGAAATGGCTATAGTTGCCGTCGGATGCCGCCATATTGGAGCCGGAGATGGAGAAACGAATGTGAAACTAAGTCGGCTAGGTTAGGAATTGAACGACGAAAATTCGACAAAGCTTTGAAAATCGCCGAATCTGATCTGTCATTGAAGGCTTATTGCGTATATCGAAAGTGCTAAGCAGAAGATATACTGCACTCGTACATTTTAATGCTCCGCCCATAGGCTATTGAAAATTCTAACGTTGGTTGACTATGTCTAGTAATAATAATATAATTATTTATTATTATTATTACTAGTCATACAACATTAGAATTCTTATAGGCCGAATATTCGACTGGAAATGTACGATTCGGCGTAAAGTTTTGATGTTCCGTCGAATATTCTTTGACCATTCGACAGAAACCAAGTATAATATCTGGATTTTTGGACGAAAGCTATTCCCCAACGAAAAACAAAATAAATCAAAACAATTTTCGGGAGAAACTAAATAAATGTATTTTCCGGACGAAAACGAAAAAACAAAACAAAATATTTCAGTCTGCACATGTCTATTGAAAAATAGCTGTGGTTTAGTAAACAGTATTCTGTGAAAAAAGGAAGCAAAAGAAGTTGTAAATATGTACCTGTCCCTTCTAGGCAGTGGGACCTGATTGTTTTTAGGAAGAGTCTTGTGTAAAGTAAACCAGTAAGGATGAAAATATGGAAAATGCTATCACCTAAAAAAAATTATGGAATCACCCATATTTCTATTTCCATAAGTTAACATTAAAGTAAACCTGTGGCCAGAATATATGCATAAAAGAGGAACTGAACTTTGGAAAATGTGCCTGACAAAGACAGATCGAGGATAAAGGACTAGACACTAGTTTTGCTGATACATTTCCCCATTACTGACTTATCATGCTCTCATTTACACTGTCTCTGTGTGGAGGCAGCCATCTTGGTAGTGGTATGGTTTTACTTCCTTTTGCCAGAGCCTCCAGCAAGCAGCTGCCAAGCGACATCCAAAAAACCTTAAGGATTTAGAGATCTGTAAAAAAGAGTGGACCAAAATCCCACCTGAGATATGTGCAAAGCTGGTCACCAACTACAAGAAATGTTTTACCTCTGTGCTTGTCAACAAGGGTTTTCCACCAAGTACTAAGTCATGCTTTGCCTGGGAATCAAAAACGTATTATACTTTAATTTATAACATTTGCATCATGTTTTTTCTGGATTTTTGGTTGATATTCTGTCTCTATCATTTAACCACTTCCATACCAGGCATTTTCACCCCCTTCCTGGCCAGGCCAATTTTCAGCTTTCGGTGCTGTCACACTTTGAATGGGAAATTGTGCAGTCATGTGATGTTGTACCCAAATACATTTTGATAATTTTTTTTCCAACAAATAGAGCTTTCTTTTGGTGGTATTTGATCACCTCTATGTTGTTTTTTTTTGCGCTATAAACAAAAAAAGAGCGTTAATTTTGAAAAAAATAAAACACAATATTTATTACTTTTTGCTATAATAAATATCCCAATTTAAAAAAATTGTATGATGTGTATTCTTCTTCATATTTTTAGTAAAAAAAAAATCGCAATAAGCTTATATTGATTGGATTATGCAAAAGTTATAGCGTTTACAAAATAGGCATTTTTTTTTACTAGTAATGGCGGCGATCTGCAATTTTTGTCAGGACTGCGATATTGACAGCTCTGACACTTTTGACACTATTTTGGGACCATTCACATTTAAACAGCAAACAGTGCTATAAATATGCACTGCTTACAGTATAAATGTGACTGGCAGGGAAGGGGTTAACACTAGGAGGCGATCAAATGTGTTCCCTAGGGAGTGATTCTAACTGTGGGGGCAGGAGACTGACTGTGGGAGGTGACCAATTGGTGTCTTTATGTACAAGGGACACACCATCGGTCTCCTTTCCCGATGACGTCACGGGCCGCAGAAAGCCAGGGGTTATCCAATGACATAGACGGGTGACCGCGCCTGCTCTTACGCGTCATGGGGGTTTCGTGTGGAATGGAGACTGCAGCATCGCTGGACATCAGATCACCGCGGGACATAGAGAATGGATTACACTGGATTACGCTGGAATGTTTTTTTTTTTTTAAAGCACCAACTATGTCTGTGTGAATTTTCCATTTTTTGGCACTTTCTTTTGTGAAATGGTAGGGGTACAATGTACCCCGTTACCAATTCACATAGGTGGGGCTGGAATCTGGGGGTCTCCTCTGTTAAAGGGGGCTTCCAGATTTCGATAAATCCCCCGTCCGCAGACCCCCACAATCACTGGGCAAGCGTTGTGGGGATGAGGCTCTTGTCCCCATCAACATAGGGACATCCTCCCCATGTTGAGGGTATGTGGCCTGGTATGGTTCAGGAGGGGGGCGCTCTGTCATTCCCCCTCTTTTCTTGCAGCCTGCCAGGTTGCATGCTCGGACAAGGGTCTGGATGGATTTTTATTGGGACCCCACACCATTTTTTTATTTTGGTGCGGGGTTCCCTTTAAAATCCATCTCAGGACCCGACAATTCATGAATAGCCGCAAGTAGTTTTAAATTACTTTTTTCCTTTAGAAATTACATATTGTGCAGGGACAGTTCTAAACACGGAAAACATGCGCTACTTTACAGGCATACTATACACACTCCCCAGGTACGAAATTTAAAGGAATATTTAACTTTCATTGATTCACTTTAAGCATTATTAAAATGACTGCTCCTGAAAAAACTTGAGTTTTTAAAACTTTTTTTGCATTGATACATGTCCCCTGGGGCAAGACCCAGGTCCTTAAACACTTTTTATGATAATAACTTGCATATTAACCTTTAAAATTAGGACTTTTGATTTCTCCCATTGACTTTTAAAGGGTATTCTGCGGCTTTTAGAATTTACTGTGAACACCCCATATTGTTCGCTGTTTGCTGAACAGGCGAATGGGCAATGTTTGAATCGAACTCAAGTTCGACTCGAACATAAAGCTCATCCCTAATAGTTAGGAAACTGTAGACTCAGAATTCAAGATAAAGGTAGACTTTTTAGGGCAGGTTAGGCACACCTAACATATCTACATGTCCCCTGTAACATAATAAATCTTCATATTATACAATAAACCATCTCATAACAGGCAAATAGATAAATGTAAATAAAAGTCCAACTAAAGCCCAATGGTAGGAGTCAATTCATATAAAGGTAAAAAAAACTCATAGGGATAACTTGATAGAAGAAAAAATAGACAAAATATCAATCCAAACATCGACTGTTAAATTTATGAATTGCCCGCTCACCTCCAACAATGACCTAAGGGTCGAACAAGGCTCTTCAGATAGTCAGATAAGGAATCCTGCTGATGGATCTGTAAAGGCATCCAGGTCCCAGGTGAAGACGAAAAACTACATCCAAAAGCTGGCTTCAAAACTTGGGTAATTCCATATATAGAGGAAACGGCTCGCTCCAAGGAATGACACTTCTTGTATAATTGGCGCTCAAAAGAAACAAACAAAAGCCATAGTGCAATATTGCCAAATTAAAATGTATTTAGTAAAAGAAGCTACTTATATCAAGTAAGCATAAAAACATCAACAAAAAGCAATGGGAGTTGTGACAAACTCGCCTCCTCACCGCACTAAAACAGGGATCTCTGGGGAACTCCCGTGACCAGTGACACAACGCGTTAGGGGAAGCCTTGTGAAGTCAGTTCCGCTGGATGCATTTAGAGATTCATCAGTAAGATTCCTTATCTGACTATCTGATGAGCCTTGTTTGACCCTTGGGCAGGGCCGCCATCAGGGGGGTACAGGCATTACACCTGTAAGGGGCCCGGGGGTCCCCAGGGGCCCGGATGGGAACCACCCTAAAAAAAAATTTAAATTTTTTTTTTTTTTTTTTTTTTTTTTTAGGGGTCCGAAGATCCCCAGGGGCCCGGAGGCCACCAAGGGCCCCAGACGGCAAACCCTTTTTTTTATAAATTTTTTTTTTTTTTTAATATATTTTTTTATAAATTTTTTTTTTTTAATATATTTTTTTATTATTTTTTTATTAAAGGGACAATTTTTTTTCTTTTATTTTTTTTAGAGGTCCCCAGGGGCCCGGAGGCCACCAGGGCCCCAGATGGCAAGCCCTTTTTTTTCTTTATTTTTTTTTATAAAAAAATATTTTTTTTTATAAAAAAATATTTTTTTTTAATATATTTTTCTTTTATTTTTTATTAAAGGGCCAATTTTTTTCTTTTATTTTTTTAGAGGTCCGGAGGTCCACAGGGGCCCGGAGGCCCCCAGGGCACCGGATGGCAACCCCCCTTTTTTTTATTTATTTTCTATTAAAAAATATATAGATTTTTTAATATATTTTTATTTTATTTTTTTATTAAAGGGCCATTTTTTTTAGGGGTCTAGGGGCCCGTAGGCCACCAGGGCCCCAGATGGCAACCCCCTCTTTTTTTATTTATTTTTTATATATTTTTTTATAAAAAAATATATTTTTTTAATATATTTTTCTTTTATTTTTTATTAAAGGGCCAATTTTTTTTCTTTTTTTTTTTTTAGATGTCCGGAGGTCCACAGGGACCTGGAGATCCCCAGGGCCCCAGATGACAACCCCCCTTTTTTATAAAAAAAATATAATTTTTATATATTTTTTTATTTCTTTTATTTTTATATTTATATTATCCTTTTTTATAATTTTTTTTTACTTTTTTATATTATTTTATTTCTTTTTTTTAATATATAGATGTATTTTTATTAAAGGGCTCAGAGGTCCCCAGGGCCCCATGTATCAAACCCCCTTTTTTTATAATTGTATTTTTTATTTTTGTTTATATATTTTTTTTATATTTTTTTTTTATTAAAGGGCCCAGAGGTCCCCAGGGCCCTGGAAGGCAACCCCTTTTTTTTATATATAAATGTTTGTTTATTTTTTATATATATATTTTTTTCTTTCTTTCTTTTTTTTTTAAAGGGCCCAGAGGTTTCTTTTTATTAAAGGGCCCAGAGGTCCCGAATGGAAAGCCCCCTTTTTTTTGTAATTTCCTTTTATAAAAAAAAAATAACGTCCCCGGGGCCACAGTTGGCAACCACCCTTTTTAAAAAAAAAATATATATATATATATATATATATCTTTTTTTTTCTTTATATTAAAGGGCACAGAGGTCCCCCGGGCCCCGGATGGCTACCCCCCTTTATTATATATATTTTTCTTTATTTCTTATTCTTGTAAAGGGCCCCCCCCCCGCTTCTCAATTCGCGGCAGCAGCCCCCCCCTGCTTCTCAATTTCATGCGGCAGCACCCCCCCCCCAGGGGGCCCATGCCTGAAGCTGTGTAAGGGGCCCCAAAATTCCTGATGGCGGCCCTGCCCTTGGGTCATTGTTGCAGGTGCAGACTGTTCCTTTCATATACTGGTTTACATAGATGAGCATGGATATGTTCAGTACCCTCTTTTCAATACTATAATGTCACTTGGATGAAATATATTACTGCCCCTTGATATAGCTTATTCATTTATATATGCTTCCCTTTCCTCCTGCCCCCCCCCCCCTTTCTCCTCCTTAAGGTACAAAAGGTATAGTTTTTGGGAAAACCAGACGGGCTCGTCTCTGGCTCTAAAACATGGTCTCAGACGAATGACCTTTCTCTCCTCCCCTGATTTTTTAAAATCTTAGGTATGCCTCTTTCTTATACCTCTGTGTGGAAACCAGTTACGTTGAATCTAAACTATATTTGAGTTGGATACTTTTATCTCCCATTTGCTTATCTTTGTTTGTAGGCATTATCCTGATAGGGGACCACGCAATCATACATGCCTGCTTGGTGCGTCAATTTATTCGCACTCACAGAGGTATGTTTTGCACCCATGCCGCCCCCTGTGTCAGTGTCCTCCAGCTATATGTTTTGTGACTTTTCCGCTCTAAGCAGTCTCTCTGTCCCCTCTTTCCAGGTTGCATTCTCCAGTTGAGGATTTAACCCCTTTTTTCAAAATTATTTAATAACTGGCAATTTATTTCTTCCTGAGAATATGTTTAAGCACGCAATATGGTTAGTATCCGTTACTATGCTATATATTGTTATGTATACTGAATGCTTGCTGTGGACACTCTCTCCATATATATATATTTTTTTTACTGTACTCTGTATATAAAGAGCAAAATGTTGGTAATAATTTATGCTGTTTGTATTTTTATGATAATTTTTTCTGTTCTTTCTGTCCGTATTATTTTTCTCTCTATATTCAGATTTTCCTGACAACATAAACCGCAATACCCCTCCCCTGATAAAGAGGGCCTATAAAGAAGCCTTGAAGCGTTAAATGTTGGGTCATCTGTCTTTATTCTACAGACAGCATTGGGTCTTGCATTATCTTTTGTTTTTTATGTGCTGTAATTATTCTCATTTCAATATTTTTGCCTCTGATTTTGTGATGTCTTCTATATTGCTCTCTTCAATCCCTTGGATGCATTCCAAATGACAAGCTATAATGTTAAAATATTTTTTTTGCTAATAAACTTATTTATATTTTTCTCTATACTTTGTGACCTACTTTTGTCACGTAGCAACCTAGTCTTCCCAATTCAAAGTCCGATTGAGGAAACTTACCCCTCGGGGTGCATATAGATAGTCCATTTTCAGGGATGTGGTAAGACTTTTTCTTACAATATTGGACACCTTCATCATATTTTTTTCATTGTTGGAGGTGAGCGGCCAATTCATAAATTTAACAGTCGATGTTTGGATTGATGTTTTGTCAATTTTTTCTTCTATCAAGTTATCCCTACCATTCCTACCATTGGGCTTTAGTTGGATACTCATCATATTCATTCTTTGAGTATATTACTTTATGGCACATTATTGAATAAGTACACCATTCTCATCTTTTTCTTTTACATTTATTACGCAGGGTTATTTGAGTACACAACTAAGTGGCTGCAGCTAATTCACGGTTACTATACATGTACTAATATATATTTTTTCTGTGTTTATTTTCACTATATTTACTGAAGGCTGATGGTTTATATTTGCTTAAAAATTAGAACATAATATTGTGTATGTTTTTTCCATTATAACACATAGGGCCAGATTCAGGTAGAGTTAGGCTGGAGTATCAGTGATACTCCAGCATAACTCTCACTTTGAGCCGGCGTTTCTGTAAGCAGAAAACAAGAAACGCCGGGTTGGATTTCCTATACGAGCGGCGTAATTGTATTTCGCCATCGTATCGGAACTGCAATTTTAAAAATGGCGCTCGGGGCGTTCCCGCTGATTAACGCAGAGAATATGTTAATCAGCGAGAATCGGCAATTCACGATCGTATTCGGGCCCGACGCAGTGACTTTCCGACGTTTCCGTAAGAGATACGCGGCGTAAAGAAAAACCAGCCCCCTAGTGGAGTATCCTATGTTAAGTATGGCCGTCGTCATCGTGTCGAATTTAAAAATGTTTGCGTCATTTGCATAAAACGTCCGTGAATGGGGATTGACGTCATTGATGTTCACTGACAGAATTTGGAGCATGCGGACTGACAGTCGACGCATGCGCAGTACGTTCGCCACAGGATCGCACCTAGTTTAAATAATACACGCCCCCTACCCGCCCAATTTGAATTCCGCCGGCTCATTTTCGCTACGCCGCCACAACTTTAGGAGCAAGTGCTATGTGAATAACAGTACTTGCTCCTAAAGTTTCGGCGGAGTAACGTAAATGAGAAACGTTACTCTAAAATAAAGATTCGCCCATCTACCTGAATCTGGCCCATAAAAGGTAAATAGACCTGGCAACCCAAATGCAAGGATCTCACTGCCCAAGTTAGTTGATGATTTGGACACAAGTGAAAAACATGTTTTGCTGTTCTGATCCCTTCACTGAAAAAAACAACATCACTTTAAACTTCTGGAAAACATAAACGTGTTTAAAATTCATGTTACAATCATATACTATTGCATTATGCCGCATACACAGGATCACTTTTTGTGATGAAAAAAAAACGTAATTTTATCTCACGAAACAAAACGACGTTTTTCAAACTTAATTTTAAAAAACGATGTTGCGTACACACCATCGTTTTTCCAAAAAGCTCTAGCAAAGCAAGGTGACGTACACCACGTTCGACGGCACTCTGTTCCATTGAAGCTCCCGTCTCATAACTTGCTTCTGAGCATGCGCGGGTTTAAAAACGTCATTTTAAACGTTGTTTTGCCCACACACCATCATTTTTTATGACACAAAAAACGACATTTTGAAAAACAACACAAAAAATTCAAGCATGTTCGAATTTTTTTTTGGTCGTTTTTTAGAAGACATAAAATGACGTTTTGCCCACACAGGATCATTTTAATTGACGTTTTTTAAAACAACATTTTTCTTTTCATCACAAAACGTGATCGTGTGTACGCGGCATTAGTCTTCAGTAAAGTAGATTTTGGCTGTGCTAACATTCTGCATATTTAAAAAAAGATTTGAATTAAACACATAATATTACCAAAAGCCACACCACACTCAGTTTCATGTAACTAATACGTTTGTTTTACTTATTCTTTTAAGTTAAAATATTTGGCTCCCGCAATCAGCAGAACATTGAACAAGCTTTGACCATCACATTCCATCAAAGTATGCCAGAGGCAAGAACGTGCAAAAGGTTCGGCCAGTGGTTGGTGCTCTGGGTGCCATTAAAAAGGTGCAGAGGTCAAAGTTAGGAAACAGCCTGCATGTGGTCTACAGGTGCCTATCGGAAACACAGGTAGCCCCTGGAGCAGTAAGAAAATCATTGCAAATAAATATTATATGTCCAGTTCTAGTGTTCTAGTGTTGCAAAACAGCAAAATTGTTTTAAAGGGACAGTAAAAATAAATGATATAAACGGCTAAAGTAAAAGAAAATCACATTAAAGTGTAAATATACCTCTGCAGCTAAAGAAAAAAAATATGCATTACAATGTGATCATATGCTTAGGAACTATGCTTTTCTTCAGCTAAGTTTTTATGTGAGCCGCGTATAGTGACCCTTTTCAATACCTAACCAAGGACACTTGACTCCTCTCCTTCCCCTTTGCAGCAGTGCACACTCACCATTTCTGAATGCGGAAAAAAACACCTATGGCCAAAATGACTTGATGGAAATCATGGAGGACTATGGACTCCTTCTGCTGCTCCGTGTGGAAAGTACTAAGCCAAACAGAAAGCATCTATTGCTGTCTAATGCCACGTACACACGAGCAGTCAATCCGATGAGAACGATCTGATGGACTGTTTTCATCAGACCAAACCGATCGTGTGTGGGCCCCATCGGTTATTTATCCATCGTTAAAAAATGTGTGAAATTTGTAACCGATGGATACCTAACCGGTACAAAAAAACAATCGCTTGTAGGCACGTCCATCGGTTAAAAATCCACGCATGCTCAGAATCAAGTCGACGCATGCCTGAACTTTTTCAGCACGTCGTGTTTTACGTCACCGCGTTCTGACACAATAGTTTTTTTAACTGATGGTGTGTAGGCACTATTGATCATCAGTCAGCTTCATCGGATAACTGATGGAAAAATCCATCAGACCGTTTTCATCAGATGGACCGATCGTGTGTACAGGGCATTAGACTTGTCAATGGTCCCAAAAATGTGTCAAAATTGTCCGATCTGTCTGCCGCAATGTCGCAGATCATCGCCATTACTAGTAAAAAATTTTTATAAATAATAAAAAAACACCACAAGTCTTTCCATTAGTTTGTAGATGTTATAACTTTTGCGCAAACCAATTAATATAAGCCTTGATTTTGTTCATTCAAAAATATGTAGAAGAATACATATTTGCCTAAACTGATGAAGATTTTTTATTTTTTTAATTTATTTGGGGGATATTATAGCAAAAAGTAAAAAATATTGGTATTATTTTAAAATCGCTCATTTAAAAAAAAAAACGCAAAAAAAAAACTGCAGAGGTGATCAAATACCACCAAAAGAAATCTCTATTTTTGGGAAAAAAAGGACACAGATTTAGCTTCGGTACAGCGTCGCATGACCGCGTAGTTGTCAGTTAAAGCAACGCCGAGCCAAATTTTAAAAAGTGCTCTGGTCAGGAAGGGGTTAAAATATTCTGGGGCTGAAGTGGTTTTTAAACACACCATTATGCCGGTTAAGGACCTTGCCCCTTTTTGCGATTCGGCACTGCGTCGCTTTACCTGACTATTGCGTGGTCGTGTGACGTGGCTCCCAAACAAAATTGCCATCCTTTTTCCTACAAATAGAGCGTTCTTATGGTATTTTGCCATTCTTCTACCTATTTTTGGTAAAAAAAATCGCAATAAGCGATTATCGATTAGTTTGCGCAAAATTTATAATGTTTGCAAAATAGGGGATAGCTTTATGCCATTTGTATTAATATATATTTTTTTACTACTAATGGCAGTGATCAGCGATTTTTTTCGTGACTGCGACATTATGGCGGAAACATCGGACACTTTTGACACATTTTTGGGACCGTTGTCATTTTTACAGCGAAAAGTGCTATAAAAATGCACAGATTACTGTGAAAATGACAATGGCAGTGAAGGGGTTAACCACTAGGTGACGCTAAGGGGTTAAGTGTGCCCTAAGGGAGTGATTCTTACTGTAGGGGGGCGTGGCTGTAGGCGTGATGTCACTGATCGTCGTTCCCTATATCAGGGAAGAGACGATCAGTGTCACTGCCACACAGAAGAACGGGGAAGGTGTTTTTACACTCACCTCTCCCTGTTCTTCAGCTCCTGTGACCGATCGTGGGACACCGGCAGCGATTGGGTCCGTGGGTCCCGCGGGCGTGGTCATGGAACTTCTGACCAGGTCCGCTCTTAAAGGGCTCTTATACGTCCCTGTGCCCAGCCGTGCCATTCTGCCGTCGTGCAGCGGTCCTTAAGTGGTTAAATATCAGAAACCTTTTTGTTTTAGATATAATAAGAAAGTGAGTGAGGAATGTACCCTTACTTTATTAGAAAAGCGGGATTTACAGCTGATTTTTCTATATAATTTCCCATCCTTGTTGTAAACCTACAACGTAGGAATTATCATGCATACATTTTTTTCTCCTAGCTATGACCTCACTGATAACAGCAAAGGTCCATCACCTATACATGGCCAGGCAGCTGCTTCAGAGGCAGCTGTAGTGGTAGGTCTATTATGTCAGATGCTCTTTGACTTGAGTCAGTCTATCTCAAGTATCTCCTGTATTTAGCTTTAGGAAAAGAAAGCTGCATTTCTCCAAGCCCCACACATGCCTTTCAGGTTCTCGATTGGATTGAGAGCTAGTCTTTGTTTTCAGAATTCCTTTAGTTAATTTTGTATTTTTAATCGAATTTTAAAAATTTGACTAAATTCAAAAAATGTAAACACAATCGGAAAAAAAATGAAAATGGAATGTAAAATGCATTTAAATGCAGCTGTTGCATTAGGCTATTACTACTGACTAACCATCTTCCAAAATTCAAATTTTGAATAGAATAAATTTGAATTTAAATAGAAAAGATTAGACTAGAATAGAAAATAATAGAATAGAATAGAATTAGAAAAGAATATAATAGATAAATAATAGAATAGAATAATTTAGAAATAATATATTATATAGCCATCTTCTGAAATTCTAATTTGAATACAAAACAGAATAGAAAATAAAATAATAGAATAGAAAATAATAGAAGAGAATAGAAAAGAAATAGAATAGAAAAACAATAGAACAGAATAGAATAAAACAGAATACACTGGTACACTGTGACAGATAGGCATGGGGCACTAGTGGTACCCTATGACAGATGTTGATGGGACAATGGTACACTGTGACAGATGTCGATGTAGCATAACTGTTATTCTTTCTATTTTATTATATTGCTTTTCTATTCTATTCTTTTGTTATTATCTATTCTAACCTTTTCTATTCAAATTCTTTCTATTCAAAATTAGAATTTTGGTGCATTGTTATAATATAACCATCTTAAGAAATTCAGAATTCGAATAGAAAATATTAGAAAAGAATAGAATAGAAAATAAGAGTATAGAATATAAAATCAATAGAATAGATTAAAATAATGGTTTTATTCTTTCCATTTTATTCTATTCTATTCTTTTCTGTTCTTTTCAATTCTAATATTTTCTATTCAAATTTATTCTATTCGAAATTCAAATTTCTGAATATGGTTATATTATTTACATTTGATTCTATTCTATTGTTTTTCTATTCTATACTATTACTTTTTATTATTATAACTTTTTTAGAAAATCTATTTCAAATTGTTTCTAATTTGATTTTGATTCAAATTTGTTTTCGAATGTGATTTTGATTCGACTTTGTTTTTGAATTGGAATCAAATTTTGTCTGAATATTGGTTTCTTATTTCAGATTTGTTTAAATGTATTACTATTGTAATGCGGTAATTTAAATATATCCGAATTTCCGAATAACAAAAGTACTGAATGAAACAAACTGCACAAGTCTACAAATAAGCCCAACTGGGATGAAATGCTTTGTGTCGTGGCATGGCTTAGGGTGGGGACTACGTTTGAAGCCAGCTATATCAATTAAACTCAATAGTTTGACTTCTATGGAGAGTGATTCTGCTTTTCTATTTCACTATGCCTACTTAGGCTTTTGATAAAGGGGACTTTCAAAACATCTGTGCATGATCCCCACTGAGGTCTGATTAAAGGGAATGCATAGAATGCAATTGAAAAATAATAATATTTCATCATTTAGACTGGTAAATATGGATATTTCATATTTACTTTTTTCAGCCAACAGGCAGAGCTCAAGACTCTTCACGTGTTGAGAAGACTAATCTTAGTTTCTTGTCCAATTGTTGGTCAACAAGTCACGTGCACCTATACTTTATGTCCCACCATGAAATAGAACTCCCTGGAGCTGCCACTTAGGCCCCTTTCACACTGGGTGCAGGAGGTGCGCTGGTGGTATAGCGGCGTACATTTTTAGTGCCACCATACCGTGCTTTTTACTGCGATACTCGGCCTCTAGCGGTAGTGATGTAGGAGCCGTAAACACACAGCTCCTTCACCGCTCCAAAGATGCGGCTAGAAGGACTTTTGGAGTGGTCCTGCTAGCGCACAGCTTCAGTGTGAAAGCCTTCGGGCTTTCACACTGAAGACTGCAGGGCATGATTTTTTTCAGGCGGTATAGTAGCGCTATTTTTAGTACTAAACCGCCTGAAAAACATGTCGGTGTGAAAGGGGTCTGAAAATAAAAATGAAGTGTAAAACTTATTATAAATGAAAAAATGGTGGCGCTATAGTCACAATAATGTGAAACACATCTAAAACAATTTCAAATAACACAAAGTGATAGTGAACCTGAAAAATTTAAACAGTATAGAAAATATAAATAAATATTTATATATTATATATATATATATATATATATATATATATATATATATCAAAAAATGAAAAAAAGTGAAACAAAGAGTCCAATTAAAGTCTATAAAACGTGATAAGCTTCAAGTGATTTAACTTGGCGACAAATCTTCTTATGAAACAAATGTGAACCTTCGAAGAAAAGGAAACGTACCCCTATGGGGCTTTGTGTTGCAGCTAATGATTGTTAGATCAAAATGTAACAAATATTATAATTTATTGAGAACAAATAAATAACAAGGTGGGAACACCCATCTGGTACATATGGGAAACATGGACACAAAAAAGTGTCATTCAAACATTGGAATACATTAGATAAATATAAATATAGCAAAATATTAATGTAACTTATGCGCAGAGACCCCGACGTGTTTCGACCCTTTTGCTCGTATGGGTCTTCTTCGGGGGGAGAAAGTTTGCAGGCATAAGTTCTATAAAAGAGATATATACATGTACATAATGAAATTTGTTGGAAAAACAAAAAACAAACAAACACATGGGTATAATGCTATTATAAATACAGTCAAATTTACAGACATTTAAAAAGTATATAGTTACCAAGGTGAATGTCCAGAGCCAGAACCGGTAGCCAGACACAGACCCAGCCGTCATGACGGGGCTCCCAGGGGACACTCAGGATAAAGGGAGAGGTCAAGGTTGCAAAATAGACTAAATGGCGGGATGGGTGGAATACCCCCAAGCCCACGAGGGGTCGCAACCAAGGACCCCGCATTGAGCCGCAAAGAGGGGAGGGGGGGAAGTGGGGAGAGGGGACCAGGCAGGGAAGGGAGGGACGGGAGAGAGGGAGGGCCCGACGGAGCGAGAAACAAACCACCCAAGCAGGATATGATGGAACCTGAGGGGAGAAAAAGAACCCCCATGATAAAAATATTAACGTCCTAAGTGGTATAAAAAAACAGAGTGTCTACAGGGAAGAAAGGTGAATGATGATGTGTGTGAAAGGCGGGTGGTGAGGAAAGCTAATGTGTGTGGGAGAGAACAGATAAGTGAGAAGAGAAAAGGATATGAGTGCAAATGAGTGCGTGAGAGACAAATAGAAAATGAGTGTAAATGTGCAATAGGACCTGAGGACGGACAGTGCTAGGTGAATAAAGTGTGGGGAGAGGAAAGTATGTGTAAGAGGTGTGTGTGCATGGATGTGTGGTGAAGAATCGAACAAATGTCAGTAGGCCCTGTCCGTGCCTGCGGGGTTCCCTGGACTCACCCATGGCAGGGTTTTAGCGCGGCGGTGGTGTGAATCTACCTCCAAGCTAAATAGCCTAGGGATCCAAATCTGCTAATGTCATGAACGGGGCACATCTAGAAGCCACCCGCGATCGAAATCTGTATTTACGATTGGCGGGGACAAAAGGAAGGGAAATTACTAAATTTTATCAAAATTAATTAGAGGAAAAGATGTATATATTTTGTATATAACACTGAGAAAATACAATCTGCACTGCTAGTGTCTTGGATCCACAAGTATCAAGCCGGGGGAACGGGTGTTTAACCACCCAAAGATAATTTTAGCAAGGGAATGGCGATACATTATGTGGATAACGGTGCTGCACACCCCTAAATGTGAACCTTCTTCCACCTCACCGCTTGTGACTGTGATTCCACTCCCTTTAAGAAACGCATTTACAGAATATAAATGCCCACCAGGGTTAATCAAACTCCCGATATCTGTGCTCATGTAAGGGGATTGCTCCACATGTAAATGAAAAGTGCCTCCAATAGTGTAATAACGTAAAAACCATTTAATGCAAAACAGACAAACAAAATCTTCAACCATTAAACTCACATCATTTCAATCATATGAAAGCATAAAATGCACACTCCTGTTATTGAGCTGTAGTGGTATACAGGGTATGCCTGTACTGTGGTCCCGGCGGACCTACGATGCAGCCTCTATATCTCACCCTCCACCCGCTTCACTCGTCAGTATCGAGTCAAAAACTTCACAACCGGAAAACAAAGAACGTTATGCGTCACAGATGGTTGCCGTACAGCCATGCCCCAACATGTTTTGTCAAATTGACATATTCATGGAATTGTTATCCACGAAAAGCAATTGAAATAAGCCATGATACCAATCCCATGAATAAGTTGATTTGACAAAACAGGTTGGGGCGTGGCTGTACGGTGCTTTTCATTGACATGTGGAGCAATCCCCTTATATGAGCACGGTCAGATATCGGGAGTTTGATTAACCCTGGTGGGGTTAAAAGCATCTTTGCCGAGCGTGAGAGTGCAAGGCATTTATATTCGGTGAGTGCGTTTCTTAAAGGGAGTGGAATCACAGTCACAAGCGGTGAGGTGGAAGGAGGTTTACATTTGTTTCATAAGAAGATTTGTCACCAAGTTAAATCACTTGATGCTTATCACATTTTATGGACTTTAATTGGACTCTTTGGCCCAGATTCACAGAGCGATTACGCGTGCGCAACTGCTGTTGCGCGTGCGTAAGTCTAAATGTGCGCGTGCGTATAGTTGGACGCGATTCACAAAACAATATACGCCAGAAATCTACGTTTTTTGGTCCGGCGTAATTGAGTTAGACATTCGCTTCCCTTCGCGCAAAACTGCGCTAGACACACCATTGATTTGCTAGTCAAATATGCTAATGAGGGAGTTACGGGGATCCACAAAAAAACGCAGTTGCTGCGCAGGCTACGCGATGTGCGCAACTGCAAAATGTCCTGTCTAAAGTTAGAGCACATAAAAGCTGATCTAACTTTTGAAAAAAAGTCTAATTGTCAGATAAAGCAACACCGTTACTGAGGAGCAGACCACACACACGTGTTGCACTACAATTTGACTGCCAACATGCTAGGGGCATCGTCGCTCATAGCTGCACTAGTGAATATAGATGACCAAAGAAGGAGGAGGGCACGGAGGATGGCACGGGAGAGGGTATACCGCACCCGCATACACCTGTTTGGCATGAATGATTCAGAGGTCTTTCGCATCTTCAGATTCCCCCCTCATGCCATCCTGGAATTAACCACAACCTTGCAGGAGGACATCACCAGCCCAACACACCGCTCACATGCAGTGCAGCCACTGGTGAAGGTCCTGGCAACACTCCATGTCCTTGCCAGTGGCTCTTTTCAGCGTACAAGTGGAGTGGTGGCTGGGATGTCACAATCCTCCATGAGCAGATGTGTGCACCAGGTTGTCCCTGCAATCCTCACACGCTTGGCCAACCAAATCATCAAACCCACCACTGAGGAGCTTCGAATCAAGGCAATGGCAGATTTCTACCGAATTGCCAGATTCCCACGCACCATCGGGGCCATAGATTGCACACATGTGGCACTCCAGCCCCCCCATGAGACCGAGCACATGTACCGCAATCGGAAGAATTGGCACTCCATCAACGTACAGGTGATAGTTGATGCCCAAGGCCTCATATGGCACGTCCGTGCCAAACACCCAGGGTCCAGCCATGACAGCTACATCTACAATCAAAGCCACATCCGAACAGAATTCGAACAGAACGTGTATGGGAACACCTGGCTGGTTGGTGAGTGACATGGGAGTCAGGCATGACTATCCCCTCCCGTGATGCACAACAGAAGTGGCACATGCATGACTAACATTCTCCTGTCTTTTCCTTTACAGGTGACTCTGCATATGCACTGGGACCCCATCTCATGACTCCTATCCGGAACCCCCAAACCCCAGGAGAGGAACGATACAATGAAGCACACATCAAAACCCGTGCAGTGGTGGAGCGCACCTTTGGCCTCCTGAAGTCACGTTTCCGATGCCTGGATAAGTCTGGGGGTACACTGTTGTATTCCCCCAAACTTCGTGTGCCATATCATCGCTGCATGTTGCATGCTACACAATCTCGCAGTGAGGAAGGGCCTGCAGGTTGAGCTACGTGATGATCTGACCCCCCAACCAGAAAATCAACCCCTAACCGAGGATACCCCGTCTTCTGAGGGAAGAGCAGTCAGGAGGCAGCTCATATTGGGCATCTTTGCACGTTAAACACACACATTAATCATGGCACAATGAGAATGCATGCATGCACACCACTATGGTCCCTAGCACACACACCCCACATCCTCATCAAATTGGATTGGCACCAGTCCACCATGCAAGACTGGTGAGCAGTAACGCCACGTCAAGGCTCCAATTATGTCACTGTACATTCATACACCATTCACACGGACCTGGGAATCACTTCTCCCTGGTCCTGGGGAACCCTTCTCCACCAAAATTGAGGGTGACACCCCTTTTCCAGCAGGAATGTCACCCCCACATTCAAACATCATTCACAACCCAAAATATGCCAAAAAAGTCAAACAAACAAAAATGCATAGAAACAAAAAATGCATAGTAAAAAAAAATTGCTTAGAAAAAACAAAAAAAAGCAGAGAACAAAAATAAAAAAGCTTTCAAAACAAACAAAAGGGGGAAAAAAAATTATTGCCCTCTGCCTGAGCCACGCCTGGGGCGCCCCCGGCCACGGCCCCGGACCCTCAGGGGAGACGCATGGGGGAGGGGAAAAGCCGGGGAAGGAGGAGCAGCCCCTGAGATCTGCCCACCTGGCGGCCTGCCCTCCAAGGCCACGGCTATTCTGTCCAGGGCAGCACCAAGTGTTGCCGTGTTGCCCTGGATAGCCTGGGTAAGGGCCCTCACATCCTGCCCAACGCCTGCTGCTGTAGTTTGCAGGTCATTTAGGCAGGTTGTGGAGGCCCGGGAGTGGGAGTCCAGGTTACCCAGGCTATCATTAATGGAGGACAGGCTCTGATCCACCCGCCCCATAGTCTGGCAGAGCTGTCTCAGAAGGCGGGTCTGGGTGGCCAGGTTCCTTCTCAGACAGGCGGGCATGAGATTGGGCGCCCCCCTGGTGCTTTGGGATGACCTCCTGGCTCCAGCTGATGGTTGTGGCCGGGGATAAGGGGAGGCCCTTGTGAGGGGAGCCATGTTGGGGGAGGAGGGGGGGGGGCTGACCCTTAGGGAGGGCAGGCTTCTTGCAGCCAGAGGGGAAGAGTCCGCAGAAACCAAAGGGCCAGTGCCTTCCATGGACTCCTCCTCCTCATGATTCTGCTCCTCCTCATGATCGTCCTCCGCATGATCCTCCCCCTCCTCTTGTTCCTCCTCTGCGGACTCTGGCCTTGTTGGGGGGGCCTCATTAGGCTGCTGTCCTGGGGTTGGAGCGGTCACTCCAGATGGCCCTGCACCCTCCTGCACAGCTGTGGATGACACAAAACATTCACAGGTTGGAGGATCCACACACTTGCCACATATTCCCTTTCACCCCCTCCCCCACACATGCTACACACCTGAGAGAAATAAAAACCTTACCTGGCACCGCGGGGACCGGACTTGTGTCAAAGCCTGGCAGGCCCTCCACTTCATGCCGGTGAAAGGTCAGGGCCACCACACGCTCCGTCTCTGAAAATCTAACCCGGCATGGTGGGCCCCCTCCTGTGCCCCTGGCATGGGCATTTATTGCGGCCAGTTTTTTTTTCACCTCACGCCGGAGGTCATTTATTTTCTTTTCTATCCCAGAGCGGGTCCGTGTCTCCCCCTCCCCCGATGAATTGACCTGCTCTGTGATCATATCCAAGATCTCCCTCCTCCTGGCCGGGGTGGTGGTGGCACTCTGCGGGCCGTGGAGAAAACGCCCATAGTCGGTAATGGCCCGGGCAAGAATTCTTTTTTCCCCCACAGTAAAATTGAGCTTTCTTTTTCTCTCAGTCATACTTCCAAACAAACTCACTAGCAGTCACCAAAAATCTGTCACAAATACAAGCACAACCAATCAGACAAGAACACACACAAAGAGAAAAAGAACAGCCAAAAATCACACTAGCACTCAGCAAGAAACACACACAAAAAAATCAGATGAAAAAATAAAGCAAGAAAACAAACGCTCAGAAATATATCAATCAAACAAACAGTCTCAAACACTTATCAAAATACACTTTCACAAAACTACCAACAAGCACAAGATCACACAGAACACTAATCTGACAACTACAAAACACACTCTAACGAACAACAGAGCAAAAGCACTTGATTCAATGGGAAGGGACACAAAGGGATGTACTTTTGCAATGGAAGGGCGTTTGTGTGTGTCTATTTATGCTGTCTGCGTAGTTCACAACGTTGCCCTAGTCCAGTGCTTCTCAATTATTTTCTGTCATGCCCCCCCTAGGAAGAAGAAAACATTTCGCGCCCCCCCGCGCGACTGTAAATAGTATCATTTGTCTATAAAATTGTTATAAGTACACCTCTGCATAACACTGTATCCACATATCCCCCCACACAGTATTGCCCTTCTTCACATATCCCCCCCACACACAGTATTTCCCTTCTACACATATCCCCCCACACATTATTGCCCCATCACATATCCCCTCACACAGTATTGTCCCATCACATATCCCCCCACACAGTATTGTCCCATCACATATCCCCCCACACAGTATTGTCCCATCACATATCCCCCCACACAGTATTGTCCCATCACATATCCCCCCACACAGTATTGTCCCATCACATATCCCCCCACACAGTATTGTCCCATCACATATCCCCCCACACAGTATTGTCCCATCACATATCCCCCCACACAGTATTGTCCCATCACATATCCCCCCACACAGTATTGTCCCATCACATATCCCCCCACACAGTTTTGCCCCCTTTACATGACCCCCCATCACATATCCTGCACACAGTTTTGCCCCATCACATAACCCCCCTTTTCCCCCCACAGCACAGCCCCCACTCCTCGTCCTTAACATTTCCATATATTTTTCCTCCCTTCCCTCTCCACTCCTACCTGTAACGTTTAAGCGCGGAGAGCAGGAGGCGGGACATTAGTCAAGTGAAGCCGCAGCAGCACTGGGCGGGGCGGGGCGACTTTTGGGCAAACTGGTGATTGGCTGCTAGGACCACCTCCTAGCAGCCAATCACCTGCCGTCCAACATGATAGGCTGCTACCTCTCTGGTCCCGCCTGTCAGTTCAACAATGTCCCGCCTCCCGCTCCTCTAACTAGCGCAGGAGGCTGGGGACAGCGGCTTCTAAATGGCGCAATCGCCGCAGTCCGGAAGGAGGCTCGAGCCCCCCTTCATGGAGCCTCGGGCCCCCCCAGGGGGGCCCGCCCCACTATTTGAGAAGCACTGCCCTAGTCCATTTCCAATTTCAATGATTGCGCCGCTCCCGAGTTGTGAGCATGCGCACAACGGAGCTGACATGGTTTCCTTCACGCGCGCATGCGCGAGTCGGCCGGCCCTTCATTTGCATGGGGTCACGGCTCATTTCAATGTAACACGCCCACGTCCCTCCCAATTTGTATTACTCCTCCTTACGCCTCCGGAAAAAACCTTACGTTTGCGCAAGCTCTTGCGTAAAAGCTACGTGAATCGCCGGATTACGCGGCTAGATTGCGCAAGTCTAACGGAAAAGTGGTGCGCTACGCCGGAATGATAATGCGCCGATCTACGTGAATCTGCCCCTTTGTTTCACTTTTTTTATTTTTTGATATATATATATATATATATATATATATATATATATATATTTATATATATTTTTTATATTTTCTATACTGTTTACAATCTTAGTTTCTTGATAACGGATGCTCAATGGATCAGAAAAGCCACACATTTTCCGCTATCTCCTTGTTTGACACATCTCATACAGATTTTTAGGTAGAGGTAGTGATTTGGAAAGACCTTTACTTCTGCTCTGCCCTGTTCTATAAAGAACTCCTTATACTTGTTTACACCAATGTACTTTCAAACAAAGTGCAAGCAAATATGCAGAAAAGATGAAAGTATGTCAATGAGCCTAGTTTAACATTGCAGGCTGCATTCTTTCTCATGTAAATGTACCACACTACAACATAAATGGATGTAAATGTAAAAAAAAAAGATAAATAATACCTTGAAAGTGAATTACAAACTCTCTGCAGATGCACTGCAAATGTGCTGCAAACACATTATAAATGCATAAAGATGCACATGCAAAACTGCACACTGAATGCTGGGATTGCAGTGTAAACAAGCCAATAGGCCTAATTCAAATTTGGGATTGTATATTTAAATACAGCGTGAGGCACAGCACGCTATCGGCAATTGTGCAATGCAGTGCTATTCAGTCTAAAGTGTGTTGCAGTGCCATTGAGGTATGTGCCAACCTATTTATTTTAAATAAGCCACCTAACGTAGCAAACATAAAAGTATGACAAAACATACATGCTTTAACCACTTCAGCCCTGGAAGATTTGGCTTCCCAATGACCAGGCCATTTTTTGCGATTCGGCACTGCTTAGCTTTACCTGACAATCGTGCGACACTGTACCTAAACAACATTGATGTCCTTTTTTTCCCCACAAGTAGAGCTTTCTTTTCTTGGTATTTGATCACCTCTGCAGTTTTTTATTTTTTTGCACTATAAACAAAACAAGAACGACAATTTTGAAAAAAATAACACAATATTTTCTACTTTTTGCTATAATAAATATCCCAATTTTTTTATATAATTATTTTTTTACTCAGTTTAGGCTGATATGTATTCTTCTACATATTTTTGGTAAAAAATCGCAATAATCGCAATTGATTGGTTTGCGCAAAAGTTATAGAGCCTACAAAAAAGGGGGTCGTTTTTATGGTATTTTTATTAGTATAATATTTTTACTAGTAATGGCGGCAATCTGCATTTTTTATTGGGACTGCGACATTATGGCGGACACATTGTAAACCTTTGACAAATTTTTCCGATCATTGTCATTTATACAGCAATCGTGCTTTAAAAATGCACTGATTACTGTAAAATGTCACTGGCAGGGAAGGGCTTAACAGTAGGGGGTGCTCAAAGGGGTTAAATGTGTTCCCTAATGTGTTCTCGCTCTGTAACGAGCAATCATGGGTCATCGCGACCGCCGGGGCGCTCGCGTCGGCTCCAGGGACATGCCTCGGGCCAGAGGCTCCTTTAACCACTTAAGGACCGCCTACTGAACATTTACGTCAGCAGAATGGCACGGCTGGGCACATCAACGTATATATACGTTGGTTTCTAGTACCCAGCCGTGGTCCGAAGCTCCGGGACCGCGGGACTCGCGGACCGATCGCCGCTGGAGTGCGGCGATCGGTCCCCGGAGCTGAAGAACGGGGAGAGCCGTGTGTAAACACGGCTTCCCCGTGCTTCACTGTGGCCGCAGCATCGATCAGGTCATCCCTGTTATAGGGGGACGTGATCGATGACGTCACACCTACAGCCACACCCCCTACAGTTGTTAACAGACCCTGTGAACACACATATCCTACAGCGCCCCCTTGTGGTTAACTCCCAAACTGCAACTGTCATTTTCACAGTAAACAATGCAATTTAAATGCATTTTTTGCTGTGAAAATGACAATTGTCCCAAAAATTTGTCAAAATTGTCCGAAGTGTCTGCCATAATGTCGCAGTCACGAAAAAAAATTGCTGATCGCCGCTATTAGTAGTATATAAAAATGCAATAAAACTATCCCTTATTTTGTAAACGCTATAAATTTTGCAAAAACCAACCGATAAACGCATATTGCGATTTTTTTTACCAAAAATAGGTAGAAGAATACGTATCGGCCTAAACTGAGGAAAAAAAAAATTATATATATTTTGGGGGGATATTTATTATAGCAAGAAGTAAAAAATATTGAATTTTTTTCAAAATTGTCGCTCTATTTTTGTTTATAGCGCAAAAAATAAAAACCACAGAGGTGATTAAATACCACCAAAAGAAAGCTCTATTTGTGGGGGAAAAGGGACGCCAATTTTGTTTGGGAGCCACGTCGCACGACCGCGCAATTGTCAGTTAAAATGACGCAGTGCCAAATCGCAAAAAGGGGCAAGGTCCTTTAGCAGCATTTTGGTCCGGGTCTTAAGTGGTTAAAGAGCCGACGTACAGCTACGACTGCTCGTGCAGGGGGGCCAGCCTGCTGCAGTGTAACTGCAGCGGTTGGTCCGGAAGCGGTTAACACAACGCACTTCAATGGTTTGATGTAAACCTAATGCTTTGCAAAAATACTTTTATGAGCGCACTCTATTTTACATGTTTATTTGTAAAATTTGGAATTTATATAAATGTTAAATTAGATAAAGAGCAATTTTTGAACTTGATAAAAAAATGTAATCCAATACAATTTTTTTTTAAAGTTTCTATTTTCATATCATTGAGGAGCGCAAGACAGACCCAGTTAAATTTACAGAAGTTGTGAAGCCTGTAATGTTAAAATTTAGAATGGTGGATCGGGAGCCTTAAAATAGTGACACAATCGCCTGTTTTCACTGACCATAACCTCACTACCCCCCCCCCCCCCCAGGTTCCTGCAAAAAAACACACTAAAATTACAATTACATTAAAATATATTGGCTTTGGGTGGACTAAACTTTAAAGTTTGGATACACCTCTTTTTTAATTATTTACATAGTGAATGCCTATGGCTGGAGGGCCCAACAAACCTAAGTTTGACATTGGTCCTACATTAATTATGAAGCCAACCTCAGTTCTTTGACAACTTCAATAAAAATGATTTGAATCTTGCTCTTGTTCGCTTGGAGATCACAGTAATTAAGTCCTTGGTAGTACTGTAAGGCTGAGAAAATAAAGCAAGAAAAAGCTTAAAATTGGGTTCTCTTATGCACACTGAGAGTAAGAAAAAAAAATAATAATAAAGTCCACGGTGTGACTGTTTGACAGGTGTGTGTGTGTCGCGGCTGGTGGAGCACACTCTGCAGAGAGTCACTCATGAAATAGGATAGTGTTTGTAAACAGTCTGTACTTTCTCAAATGTGCCCCGGAGATTTGTTGCAGGAAGTTAAATTGCTGAAATCTAGCTAATTTGGCACGATGCATTGAAAGCATGCTTGAGTGATCATAATTGCACTGGGACCAACTTAATTTAGCAATCTCGATGTATAGGTTTCCAATAACAACTGCAGGCGATATAAATTCAAGCTCTTGTTTGTTTCTAAAAGTGATTAGCTGAAAAGATTTGCAATCTAAAGCTGTAATTGGGGCCTCTTATTTATGCCTAATTCTGATTTATTTTAAATAAAACATTGGTATTATAATCTGGGTTTATTGAAATTGGAGTTTTAAAAGATCATGCTTATTACAAGGGTAATTCGTAAGGGATAAAAGGAAATAGTTAGACACTGAAAAATTATCATTCATAAAGAAGATATGAATTGATGACAGACGGCAATATGAAACTCCTTTTTTTAAATTGTACCACATATTAGATCAATAGAAAGGCAAATGTAATAAGACAGCACAGAAGTTTGTGTTGTTTGAAGCAGCTGTTAGAATAAATATCACATTAAAATCTGCATTATTTAAAGCTTTTTTTTCTGCCTAAGATACTGCAATATACTATGTTTTTTAATATTCTTTATTTGTTTTAAAATTATTATACATTTGCAAAGTACAACTGTAATTCATCACAAGATTGAATTCCTGACAGTTCCTAACAGAATACCACATTTAGAATAAGAGAGAATGAAAAGAGAACAAAGTTGTAGAAAGGTACAAACAGGCTCTGTAATATTGCTTTGAAATGTATTTAAAAATAAACATACAAGATCATGAAAATGCATTTACATGTCCACAAAATACAGCATGTTGGACCATGCCTATACTATTCCTTAGTGATCCTGTATAAATGAAAATAGTGGGTCAAATATATCCTCTTTGTACAAGATCGTAATTATTTTATATTACAGATATATATAATAATCATAAAATATATATTTTTTATTAAATTAACTTTTGATTTGTTTAATAAAATTCTCCTAATTATTTGATTAACTGTTAAAGTTTTCAACCATTTTTGAGATTTCTACAGAATTGTTTCCGAAGCATAAATATTGTAAATCTCATGCTGTAACTGTATGCTAACCCCATTAATTTAATTAATCTCAGTAATTTTACCCAAAACTGGGTGATAATAAGGCAAGAAAACCATACATGAATATAATTTGCTAAGTCTGCTTCACATTTCCAACAAAGTGCAGAGTTTGAATCAGGGAATTAACAATTTTTTATAGTCGAGTATTGCCATTATGAAATAATTTGTAATATATTTATTGGTTTCTAATATCACCACATTGATACACTATGGATTTTAACTGATACTTACTAGGACATTTCTTAACATACCTTTTATTTCTTTAAATTAACTTCTTATTCTTACACCTAAGTACCCTGTGCTGGCTTAAATGAGTTACAACCATACCCCCATCACAAGCATGGTTGTTTGGATGTACACCTTTATTACTTAAAAATTAAATAAAAACGTTTGAATGCAATGCTGCTTACACACGATAATTTTTCGGCATTAAAAAAAACAAAGTTTTAAAAATATTTCATTTAAAATGATTGTGTGTGGGCTTCACGTCATTTTTCGGGTTCTGAAAAACGGCAATTTTTTTTCTGAACATGCTGCATTTTTTAAAAGCGTTTTAAACAATGTCGTTTTTTCTGGTTGTAAAAAATGATCGTGTGTGGGCTAAAACGATGTTAAAAACCCGCGCATGCTCAGAAGCAAGTTATGAGACGGGACCAAATTGTCTTTTACTAACAGGAAATCAGCTATAGCAGCCCCAAGGGTGGCTTCATCCGCATGGAACTTCCCCTTATAGTGCCGTCGTACGTGTTGTACGTCACCACGCTTTGCTAGAGCATTTTTTTAAAAGATCGTCTGTGTTCTACAAGCCGAGAAACTTTGTTTTTTTCATGCCGAAAAATGATCGTGTATACGCGGTATAATTGCTAAGTGATTGTGTTCACATGTATCTGTGCCTTTAAAGTGCAAAAAATCCACTCTTCACTGTTTGCTTACTCTCCCAGGTGACACATACTGTACCACATGCTAATATATTCTTATCAAAATCAATTGCCCTCAAATCCTAGGGCCAAATATAAGATGTCACAAAAATCTCTTCCTCCTACAATCACTTATCCACCTTTAATTCCTCCAAAAATATATCCAATGGGTATCCAAAATGAAAACAAAACTCTACAGTGTAGTTAGTATGTGCTAACCTAAATGGTGTATATCAATTAATATACAATTGTACTTACAAGTAATTATGACTATAAAATGCAAGATTCCACTCTAAACCACGTGCCTTTCTCACCATGAGCTATATCCCTCATGTCAATATGCTCTTACCCAGACCTATTGCCCTCACATCCTGGGGTCAGATTTTGCATGTTATAAAACTCTCCTTCTCCCTCCAGCTCACCTTTAAAATCAGGCAATCTCCACAATGTGATACACAACATCCACATATATGAAAAATATTAAAAAGAAAAGATCATAGTGCAGCAGATTGAAAAACCAACTGTTTATTATATAAAGAAGGTGCTCACACATATAGGGGAGCATAAGACCAGAATCCAAGATGGCGGAATGAGTATTTCTGGTTTCAGTTTGATTCTAATGTCACTTCCTTAGTAAGAGTTTTTACAATACCTTTATTGATGACACTTTGCTTGCTACTCATACTCACGATCTGGTGAGCAGCATATGCAAAATAATGAGAAGAGGCAGTTGATAGACCAGCAACTGTAAGGCCGCGTACATACGGAGGGACATGTCCGCTGAAACGGTCCGACCGACCGTTTCCAGCGGACATGTCTCCTCCGGATTTTAGTCCGATGGCGTGTACACACCATCGGATCAAAATCCCCGCCGGCAGACAGTGCAGGGACGTTGACGCCGCCATGTCACCGCATCAGGAAGTAAAAAAATTCCACGCATGCGTCGCATTCCTTCTGACGCTTGTGCGGGCAGATATGTCCGCTGGTTAGTGTACTAACCAGCGGACATATCCAACGGACATGTCTCCGGCGGACAAATTTAAAAGCATGTTTTAAAATTTGTCTGCCGGTCAGACATGTCCGCTAGCCCATACACACGATCGGATTTGTCTGCTGAACTGGTCCGTCGGACCAGTTTGAGCAGACAAATTCGATTGTGTGTACGCGGCCTCAGACTATGGGGAATTCTTAACTCCTACAATCATCGTTATATCAAATTAAATTGAATTAATTTAAAGGAACACTAAAGGTTCATTTTTTATTAGATCACTTGATTGCTGTAAGCTAGAGCATTTAAATAGCACTTACCTCGTTTTTCCTTTTGACCTCCAAAATACAGTAATCCAGGTTTGAAAATGCCATTTCCTGTCTCTCCTCTTCTTGCTTTCCACCAGCATCTGCCTGGTGGAAAGCAGAATGTGCTCACCCCCTCCCTATGACTACAGCCCTGCATGAAGATGCTCTCTTATCCCTCACAGGCATGGAGGCTAAGCCTAATGGGAACTATAGTTCCCATTAGGCCGTTATGTAGCAAGAATGAACATGCATTGCAAACCAGGAAGTCAGTGAGAATAACGATTCAGGAGTGATGGAGGTGAATAAAACAGCTCAATTTCAACAGGTATCAAACTAGTTATAATGCAAAACATTACGTTTTACTTTATCAGCAACTGTCAGACTTAAATTTAAGAGGAAAATATTTTTGTCTTTACAACCCCTTTAAGGCTAAATACTCAAATTTTACATAATACCAGACATGTCCCTGTAAAATAAAATTTTCATTTCCAATAAACTTTTATTGGAATAAATATATGTTTAAAGTTCTTCTTGAATGGTAGGATCAATAAATATGCTGACCATTTAAGAGGGGCATTGCAATGGAGGTGTCTTTTATTTATTAGCTTTTCAAATATGGCTGTTACTGCATAAACATGTTGTAGCTACTTTTGAAAATAAAAATGTTAAAGTGATTGTAAAGTCTCATAAAGATGTCATACTTGCCGGCGCTGTGCAATGGTATTGCACAGAGAGGTCCCTTACTTCCTCTTCTGGAGCCCCCGCCAGTGCTCTCCACTTTTTCTTCCTGCAGATGCCCCCAAAGCAATCCATGTGCTATGCGGGAACTCATGTAGGCATGTCCAGAGCCAGGCTGTGTGAATCCATAGATACACACAGTCCAGCTCTGCCACTCTCCTCACACGGTTTGACTGACAGCCCATGGCTTCTGCTACTGTCTGAGTCTTCTGGGAGACCAGGAAGTAAAGGAATGATACTTGCAGCCGGGACAGAACAAGATCATTGACAGGGGGAACAGTTAGGTTTTTTTTTACTTTAATGCAGGAAATGCCTCAGAGTAAAGTTTAATATGCATATTAAGCCAAAAGCTTTTTGTTTTGTTTTTGAGTTTGGAAGGGTTGCAACCCTGTCAAGATGTTATTGCTGTCTGTGCCACTGCTGGGGAAACTCATGTTCTGTTTTGGCACCACAATTGAAATTTAGGAAAATCTAAACTTTTAAGTTGTCACCAAAACAGGAATAGTGAAAACTACATTTGTTGCAGTGCATTGCATTGTTTTGCAGTAGGTGCAGCACATGTAAGTTGTGAAGGTGTGTTGGGGTACTGCTCACACATGTGAATGAACGCTTAGCAACTGAAATTTTACAACTGAAATTTAGGAAAATCTAAACTTTTAAGTTGTCACCAAAACAGGAATAGTGAAAACTACATTTGTTGCAGTGCATTGCATTGTTTTGCAGTAGGTGCAGCACATGTAAGTTGTGAAGGTGTGTTGGGGTACTGCTCACACATGTGAATGAACGCTTAGCGTTAGATATTCTTTAATCTATATTTGCCCTTTGCACTTCACAGACTTTCTTTAATTTATAGATAGAAACCAGACCCCCAGCTTACCTACATAAACTGCATGCTACACATGGCATAGTATTCCTTTCTGGGAACAATTACATATTGTCAATTTCACTGAATCAAATTTTATATATTTTATTTATCAGTGCACATTGTAAGATCAGATTACAAACTACTTAGTAGGTCATTCTGACTGCAAGCAATTACTAAATGTTCTATTACATTAGCAAAGCTTAAAATATATTTTCATTATGGAAGTTAAAAGTTTGTTAAGTTTGTTTTTCATGAAGCAGTAATGAGCTATTACCCAGTTATGCTTGCAGTTTATTTTGCTATAGAGTTTCTCAATATCTCTTGCATACCAGTGGGGAAACACAGTCTTTCATTGTATTTTGATACAAAAATATTGCTTGCAAATTTTATTTTCATTACAAGATTGTAAGATTTATTTATTATTTTAGGCAAAATAGGGCATCAGAAACTGGGTAAGTCACGTTTTTTGTTAAGTATGTTACGGATGCTGGTTGATTATTTGCATTTGTTATAAAAAAAATATTAAAACATGACAGTTGGAAGACCTGATTAATGACCACAACTATCCCCCTTTGAAAATAAGTTAACTAATTATTCTAGGTGCCCCAGAAATTCCACATTTAAGGGCAGTGCATCCAAAAAAAAATTTTTTTTTTGTTGGCTTTATAGTTTTTAAAATATATGGGTTAATGAGTTAAATGAAGGCTGCTTATAAATCAATGAGATTGTAACACAAATATCAAAAGTGTGACATAGGTGGTCTGGGCATCTACATACTGTAGCTAGTGTAGCACATAAAGCTAAATGCATCCCTTTAGTTTTGGTATGCCAGGATGATTCAACTAAAGAGAAAGCAAAAAGCAACAAGAAAACACTAATGCCGCGTGCACACGATCATTTTCGGCATGTAAAAAACAACGTAATGTAATTTAAAACGATCGTGTGTGGGCTTCACATAATTTTTCGGGTTCTGAAAAACGTAAAAACGTTTTAAACAGTGACGTTTTTCGGGTTGTAAAAAATGATCATGTGTGGGCTTAAACGACGTGAAAACCTGTGCATGCTCAGAAGCAAGTTATGAGATGAGAGCTCACCTTCTGGTAAAACGAATGGAGTAAGCACATTCATCACGCTGCAACAGACAGAAAAGCGCAAATCGTCTTTTACTAACATAAAATCAGCTAAAGCAGCCCAAAGGGTGGCGCCATTGGAATGGAACTTCCCCTTTATAGTGCCGCCGTACGTGTTGTACGTCACCGCACTTTGCTAGAGCATTTTTTTTAAACGATCGTGTGTTGGCAACGTCGTTTTAATGATGAAGTTGGAAAAAACTTTGTTTTTTATAGAGGCTGAAAAACGTTGTTTTTTACAAGCCGAAAAATAATCGTCTGTACGCGGCATTATATCATGATTTTGGTATTGCGCTTAAAAGAGAAGTATGTTTTTTAAATTTTGTATTCATAATTACCTAAGTGGATGCTCTGCCCCCTCTGTGCTCACTGGAGTGCAGGGCTGTGGAGGGGGCAGGAGCGGCCGGCTCAGCCTCTCACTGAGTGCGGTCCAGGGATCTGGGCGGATCCTGACTCCAATGTCATGATGATGCGAAGCCTGGACTGACTCTGTGAATTCAGAAGGTCACAGATGTGCATGACGAACTGTACTCCTGTAATCCATAGGAGAAGTACAATCAAATGAGCTTTGGCTGTATTTCTCCTTTAACAACAATATTTCTCAGGGTGGAACAGCTTAAGTTAAGTATGAATTTTTCAGACGGATTGTTAAAGTGTGTGTAAACCCTGTGAATTAACTTCCCTAATTTGGTCACTTTTGGTCTGTTAAATATGTTTTTGAAAGAAAGCCCGTTGATCATGCCAGAAATCTTGAGATGAGGACTCACTGTGCTATCTGCCTCTGCTCATTCTTATCAATTGCTTTGTTCCCAGCTATCATAGAGGACTACAGAACTGTGCCAATTTACACCAGAAGAGAAGTGAAGTCTTGTAATCCTCTCCTGTTTGTTTTGTCCTGCGACAGTAAGGGTTAATTAGTGTTATCATCCAAGGACTTCTAAACATTTTACTGCCACAGCCACCAGGTGAAATTAAAGAAAAAAACTTAAAAAAAGAAAATAAATGCAGCCCTCACATCTAAGGACTGGTAAACTGCAATATATTAAAGTTTTTGTTTTTGGGTTTAAATATGCTTTGAAGTGGGCATTGCATAAAAATACAAGGTCGACTTTGATGGCATTTTCCCACTCCCTAAAATAAATAAAAAAACATATTTAAACTTAATAAAATAAAGCTTACATTTTTTTAAAACAAATTATCTTAGACCAAGCTTTCCTCCATTTACTAGAGACTTTGGTGATGTCACTGCTATGAAGTCAGGAGCTAAAAATCCCTTAAGAATGCTCACCTGCAATGAGTTGGAGTGCATTCTCACAGGATTTTGAGCACCCTCGAAGTGTAAGGCTGGGTTCACACTTGTGCGGTGCTAATTTCAGCTCTTGTATCTCTGCAGATAGATAAGAGAAGTGTTCAGCAGATTAGCTCAGTTTTTGCTGCGAATTTGGAGACCTGGGAGAAGTTCCGAGTGAGAGGAGAGTGGGGGAGAAATGTATTGAGCTGAATGTGAGAAATTCCTGAAGAGAACTGAACACATCTGCGAATCAGCTGCGTACCCATAGAAGATAATGGGACTGAATTCGCACCTGAGCCGCACCGCAAGGCCTCCACAACGCATACGGATTTCCGGCAATGCGCAGTGCGAATGCATCGCACATATGTGAACCAGCCTCATTGAAAACAATGTATTTAGAAATGTTCTGCGTTTTGGATGCGGTTGAAACCGCAACCAATTCGCATAGGTGTGAACCCAGCCTAAAGGATAAGTGGCACTTAGGGATATTGACAGAAGCTGGATCTAAGATGAGTATTTATTTTTCTCAGAAAACTTTATTTTTGGCAGCTTTACCTAGATGTTTTTAATATACCGATTAATGTATTCTTTTGGGTATCTGGGGTGATAAATGGTAAAATGTGAAGTTTTAATGTTTACTAGGTTGAGAGCCAGGGAGTTAATTTCAGAGGTTAAGGTGAAGATTAGGAATCAAGTTTCTGTTAAGGGGTACACTAAGGGGTATATTCAACAAGCAGTGAACTAATGTGATTTTCATCAAACATTCACTGGTAGTGAATCAATCGCTGTTTTTTAAAACATAAACATTTGGAAGATTCACCTGCAATGAATTTATAGATCCACGGTTTTAGTGTCATGAGTTAATTTTAATGTTTAACTTTTAGGGTTCAGGGAGAGATAGGGTTAGGTGTTAAGTTCAGTACTAATTTTGATGCCAAATTTTATTTTTAGTTGTATTTTAGTTAATTTGACTAAAATGCCATTTTAATTTTTGTCATATTTTAGTCATCTGAATTGTTTTGGTTTTAGTCGTATTTTAGTCGACTAAAATCGCTAATATATTTTAGTTGACTAAAATCTCCTACATTTTAGTTGACTAAAATCTTCAATACATTTTATTTGAATACAATTTAATGGGTGTTGTTCTAATAGATTATTTAAGCATTTCTCTAGAATTTCCAAACCCATTTTGCGTATATTCCTGGAGTAAATATCAAATAACTTGTTAATTTTTAGTGTATTAAGATTTGAACATGCACTACAGACACAGATTTAGCCGCTGTAATATATATATGATAGATACAATTCGCGAGGAGACCTCTACTTTTTAGATACCCTCCACGCTTTACATTTCATGCCCACAGGTACAATCATTACTTCCCTCTTTCAACCCCATCACTATAGACAAGGTTGCTAAACTACTTCCCAGTTTAGCCCCCAGCTACATCACTAGTATAGTTTCTAAATACCAACCTACTCATTCTCTTCATTCCTCTCAAGACCACCTGTTTTCTAGCTCCCTGGTTACCTCCTCCCATGCTCACCTCCAGGACTTTTCCAGAGCCTCCCAAATCCTATGGAATGCCTTACCCCGATCTGACAGATTATATCCTACTCTGTTAGCTTTTAGACGATCCCTGAAAACCCTTCTCTTCAGAGAAGCCTGCCTACCCACACCGAAATACTGTATTTTTCATTTTCTCCATCAGCTCACCCCCCCCCCCACAGTTATTACCATTTGTTCCACTTGAATCCTCTTCTAGATTGTAAGCTCTAATGAGCAGGGCCCTCAGATCCCTATGTATTGATTTGTATTGTAAGTGTACTGTCTGCCCCCATGTTGTAAAGCTCTGTTTGAAGTGATTGACAATCTCCTGGGCAGTGAGCGAGTTAGTGGATGGAGGCAGTGAAGGACGAAGTAGAGAGTTGAAGGTAGAGAAGAGTTGAAGGAGACGTGAAGATAAGTTGCTAATATGAGTGATAAAATAGGTCTGCTTGGCAGTGAGGAAGCTGGAATTGTATTTTTGGAGGGTAGATTTATGCTGGTTGAAATCTTTCTGAGACTTAGTCTTATGCCACAGGTGCTCATGAACGTGACTATTTTTTTTTTTACTTCTAGTATCATCTATTTGCCAAGGTTGAAGGGGTCGGGATTGATTATGTGTGTAGTAAGGGGGGCCAGGGAGTCCAGTGAGGCTAGAAGTGAAACGTTGTCGACAGAAGTGACTAGGTCGGTGCAAGATAGAGGTTGTCGGTAGCGGAGTAGAGAAGAGAAGAGTTGAGATGACAAAGATTTCTGCGGATAACTTTTAGGCAGTTGGAGAGAGAGGAGGTGGAGGAGAGGGAGAGAGTGAAACTAAAAGGTAGTGGTCAGAGAGAGGGAATAGATAGTTGGAGAGGTTGCATGGAGTGCATAGGTGAGAAAAAACGTGGTCAGGGGTATTGCCATCGGAGTGAGTAGGAGCATGTATCCACTGCTTCAGGTCAAAGGAGGAGATTAGGCTGAAGCCCCGTACACACGACCGAGCTTCTCGGCAGAATCCAGCGAGAATCTCGCTGGGATCCATATTCTGCCGAGAAGCTCAATCGTGTGTATGTTTTCGCCGAGCAAACTGTTGAGCAAGGCGTCGAGCCAAAATAGAGAGCAGGTTCTCTATTCCCTCGATGGGCAATCGGGACTAATGGCTCAAAACCTTTTTCGACAGCCTGGTCGACGAACTCGACGGCCGGCCAAGAACCTCGTTGGGTGGAACGATGAGTTTAGCCCGACGAGGTTCTCGTACGTGTGTATGCAGCCTGAGAAGTTTGGAAGTGTCAGGAATGTTAGTATTAATAGGGATGTTGAAGTCACCCAGAATGATTGTGGGGATTTCAGAAGAAAGAAAGAAGGTAGGATAGCCAGGCAGAAAAGTCATCAAGAAAGGTTGATACTGGTCCAGGGGGCCAGTAGATCATAGCTATCCTTAGAAAAACTGGAGAGAAAAGACAAATGCAGTATGCTTCGAAAGAGGAGAGTGACAGAGAGGAGGTGGGTGAAGTACCTGAAAGGTGCTATGTGGGGCTAGAAGAATTCCGACCCCTCCTCCCTTATGTCCACCTTCTCTGGGGGAATGAGTCCAGAGAAGACCACCATGGGATAGGGCAACAGAAGGTGCAGTGTCGGAGTCAAGAAGCCAGGTTTCAGGAACAATAGAGGGCACCCAGATATGTGAATGAGTGTGTGGTACATAGTATCCCTACTCATTCACAAAAAAAAGTTGCAACCTAGAAATATAGCCACCCAAACAGTCCTTTACTAAAAAAAAAAAAAAATCCCCCAAAAAGTCTCTTGTCAACTAACCGCCTCCAGTGATGCAGAACCACAAGGCTCATCAAGCACTCACTAGCAAAAACTGCCACCGCTGCTGAAACACTTATCTAATAACAAGTCCGGTGAATGACAGCTGTAATATCCAAGGGATGGGGTCTCCCAGGTGATGTCATTGACTATATCTGGACATAACCATATATGAGCAATGATGCCACTGATGTTCTTTTACATTTGTTGAGTACATTTCCTATTTTCCTCTTACCTCCCATTTTTAGTCACCCTTTTCAGTGTTTTCATGTGTTTATTTATATTATTTTAATTTGTCCTTCAAAATTCTTTATTCAACAGCTGTATCTTGTGCTTTATCATATTTTGTGTTAACAGAACATAGGAATTACCAAGTGACTTAGCAAAGCTGTGTGGTCACTGGGGAAACAATGCTGTGACAGTATATCACAACACAGTGCAGTCGTAGTATGTGAGAGTTGCTGGTGAGTGTAATACACAGAACAATTTCAGTAATGTGATGGATTTTAAGGTCCATCTCTTCTTGTAACATAGAGAAATTTATATAATTACCTGCAATCTAATTACTTCCCTATCCAAGAAAGCAATTGTATCCCGGACGGGGGGCTGTTATATGTAACAGTAATTTTCCCCATGTGACCTATTTACAAAGAATTTGCAGCATGTGTGAAAGCACCAGAGACTTTTCATAGAGGCCATGGTGCTGTCAGCTTGCTCCTGATTAAAGGAAACTCTACAGGGTATTTCGGCTCTATTGAATGATTTGGAAGCACATGAGGCAATAAAAAGAAGTGCTTAGCCAAGATTGATACAACAAGATATTCATTACTGCATGCAGAGATAGAACACACACACTGAACGTTTTTTTTCACAACTTTGCTGCAAAGGTTTGATTTGGAATCTATAAAGGTTTAAAGTTAAACTCCAGAAAAGAGGCTAATAATACAGCAGAAGTATATATACAATAACTAATTTAACCACTATTTTTGTAAGCCCATACCACCACTTTTGTTATTCAGGTTCTCCTATCAAACAGCATAGTCCAATCCCTGAGTAGGGATGAGCTTCGAGTTCGAGTCGAACTCATGTTCTACTCGAACATTGCCCGTTCGCTGAACAGCGAACAATTTGGGGTGTTCGTGGCAAATTCGAAAAGCTGCAGAACACCCTGTAAAAGTCTATAGGAGAAATCTAAAGTGCTAATTCTAAAGGCTTATATGCAAGTTATTGTCCTAAAAAGTGTTTGGGGACCTGGGTCCTGCCCCAGGGGACATGTATCAATGCAACAAAAGTTTTAGGCCCCATACACACGAGCGGACAGATTTGTTCAAATCTGTCCGTCCGACAGATTTGAACAAATCTGTCTGCTGGGATTTTGGTTTGCTCGCGTGTACACACGAGCAAACCAAAATCCCCGCCAGCAGAGAGCGCGCTGACGTGGCGGTGACGTTGATGCCACCACGTCACCGCACCAGGAAGTAAAACACTTCCGCGCATGCGCCGAATCCATTCGGCGGCGGTGCGGCGGCGGAGCGGGACGACATGTCTGCTGGTAAGTGTACTAACCAGCAGACATGTCGGGCGGACAGATTCCCACCGGATAGATTTCAAAGCATGCTTTGAAATCTGTCGGGTGGACAAATCTGTTCGCTAGCCCATACACACGATCGGAGATGTCTGCTGAAACGGTCCATCGGACCGTTTTCAGCGGACAAATTCGATCGTGCCGTGTGTACGAGGCCTTAAAAACTGCTTTTTTTACGGGAGCAGTGATTTTAATAATGCTTAAAGTGAAACAATAAAAGTGAAATATTATTTTAATTTTCAGACCTAGGGGGTATGTAAAGAATGCCTGTAAAGCAGTGCTTGTTTCTGGTGCTTAGAACTGTCCCTGCACAAAGTGTAATTTCTGAAGTAATTTAAAACCACTTGCTGCTATAATGAATTGTCGGCTCCCGGCAATACAGAGAAAAGGCACTGAAAGTCATAGAGAAAAAAAAAAGTGTGTGGATCCCCCCCAAATTCTATTACCAGGTCCTTCAGGTCTGGTATGGATAGTAAGAGGAACTCCACCCCAAATTTTAAAAAAATATCCATATCCTTCAGGCCGTTTCTAAAACTTTTTTTCGCATTGATACATGTCCCCTATAGGGCAGGATCTGGGTCCCCAAACACTTTTTAGGACAATAACTTGCATATTAGCCTTTAAAATTAGAACTTTAGATTTCAAACGTTCGAGTCCCATAGACTTTAACAGAGTTCTAAAGTCCACACAAACTTTTGGTCTGTTCGCAGGTTCTTGTGCGAACCGATTGGGGGGTGTTCGGCTCATCCCTAGTCAAGAGCACTGAGTCAACATAATATGCTTGGATTAGAGCAAGTGACTGAAGCAGCAAATATTATATTGTTGTACCAGTGCAACAAAAATATCAACATGTCATTGATAAACTACATAATGAGACATTGAACCTAATTCTATTGTATGGAGAAACATCTAATGACCATGGTCAACAACAAATCTCACTGTTATTATACCTGTATAGGATAGCTAAAGAAACAATTGAGTACTGTTCATGATACTTTTTTTTATTTGCACTGACATACAATTTTCCAGGACAAGCTTTTGGCCCAAGCAGTACTCTTGAAGAAGGGGACATACCCTGAAAGCTTGTCCTGAAAAATGGTATGTTAGTGCAAATAAAAAAAGTATCACGGACAATACTCAATTGTTTCTGTCACAAGTACACTAAAACTGTTACAATCACTTTAAGCATGGTTCCTAAAGAAATTCCATACAATTGTAATGCCCTGTACACACGATCGGTCAATCCGATGAGAACGGTCTGATGGATTTTTCCATCAGTTAACCGATGAAGCTGACTGATGGTCAGTCGTGCCTACACACCATCGATTAACAAAACTGATCGTGTCAGAACGCGGTGACGTAAAACACAACGAAGTGCTGAAAAAAATGAAGTTCGATGCTTCCAAGCATGCGTCGACTTGATTCTGAGCATGCGTGGATTTTTAACCGATGGACGTGCCTACAAACGATTTTTTAACCGATGGATAAATAACCGATGGGGCCCACACATGATCGGTTTGGTCTGATGAAAACGGTCCATCAGATCGTTCTCATCGGATTGACCGATCGTGTGTATGCGGCATAAGAGGAGGGATGATATCCACACATATAGGCAGATCTCTGAAGGTGAAATAGATTTTTACACAAAGTTTAACAGCTGCTTTCTCGGCATTGCTGGAGAACTGTGATATAAGAGAGGGGGCAATAAACAGCTAACAAAAGCACAGGGACACATAGCAAATGCCAGTTACTTTAATTATTGCAGGAAATACCTTTACCTCAAAGACAGCAGTACACCGAAATGTGTTATGGCACACAATAAAAATAGTATTTTTGGTGTTCAAATAAAATCAGAAAATGTTGTGTGTTTCACTGCACTTAGGATTCCACAATTCACCTATAGTGTTATACAGTATCTCACAAACGTGAGTACACCCCTCACATTTTTGTAAATATTTTATTATATCTTTTCACGTGACAACACTGAAGAAATTATACTTTGCTACAATGTAAAGTAGTAAGTGTACAGCTTGTATAACAGTGTAAAGTTGCGGTCCCCTCAAAATAACTCAACACACAAGTGAGTACACCCCTAAGTGAAAATGTCCAAATTGGGCCCAATTAGCCATTTCCCTCCCTGGTGTCATGACTTATTAGTGTTGCAAGGTCTCAGGTGTGAATGGGGAGCAGGTGCATTAAATTTGGTGTTATCGCTCTCACTCTCTCATACTGGTCACTGGAAGTTTAACATGGCCCTTCATGGCAAAGAACTCTCTGAGGATCTGAAAAAAGAATTGTTGCTCTACTTAAAGATGGCCTAGGCTATAAGAAGATTGCCAAGACCCTGAAATGGAGCTGCAAACTGTGCAACGTGCATGCCTGCTATGGCTCTTAAATGAGCCGACATACAGCTACAGCGATTCATGGTAAAGAGCCGACCTGCTGCAGTATAATGATGGCGGTTGGTCAGTAAGTTGTTAAAAAGTGCCTTAACTGTATAAGCTGTGTCCAAAAAAGGTGTTTAGAGGGCAAAGGACTAGTCATCAGTATTGCTGTGGTCTCCCTGCAGCTAATCTTTAACCAAATACTTACTTACTATTCCTAAACTAAATCTCTTTGTGGAGGCATTCAACTTAGTACAGGAGTAGATCTTTGTTAATTTGTGTATGTCCCCTGATGACTGGTGATCTAGTAACTGGTAGGGAAACAGTTAAGAAGTAGAAAGAGATGTGAAGAAACCAAAGATTTAGAGAATTAATGTCCAGGGAGATGCATGCAATGTAGGTCCCTAAGGTACAGATTCCTCTTCAATAAGTAACACAGTAGTGACTTTAGAGGCAGCAAAGCCTTCGGTGCAGCAGATACATAGGTTTGAGACAAATGGGTACCTAGGCACACTCAAATGTCATTGAATGCATTACTGTTTTTCAGGAGGAATTAAAAAAAAAATAGTATTTTTTTTGTGTTTAGGTCTTCTTTAAGACAAGCCAAGCAGCCCTGTGTTTCAATCACAGCTTTTTCTATAATTATACAGCAGGAAAATAATTTGTTCCTGACATTATATGAGAAATAGATAAATGAGCACACTTGGGTATGAGCTGATTTGCACAAGTGTCTTCACAGAATGACTTTGTTGTTTACAGTAGTCACTAAACATTCCCATATGTCTTCACATTCCAAGTTCATTTCAATTTTATTTATCCAAACAACAATTGACTTTGCCAACCTTGTCAGCTAGTGTGCTGATGCTACAGTTAAATTGAATTTCAGTCTGCTTGGACACATCAAATATAAAAAAAAAAAATGCAATAAAATGTTCACAGTAGGCTGATTATTGTAAGAAGTTATGAGTAATTGCCTTCACCAAATTTGTTTAACTTAGTAGGCTAAATCTAAATCTAATTTAATTTAAGATCATTTAGATTTGGTTTGTTGCTATGGGTTGCTGGACTGCTTATATCTTTGTTGTTTAAAGTCTCTACTAAATAGTTGTTGTTTGAACTGTCTACTGAATCAGCCTAAAAATGCAAAGCCACTATTAACATAAAACAGGACACAACCCTCCTATCCTTTCTCATTTGAAAACAATAGCATTTTACCCCTATTTACATCTGCAGTTGCCATAGCGATGAAAATTTGATTGGTATTTGCGGACCTGAAAGTTACTATATATTGACTGCTGACAATATAACTGGCAACTGTAGCAGTTATGACCAGACGATTGCCTTGAATTAATCAGTAATTAGTATTAGGAACCACCTACTGCCACTCACCTCCTATTAGCAATCAGTAGACCTTTCTCTTTCAGGCCAGGTCTGTTTGTGGCAACTAGTGATGAGAGAATGTGCTTGAGTTCAATATGCCATCTGTCCATCAATCTCATCGTACTTCCCGAAAATTGTGAACTTTATTCTGAACCCCAATTAAGTCAATGGGGGTGAATCTCAAAAAATTGTTTTGGTGGCCACCTGCCCTGGAACACTGTAGGGAAGGATAGGTGACTGCTTTTTCAGACCTTCAAGTGGATGATTGTGATGATATGTGGAATCATTCACTCAAGTACCTGGTCTCCTCTAGGGACCTTCAAATTAATTTTAAAATTTTACACAGAATACATGTTATGCCTGCCAAACTGGCTTAAATATACAGATCCCCTTTGCGGAATGTTGGCGGAGCACCTTCTCCCCAGCAGACTTGGATCATATCTTGTGGTGTTGCCCGGAGGTCCAAATATTTTGTGAGGGGGTGGTTCAAACTCTTAAGACATTAGGGCTCTGCTGGCGGTAGTAAAATAAGGGGCCCCCTTAGGAACAGAATACTAACATTATTTTATGCATGCAAAGAAGTGATTTTGCATGGGAAGAAGCCAGGAGTTTAGACTCTGACCTTTTTGGAAGTGGCTAATAAATGGATCATTACCTTTGTATAAGGCCACACATTTAAATATAGGATGCCCCAAATGAATTGAGGAGGTCTGGCATAGCTAGCTTTGTAATGTTTCCACAAATGTCTGATGCCCATACTGTATTGAGTCTGTTTTACCTTAGAGGCATCCTATAAGCTCTGGGTATGTCTCCTAACCCGCATTGAGGTGTGAAGTGGAACTTTCATGTAAGGCTTAAGATATCCTGTATATGTGTAGCTTTGTATTATGATACTTGGGTGGTAGATGGGGTAATCTTGATTTTATGCTTGGTACTGGCTCTTCACACACAAGCATGAAATGAAAGATGGTATATTCCCTCACACAGGAGGAGCTACTGCACAGGGGGAGGGGAAGCAAGTTATATGTATAGGGGAATTATGTGCTTTTTGTATTTACAATTTCTTTCTATATATTTTTTTCTATATGCTCTATACTACCTCCCTCTCAGTAAGCCCAGGGTGTACTCAATACAGAGTGTTTAAACAATGTGTATGTATCGGCATATTTTTATTGTTACAATTTTTTTAACCACTTAAGACCCGGACCAAAATGCAGGTAAAGGACCTTGCCCCTTTTTGCGATTCGGCACTGCGTTGATTTAACTGACAATTGCGCGGTCGTGCGACATGGCTCCCAAACAAAATCGGCGTCCTTTTTTCCCCACAAATAGAGCTTTCTTTTGGTGGTATTTGATCACCTCTGCCGTTTTTATTTTTTGCGCTATAAACAAAAATAAAGCGACAATTTAAAAAAAAATTCAATATTTTTTAGTTTTTGCTATAATAAATATTCCCCAAAAATATATAAAAAACATTTTTTTTCCTCAGTTTAGGCCGATACGTATTCTTCTACCTATTTTTGGTAAAAAAAATCGCAATAAGCGTTTATCGGTTGGTTTTCGCAAAATTTATAGCGTTTACAAAATAAGGGATAGTTTTATTGCATTTTTATAAAAAAAAATGTTTTACTACTAATAGCGGCGATCAGCGATTTTTTTCGTGACTGCGACATTATGGCGGACACTTCGGACAATTTTGACACATTTTTGGGACAATTGTCATTTTCACAGCAAAAAATGCATTTAAATTGCATTGTTTACTGTGGAAATGACAGTTGCAGTTTGGGAGTTAACCACAGGTGGCGCTGTGACTTTTAATGTTCCCTGTGTGTGTGTGTTTACAACTGTAGGGGGGGTGTGGCTGTAGGTGTGACGTCATCGATCGCGTCCCCCTATTACAGGGATGACGCGATCGATGCTGCGGCCACAGAGAAGCACGGGGAAGCCGTGTTTACATACGGCTCTCCCCGTTCTTCAGCTCCAGGGATGGATCGCCGCACTGCAGCGGTGATCGGGTCCTGGAGCTTCGGACCGGGTCACGGGAGCGCGCCGCGGGCGCGCGCCCGTGACCCACGCCTAGGTACTAAAATCAACGTAAATATACGTTGATGTGCCCAGCCGTGCCATTCTGCCGACGTATATGTGCAGTAGGCGGTCCTTAAGTGGTTAACTGAGTACTGTTTTTTAATTTTTTTTTGTACAAGAAAGGAGGTTGTATGGAAATATTAATTTATTAAGAAGAAAAATCAGTTTTGCCTGTTTTCAAGGCAAGGGATTGTAAAGGGTATGGACGCTGGGTCAAGAGAGGCCAAATTAAAGGATCACTAAAGGATTTTTTTTTTTAGCTAAATAGCTTCCTTTACCTTAATGCAGTGCTGTTTTCATGTTCTCATTGTTCGTTTTTGCTTTGAAGTTACTGTAATTCTGCTCTGATCTCCACACTTCCTGCTTGTCTGGCTCCTTATGAAAAATCTCATGGCAGCTTTTTACTGTGGTCCAAGTTGTGTGTCTAAAACTCCTCAGAACCAATCAGATTCATTTTAAAAACAAAACACTGCCCTGGATTTGTTTGTTTTTGTTCTGTCTCTCTCTCTACTTCACATAAACACAAAACCAGTTTAAAAATGAAAGTGAAACTAGAGGCACATTATATGATTGATTTTTATCTATTTTTAATCATTTTTTAAATAAATCAGTTAACTTTTATGTCTCTATACCCTGTAAACTGTCATTTCAGCAAAAAAAATGTTTCCTTTAGTGATCCTTTAACAATCCTTCAAATTACATGAAAAGAAGGTGCCATTAAAGGAACACTAAAGGTTCATTTTTTATTAGATCAATTGATTGCTGTAAGCTAGAGGATTTAAATATCACTTACCTCGTTTTTCCTTTTGACCTCCAAAATACAGTAATCCAGGTTTGAAAATGCCATTTCCTGTCTCTCCTCTTCTTGCATTCCACCAGCATCTGAGCTGTTTTGCATGGTGGAAAGCAGAATGTGCTCACCCCCTCCCTATGACTACAGCCCTGTGTGAAGATGCTCTCTTATCCCTCCCAGGCATGGAGGCTAAGCCTAATGGGAACTGTAGTTCCCATTAGGCCGTGATGTACCAAGAATGAATGCGCACCGCAAACCAGGAAGTCGGTGAGAATAACGATTCAACAGTGACGGAGGTGAATAAAACGGCTTGATTTCAACAGGTATCAAACTAGTTATAATGCAAAACATTACTTTTTACTTTATCAGCTACTGTCAGACTTTAAATTAAGAGGAAAATATTTTTGTCTTTACAACCCCTTTAAGTTGTATTGCATCAGAAATGTAGGAAAAATCACCATCTGACATCACGTAATTTGTGTGTGTAATTTTTCTTTTATTTTTATGTTTTTTTTTCCTGGTTCTAACACAGCTTCAGCACACCAGTTTGATTCCTTTTAACATGAAAGATAAAGTATTTGTTTTAGGTATTTAAAAACAGTAGCAGTAAGCTACAGTGGAGCAGTGGAAGTAGCAGATAGATCTAAAAAGTATTGGTAGGTTTTTATTTAAAAAAAATAAAGGCATTGTACAATTGTATATGTTTTTGTTGTTTTAACTGGGTTGTAGTGTACTTATATTCCCTGTGTTGCTGTTTGCCTCACCTTGTAATGATGGCCTCACATGTTGTGGCTGTAGTTTGCAGTGTCCGAGCTGTTTGATCTCTTTATGCCCATGCATTGCTTCATTTAGCCTATCCCTATTCTTCAAAGAAACACAACAACTCCCTGTTCTGGGTCACACTGAAACCAGTGCATGCCTTGTCACCTCATTTGAGTTGCATCACAAATGTGGCAGTGCTAATGTGATGAAACACATAATTTAAAGTACAAGTGAGACCTCTGTGTGCATGTGAATGTTCTGTCTGCTTGTGTCTGTCAGATCTATTTACTTTGTAGCTCTCACCTGCACCAAAACTAGACTGATAGGCCTGGTGATTGTGGGATATATAGTTTCTTTGCAGAACGCGTCAGGTCTTACATTACAGACAAAGGTCATGTGTTAACCTGTACAGAGCCATGCCACTTGCCTGATGTTTCAACACAAACAAACATTGCTGCAACAGGAATGTGAAGATTTACTCAACAAATAACACCATGAAACTAAATGAATAATGCACATCTCATGCAGGTACAGGTAGGAGTGTTTACCATGCCTTCATGGTAAAGCACTCAACTTCATGCTAATTACCAAACAGTGTCAAAACAGGAGGATTGGGGCTGTTCTGTGTAAAACCATAGCACAGAGCAGGTAAATATGATGTTTGTTATTTTAGAAAAAAAATAAAGATTTAATATCACTTTATTTTGGATACAAATAAAGTGGACAAAAATAGGCGATTTTATTTAACCACTTTACCACCGGACTAATTTTGGCACTTTTCTCCTTCATGTAAAAATCTCAATTTCTTTGCTAGAAAATTAATCAGAACCCCCAAACATTATATATTTTTTTAGCAGACACCCTAGGGTATAAAATGGAGGTCATTGCAAATTTTCTCGCACGGTATTTGAGCAATAATTTTTCAAACGCCTTTTTTTGGAAAAAAAAACGGTTTCATGAATTAAAAAATTACAAAACAGTAAAGTTAGCCCAATTTTTTTGTATAATGTGAAACATTATGTTACTCCGAGTTAATAAATACCTAACATGTCACGCTTTAAAATTGCGAACATTCATGGAATGGCGCCAAACTTCGGTACTTAAAAATCTCCATAGGTGACGCTTTAACATTTGTTACAGGTTACTATTTTCGAGTTTCAGAGGAGGTTTAGTGCTAGAATTGTTGCACACGCTCTAATGCACGCAACGATACCTCACATGTGGGGTTTGAACGGCGTTTACATATGTGGGCGGGACCTGAATGCATATTCGCTTCTGCGTGAAGATAACGGGGACAGGGGCGTTTTGAAAAAAAATGTTTTAATTATATTTTTATTTTACTTTTTTTTTTTTTTTTTACACTTTTTTTTTGAAAAAAATATTTTTTTGACCGTCTGCTCACCAGTCATCTCTATGGTTCTTCGGCACGCACTGGCCGATTCGTTCTCCGGGCCCCCGATGGCACGGGAGAGCCCGGAGAAGCACCGGATGGTGGCGGGAGGGGGGACGTCCCCTCCCGCTGCCTATAAGAACGATCGAGCGGTGGAACCGCCGCTTTGATCATTCTTATGGTGCAGAGAATCGGCAGCTGAAGACATGGATATCTGAATGATGCCTGCAGCCACATATCACCGCACAAAGCCGAGGACATCCCAGGGACGTCCTCGGTGGTCAAGAGATTAAGAATTAAAAATATGGTGCATTATTTCAGAGGCTGCAGCCAGGAATGTTTCTTGCTGCAAATTATGTAAGCAGTTTTACTTGGCTGCAATGTAAGAGGGAGAGATGAGGCAGGTTTTATTGTGAAATAAAAATTTGAATTTAGAAATTCAGAGACAAAAACAGAAATATTGCACATCAAATCTGCAAATTGTGTATATGGTTTCAATAGGCTGCAGTGTAAGAGAGAGAGAGAGAGAGAGAGAGGGAGAGAGAGAGAGAGAGAGAGAGAGAGAGAGAGAGAGAGAGAGAGAGAGAGAAGGCACATTTTTATCATGAGATTTATCTAAAGTGTATTATGTCAGAGACAAAAGCTGGAAAGCTGCACATCATGTAAGTGGTTTTACTAGGCTACATTGTAAGAAGGAGAGATAAATCAGGTTTTATTTAGAATTTTAAATTACAGTGTATCATGTCAGGGACACCTGCCAGAAACATTGCACAGATTTGCTGCATATCATACAAGCAGTTTTGGTTGACTGTAATGTGAGATGGCAAGACAAGGCAGATTGTATTATAAAAATATGAATTAGAGTGTGTATTTCTGAGACAAAGGCCAGAAATACTTTACAGACTCTGTAATCAGCACTGTGGGGTAGGTCTCATTTTAAAAATGACACAAAGCTTGCAGCTTTTCATCCAAAAATCCACTTTTAAGTGTATCTATCAAAGAAAAAGAAAGAAATAGTCTACAGACTACTTAGACCACATTGCAGCAGTAATGCCGCGTACACACGGTCGTTTTTTGCGATGAAAAAAAACGACGTTTTTTGTGAAGTAAAAAACGACGTTTTTGAAACGTCACTTTCAAAGACGATGTTGCATACACACCATCGTTTTTTCACAAAAAACGAGGTTACGTTCACCACACTTTTCCATTGAAGCTCGCTTTATAACTAGCTTCTGGGCATGCGCGGGTTGAAAAACGTCGTTTTAAACAACGTTTTTGCTACACACGGTGACTTTTTGTGAAACAAAAAACGACGTTTTGAAAAACGACACAAAAAATTCAAGCATGTTGGAATTTTTTTTTGGTCGTTTTTTTTAAGACAAAAAACGAAGTTTTGCCCACACACGATCAATTTAAATGACGTTTTAAAAAACAACGTTTTTTTTCATCGCAAAAAACGACCGTGTGTACGCGGCATCAGAGTAGGCCACATTGTAAAACTGACACAATGCATTTAGCTATTCAGGGTAGATTCATACAAAAAAAAATGTATTTTTATTCTGTAAAATAGAAGGTATATTGTACACACTGCATAGGCATTACTTTCATTTTTCCTGTGTTTAGAACAGTCCCGCAGCAAAATTACATTTTTAAAGGAAAAAAAGTAATTTAAAACTGAAAAAAAAAAAAAAAAAAAATTGCATGGGGTCCCCCCAAAATCCATACCAGACCCTTCAGGTCTGGTATAAATCTTAAGGGGAACCCTGTGCTCATTTTTTTAAAAATGGCTTAGGGGTCCCCCCAAAATCCATACCAGATCCTTCAGATCTGTTTTGGATTTTAAGGGGAACCCTGCTCCAAAATGAAAAATAAAATTGCGTAGGTGTCCCCCAAAAATCCATACCAGACCCTTATCCGAGCACGCAACCTGGCAGGCTGCAGGAAAAGAGGGGGGATGAGGGATCCCCAGATCCCAGCTCCCCTATTTGAATTGGTAAATTGTACCCCTACCATTTCACAATGGTAGAGGTACAAGTGTCAAAAATGGTAAAACAGACAAGAGAAAGCTTGGGACAAGTCCTTTATTAAAAAATGTAAAAATAAAAACATCCAGCGATGTAAATCCACGTCGCCCGATGACATAAAAAAGAAAAAAAGCTGCAACAGTTCTATGGGAGGCTGCCGCCGAGTAATGCTTCTCATGCCACTGACAGCTGTTATATTGCTGAGGGCACTTTTAAGTGTATCTATCAAAGAAAAAGAAAGAAATATTCTGCATTACAGCAGTAAGAGTAGGCCACATTTTAAAACTGACACAATGCATTCAGCTATTCATGGTAAATTTATACAAAAAAAGTGTATTTTTATTCTGTAAAATAGAAGGAATATTGTACACACTGCATAGACATTACTTTAATTTCTACAGTTTCTTGTATAAAGCATATGTAGCATTTCTACAATTTCTTGAAGGCCAATTCAAGGCCTTATTGCCTAAACATACCCATTCACCCTTGAAGTGTCCCAACCTTTTAAAGTTTGTATTTAATAAAAAAGTTTGATGTAAATAAAACGAATATTCTACACTTGTATTGTAATCTTGTAATTGTAGTCCTACAATTTATTTTTTCCTAAACTGTATCCCCATTTACCAGAAAAAAAAAGTTATATTTTTAACATTAAAATAATAATAATATGAAGTAATATGGTACACACAGTGGTACCATAAACATTGCTGGGTGGCCTTGCTTGCCTTATTCAGAAGGAATATTTTTTATAGATAGTGGGAGGTTTTTTTTTAACGTTAGGTGACACACAAATAAATCCTTGTTGTTACCAACCCATAATCAATCAGCACTTGCTATAATTTGGTGATGAACAGAGTTTGAAAAATATCTTCTAAGAAATATTAAATGGCAATATTCTGTTTTATTGATCACAACTCACATATAACTTGTAATGAACATACTAAAACAAGAGCCATAATGTTCCATTGTATAAACACATATTGCAACATGACACATTACATAACCACTCAAATAGATTAAAAATAGAAGATATCCTATTTCACCAATAACAATTTGTCATCAACGCATATTTTGTAGATAAGTCCATGTCATCAGAACCAATGGCGAAAACAGTTCCAAATTTTCATATAGATTAAAATAGTCTATGAAAAAGGGGCGGGGCCGAGTGGCCGAGTGATACAGTGAGCGGCTATGGCCGTTCACTGTATCACAGGAGCGCGCCCGCAATTACTGACCACCAAGCGAGCTCTCGCATGACTGTGGTGAGTAATTGCAGGGAGGACCAGAGGCAGCCAAAGAGGGACCCCAGAAGACGTGGATCGGGGCCACTCTGTGCAAAACAAAATGCACAGTGGAGGTAAGTATGACATGTTTGTTATTTTAAAGTGAAAAAAAATTCTTTACAACCGCTTTAAGCATTATTTGTGCTTATTTAAATGTAGCTACTAATTTAAACATTGGCAATGACCATCAGTTATGCATATATGGGTCTTAGTATTAATGAGCCTAGCTTTCCAGTATTCATTCTCCTACACCTGTCCAAGGGAGTTCTACCCAAGTTTGGCGTGGTTCAGTGTCATCCTGAAGTTTTGCTTGTTTTCAGCTCTCTTCAGGCACTGCTCATTTCCAGATCTCTTCATGCATTTCTTATCACAGCTTTGTCTAGCACTGCTCAGGCACTGCTTGTTATTGCCCTGCCCAGCCCTGCTTAGGCTCTGTTAATTTCCAGCGTTGTTCTAGCATTCCTGCCCTAGTACAGTGCAAGATTCATGTGGCTCTTCCTACAGTTTAATCCTAGTTTTCCAATGTGGAACACTCCAGGACATTCTAACAGTGTTGGTATTGGTCTGGTATTTCATCACCAGCCTTTTAACTTGCTGGTGCTGTGCGTTAAAACCAGCTACCAGGAAGCAAGGGGTATAATACTGAATCCTGTTTCCTGTTGTTGCTGATGCGGATTGTTAGACCATTCTCTCACCTCCTTCCTTGTGTTCTGCCTGCTCCATTTTGACCCAGACTGTCTAATCTAATCTCTGCTTTCTGCCATAAAATGTAGACTCTAGACTCCTGATTCCGCTGTAGCCTCCTTGTACACCCTCCCCCCTTGCTAGGGAGATCCTGAGGGGTGCGACCTGGTACCAGCATGTCATGAAAGCCATCCCCAACATCAGAAGCTCTGGTGATAACTGTCTAATGCTTAGATTCCATGCCTCGGGTGAGCCTACATCACCCACTAGGGGGTGTAGTCATAACTTCCCAATGTGATGATTTAGGGCACTAAACTGTACTACACTAGTATGATGTGCTGTTAACAAAGGGTAGCTTTTCATAAAAAATATTATGAATCCAAAACACCAGCACTAAAACACTATAGCCTTTGAATTAATGTATTTAAAAAAGTTTAAACCAGAAACTTAGAAAATATATTAAAAAAGTTGAAAGAAATGAACTGCATACCTTACATATACTCAAATACCTTATGCTTTACTTGCCCTAGAAGTTTCATTCAACTGACATAAAAGAGAAGTATGATTCCCCCCCCCCTCCATTATACATATCATCAGACCAATGCTGCATCTGTCCTCCAGCACCTCTACACTGAGAACTGAGTGATCGAACATCACCGATGGCTCGGTCACAGGAGTGAAAAACGAATTGCACACCGGTGACACATAGGAGAAGCCCAGCCAAATGAGCTTAGGCTGGACTTGTCCTTTAATATTTGTACTGTATCTGTATTTACCAGCCCATGGAATTATGTTTGTTTTTCTAGCTCTGTTCCCTTTGATATTCTTCAATAAAAAATAATAAATATTACCCCCTTCCCTCAAAAAAAAAAAAAAAACAATGGGCAGGGGAGCTAAATAAATGGCAACAGAAGTTGTTGCTGACAGACACATAAAGGTAGTACCAAAAAGATTGTTAGGTGTATTCACTATGACTACCAAAGGTGGTGCACTATCAAATGCAATTCACAGTAATAAAGAACAATACAGAAGAATAATCCACACTACAAATAAGTTTCATGTGGCACATTATGATACATTAAGCACATTAGGATATTGTATAGCTCCATATATAGCACTAGATAACACTGTACAGCAGTCACTATCTCTCCTTGAAAATGCTCTGTCAGCTGTCCAATACACACTGACAAATGGTTGATGGGAATACTGACTTCTATACAGAGGGGACTGGCATATTGGAAAACACCAACTGGCCTTTCTATGCCACCTGACCCCTGTTCAAAGTCTACGAAATAATTTGTTGCTATGGTGGCAACCAAACCAATTAACTCACCATTTTCCCAAACTGCAGACAGCTAGAGCTTGGGTCCAAAGCATGGTTGTTTTGAACTCAAAGCTCATCTCTACTCGCAACCTTCTCTATTGGTCAGTAATGCTGTTTTGGAGCGTGCCTCAGCATATGCTACTTAAGGTTAAAAAAAAAAGGTGTGACATCACTGGTTGGCAAAAATAAATTTGAATTAATGTGCTGGAATAGTGCCTGAACAAATTGCTTTCAGTAGGTCCTTTAAAACTTTTGTACTTGTGCTACAGAGCCCAACCTGTTAAGTGGTTCCTGTTTTTGTCTGTTCCTTGCTTTGATCTCTTCCCTGATATGACCTTGACTTTGCCAGTTTCCAGACTATTATTTTGCCTAAGAGTTCAGTAATTAATTTGCCTGTCAGGTCCTTAACTGAAGCTGGTGAAACAAACCTAGGACCACAACCTGTCATACAGGAAACATCATGTCTCATTGCAAAAAAAAACTAATGAAGACCAGGCACTTTTATGACTCTTGGTTGACACATAAGGTAGGCAAAATCTGTTTATTGAAACCCAGATGAAAAATTTATTTTCAGTTTTTAATTCTGTGTTAAAGGGTTGACCACCACTGACTAAAATTATTATTAAACATTACCATCTCAATCCCGGGCACTTTCACCCCCTTGCTGTCCAGGCCAATTTTCAGGTTTCAGTGCTCTTACACTTTGAATGACAATTACCCAATAATGTAACACTGTATCCAAACAAAATGTTTTATTTATTTTTTTAGAAAGATAGAACTCTTTTTTGGTGGTATTTAATCACCACTGGGATTTTATGTTTTGTGATATAAGCGCAAAAATACAATTTTTTTTAAACAAATGTCTTTTTGTAGTTAATAACATTTAGCAAATTTTTCTTCATAAATTTAGGCCAACATGTATACTGCTACATTTCTTTGATAAAAATAACCCAGTGTGTATAATATTAAGTCTGTAAAAAATGTCTACAACCTATGAGACGTATCATTGAAAATGTATTCAAAAACACATTCTGCTACTCCTCCTGAGTATGGCGATGCCATATGTGTGAGATTTTCCTCAGCCTGGCAACATAGCGAGGCCCAACATCAAAGTAGCACCTTCAGGCATTCTAGGGGCATAAATTACACATCTAATTTCCTGATAACCTATTACATTTTTCCCTGAAACACCATAATAGTGGAAACACACACACAAAGACCCCATTTTGGAAAGCAAGCACCCCAATGTATTTTCTAAGAGGCATAATGAGTCTTTTGAACATGTCATTTGACCCCCATTGTAAGGTTGCCTTTTCCCTTTGCCCACTTCTTCTTTTTTGACTGCATCAACTTTGTTTTGTTTTTTCCAATTGATTTTTAGTTTTTTATGTTCTGAATAAAGACATCGTTTTTTGAGGAGCGCGGCAGTCCAGGATTTTTCTTTCATCCCATGCAATTGTGCACAGCCAGCACCCTCTTGTTTCGTTGGGACGGAAGCAATGGGGATTAATAGTTTTTCAAAACGGTATACTTTTCTTCCATTGTAAAGTTTGTCATATACACCAACGGTACACTTATTTGGTAATATGCACTTTCACTAGTAAAAGACTCTGGCTACTTCTTGCTTGATTAATTAATGTTCCTTTAACTGAAGCACTTGAGAAATACAGATAGATCTCTCATCAATCTTTAAAAACATGTGTGATCGGTTCACATAATTTTGCTGAGGTAGAATTGGCTACGTTGCTGAACATAACATTGTCCCCATCCTTTCCCCACCAAAAAAAAGGTGCATAAGCAACATAGTGCGGCCCATACCTGCGATGGATAAAATCCATAGCAACAAGTCCATAGTAACTGGAGTTCCTGAAGATGGGTGCTTTTAGAGGGTTAGCAGCAGTAGAGAAGAAATCGCATTGCAAAAGACCAATGAGGTCCTATGGGTTAAGAGCAGCACCAGGCTGGTCCTTTGCAGAAGTATTTTTACCCTTTACACAGGAGATGACACATCTGCAGAGGAAGAAGTCACACATAACAAGGTCCCTGCAGCCTAATAATAATTTTAACGTTTCTACACTATAACATGGCATGATCGGCAAAAAGTAATGTCATTTAGCACCTGTATACACACATCTGTCTGGAGATACTTCATGAGATGAGTGAGTTACCCCTGTGGCTATAAAAGCTGGGGTAAATTCCTTACACTCCTTGGACACCTTGCATTACATAAAACATCTTTAACCTTACAGAAAAAGTCTGGTTGAATGTGACTAACTACTAGCTATACCAGGACTTGGGTAAATGAGAACCTTTACAGACATAAAAAAACCCTGAAATTTTGCAGCATGTGATTACATTATTTTACATATTTGTATATTTATGTGTATTAATCTTTTTATGCTATTTGCATACTAAGTACTTTAAAGTATACAAACTACTTTGTCCCTATATAAAGTTTGTATGTGTAGTCTGGCATGCTTCTTGTTTGACATAAGGTAGACGTTTAACTTGCATAGAGATTTTCTGGCTGCATAGACTGTCTCAGGCTGTGAGTTATGAGGTTTTTACATGAGATAAACACCAGATGCCATTGACACTTTCACTGTAGATCATGGAAAATACTTGGTACATTTTTATTTCAGAGATTTCATTTGCGCATAAGATAAAATCCCCAATGATTAACTATACTTCAATTGTTTTTATGTGTTAATGTTGCCATTTACTGTTATTTTTCATGCATGAAAGCAAACAGTCTACTTCCTTTATTATTTTGGATTTACAAGGCCTCTAAGTGCGAGATTTTCATCGGTTGACCAAATGGAAAAGTCTGACTAAATAACATTTATACAATCAGCTACTGGATTATAAGCAGATACGACGAGGCAGGGGAGTTTTCTTTTTGAAAATTGTTGACTGTCAACAGCCGCATTAAGTTGGCTGTAGTCGTTAAAATGATGGCATCTGTCACCATTGTGAGTTATAGGCTTAGCTGACCATAACTTCCTTTCAGATTCTGTCTCCAGAATACGCAGGCCATTGTCAAGCTAGAACATTAGTGTAGAGCATTCTGGGAAAGGTGCATAACAGCAGCTGGGGAGTGCAGTAATGAGCGTAAAGACTGTGTTACAGAGCATGTTTCATTAGCGTGAGTGAAAGATGTATGGTTACAAAATAAAGATTTATCTTTTTGTGTTTGAAATGGCTTTGTGATAGCTAAACACTAGTCTGATTATTACTGACACAAATGAATGTAACAGTATCATTATTAATGATGGGTGGTGAATAACACCCTTACACACAATGTTTGGCTCTTCCTTGCCTAAATATTGTTTTACAAAAACATTTCTGAGTTTCATTAATACCTAAATATTCAGCATTATTGTAATATTCCAAGGAAAGTCTCTGTTCCTTTAAAGGTGCAGCTCATGAATACAAAAAGTGAGTAGCTAGCTACCTGTATCTGATTTTTGTTTTAAAAACCACCATTTAGGAAAAAAATATTTTATATATATATTGTGCCTGGATCAGGTAACATCCTGTTTCACTGGACTGAAAATTAAATATTACACAGTACAGTTACATTCCGCAATGAAATCTTCCCCATTTAAAATCAGCTATATAGAAAACTGGCTGTGTATTGCCAGGTGCTATCATCCCTTTAATATAAATTTAATTTAAAGAAACCCCCCTTGGGAGTGGGACTATAAGGGCACTGACACAAACAAAAGATGTACAGTGGAAGCTTTTTGATATGCGAGCAGCTTTTTAAAAAAAAATCTGACTCGGTTTGCGAGTGTTGTCTCGCATGACGAGCAGAATTCAACCTAATATGGCCTGCAGTACCGCATTTGGCCTGGGGTGTGGGGGCGACAGAGCGAGCAGAGACGATCGGCGCCGTTCGCCAATGTTTGGAAAGACACGGAAATACACAGTTTCCGAGATTTTCTGACGTTTGCCGAAGGTCAGCCGACGTGAAACTCATTTTGATATGCAAGTTCTTTGGATTACGAGCATTCTCCTGGAATGGATTATGCTCATAATCCAAGGTTCAACTGTATGGGATATAATGTAAAAAATAAAAGTTTTATAGAGATTTTTTTAAAAGGTTTTACATTTATTGATACAAAATATTTAATAAAGACATCATGGAAACAAAGTCCCAGAGTACATATAATTTACAGCAATAGATGTATGTACACATAAACATATAGGAAAACAAGAATTCATAGTGGCAACTGTACCAGAATTATCCCACTCCCATATAAACTGTATGTATAAATGTTTTAGAAAACAACTGACACGTTTCGAGACAAACACTTCTTCAGAGGTGTTTATAACGAAGGGAAATTGCCCAACATGAGGAGTGTGTATACAGAAATCAATTGCTGCATCTAAAATCAGAGGTAACTACTGGTGCCGCCACCATATGTACGCCTATTACCAGGAGGGAGTCGTAAAGGACAAAATACATTAGGTCAGGCTGCACGACAACGTGAAGTGATGTCAGACCCCATCCCAGAAGTGACGTACTTGAAATCACGAACACAAGGACCATGTGAGACGCCAAGTGCTTGACACATTGGCGGGAGGGTTAGGAGGCTGGTGTTATCAACACTTTTATAGTGGATGATAGTGTTTGTGAGTAGATTTTTTACTGGGCTAAAAATAAATCTTATTTTGTGATGTATTACACTATCAAAAACTTCTTTCTATTTGATGTGGGCTGTTTGGTGGACCTCTTAAAGGGGAACTGATGTGGAAAGTCTTAGTACAGACAAGGATTGGAAGTGACATCTTGGAGAGCTGTATTTGCCAATCATTAATTTGAGATGCAATATGAGTTGGTGAGTGAGATTGAATGCTGAGCAAAGGATGAGCACTTGTCACATAGTGTATGGATGGAGCTAGCTTACAGAACTATTATACATACAGATTGAGTTAATATTGGTGTGGAACTCTATTTGAACTTTTCAATTGTGCAATGGTGCTATCGGACTATTTATTCAGATGGACACTTTATCTAATGTGGTTTATAGATTTTCTATTGATTTTCAATGTTTTCACTTTTTATACTTTGGGCCAGATTCACGTACATCGGCGCATTTTTTGACTGGCGTAGCGCACCTCTTTTACGTTAGACCGGTGCAATGTAGCGGCGCAATCACCGTATTCTCGTTTGATTTGTGCAGAAATTAGCGCCTATGCAACGTAATTTCAGAGGCGTAAGGCGGAGTAATTCAAATTGGGAAGGACGTGGGCGTGTTACATTGAAATGAGCCGTGACCCCATGCAAATGAAGGGCCGGCCGGCTCGCGCATGCGCACATGAAGCAGACCGTGGTCAGCACCTCTGTGCGCATGCTCACAACTCGGGAACGGCGCAATCAGTGAAATTGGAAGTGGACCCGGGCAACTAAGTGAACTACGCAGACAGCATAAATAGACAGACACAAACGCACTTCCTTTGCAAAAGTACATCCCTTTGTAACCCCGTCCTATACAGCAAGTTGCTTTTGTTCTGTTGTTTATTAGCGTTTGTTTGTTTGTGACGTGTCTTTGAGATATTTGGGGACTGTTTTGCAGAGTGATTTTTGTCTTTTATGTGTTTTCTTTGTTGTTATTTTTTTTAAATTAGATTTTTGCTGGGCATTTTTTATTTTTGCTGGTCAATTTTTTTTTGGGGTTCTGTTTGTGAATGATTTTGGAATGTGGGGGTGACATTCCTGCCGGAAAAAGGGTGTCACCCTCATTTGTGGTGGAGAAGTGATCCCCAGGTCCGTATGAATGGTGTATGAATGTACAGTGACATAATTGGAGCCGTGGCATGGCGTTGCTGCTCACAAGTCCTGCATGGTGGGCTTGTGCCAATCCAATGTGATGAGGATGTGATGTGTCTGTGCTAGGGACCACAGTGGTGTGCATGCATGCATTCTCATTGTGCCATGATTAATGTGTGTGTTTAACGTGCAAAGATGCCTAATGTGAGCTGGCTCCTGGCTTCTCTTCCCTCAGAAGACGGGGTATCCTCAGTTAGGGGGGAATTGTCTGGTTCAGGGGTCAGGTCATCACGTATGTCAATCTGCAGGCCCTTTCTTACTGCGAAGTTGTGCAGCATGCAACATGCACCAATGATCTGGCATACAAAGTTTGGGGAATATAACAGGGTACCATGGGGGGTTCCGTATAGGAGTCATGAGATGGGGTCCCAGTGCATATGCAGAGTCACCCTGAAGGGATAAGACAGGAGGATGTTAGTAGTGCATGTGTCCCTTGTGATTTCAGCATCATGGGGGGGGCAGTCATGCCTGCCACCCATGTCACTCACCAACCAGCCAGCTGTCCCCATACATGTTCTGTTCGAAATCTGTGGGGATGGGGCTAGAATTGTATATGTAGCTGTCATGGGTGTCATGGGTGGTGTCATGTGTTGGGCTGGTGTTGGGCTCCTGCAGGGTTGTGGTTAATTCCAGGATGGCATGAGGGGTGAATCTGAAGATGCGGGACACCTCAGAATCACTCATGCCAAAGATGTCTATGCGTGTGTGATATATCAAGTGAAGAGTGAGGGGCTTGTATCAGATTAGATTATTATATGGCTGCCACTGGCATGTTGGCATACAGTTTGTTGGGCAGCAAGTGTGACTGCTCAGCTCCTCACTAACAGTGTTGCTTTAGCTGACATGTAGACGGATTGTCTAATTTTATACCACCTTTTATATGGTCTAATTTTAGACAGGATGTGCAGCTGTTGCGCACAGCGCGTAGCCTGCGCTGTACCAACGTTCTTTTGTGGATCCCCGTAACTCCCTCATTTGCATATTTGAATAGCAAATCAATGGTGTGTCTAGCGCAGTTTTGCGCAGACGGATACGCCTGTCTATCGAAATTACGGGGGTCAAAAAAAAGTAGATTTCTTGCATATCTCGTTTTGGGGATGCGGCGCATTGAAACGCATGCGCAAATTTAGACTTACGCCGCGCATCTCCTGTAACGCCGGCATAATCGCTCTGTGAATCTGGCCCTTTGTTTTTAGTCATGTTGGAATGAATATAGATTCAAAGTGCTGCCTTACATCTATTTCTGCCTACACACGATCGGCTTGGACCGATGAAAACGAACTTCAGTCTGTTTTCATCGCTTTGAACCGATCGTGTGTACAGAGCCTAAGTTGGTGTACCATCTGGCTGAAACAAATAATCAGGCAAAGAGTGAAAAGGACACACTCTAGGTTTGTTCACTAGCATTCTGTGTAGTTTATTAAAATATTTTTAAATCTTTTGTTTAGGCCACACAAATTATTTAGCTACTTTTTGCATATTAAGGGCTTAAATTTGGGCTCTAGGTAAAGTAACTTTAAACGAGTCAGTGAGAGGACATAGAGAAGCTGCTGTTCAGCCCTGTGTAACTGACTTAGCTCCCTTAAATTGGGTGCCAGCAGAAATGCAGTGATCTCTCGTGTAAGCTTTATGAGCTTCCCATAATACACAGGAACTTTGCACTGTGCCCTTATCAATTTGAAAGATTTCTATCAAGTCCTGAAAAGGTTGCTCTCGGACAGTGTTAACTTGAAGGAGATATTCGTTCAAATGGCAAGTGCGTATTATGGGGAACAGAGTAAAAGGTTGACTATTTATGAATTGGATGTTTTATTCCCCAAGCATCAAAGAGACAATGCTCTCGAATTAACCTACTGAAAGATATAGATAGTTTATTAACCTGTTTGGCAGGTGGATTCTGAAACAATGCCTTTCTGTCCCTGGGCGGTGACATGACCACATTGAAATCTCTGCCCATGATCATGAACAGCTGAGAGGCAGAATGAAGCTTTGCAAAAACTTGAATCAAGAAAACTATTTGGCCTGAAATAGGGACATAGACATTCAGCAAAGTGGGTAGTGTTTTAGCATATTTACAGTCTGACCATACAAATCGACAATGAGGATCAGAGAAGGAGGGTTGTACTTTCAAAAGGCAATTATGTTTGATCAGAATGGCAACACCAGCCTTCCATTAGGGTCCTAAATTAGTGTCGTCAATGGCTTATAGGAAACCACAATCCCATGAATGTTCATTCCAGACAGAAATTACTTGTCTCCTTATTGTGCAGGTGTTAGATGAACTTTAAAAATGGCTTCAAAACCACATATACAACAGCATATTTTACACATTCCACAGTGTTGGGAGTGGGAGTCTGGAGAGGTGCAGAGTTTATACAGAAGGATATTGTCTGAGCTGTAAATAAAAGTATCCCAGTCCATTTAGCAGTATGGTACGGGACAGGTTCCCCTTACACCTGTAACAAATCTGTCTTCTACATGTCAGCTTAGATTACATTACACAATACAAAACAAGCCTCCTGCCATTCACAGTAACTGGCTTACTGAAATGTCTTCACTTTTCATGGAAGACTCAGAAAGAATACTGATAAGAAGGTGTGCATGGTCCAAGGTATTTAAACTATTCTGTTTTAATATTGGCTGTGTATTCACTCGGAGAGTTGGACGTATAAAAAATGTTATAAAAACTTTCCCAAACAATGAACAATATTGAATAGAGTTTTAAGAATAACATAAAGCACCTGTGCCTGTGGTAAAATCAAATCATGACTCACTAAAAAGGCTTGGTTGCCCTAGAAAACTGGCAGTTTTAATCAATTTTGAAAAGCAATTATACAAGTTGTCCACCTAAAACTTAAAACCTAACTCTGGGCTATTTTTTATATATAGAAGGTTCCTCTGGCAGAGTTACAAAAAGCTGATCAGGCAAAATGCTCACCTTCACTCTGATGCCTTGTACATACGATCGGTTTTCCCAGCGATAAAAAGTCCGCCAGGAAAACCGAGAACCTGCTCGGTGGCTTTTTCCTCCCACTCGCGATCAGGTTTCCCAGCAGTTTTCCCGACGAGAAAAACGGTCGTGTGTACGAGGCATGAGGATTTTTCCTGCAATACCCTTTTCCTGCTTCAAAGTGTCCAATGTCTTTTGGATTCAATGACATCCAGAGTCACTCCGCTCAATGACTACAAACATACTGTGGGTGCAGGACATAACTGGCATTAGCACTTTGAGCTAGGACCTTTTCCCGGGGGTACCGCTTATAAAGTGTCCATGTTGCTGGGCAGTGGGTCAGTTGCATCTGCTTAGCCCTCTTCTCATTGATTAGCTCAGCAACCTCAAACTCCTGGCCCTGCAACTCTATAAATTGTCTAGGGTTCTATGGAGCTTTATTTAAGCATCACATGCCCAGGGCTCTGTGTTAGCAGGTGTAGTGCCTTTTATTTGTGGTGATGCAATGGTTGGAATTGATGCAATTTGTATACCAGCTGTGGGTGGAGCCTGAGAGTGTTGGAGTTTGGGAACAGGACACCCCCTACCAACAACATGTAGATCAATGTCTGCTGGAGAAGCTGAGTTCTTTCCAGAAAGAGAGAAACAGAGCCCTCTGCAAGGCTGAACTGCCAGGTTGACTACAGAAGGGCACATAGGGAGAAGGTGGAGGCCACCTTTGATCTTTCATTTAGTGCCACCTTTCAGTGCCCATCAATGCCACATATCAGTGCCCATCGGTGCCAACAATCAGTGTAGCCTTATCAGTGTCCACCAGTGCTACCTCATGAGTGCTCAAGAGTGCAGCTTCATCAGTGCAAATCAGTGCCACCTATCAGTGTCCATCAGTGCCACCTCAGTAGTGCTTGTTAGTGCCCATCATTGCAGCCTATCAGTGCCCATCAGTGCAGCCTCATTAGCGCACATCAGGAGAAAGAATACCTGTTTTTTTCTACATTTTTGGTCTTTTAAAAAATAAAAAAAGTCCTGTGGTGATTAAATATCATCTATCTGTGTCAAAGTGCGACAGCGCTGAAAGCTTAAACTTAGTCTGAGCAGGAAGGGGGTATAAGTGCCCAGTGGTTAAAGCCCTGTCAGGATTTCATTGCTGGCTGAAACATATTCAACCTCCCTGTTTGTTCTGGTGACCATTGTAACTAGGACAAAGAGAGGAATATTTTAATGGTATATTTGTCCCTAGAAGCGAAATAGAAGGGCAAGTCTCTGGTAGGGAAGGAAGTTTCCTTCATTTTGGAGAAATTTACTCTTACTTCCTGTTGCGTTTTTTAAGGTACTGCAGTGACCCAAAGATTCAAATACTATTGAAATGATTATATTTTATTTGGTACTTGAAAAATGCTATACATCTACATCATAGTAAATCTACATTAAGGCCTCTTTTACACAAGGCAGACTCCGTCGCTACGGAGTCTGCTAGCTCCCGCCAGCTCAGTGGGAGATCTCTCCGCTGGTCTCCACTGAGCTGGCGGACGACAAGTCCCTCTCTGCTCACTGATTGGGGAGGGGCTTGTGCAGCGCCGCTGTTTCCTATAGAGAGATCTGATAAAAACAGACAAAAAAAATACTTTCCGTTTATATGTATAGAAATGCTTAAAGTACATGTATTGTATATATGTTGGCTATAGTTCGTAAGACTGCTGTAGCGCTACCCCCATGAGGGCCACTGGTAAAACCAGTACCCCACTGGTTGCCCTGCCTCTCCAAGTCATGTGCTACCTATGACATCCTGGGTTCAAGCATTTTCAAACATTTTCAGACATTTTTTTATCAATGACAGCAATGAAATAGACACACTACAATCTGATGAATAGACTTTGTTAACTGATATGGTAAAGACAGTTGGAGGTGAACAACATAAACTTACACTCTATAGAAATTCTTCAAATAAAATGTCATTGGTGATGAAACAGCAATAACCATGAATAATGTCAGATAATCAAATATAAAGAACAACTAGATGTTGGTGGCCCCTAGGCATACATATGTGGCATATGTGAACAGGAAGGGGAATGACTTTTAGCTATGTCAGACCACTCCCTTCTGTAACTCAATCCACAGGTACAAACAATAAACACAATTGCATAACCTTTAGAAAACTGTCTTAAATGGTGGAATTTAACCTGCTCCCACAAGAGGTCTAGGCAAATTCAAGCATCGTGAGCACGGTAAAGAGGTTTACTTATGCTGGGGGGGGGGGGGGGGGGATTTGATGTAGTCCAGAATTACAGAGATGATGTTCTTAGGTCTTCAGCTAGCATTTAGGAGAATGGTATTGGAAGAAATTCCTGAATAGCAGAGCAAAGCAATTTGACTCGTCTGGTTTCAACAAGCAAAGAACAGAGTCTTCTGATGTTGGTTAATTGCAGAGAGAGATCACTGTAATTGTTGATTTAATGGTATTATATCCTGTGGTACTACAAGTGACAGCGAGGTGAATGGAGACAATGATGTCTGTATACAGTGTCCATGTAGATCAGGGGTGTCCAAACTTTTTTTCAAAGAGGGCCATATTTGATGAAGTGAACATGCTAGAGGGCCAACCATTTTTCCTGAAATTCTTTAAACCATTAAAATTCGGTCTAAGGTCCAAGTGCTCCTTCGAGCACTAATACACTGCCCAACAAGAATTCTCTTTCCTTTGTGATTGTGTGTAGTGAAGAGATAAGCTTGGGCGTGTTATTTGGATATACCATATTTATCGGCTTATAACACTTACCTTCATTTAAAAAAAGAAAGTTTCAGGAAAAAAATCTTAAATTTTAAAAAAAGAACTGTAAAGCAAAATAAGAATCAGTGCCCATGAATGCGGCCTAATCAGTGCCCATCTGCAGCCTCACCGTTGCCATGAATGCAGCATCCACCCCATTGCTATGAATAAAGCACCCACTCCATTGCCATGAATGCAGCACCCTCCGTATTGCCAAGAATGCAGCACCCACCACACATGCCTCAGGCCCTTGATCTTATTTTCAGACAAGAGTTGGAAGTAAAAATACTGAAAAATTAGCCGCTACCATGGACAGACCACCATGTAATCAAATTCATAATTATCAAAAACTCCCCTTCAACAAAAACATCGAAACCAGTGACAACGCACTGGTCAAGATCTCAGAAGAAGCTCAGTTCGGAACTCTTCAAAACAACATTAGGGAATAAAATAAAAACAATCCAATCTCATCAATCAGCCACTGAAATCCTGGATGCCATAAATGCGGCGCTACTACAGTCAGCCGATGTAGTAGCACCCAAACACAAAACTTGCATCCGGAAAAACAACGCCGGCTGGTTTAATGACCAGCTGGCATTGATAAAGCAAGAGCGCAGAGTAGCGGAAGCAGCTTAAAAAATAAGCGCCTCAGAAGAAAATCATACCATCTATAAGGTAATAACAAAAAAATACCACAAAGAAATTTTCAAGGCCAAAAAAAAACATTTTTCCAACACCATCACTAATGCCCTAAACCGCCCCTGTGAACTCTTCAAGCTTGTCACCCAGACCATGAATCCGGTCTGTTTGGAAGCCCCCAATTCTGACACCCAAGAATTTTGCAATGAATTATCAGATTATTTTGTTAACAAAATTGAAAGGATCCGTGAAACCATTCAGCAAAACAGTACCCCCCTCAATCCCCCCCCAAGTCCTACACCCAACTCTCACACGAATTGGCCGAAGTCAACAAGGTTTGCCCTAAAACCCATCTCCATTGAGGCTACCAAAAACATCATTGACTCCTTGCGAAATAGCACGGCGCCTAATAACATTATCCCCACCAAACTGCTTAAGGAATGCGCCGATATTCTGGCGCCACCTATCAAGCAGCTTATAAATTAATGATTTAAGGAAGGCATAGTACCCAACCTGTTGAAACAGGGCACAATCAAGCCTATCTTGAAAAAACCCACCCTCGACCCCAAGGCCCCTGAACATCGTCGTCCCATAACAGGCCTGAACGTCCTCCATGGTAATGGAGAAAGTAGTGGTACAACAGCTGCAACAGCATCTAGATACCCATAATTTGCTTGATCCTTTGCAATCGGGTTTCCGTCCCGGACACGGGACGGAGACAGCACTGCTCAAAATATGGGATGACGCTGTCGAGGCCGCAGACGAAGGAGAATCTTGTCTCCTGGTTCTGTTGGACCTAAGTGCAGCTTTTGACACAGTAGACCACAAACTCTTACTGACTCGGCTAGTTGAAGTAGCCAGAGTCACGGAATCTGATTTATCTTGGTTCTCCTCCTTTCTGGAAAACCTATCACAAATAGTGAAATTGGGACCTTTCACTTTTGAAAAATGCTCGGTGTCATGCGGAGTCCCTCAAGGATCGCCTCTGTCGCCGCTGCTGATCAACATCTATCTTCGCCCTCTCTTTGAAATCATCAGCAGCCAAAAACTACTTTATCACTCTTATGCAGATGACACATAATTGTATTTTCACATCTGCAACAAAGAGGATCATCATCCAAGTCTAGAGAAATGCCTCTCTTTGATAGAAAACTGGATGACAAAGAGTTATCTTAAACTCAACAGCTCCAAAACAGAACTTCTCCTGTTTCATGCCAGTCATAAGAATCAACTTACAACATCTTGGACACCCCCGCCCATTCTGGGCCGCCAGACTGGTGACTGGTAAAAAAAAACCCTGGGAATCAATCTCACCTTCGCTGAGAACCCTTCATTGGTTGCCAGTAAAAGACAGAATTGCGTTTAAAGCACTCTGTCTGACACATAAGTGCATCCATGGGAAGGCCCCCCAATACCTATGTGAGAAAATAAAAGCTCACAACCCCAATCGCGTTTAGCGATCCACCAACCAAAATCTGCTCCAGATACCCAAAGTCCAAAGGAGAAAGAAGATTTGCGCTCCAAGGTCCCAGACTATGGAACGCTTTACCGACCAGCATTCAGTTGGAGGAGAACCACCTGGCCTTCAGAAGAAAGATCAAAACTCATCTCTTTTGATATCAAAGGAGACAGGAACAACGAGCGCCCAGAGGCGATTTAGTTTGCATGTGCTGTGCTATATAAGTTCTTCACTCACTCACTCACCATATTGCCATTAATGCAGCACCCACCGTATTGCCATGAATGCAGCACCCACCGTATTGCCATGAATGCAGCACCCTCTACATTGCCATGAATGCAACACCCATTGTATTGCCATGAATGCAGCACCCATTGCATTGTGTTAAGTATGAGAACGTACCTGTTGTCAGAGCCTAGTCGCAGAAGGCGGACTCTCGTACAACTCTGGCTCGGGAGCCGCTGGATTGGGGACAGCGGGAGCGCAGCGGGGTAGGAGTGCCTGGATGATGGCAGGAATCAGGCACGGGTGATGGTCCTTCCGGATGGCTGGAGCAGAGGAAGAGAGTCAACGACTCTGGAGCTGGTACAGAAGCTTGCGACTCTGGAGCTGGGAGAAAGCCGTGTTAGGACAGTGTGGATTAGGCAGTAGCGGGGTCAGGCAGGCCGTGTCAGACACGTAGGCAGGCAGAGGGTTCAGTAGGCAAAAGCGTAGTCAGATTTCAGGCAGGGGGATCTGGCAACGGTAGACAGCAGTAGGCGAGGTCAAGGCGGGCCAAAGGTCAGGCTGGAGAAGTTAGGATGGTCAGACGGAGCCGGGTCGGTACAGGAACAGGTTCATCAGGATAACAGATTAGATCACACATACGCTGCAGATCAGACAGCAAGAAGCTGCTGTAGCCTGCTAATGCGCACGCCCGTGCTCCAGTCGTGTGCACACGCACGCCAGCACACAAATAAGGGCAGCTGGTGTTGCTGGGCTGGTACTGGGGTATGCGTGCGCATTCGCGCGCCGGCAACCAGTGGCAGATCCCTGACACATTGCCATGAATGTAGCACCCATTGTATTGCCATGAATGGAGACTCAACATTATCGTCAGTGCAGCCTGCAGAGGAGACAGGGAGGGGGCATGACGAATGCCAACAGACAAGCAGGAGAAACTCCTGTTTTCTCGACAGGCCTCTTTAATTGAAAGTCCCGCTTCCTGTGATGGACAGAACAGTTGTCCAATGGCAGAGCAGTAGACTTCCTTTTACACAGGATGCCTTGTAAAGAGGAAATACTCTCCTGTATGAACGGCACTCGTCCCATCCCCTTCAAGGCAGCCGGCATACAATCTTTTGTGGTCCCTGGCGCTCGGGGATTCGTTGGGGCCACAAAAGATATATATGTCAAGATCCACAGGCAGGCCGTCCGAAAACCGGAACGTGGGCCGCGATTGGCCCTCAGGCCGGACTTTGGACATGCCTGATGTAGATGGATGAACTTGTCCTGTAATACTACAGGTAACAGCAAGGTGAATGGAGACAATAGTGTCTGTATACAGTGTCTATGTTGATGGATGGGCAAGTGACCGCTCAACGATACTGCAATGGATGATTATGGTGATGATGAAAGTGACTTTACAGACTGTTCCTCAGGGTCCTGGCCTCCGCTGCACCATGCCGCGGTCCACCCAGATCAGCTGCAACGTGATCTTCATGAAGCAGAAGCCTCCAGGCTGCCACTGGACAGTAAAGCAATGCTGTCCGCAGATGCCTCAAAGATACACGTGGATGACTCTTCTTGCACAGGTCTTAACTCAGTCTCAGCACTCGTCAACAAAGAGTCTCTGCTTGCAGATCTAGGCCGGGGTCCCAAGAGAGCGATCTAGGCCTAGACAACCCCTTTAACCTGCTCTCCCAGCAGTCTGTTCTTCCTTCTCAGCCTCTGGTAGTAACATTTCAGCTGGGAAATCCCAGCAGTCTAAACTGCACATCCCAGGATGCTTTGCACTGCTTTAGTTATTATATTTCGGATGTGAAAGCACAACACTAGAGGGAAACAACAGTAAGACTGCACAATGTCCCCTGATTGCAGGCTACATTATTCTATGAATACTGTCCTGTGTCACTAAATGGGGGTGGGGAATGTAATATTTACCATACATAAAAAAATGATGTGCAATATATACAGTATGTAATCCTTATATGTTATATCTTCTTAGTGTATAATTAATGCCAAGAAAGGTATTAATGATACAACGATGAAGCTTGTGACCCTGTTTGACCAAAATGTTACCCAGGCATGCGCAACATATATCTGGTCTATCTGCTCAATTTTTTCACAATTCTTGGACTAAGTAGCAGCTCCTGAGAGATCTTGTGTCACTTTGCATGCAACTGATGGGTAGTCACTTATCAACTACAAATGGTAGGTGAAAACATATCTAATGTCATTCCTTGTTTCACAACAATCTTCTGCAGCTGCAAATTGGCAGTCGATGGGGGAGATACAGCTAAGAAGAGCAAAATTAAAATTCTTCCATTCTCTAAAATGTATTTAGGTTACCATAAAATTAACCACTGGGTCTATATCTATTTATTTTTCCTTACTTCATTTTCATGCAGATTTTTGTAACATTTCTCATGCCAAACTTCAGCTTTGCTAAAAATGGACCTAAAATCGCTTCCAAAAACCTTAGATTAATAACATATAAATAAACATTTGTGTTGCTGGGAATAAAACAAAGACCATATGCTTTACCTTAGACCATGGCAGGTGATACTAGCAAAAAACATATTACCTAAAGGCAAACCATAATAATTATTTGTATAAGATTTTATCTGTAATGGAAATATTTGGGTAGAGTCACCTTTTTCTTTCTGCATTTTTTGTAGTCTAATTGGGGGCATAGATGACATCTTGAAACAATTGTTCACCATAACATGTATAATAACAATAGCAATAACTCTCAAACAATTACCAGCAAATAATGATACTTTAATACTTCAAATTCTTCTAAGAAAGAATAGTTATCCTTTTACCCCAGCCAATGGCTCTAACTTACTCACCCCCTGCCCCAGATGTATACTTACCATGGATAACTAGGATCTTCAGTGCCTATGTCTGAAATTGTGTTTTCCCTGGTCATGCCTTCTAAGTAGAATTCTATAAATTCTATGGGGCCATCTTCTGGTGCCTCTTGCATCACTAACATAGTTAAAAGCAGGACTATATTGCCTCAAAGTTCGAAAACTACTGATGTATAAGTTAACATTTACTTTAATTTTGAACAAAAATATGTACTGATGTTGTTGCTATTCTTGTTTTCTCTCATTTGATATTACAATTCTACTACCTATGATACTTTATTTTATCTACATTTAATTATATGTTTACTATCTTATTTATTCTGAAATACCAATAAAATCTTTTAAACGAAAAGCAGGACTATAGTACTCTGTGCAAATATTTATAAAATGTTTGATTACAAATTGTTACATTGTTTGTTTTGTTGCATATGCAGTCAACTCAATCTTAGCATCTCATTCTTACCACCTTTGAGGATCATGTTGGGATGACATTTTTTTTCTTACGTGGGGCTTAAACCAACTGAAGGAACGCTAGACCAAATCCAAAAAGGAGGCCAAAACAGATTTAATAATACAAAAAAATTGCCTTTGTGCTTCAGGGACAAAACACGCTCTCGCTTAATCAAGGCTCAGTAATGTTTGAAAGTGTTTAAATGAACTCAAGGCAGATTCCAGATCGTAAACCTAATGCTTGAAAATTAAGGTTTTATTACAGTTGTTTCACTGGCTCCATTTAATTTACAGACGTAAAATCTGAGTTGAAATTTGACAGAATGAGGAACAAGTAAGAATGGTGCATCGTGGAGAAGAGGGTGTACACCAGTCTTATCTGTTTGGGTTTCTTGGCAAATGAGGTAATGAATCTGTAATCCAAGCAAAGAATTTATTTAAAGAATCACAGAAGCTGATATTCAAGGGGTTGTAAACCCTCACGGTTTTTCACCTTAAGGCATTTTCCTCTGATAGACTTTTTCCTCTGATAGAAGTCACGGAGCCTGCCTTGTGGACTACAGAGGTGCCAAGAGGATGAGTTTCAGGAGGCATAGTCAGTAAAGAAATCACAGCAAGGTATTATCGGATATTTAGTCCTTAGAAATTAAAAATAAACAGCAGAGGTAAAGCTGTAAAGCATGGATGGAATCAAGATAGTTGTGGAAAGATATGGCCAGTAGACAGGCAGCACTCAAAACACGAAAGAAGTGTAAGCCTATATTGGATTGTCAAAAATAACTATTGCTCATATTTGTATTACCGTACAATGCTGATGTTATACAATGAAAGTATATGCTATAACAAGAGAATTCTGTGCTTTGCCATTGTCCCACTCCCTAGCTATGCATACGTATTTTCTTCTGTTTACCCACTGCTCTATACATCTGGGTAAGGGGTAGTATGTTGTAACAGCGCTGGTACATAATGATTTGCCTAGTGCTTGCAAATGTGGGTCATTATTCTTGTGTAAGATCTGAATAGAGAGACATTCATCTTATATATGATTAACTTCCACATTTCTGGAGGTTGAACAAAAAATGTAGGAAAGGTGAGCATGTGATGATGGGGAAGGGAATTTCAAAATAAACATATTCCTTGGCTCTGCATGTACAAAACATAGGTTTACTTTAAAGTGTATGTAAAGGCATTATTTTACTTTTGGCAATATTGGGAAGATAAGCCTCTCTATTAACCTGGTGATCTTTGTCACAGAAAGTACTGGTAAATCCAAAAGTTTGTGTTGTTGTCAAAGCAATAGGCTAGGGGAAATCTTTCAATGGGGACACAATTATCCAAGAGGAACATTTTCTGTTGTGTCTCCAAGACAGGCAGTGAGGCCAATTATCCCCAGCAGGATGCAAGTAGCAAAACTAACCTGTAAAGAGGTTTTGGCCCTTCCCTTCTCCAAGTATTTTTGGCTTGACATACACTTTTGGGGAACCTAAATTGGACAGCAATTGGCACCATCCCATCCCACTTCTTCTTGGATAGAGCCACCACATACTACCTATCTTTACATCCACCATCTTGAACACATGTCTCCATGTCACCAAAGGACCAATCTTGACACCTCTGACCAGAGGCCTATATATTCAGAATAATAAAATGTTTTCAGCACTTTACAGTAATTATCACTACTTTAATTTGTGCATTAATATTCTGGCAGAACCTTAGTGCAGAAACCCATAAGCATTCACATTAATCATGCAGCAGCCTTAGTGCAGAGCCCAATTACACCTTTTAAGCCAATGCCATGAATAAGCACTGATTCAGTGCGAAACGCATCGGCTGTTCCCCTGCTTTGTTGCTGTTAGTTTAATAAAAGACAACCTGTACGTTTTTTTTTGGAGTGCGGCCATCCATCCTTCATTCATCTTTCATGCTTGTCTAGTGCACCGCCAGCACCATTGGTATCCTGAATCAGCTTGTGACCATATAGCAGACCCACCTAGAGCGGTGACTTTCTTTCTACCTTTTTAGCCAACTTCCCTTTATACCTCTTCTAGGAAGGACCACAGAGATGCGACAACTTCCCAAAGTAGCATACTGCTACCCTTACAAAGCTCCCTATCCAGTTCTGCTTAGCTAGGCATACTCCCTTCCTGATATTATCTGTTCCCAGGTTGTCTGTTCCCACCCACAATAGAAGACTTTTACACAGGCCCCAAGGCCATATGCACCAATCTCCGGGACCAACAGAAGAAGGCTAGGAGTCACCAAGGCTACTCCAGTTAAGCTGGCCATAAACATCTGTATAGAGCATTCCACCCCTGCAAAAAATTGTAAGTCAGCAGCTACACATACTGTAGCTGCTGACTTTTAATATTAGGACACTTGCCTGTCCTGGAATCCAGCGGTGTTGGCTTTCTGATTGACCAGGCAGTGGGGAAGGAGGAGGGAGGCTGAACCTCTGAGTGATCAGTGATCTCGCCATGGCAAAATCTCTCAAAAGTGGGGACAAGTATCTGTCAAAAACAGGTTCCTGCTCCCCCGAAAGGTTTCAAATGTGGGAGGAGGCAGATAAGCGTAGCTTCCACTTTTGGGTGAAACTCTGCTTTAAGATCTTCTCTTTACCATTTCATAATGGCAACAGAGCCACTTACTGGCAGGCAGACTAACCGCACCTGCCTACACAGTTTAAACATCTTTTTTTTTAATTAGAAAAGCAGTTAAAATTACTTGTCAGGAGTCTTTAACTCCATCTACTGGTTGGAAATTATAAATACTAAAACCTATATTTACTATTTCATATTTACCTAACTAAGTAAAAGTGAACCATAATTTTAGTAATTTTATTTTTATGTCCTGATTAGAATATATATATATATATATATATATATATATATATATATATATATATATATACATATATATATATATATATATATATATATATATATATATATATATATATATATATATATATATATATATATATATATATATATATACAAAACGCTGTACATTGCCTTCATGTGATTAGGTTGCATTGTCATTTTGCTGCTAGTCAGAAACAGGCATTTAAATGATCTTTTCTCTAAGAGAATTACAGAAACTGATCTTGGGATGTATTTATTTTCTAACCTGACACAATATACAAGGAATGAAACCCATGCATCTGAGGGGTCTGTGCAACCTATGCTGCTAATTTCTGACACCCGAATGTGATAAATGACCGGCATGCTTTAAGTTAAAGACTGGCAAATTAACAGTTAATTAGGAGATGATATATGGCAGAACCAGGGTCCCTGTGATTTAGACTGCTCTCTCAGCTGCTGCTTCTTTTTAAATCTTAAAAAAAGCAAAGTGTTTATGTACTTGTAACAAGTGTCTGAGTGCACTGTTATGTCTGCACTATGTCACATACTTGGATTGCTATCACATGTTTCTCGCCCAACACCGATTCCCTTTTTCTTAAAGAAGTTTTTTTTTTTTTACCAAGCAATGGAACAAAAGACTTGGGATGAATCGTAATCAAAATACAATTTAAATTGCTTTGTATTTGAGTATTTTTTGTAGAGCTATTTGACTGCTTTCTTCTTCTTGGTTAATTATTGATAACACAAGAGATTTATGTTTTTTTTTTAAATAAAGGGAGTATTCATGATAACTTAATAATCTGTAATTTACTTCGGATTGCTGAATACTGTAACAAACAGATATACTGACCCTAATCTTCTAATGAAAACAAATTTACACTGTAAAAAAGAGAACCAGGCTAAACAACCCAATCATAACATCACAGTATTTACATGGGGCAAACAGCTGTGCACATCAGTTACAGTATACATACAGATGACAAATTCAGTAATATATTTTATTTTTTAAACAGTATACTTTTTAGATTCTAAATATATGCCAGCCAAATGGTGACATATCTAAAATAAAATGGGAAGGGATTTTTGAGGCTATATTACAACTGTTAACGATTTTGCATTAGTATATCATAGTAAATAGTATAGAAACTGCGCTTAGTGTTCAAAGTATATAACAAAAGCAGCCAGCACTACAAGAGACAACTTGTGAAAAAACTATAAATATAAAAAGTGCAGCTCTAAACATGAAAATACACAATCATTGATAATAGTGAATCCAAAAAATGTTATAAAAAGAAATGTGAAAAGGTAAATAACACATTAAGAGAACTTCTATATAGTTCACATAAGTAAGTCCATAAACTTTGTGGTTACAAGTAATGATGATCTATCACCCAAAGGATAGGAGAAAAAGATCACTGCTGTGAAAAACCAAATGCGATATAAGAAGGCTTACCGGAACTTATGGACCCTATTTAGTTTATACTAAATGGGTCAAAAAGGCAATGGTGTATCAACACCTAAGTATAGACGGCTTGCTACAATCTTCTCCAATTGATCTTATGGTAAATGGGAGGCTTACTCAACAGCCACCAAAACCAGTATAGTAAGGCATTTCAGAGTCAAAGTCAAAATCCTCTTCTCAGTTCTCCATTACAACATAGATCCAAGGAGAAAGAATTGAAGACTCGACACAAAACCATATACCGTATTTTCCGGCGTATAAGACGACTCGGCGTATAAGACGACCCCCTAATTTTCCAGCCAAAATGTTGGTTTTGTGATATACTAACCGTATAAGACTACCCCCTTCCTACTAGTCATGCCTCGCCTCACGGTGCCACTATTACATGCCAGACTATGCCACTACATGCCAGACTGTGCCCCATTATATGCCAGACTGTGCCCCATTACATGCCAGACTGTGCCCCATTACATGACCAGACTGTGCCCCATTACATGACCAGACCTGCCTCATTACATGACCAGACCTGCCCCATTACATGACCAGACTGTGCCCCATTACATGCCAGACCTGCCCCATTACATGACCAGACTGTGCCCCATTACATGCCAGACCTGCCCCATTACATGACCAGACTGTGCCCCATTACATGCCAGACCTGCCCCATTACATGACCAGACCGTGCCCCATTACATGACCAGACCTGCCCCATTACATGACCAGACCGTGTCCTTACCTTATCCCATGCGAATCGCGGCCGTGTAACCTAACAGCTTACCTTACCAGAATCACGGCCATGCGATTTTTCAAAAGCCACGCCTCCGACGTCTTCTGTTCCGTGATAGGCGGAACATTCAGCTTCCCATGAGGCACTGTGTTCAGTGTTCGCCTATCATGGAGGCCCTCTCGTCCGAGGACGAGAGGGCCTCCGTGATAGGCGGACACCAAACACAGGACGAGAGGGCCTCCGTGATAGGCACACACTGAACACAGTGCCTCCTGGGAAGCTGATTGTTTCCGCCTATCACGGAACAGAAGAGGTCGGAGGCGTGGCTTTTGAAAAATCGTACGGCCGCGATTCTGGTAAGGTAAGCTGTTAGGTTATAAGACAACCCCCGACTTTTAAGAAGATTTTAAGGGGCTAGAAAGTCGTCTTATACGCCGGAAAATACGGTATACATTTTTTTTTTAAAGGTTAGAACACTCACTAGACATGTGCAGACTGGAATATTTTGTTTTGTTTTTTCGTTTTCGTTTGGAAAATAAATTTATTTAGTTACTCCCGAAAATCGTTTTGATTTATTTCGTTTTTCGTTGTAGGTGGAATATTCGAACAAAAATGTACGATCCGTAAAGATTCGACGTTCCGTCAAATATTCTTTTGACCATTCGACAGCAACCAAAAAGATTTGACGTTCCGTCGAATATTCTTTTGACCATTCGACAGAAACCAAGTATTATTGGACTTTCGGACGGAAGCTATTCAGCTTCTGTCCGAAAGTCCAATAATACTTGGTTTCTGTCGAATGGTCAAAAGAATATTCGACGGAACGTCAAATCTTTTTGGTTGCTGTCGAATGGTCAAAAGAATATTTGACGGAACGTCGAATCTTTACGGATCGTACATTTTTGTTTGAATATTCCACCTACAAGAATTCTAATGTTGTATGACTAGTAATACTGTCGAATCTATTCTCTATAATGTCGAATCTATTTTCTCATAAATCGAAATCTTTTCTCTATAATGTCGAATCTTTTCTATATGATGTCGAATCTTTTCCCTATAATGTCGAATCTCTCTATATCGAATTTTTACTGCAACGAAAACGAAAATAAAGCATTTTTTATGTCGGATCTTTCGGTTTTCGTTTCTTGCACTTCCGTTATTCTTTGTTAAAACGATAACGAAAAAAACAGATTTTCGGGCGAAAATGCATTCTAACGAAAACGAATGCACATGTCTAACACTCACATTTTGGTAAACATCAAAAGGCATTGATTGAATGATGCATCAAGTTATAATGGCATAGGCAGGACAACAGACCCAATGCATTTTGTCTCAGTCAGACATCATCAGACATCTCATACAGCAAGAATATGCACATTAAAGGAGTTGTAAAGGAAAATAAATGTTTGCCTAAAATTAATGTCTCCAAAGTAGACAGACAGAATAGTGTAATGATTCTGTTAAAAAACAAGTAAATACCTATTAAATTCCTTCATCTATATCACCTCCAGGCATTCTAGTTTCTGTTCTCTCATTCACTTCCTGGTTTGCGGCGCTCGTTCATGTAAGAACTACATTTCCCAGGATGCATTGTGGCACGCCCAGTAATTCATACCTCCTTGAAGTCTCTAACATGTAGATAGCATCCTGCCGCACAGATATAGTTCCCAGGAGGGAGCGAGCACGTCACTGACCACCGCAGTAAAGCCTCCCTTCACGGTGGTGAGTAACAATCACACAAGCAGGAAGTGAACAGAACAGAGAAGAAATAGAGCAACTTCTGAGCAAAAATGAACAATGAAGAAGTGAAAAGAGGAATGTCTGCAGGTAAAGGATGCTTATTATGAAAAAGAAAAAATTCCTTTACAACCCCTTTAGGTGTGAATTGCTATCACTAAAGGCCATTTTACAGAAGGTAGCACAGTGGGCATGCCTGAACACAAAACACCCATTCATGGTTTCATATATTGGTACTTGAAAATACACGTTGTAATAATACATACCCAAATATACACTGTCATATTTTTTATAGTTACAATGACAGTTTTCCACTTCCTAGTTGAGTGAGACACTGATTATGGAACCCCGGCCTCACAACTGCATCCTAAATATTTTTTTACATGTTGCAGGAGGCAGACCCAGAGTTCTACGCAGAGTTCCAAGAAGTAAAGATAGAAGATAGAGATGGACTCATCTGCCCCTAGTAAAGATGGCCACCGTGAGAACAATTGGGAAAAAGAAAAAATAAAGATTCAAAGAATAGATTGCCATTAGTGTACATTTCTCAAAGTGCTTTTGTTGGAATTTTTAGGATAAAGATGAAATACCTTTTTTAATGAGCTATAAGGGTGATTGTCATGTTTTAATATTTTTTTTTTCCATTTGTAAAAGCAGAATCTTAACATACATATTATTTAGTTAATAATATGTATATCAGAGTTATAAGTGGAGTGCATAATGCACAGTGCATAGGAGAGCATAGTGCATAGAATGCAGGGGCCAGGTGTGCAAAACATGGGGTAAGGAATGCAGAATCAGTACTAAGATAAAAAGTTTTGAGAGACTTCAGCTACTGTTTAGGAATTGCACTAAGTCATTGTTGGTGGAGAGTAGGGATGAACTTTATGTTCAGGTCGAACATGAGTTTGACTCGAACATTGGCTGTTCACCGAATAGCGAACAATTTGGGGTGTTCGTGTCAAATTCGAAAGCCGCGGATAACACCCTTTAGAAGTCTATGGGAGAAATCAAAAGTACTAATTGTAAAGGTTAATATGCAAGTGATTGTCATAAAAAGTGTTTGGGGAACTGGGTCCTGCCCCAGAGAACATGTATCAATGCAAAAAAGGTTTTAAAAACAACAGTTTTTTTGGGAGCAGTGATTTTACTAATGCTTAAAGTGAAATAATAAAAGTGAAATATTCCTTTAAATTTTATACCTGGGGGGTGTCTATAGTATGCCTATAAAGTAGAGAATGTTTCCCGTATTTATTACAGTCCCTGCACAAAATGTAATTTCTAAAGGAAAAAAAGTCATTTAAAACTACTTGCGACTATAATGAATTGTCGGGTCCAAGCAATACAGATAAAGGTCATTGAAAAAAACAAAAAAAAATGCGTGGGGGTCCCCCCAAATTTCATTACCAGGCCCTTTAGGTCTGGTATGGTTATTAAGGGGAACCCTGTGCCAAATAAAATAAAAATTCCGTAGGTGTCCCCCTCAAAATCCATACTTTAAGGAACTTAGCATGTGTGTGTTTAAGAATACTAGACATTTGTTCATCGACCATCATGGTGATCTTTCACTTCCTGAAAAGGGACTATGGGTTTCTTCCATGCCCGAGTGATCGTCCTTTTATCCGCTATAAACAGATGGGATATACATTTTTGCTGATGAGCAAATAAACCAGGTAAGGGCAATGCAACAGTGGGAATGTTCGGACATTCAAATGTAACAGAGAGTACAGCAAGCCAAACACTCAGGATCCGAATCCAACCAATCGTGGGCAGGTCTACCAAGTATGTAGAACATCCCCACAATGGCCACATCCTTGAAAGCAGCGATCACTAGATGTTGGTTTAGCTTGGGCAATACGAGCTGAAACCCAGTACCACCATAACAGCACTTTAAACGCTGCTTCTATTTGCAGTATCAAAGGAATATTTAGCTAGAGAAGACCAGACTCTACTTCAATCTGTTGGGTCGATCTCAGTTCCCAGATCTCCTTCCCATTGAGATACATAGGAAAACGATCTATTAAATCACCGCAAGATCCCAGGCTTCCTCCTCTCCCTTGATATCACCTACTCTATGTTTTAGGGAGATGGGGCTTTGGGGATTCTTTTCTCTCATGGAACTCTGCTCTCTATTCTTCTCCCACCGCTCACGTTAAATATGCTGGCCACCTCTCTGCCCCTTTTTGATTCACCACAATACAAGGCAGGGGTGCCCTCTCTCTCCTATTCTATTTATCTTGGCACTCAAACCCCTGGACATAGCGCTCCAGGATGATCCCAATTAGTCTGGTATCCAGCATGCTGGAGTATACTACAGAGTGAACTTTTTTTGCGGATGACGAGCACTTGACATTAACTAGCTCCCTAATTATGCTCCCCAGCCTGTAGCGTCCTCTTTCATATTTAGGAGATCTTTCAGGCCTGCAGATTAACCCCATAAAATGACAGTGCTAAATATCTCACTACATTCATTACCCTTCCTGTTTGCATTCCCTCCTTCTTCCTGTGTCTGCTACAGAATAAAATGTGTTAGTTTGTCTGGGCTTAAAAGTGTCTCCACATGTCACACTACACCTTATATGCCCACATACTACAGGTGGATTAGGGGTTCCTAATGTTGCAAAATATTACATGGCAGCTCAAATCTCCCAACTCTCTCTGCTCCATGCCACCACAGATGTTTCCCTTTTGGTACTTTTGGAGCTCCCCACCTGCACGATAATTCTCATGGCGGCTCTATTGTGGCTACCCCATGGGTTCTGCCCTTCCTACCTCAGCCGCCTTCGTCTTCATAGTTTAAGAATCTGGGACTCTGTTTGTTATTCGGGCAACCACATGTCTCCTTTTTTGCCTCTCTTCCCCCTCTTCAGTAATATGATATGTAGAAACTTTGCTATTGGGTGACTTCCTTGAGATGTAACTTCACCTACACCTTTAAATCCACAGCTTTCAAACATATCTGCCACCACTCCTGTGTGGCCCCAGTCACCATCTCCTTGATCTACTCTTCTCGGAATGCACTAGGGATCTCTGCACTTCAATTGATCTTGAAGAGTGGAGCAAGACCTGGTTTTCCATAGCAAATTGTTCCTTCAAAATGTCCACGCTGGAAGCAGCCTACAAGGTCCTTTTGAAGTGGTACTGGGTCCCGGCCCATACTGCAGGTTTGAATCCTTAAAGTGATAGCTGCTTCAGGGGTTGTGGCCAATGTGGTGATGTGGTTCACATTTGATGGTCTTGCCCACATTTAACGGGGTTCTGGTCCCGGGACATTGGACTGTTACTCTCTCTATTTCACATACCTATTCGTAAGGATGCAAAACTTACATTATTGCATTGCCCAATTTAGGGCCTATTCTCCTATCTACAGAAGCTTGCAACTTACCTATTTATTGCCACTAAACATACCATTGCCATCGCATGGAAGGCCTTTAGATTTTAAATCAGGCTTATCAAACACCAAACCATGGGCTGCTTTTCAGAGGCACTGCAGTGACAGCTGCAGATATAGATTAATTGCCAGGATCAACAGGTAATAAAGGCAGCACTATATCCCAGAGCCAACATTCGGGCACCAGAGTGGCTAAGTGGTTAGCACTTCTGCCTAGAATGGCTAGAGTCATTGGTTTGAATAACTCACATCCATTAATGTCTAAACCACTGGCAACAAATGTGAGTACCCTAAGTGAAAATGTCCGAAATGGGCCCAATTAGCCATTTTTCCTCCCAGTGTCATGTGACTTGCTAGTGTTACAAGGTCTCAGGTGTGAATGGGGAGGTGTTAAAGTTTGTGTTATCCCTCTCACTCTCTTATAGTGGTCACTGGAAGTTCAATATGGCACCTCATGGCAAAGTAAGAATTGCTGCATAAAGATGGCCTAGACTATAAGAAGATTGCCAAGACCCTGAAACTGATCTGCAGCAAGGTTTAACAGGACAGGTTCCACTCAGAACAGGCCTCGCCATGGTCGACCAAAGAAGTTGAATGCACATGCTCAGCATCGTATCCAGAGGTTGTCTTTGAGAAACAGATGTATGAGTGTTGCCAGCATTGCTGCAGAGGTTGAAGGAGTGGGGGGTCAGCCTGTCAGTGCTCAGACCATATGCCACACATTGAATTAAATTGGTCTGTATGGCTGTCGTCCCAGAAGGAAGCCTCTTCTAAAGAGGATGCACAAGAAAGTAATATTGTCAAACGTATTGGGACGCCTGCCTTTACACTCACATGAACTTTAATGGCATCCCACTCTTAGTCTGTAGGGTTTAATATTGAGTTGGCCCACCCTTTGCAGCGATGACAGCTTCAACTCTTCTTGGAAGGCTGTCCAAAAGGTTTAGAAGTGTGACTATGGGAATGTTTGTCCATTCTTTCAAAAGCGCATTTATGAGGTCAGACACGAACGTTGGACAAGAATGCCTGGCTTGCAGCCTCCATTGCACAATGATGCACAGTCATGTTGGAACAGGAAGAGGCCATCCTAAAACTATTCCCACAACGTTGGGAGCAAGAAATTGTCCAAAATGTTGTCGTATGCTGACGCCTTAAAAGTTCCCTTCACGGGAACTAAGGAGCCAAGCTCAACAACCCCACACCATAATCCCCCCTTCACCAAATGATTTAGACCAGTGAACAAAGCAAGGTCCATAAAGCCATGGATGACCGAGTTTGGGGCGGAGTAACTTGACTGACCCGCAAAGAGTCCTGACCTCAACCCGATAGAAAACCTTTGGGATGAATCTGAATAGAGAGTGCGAGCCAGGCCTCTCGTACAACAATAGTGTCTGACCTCATAATTGCGCTTCTGGAAGAATGGTCAAACATTCCCATAGACACATTCCTAAACCTTGTGGACAGCCTTCCCAGAAGAGTTGAAGTTGTTATAGCTGCAAAGGGTGGGCCAACTCAATATTGAACCCTATGGACTGAGACTGGGATGCCATTAAAGTTCATGTGCGTGTAAAGGAAGGCATCCCAATTCTTTTGGTAATATAGTTTATGTAAATTGATGGTGCTATATAAAAGCCTTTTTTAAGCATTATAATCGATAAATGGCTTCTCAGCACAAATAATAGTATAATAATCAGTTAGCATTATAACTGCTTTAACATGATTTTCTTTCATGATTAAAAAAAATGTCTGTCAACCTTACATAAAGCAACAGTAGTAGATACCTGTTTAGTTTACTTCATTGAAAACAGTATCAAAAAATAATTGACATGACAGCCTCAAATACTGCAATTTTACAAGTGAGTACATTTCCCCATAATATAACTTCTTAGGTTGTCGATCTATGTTGCTGTATCGGTTTTCTGCAAGTATCCACCAATTATGCTGTTTGATGAGGTTTATTAAGAACAGATGACAGTAACTTCAATACTTGCCGGACAAAATCAAATCATTACTTAAACACAAACCAAACAAGCAAATTTCCCCCGTACCAAATCAAAGAAAAAAACTCAAACTATTTTCTGAGCCAAAACCATACTAAGAACCTTATACATTCCAGCTATCCCTAATGTGGAAAGATGTCAAATGTCATTATAACTCACTATAAATAGGTAAACTGTATTCCTTTTTTACAAAACAAAGCAATGTTAACATTCTTACATCATTACATTATTCCCATTTCTCTTAACGTCTGATTTGATTGCTTAAACTTTGGAGTTTTCTAGATAGTTTTTTTCCAATAAAAAGAAAACAAAGAAACTTTCTGCAAGGCTTATAGGCCCTGTACACACGGCAGAGAACCTCGACGGGCGGAACACATCGTTCCGCCCGTCGAGGTTCTCTGCCGGCCGTCAGAATCGGCGACCCGCCCATCGGGAAAGGCAACCAGCCATTCATCCCGACGGGCCGTCGAGCAAATAGAGAACCTGTGTACGGTGCTTCATTCTGACTCTAAAGCCCCGTACACACGGCCGAGGTTCTCGGCAGAATGCGGCACCCAGCGAGGTTCTCGCTGGTTTCTGCCGAGAACCTCGGCAGTGTGTACGGGGCTTTAGAGTCAGAATGAAGAACCGTACACATGGCCGAGTTTCTCGGCAGAAACCAGCGAGAACCTCGCTGGGAGCCGCATTCTGCCGAGAACCTCGGCCGTGTGTACGCTCTCGGCGAGCCCCGCCCGTCGGGAAACCCATCGAGCAAATAGAGAACAGGTTCTCTATTTGCTCGAAGGCCCGTCGGGATGAATGGCTGGTTGCCTTGCCCGACGGGCGGGTCGCCGATTCTGACGGCCGACAGAGAACCTCGACGGGCGGAACGATGTGTTCCGCCCGTCGAGGTTCTCTGCCGTGTGTATGGGGCTTCACATCTATTTGCTGAAGATCATCAATTTCAATAATAAGATAAAATACAAATAATTATATCAACTGCAAAAATGTTTATTTTGCATACTTTAATGGTGAAAATTACTCAAAAGTGTAAGGTGTCTTCTACAGTACTGGATCTGAACAAGTTTTACTTTATAGTGGCTTAACTACCTAATCGGGGCAACCAAAGGACACAGATTAATTCAGCTCTGTATTCATCAATACATGAAATCAGCATGGTATCAGCCTTTGCAGTCACTATACAGCAGAGCTTAAAGAGAGGATGCAGAAGCAGCACAAGGAGCCAGGTGTGTTGCAGTGAAAACAGAATACTGATAGGAGAAGAGGGCAGATTGACAGAGAGATAAACTCCTCAAGTGTGTTGCTTCTGCTTTTTCTGTCCACTCTCAGGGTGGGGAGGAGACCTCATTGGTAAAAGTGAAACTGCCACAGAGAAAGATCAGGTTCCCATTTCTTACTGGGCAGAGGCAAGATGTGTGTCGGTGCTCTGTAAATTTCACAATTGGATGGACATACTGTAAATAAAATCCTTTGTTAGGAAAAACAGCTGTTTTGTGTTAACTTTAAACTCAGGTCTGATTAATTAAAATTGTTCTCAATATCAACTTACTTTGAGAAACAATAATATTCTTATTCTGTGCCTCTTACAGATCCTCGATAACTGTGAAACATCCAGGATCCATTCACACTGCTGCAGTGTAGGGATGAGCCGGACACCCCCCGGTTCGTTTCGCAGCAGAACATGCGAACAGGCAAAAAATGTGTTAGAACACGCAAAGTCTATGGGACACGAACATGAACAAGTGTTTGGGGACCCGGGTTCTGCCCCAGGGGAAACGTATCAATGCAAATTTTTTTTACTGACGTTTTTTCAAGAGTAGTGATTTTAATAATGCTTTAAGTGAGACAATACAAGTGAAATATTCCTTTAAATTTTGTACCTGGGGGTGTCTATAGTATGTCTGTAAAGTAGCGCATGTTTCCCATGTTTATAACAGTCTCTGCAGAAAATGACATTTCTAAAGAAATAAAAGTAATTTAAAACTACTTACGGCTTTAATGAATTGTCAGGTTCCGGCAATACAGATTAAAGTCATTGAAAAATAAAAAAATAAAATGCATGGGGGTCCCCCCAAATTCAGTTACCATGCCCTTCAGGTCTGGTATGGAAATTAAGTGGAATCCTGTGCCAAATAGAAAAATATGGAGTGGGGTTCCCCCCAAAAATCCATACTAGACTCTTCAGGTCTGGTATAGATTTTAAGGGGAACTCTGCACCAAAATAAAAAAATGGCGTGGGGTTCCCCCAAAAATCCATACCAGACCCTTATCCGAGCACGCAACCTGGCAGGCCGCAGGAAAAGAGGGGGGATGAGAGAGCGCCTGCCACCTCTTGAACCGTACCAGGCCACATGCCCTCAACAAGGGGAGGATGTCAAGGGCCTCATCCCCACAACCCTTGCCCGGTAGTTGTGGAGGTCTGCGGGTGGGGGGCTTATCGGAATTTGGAAGCCCCCTTTAACAAAGGGAGACTCCAGGTCCCGGCTCCCCGCTTAAGTGAATAGGTAAGGGGTACATTGTAACCCTACCATTTCACACAAAGAAGTGTGAAATTGTTAAAAATGACAGGAGACGGCTTGGGACAAGTTCTTTAATAAAAATAAAAAAATAAAAAAATTATTCTAGCGATGTAGTAAAGTTTTGATGTTCAGCGTTGTAATCCATTCTCCAGCAAAGATCTCCAGCGAGGAACGATGCACACGATACTGCCTCTACCGGAGGCACCTGGCCGAATGACGTGCAAGCTGTCTGACAGCTCTTTTATAACTGAGCCCTCCGCCCACAGACCCCCACGACCACCAGGCAAGGGTTGTGGGGATAAGACCCTTGTCCCCATCAACATTCTGCCCATGTTGAGGGCATGTGGCCTGGTATGGTTTAGTCGGGTGGGGCCGCTCTCTCGCCCCCCCCTCTTTTCCTGCGGCCTGCCAGGTTGCATGCTCGGATAAGGGTCTGGTATAGATTTTTACATTTTGGCATGGTGTTCCCCTTTGAAATCCATACCAGACCTGAATGGCCTTGTAATGGATTTTGGGGGGACCCCCACACATTTTTTTCCAATTACTTTTATTAGTATCACTGGCAGGCTTTCCGAGGCTGACAGAGAGACTGCAGGACGAGTCTGCTCTCACTCCCAGGGCAAGAACTGGGGCTAGTTAGTAATCGGCGCACGCTTCCTAGGAGTAGGACGTGTGGCTCCTTGCTCCGGACAGGCAGGGTCCTCCCAGCTCCCCCACTCCAGCACCCAGGCCAGGCCAGCACACTCCTTCATTTTCTCCTCCATCAGAACCATCAGGCAAGGTAGGACTGCTTCTCCGGAAAATCCGCCCCCCGGGACAGTTTGCGGCTGTCCTTTTTAGAATAAGCCGCGGCTGCGGCCAAGAATAACGTTACTTCTGGCTAGTTTATCTCCCCCTCCACACCCCCAACCGCGATTGGAGTATCCACCCACCGCAAGGTAAGCCCACAGCTCCCACCATCCAAAAACATCACCCCCGCCCGCACAATCTCGCTGCAATCTTGCGGCGGCCACGTCTCAGGATAGTCCACGGCTTCAGCCGCGGCCTAGCGGCGCGCCACAATTTTCCACTGAAAATTTCCACTGATCAAACCCCCCTAAAAAACATTTTTAAACCCCCCTCGCCCCAGGAAGATCTCGATCCCTGATCTCCCCCCCTGGTGCCCCAGAGGCTCCTCCTCCACCGAACCTACCCAGCTCGGGCCTAGTCCCGGTTGGCAGCCACCTTCCTACACCCCAGGAATTGGGACTTCCCTGTGCACTTACCCCCACCCCCTTCTGCCGTTAAACACCAGTGTCCACCTGTGAACTCCACCAAACTCAGGGGTGAGCATACCCCTCCCTGTCCCCCCCCCCCATCATCAGCTCAAACAGGGAATAAATCCAGAGAACACCACTATTTTTAGCAATTGATCCAGGGTTCACCAGATCGCCCCAGAGGGATCATGAAGAATTTTTTTCCCCTGGCGCTGCAGATTGGCATTGCACGGCTAGGTTTTTTTCGCCTTCCCCTGGATCAACGGGGACGGATGGTTTAGCAAGTTAGGGACCCACCTGAAACCTTTCTTTTCCCACCGACATTGAAAACCTCCCCGATCAATTTTTTTTTAAACCTCATTCACCATCCTTCAGAAGAAAAATTAAAACCCATCTCTTCTGAGGCTTACTTAAGGAATGGATACCAAGCGCCCATAGGCGATTCAGTTTGCATGTGTTGCGCTAATTAAGTTTCTCACTCACTCACTCACTCACTCACTCACTCACTCACTGTATTGCCAGGACCCGAAAATATAAGCATTAATAAAATCACTGCTCCCGTACGCCTGGGTGCCATATAGAATTAATAAATAAAACCATATCACGCCAATGTATATACAGTGTACAGGCATTACGGCATTTCTTTAGCCGCTTACACACGATCATTTTTAGGGTTGTAAAAAAATACGTTTTCAGCCTCCAGAAAAAACAAAATTTTTTAGCCTCTAGAAAAAACAACGTTTTTTTCAACTTCATTATTAAAACGACGTTGCCTACACACGTTAGCGGAAAAAAATGCTCTAGCAAAGCGAGGTGACGTACAACACGTACGACAGCACTATAAAGGGGAAATTCCATGCAGATGACGCCACCCTTGGGGCTGCTTTTGCTGATCTTGTGTTAGTAAAAGACAATTCACGCTTTTCTGTCTGTTACAGCGTGATGAATGTGCTTACTCCATTACGAACGCTAGTTTTACCAGAATGAGCGCTCCTGTCTCATAACTTGCTTCTGAGCATGCGCAGGTTTTTCACGTCGTTAAAGCCCACCCACGATCATTTTTTACAACCCGAAAAAACTACATAGTTTAAAACGTTGTAAAATAATAGAGCATGTTCAAAATTTTTTTGTCGTTTTTCAGAACCCAAAAAATGCTCTGAAGCCCACACGATTGTTTTAAATGCCATTTTTAAAAAACATAGTTTTTTACAACCCGAAAAATGATTGTGTGTACGCGGCATGAGTCTTTATTGCTTTTCCTAAGCCAACGTGCATTGTAAAAGATTACAGAATTTTAATCATGTACTCCTTTGTTGCATCTTATTGATGTTGTATTCAATTAAAAAATGTCCTATATTTGCATTTGTACACTTGATATTTATTTAATCAGTACTGCAATAGTCCAATCGCCCTCCCTCTTTTGGCTATTTGGTTTGGGGACCTTAGACCCAATCTTTCTATACTTAAATTTCTGGATGATGGTACTATTTATTAAAGTGGTTATGTATTTTTACTTTAGAGGTTATACTTTAATTTATATTTAGGTGGTGTAAGATTGGGGTGATCAGACTCCAGCAGTAGGTGCGTTTTTAGTGAGTACGCCATTCCAGAACTGGGGTTCTAAGGGTCTGGTAGCCCACTTTTATTTAAAAGCACAAAAAGTTCACAAATACATCAGTAGCCCACGCAGGGGGTTCCATCATTACTGTATTTTGCATACTCAACACCTTAGCCTCCTGGCTTTCATTATTGCCATCCGGCTGTTTCAGGCCTGTAGCCTAGGCCTAATGCTGCGTACACACGATAGGTTAGTCTGATGAAAACGGTCTGATGGACCATTTTCATCAGACCAAACCGATCGTGTGTGGGCCCCATCGGTTATTTATCCATAGGTTAAAAAAATAGGAACTTGTTTTAAAATTATCTGATAAAAAACCTATAGAAAAAAACTATCGTCTGTGGGTACGTCCATCGGTTAAATATCCACGCATGCTCAAAATCAAGTCGACGCATCTTGGAAGCATCGAACTTCATCTTTTTCAGCACGTCGTTGTGTTTTACATCACCGCGTTCTGACACAATCGTTTTTTTAACTGATGGTGTGTAGGCACGACTGATGAAAGTCAGCTTCATCGGATAACTGATGGAAAAATCCATCAGACCGTTTTCATTAGACTAACCAATCGTGTGTACAGGGCATAAGTTCTCTAGGAAACAAACAGTTTCCTAGAGATAAGCTCACTCCTACCTGCCTGAATGGTATGCTCTGCTCATTACTGTGTTCTACGTCCACTTTTATCCTCAAAATTCTGTAATGTCACTTCCCATTTTAAAACCCATTTCATTCTGAGTGTCTTGTCTTTGTGAATTTTATGACATCGACCTGTAGAATGATTTTTTTCATCAGACATATCGGTACCATACTTATCTCTCTCTGGTACTGGATTAGCTGCTGACACAGGGGTCATTTACTAAAGGCCAATCCACTTAAGTTTCATGATGTAAGCTCTACCTGGCCTAGGAGTGGTACATTCCATTAACTTTTTTATTGCAATCCTAAGACCCCATAAACACCTGAGTTTTCTGGATGCTTTCTTTTAATTTTGTTTAACTTTAATTAATAACTCCTCTCTTACTTTTCATTCAAATTTTAATTTACCTTTACAATATAGGGTGTTTACATAATATAACACTTTTAAAACCATTTACTTTAGCCAGACAACAGTGTAGGGTGTTTTCATTAAAAAACACTCCCTCATCTCTACACATCCCTCCTGCACACCTAAAACACCTTCATTTGCAACCTTGAGATCATTCTATGTCTTCATCTTTAACCCCTTCCATACAGGGCATTTTCACCCCCTTCCTGCCCAGACCAATTTTTAGTTTTCAGCGCTGTTGCACTTTGAATGACAATTGCGCGGTCAGGCAATACTGTACCCAAATTAAATCATTATGTTTTTTTCCCCACACAAATAGAGCTTTTGTTTGGTGGTATTTGATCATCTCTGCGGTTTTTATTTTTTGCGCTATAAACAAAAGAAGAGCGACAATTTAAAAAAAAACACAATATTTTTTCCTTTTTATTTAATACATCTCACAATATTTTTTTTAAAAAAAACTTTTTTTCCCCTCAGTTTAGACCGATACGTATTTTACGTATTTTTGGTAAAAAAAAACCGCAATAATCGTATATTGATTGGTTTGCGCAAAAGTTATAGCGTCTACAAAATAGGTGATAGATTTATGGCATTTTTATTTAATTTTTTTTACTAGTAATGGCGGGGATCTGCGTTTTTTTTTTTTTGTGACCGTGACGTTGCGGCGGACATATCGGACACTTTTGACACGTTTTTGGGACCGTTCACATTTACACAGCGATTATTGCTATAAAACTGCACTAATTACTGTGTAAATGTGACTGGCAGGGAAGGGGTTAACACTAGGGGGCGCTGAAGGGGTTAAAATGTGTCCTAAAGTATGTTCTAACTGTAGGGGGAGGGGGACTCACAGGGGGAGGAGATCGATGTGTGTTCCTCTGTACTGGGAACACACATCAGTCTCCTCACCGCTGACAGGAGGTGGATCTGTGTGTTTACACACACAGATCCACACTCCTGCCGTGATTTCCGGAAATCGCGGGTGCCCGCCGGCGGCGCGCGCGCGCGCCCTAGAACGCCGTGAAGACAGGACGTTGTGCAACGTCCTGTCTCATCGGCAAGGGGATCACCATGACGTGATTCCCCTATAGGCCGGTAGGGAAGTGGTTAAAGATTTATCAAAACCCATTAAACATGTACTTAAACAATTACACACTTTTTTGCAAGCATAATAAGCACTTATACTCCATATACAAATATTCATAAAGGGGAGACCTTCCTCATATATTATTGTACCTTTACCGTGACTGGTCCCTAATGTTCATTTTCTTTATGTACTGTGTCTGTTTCATTTTCTTGAGATATTTGTTGACATTCAGTAAGAATATAAATATCCATTTCCACCCCTCTCTTAGGCCCCTTTCAAATTGGAGTGGGAGCCGCATGGCGTTAAAAAAATCTCCTCTCAGCAGCATCTTTGGAGCGGTGAGAGGAGCAGAGTTTATACCCTTTATCGGGCGCTAGCGGGGGTTAATATCGGCCGCTAGCGGGGTTAATACCGCACCGCTAGCGGCCGAATCCCGCGGTGAATCCGACGGTATAGCGTCGCTATTTTTAGCGGCGCTATACTGTCGGATTTACTGCTGGATTAGGCCGCTAGCGGTGCGGTATTAACCCCCGCTAGCGGCCGATAAAGGGTTAATACCGCCCGCAATGCACCTCTGCAGAGGCATATTGCGGGCGGTATTGCCGCGGTTTCCCATTGTTTTAAATGGGAAGGAGCGGTATAAACTCCGCTCCTCTCACCGCTCCAAAAAAGCTGCTGACAGGAGATTTTTTTCTCTCCCGCCAGCGCAACGCCTCAGTGTGAAAGCCCTCAGGCTTTCACATTGAGTATGTAGTGAAGGAGTTTTTCAGGCGGTATAGCAGCGCTGTAACGCCTGAAAAACTCCTCAGTGTAAAAGGGGTCTTAGGGTGGTTGTGGTAACTTAAACAAAGAAGCTTTCTCTTGTTTAACCCTTAACATATCCCTTTGAATTCTCAGTGTAACTCTGGTTATCATTTTTTTTTGTATGTTAGTTAAAGCTTTATGTCAAGAAGGGGATTATCAGAGTTTATTTTCTAAAGTGCCACATCCAAATGAGAAATCAAAAAGAATAAAGGCAAAGCCCCCTAGTCGGACTTTAAAGGCACTGTGGTGTGTCAAATGTAGTTAGAGAAAAAACATAGTATTACAATATAATTTATTGAAGAAGTATCAGATAAAAGTTGATTACATGATCTATAACAAATACAAAAAATACAAAATAATGAAATATAGTTCAACATATATTGCTGTGTGATGTGATGCCCTGTGTGGTCCCGACGTTTCAGGGAGACATAGTCCCTTTCTTCAGGGGTATTCCAGGATTCACAGCTAGTGAACTGTATGGTACTTCAAGTCAGTAGATCATGTATTTAAAAGCATGGGTTTCCGGATGATCCGAGTCTGCTGGCCTGGCCACTGACGACAGAGCAGAATTGTGAGCAGGGTGTGTTGTTGCCAGATATAAATATGCTGCTGGAGTCAGAGGACATTGGAGCCTAGTAAATAGCGATGGAGAGGCTCGTATTAGGCTTGGGAAGATGGATGCAGAGGAACCGTCATGTTGTCCAGCAAGTTGGGACCACACAGGGCATCACATCACACAGCAATATATGTTGAACTATATTTCATTATTTTGTATTCTTCAATAAATTATATTGTAAAATATATTGTAATACTATGTTTTCTCTAACTACATTTGACACACCACAGTGCCTTTAAAGTCCGACTAGGGGGCTTTGCCTTTATTCTTTTAGTTAAAGCTTTAAGTTTAGATTGCTAAAAACCCTTTGTCCCATATGCACCATAGCATCATAAGTCTCCTTAATTTTCTCAGTATTTTTAACACCTTTGGTGATGTCATAGATACATTTGATACCTTCCCCATACCTTTCATTCTTTAAAGAAAACTTATCAGATTTTATGAACATACATACAAAATCACTTACCACTCTCACAATATCTGAGTGTGAGCAAAAGAGATTCCTAATTTACTTTGTCCCTATTTCTGACTAAAAATCCCTACCTGCTTGAGCTTCTCACCTTTCCCACAAGCTCCAAAATCTACCAATGGTAGTGTATACTGTTCCAGAGACCAGAGCGTTCTTGGAAGGCTTAAAGGGGTTGTAAAGTTAAAAAAAAATCCCTAAAACACTCCCTCGCCTCTACACATCCCTCCTGCACACCTAAAACACCTTCATTTGCAACCTTGAGATCATTCTATGTCTTCACCTTCTCACCTTTCCCACAAGCTCCAAAATCTACCAATGGTAGTGTATACTGTTTCAGAGACCAGAGCGTTCTTGGAAGGCTTAAAGGGGTTGTAAAGGTAAAAATAAAATCCCTAAATAGCTTCCTTTACCTTAGTGCAGTCCTCCTTCACTTACCTCATCCTTCGATTTTGCTTTTAAATGTCCTTATTTCTTATGAAAAATCCTCACTTCCTGTTCTTCTGTCTGTAACTACACACAGTAATGCGAGGCTTTCTCCCTGGTGTGGAGAAAGTCTCTTGAGGGGGGAGGGAGCAAGCAGGAGTGTCAGGACGTCCACTAACACACAGCTCCTTTCTCTATCTGCAAAGTAGAGAGCATCCTGACTCTCCTGCTCGCCCCCTCCCTCTCTCAAGAGGCTTTCTCCACACCAGGGAGAAAGCCTCATACAAAAAATACTCCTTTCAAAGCAATCGTACAATAATCTGATCATTAGGACGCAGCTTTCATCCGAAATTTTTCGAAGGGACAAACACCAAAATACTGTATTTATTGGCGTATAACACTCACTTTTTTACCCTAAAAATAGAAGGTAAACTGTTCATGCATGTTATACTTAGGGTGCTGTGGATTTTTTTTTTTCCTGAAACTTCCCTCTTAAAGTTAGGGTGCATGTTATACACCGATAAATACGGTAATTCTCGGACGAGTTTGATAATATCATCATGTGTACTAGGCTTTACTGTGTATATTAAAACATACAGAAAGTAGCGCTAAAAAATTGATTGGAAAATTAAAGTGACTGATGTGTAAAACAAGGAGGACAAATTTAATTTAAAAAGTCCAAATGTTAGATGGTGAGAAAACTTGATTGATATATAAACTGGGTGAAAATTCTCAGTTCAACGGTGATTCACTCTTGAACGTGATGCACACTAGTGATATACCCGCCACCAATAAAGCAGAGGCTTACCAAATATATTGAACCCTAATGAGCCTACGCCCAGAGGGTCAACAAAGCTGAATGAATACAAAGGCTGTGACAATGCAGGATCCGATCTTCATATGGCAACACCACCAAACGAGAGGACAATTTCCAATACTTAAAAAAGGTACCTCCCAAACGGTCAAACCATAACACCGATGTATAAAAGAAGAGTAAAACAGAAGAAGCACATAGCGTAATACCGTTGCCACTGAGCTTTTAATAAAGGTTAGAAACACTTACATGGAAGTGGAAAAAAAAGACATATCGATAATATATGCGTGGCAGCAGTGGAGTCACCCGACGCGTTTCACAAAAACTTGCTTCATCTGGGGCATCTTGTAGATACAGCTGAACAACAGGATATCAAATTACAGTTTAGTATTAACTGTGCAATTCTTCATAAACTGCAACACCTGTTGGCTGCAAGTTGTATATATGAAATATTATTAAGCAATATTTAATTTCTTACCTGACTAAAACAAATTTTATCTTTAACATAATTACAAATTATTGAAAATATATACACAATACCTGCATCTATAGAGGTCAGTGAGGAATTTTATTAAAGCTCTTTTAAAGCTTGTTAGTAGTATATACTGTAAATGTCTGATTGCCCATAACCTGGCCACTGGGTCACTTTAAGGATTGGACTGCTTTGATTATTTTCAGGTTATCACTAGTGGTTAGTGAACTGGCCTGGGTTTAGTAAGCAGGACATTTGTCAAACCAAACTTGAAATCTGCAAACCCCGAACATAGCACTGAAAACACATGGAAGTTTATAGGAGTTGAATCTTGCTATGTTTCTTTGGCCTTTGTAGTAAGTAGGGATGAGCTTCAAGATGACCCAAATTTGAAGCTCACCCCTTCCAGAAACAATACACACTGTAATATGAACAAAGAGGTTACCCAAACAAGTCTGATAAAATGTGGTTATCTTTAGCACACACCACACAAGTTTTCCCAAATAAGCATAGCTGCTGGCAGTCAGGCTATTCACAATGTTGTGACTATTTTATCACATTTGCTTAATTCTTTTCTTATATTAGAATGTTCCCAAATGTTTTTTTTATTTTTTTATTGTGTTTTGCTATATAAATGTAATACTAAGAGGACAGGGCTTCTGCCCTTGTAGAGAATTTTTTTCTCACGATCACATGTCTCTGAAATACAAGGGGGAACAATAATGATGCCCTTACAGTAGTAGTGGTGAGTTATAATCCCCCAATAACACAGTCAAGAAATTACCAATGTAAAAAGACCTTAAGAGGCTTAAATTAGCCTTTTATTTCTAAAAAAAGATATACAGTACCTAAGAACCTTCTGTCTAATATCATGTGTGATTAGGATGAAAAAAGGAAGTATTTAAAGTAATATATAACAAACTACACTTTAAACGGCTGCTATGTAATTGAATCATTAAGTTGAAACATAATTGCAGTTCCGCACTTTGCTGTGGCAATGTGGAAATATTTTCTGGTGTTTACAATGAAAACAGAAATAAGCATAGAATATGCATGCAAGCATCATCAGTAATCAAAACAACTCTGCAAATTTATCAACCTATGGTTTTGCAAGGTCCTTTGCATGTCTGTGCCTTACATCTACTTGGGTTGTTGTACAATTCTGATTGATTAAACTGCTGTCTGCAGCAGGCAATGCCCATGTATTATATTAAGTACAACGTGTAGTATTTGTTTAATGGCCACATATATTAACCACATTATTTTGAAAAGCTGCAGATCGCTTTATTTGGTGTTATCATGTTTCTAATAACCAGGATCTGGAAACATCTACAAGGTCATAGATATAAACAGGCATTTCAAAGACAGTGCACATGCAAGAGTTCTTTGTCTTTGTTTAACCACTTAAGACCCGGACCAATACGCTGGTAAATGACCCAAGGTGTTTTTGCGATTCGGCACTGCGTCGCTTTAACAGACAATTGCGCGGTCGAGCGACGTGGCTCCCAAACAAAATTTGCGTCCTTTTCTTCCCACAAATAGAGCTTTCTTTTGGTGGTATTTGATCACCTCTGCGATTTTTATTTTTTGCGCTATATACAAAAATAGAGCGACATTTTTGAAAAAAAAACACTATTTTTTACTTTTTGTTAAAAAAAAAAAAATCAAATAAACTAAATTTTAGTCAAACATTTAGGCCAAAATTTATTTAGCCACATGTCTTTAGTAAAAAAAAAAATCGCAATAAAAAAAAATAGCTACCTAGCGGGAACAGCGACACTAATACAGCGATCAGAAAAATGATCGCTTAGTGACGCTGGCAATAGGGAGTGAAAGGGTTAACTAGGGCGGTGATCAGGGGGTTAAAACTTTATTAGGGGGGGTGGGGGGGCTATCCTGAACCTAACACTAACTGTTTTTTACACTGCCTGTCACACTGACACTAAATGCAGTGATTAGATCACTGCATTCAGTGACACTGTGACAGGGGGGTGGGGGGGGCGATCACAAGGGGTTAATATGCCTATGTGAGTGTGTGTCAGTGTTGTGCTGGTGCACACTTACTTGTGATGTCTTCTCTCATCAGCAGCGCTGGGAAACAGCGCTGCGATGAGAGAATACATAATTTCCTCCTTCCTGTGTAAACACAGGAGGAGGAAGTGACAGGTTGGGAGCGCGCTCCCATTGGCTGGGAGCGATCGCGGGGGGGCGGGTATTCGCCGACATCCGCCCCCAGATCCCGGATCGCTCCCGGAGCCAGGGGGACCCCCGCACGCCGCGGAGGGGGTCCCGATGGGACCCCCGAACCGCACTTAGGCGGGGACGTAAATTTACGCCCTTGTGCCTGTACGTGCCATTCTGTGGCCGTATATGTGCGTGCGGGGGTCCTTAAGTGGTTAATGAGCACTCATACTATGTGTGGGCATGTTCATTTAGGTCTGTTTGGTAGCTTGAATTTCAATACATTGTTAACAAGCGGTAAATGAGCTTAAAAGAGAACATGTTTGTAGACTATAAACATTAACCATGACTATAAACGTTAACCATTGCCATAAATGGTGCCTTAGCATTGCCATGAATGTAGCCTCACCATTGCCATGAATGCAGCCTCACCAATGCCATCAGTGCAGCCTTATCGAGGACAATCTGCAGCCTTGGAGAGGACAGGAAGGGGAGCGGGACGAGTGCCAACAGATTACATACAGGAGAATCTCCTGTTTACTTGGCAGCCTCTTTAATACAAAGTCCCACCTCCTATGATAGAATTAACAGTCGTCCAAAGGCAGTCCAGGAGATAGGACTTCCTATTACAGACGCCACAGAGTAAACAGGAGATTCTCCTGTATGTAATCTGACGACGCTCATCCTACCACCTCCATGTCCCCTCCGAGGCACTTTCCGAAAGCAGTACATATATACCCGTTTTGGTTTGCAAGTGGTTTACCGGAATTATGGCTGAAGATATCAGCTATAACCCAGGTATTGTTTTTTTCAACCAGTGGCTGGCTTTCTCTTGAAAGCATTCAAAGCATCTCATGAGCTACTGGAACTCTTTCAGAAGGGGTGACAATGATTCTGGCTCTTCCCTACTTTATGAAAATAAAATAAAAAATTGTCTTAGATGTTCTTTAAGTGAAGACATCTGCTACTAGCCTTTCCTGTGCTCACAAACAATCTGGTATGATGGCATTCTGAGGGGTTACCGTACTAAAAAAATAAAGGAAATACATTTCCCCTTATTTACTAAGCTCAATGAACATTTACTTTGCTAAATGAACAGTTGTTACTACTTTCATTAAATCAACTGCATTACACAACTGATACATTTGTTTCAGTGGCTTTGCCTATTGAAAGAACATTTGAAAGTGCTATAAAAAGCCCTGGTTCATAGTTAGGTTCAGTAACAAAATATGAATGCATTCCACCACTGTGAGTAGCAAGACGGAGCTATTTCCATATCAAAAAGTGAAATGTTTGATAGCTGGAACAATTCGACTGTTTGATGAGAAGTAATATATTGCACAGTTTATTGATGTAATCACAATCCAGTTAGAACCAAATAAAACACTACAAAGTCAAATTGTGATTTGTCCCTAGAATCTGTATGTAGGATAATTGGTAGAACGGAATGCAGCATGTTTACACATTCTATGACAGTCCTAGTGATTACATTCCTTAAATACAAAAATAGAGAAAAAATGAGCTAATGCATTAACTCTTGAATGTGAAAACATAACTGACAAAATCTTTTTAGTTTAAACATGACTTTGAATTTCTAGGGTTTTACTGAATATTTAGCTTTTTTGAAAAAGATCTAAACCTGTTGTAAAAACTTCAAAATACAAGGAAGTGGGAAAATTATTATTTTTGGGCATCATGTGAAACAGATAGAACTACAGCTTAAAGCGCCTTATTATTTTAAAGATGAATTCCTGTTTATACCATGTTGTTTATTTAAACACACCTAAATATGTATTATACAGTAAAAATTAGAAAAAAGATAAAGTGGATAATGTTCATTTAATAAAAGTATGTCTAAAAACAGTTTAGAGTGGAGTAGGGAATAAATAAAGCCCCTATTTATTTTTTACATCTGTGTCCCACCAGGGAGATTTCTCTTTACATTCTTTCTTAAAGGAATATGCATCTATTCCTGTTTTGGGAACGTAAAATAAAAATAAAATCAACTTAAAAAAACAAATCAAAACAAGTTGAATTACACACCAGAAACTCCTGAATATTTTTCTGCTCATCCATTTATCCATCATAGGTTGTCAACATTTACTTTTGCTCTGTTTTTTGTCTTATGTCCCAAAGGAAAGCTAAACCTAATTTTAGTGACCAACTATTCATCTAGTGTTTTTAGCTAGCTGGCTGCTAGTAAAGTCCAGGACCAGCAGGAGAAGGTTGGTTTTAGAATGGCCAACATTTTTGCATCCCTTTCAATTGGGTGATCGCAAAAAAAAATCACACTAGTGCTAAAGTAAGAACCTTTATCTTTGACTGTTAAGAAGGTCAAGTGAAGAAGAAAACCACTTTAAAGAGCCTTTTTATGCTTCACCCATACAATGCAAGGTCATGTATTTTTTTTATCAGCCCACCCCTAACCAACTTATGCACCCTTTTTCAGCATTTCCCTGTTGCTCTGTTGCTTTGTTGAAACTGATGTAAAGGAGGATGTGCCCTCATCCCAAGCTATGTTTTTCCAACTTCATCATTAAAAACAACGTTGCCCACACACCATCGTTTTAAAAAAATGATCTAGCAAAGCGCGGTGATGTACAACATGTACAACGGCGCTATAAAGGGGAAGTTCCATTCGCCTTTGGGCTGCTTTAGCTGATTCAGTGTTAGTAAAAGATGATTCCCGCTTTTCTGTCTGTTACAGCGTGATGAATGTGCTTACTCCATTATGAACGGTAGAATTACCAGAACGAGCGCTCTCGTCTCATAAATTGCTTCTGAGCATGCACAGGTTTTTTTACATTCTTTTAGCCCACACAGGATAATTTTTTACAACCCAAAAAACTACATTGTTTAAAACGACGCTAAAAAATGCATGAACCTGAAAAATGATGTGTAGCCCACACACGATCGTTTTAAATGACGTTTTTGAAAAACAAAATTTTTTTCATGCTGAAAAATGATCGTGTGTACACGGTATAATAGAGGAATTGAAATGCAGGGGAGTGCATGGAAGGTCAGAGGGTGAGCTTTCAAGAAAGAGCAAAGTGACAGTAAGGCTTCATTTCCACTGGCGTTTTTACAGCCACGTTTTTTACAGCTTAAAATGCCTGTCCATGTTTATTTTAGAAAAAAAAAAATAATAATGTTTTTTTTTTTTGGAGCTGGAGCTTTAAAAATGCTGTGGCCGCATTTTTGAGCGTTTTTGAGCGTTTGTGCGCGTTTTTGCGCATTTTTGAGCGTTTTTTAACGTCTGGCGTTTTTACAGCTCTATTGCTGGAGCTTCAGAACGCACTGGTCACGCGTTTTTTTTGCAGCTTAGCCATCTACAGCTCAAAAACGTCATAGTGGGCATGAGGCCATAGACTAAAATGGACAGGCGTTTTTAAGCTGCAAAAAACGCTCAGAAAAGTGGCTGTAAAAACGCCAGTGGAAATGAGGCCTTATACTTTAACCCAGTATTTGCTTATTTTACAATATTTTACTATTTATATACAGAGGTTGGTATATAATAAATTGAAAGTATATGTAAACCCTCAGCTTATAAAACCTTGTTTAAAATAGAAACAAAAGGTAAAACATTTGTGCAAGTATATATATAAAAAAAACATTAAAATTAACCCTTTCTTCCCCCTTTTTTACTTGATCACATAGACACATACTCAGTTGCATATGGAGCTCAGAGAGCTGGGGAAGGAGAAACAACAGCACATTGGTCTTTCCAGTAAATGGCTGGGGGGGGGGGGGGAGGTTGTCAGGACAAGTCCAATTGGAAGAGAGCAGGCTGGCACAGCTAGAGAACTGGTCACACTGTACCCTCATGCCTAATGTGATCAGTTTTTGATTGGGAAGCAGAGGAACTGGCAGGAACACCAGGGATTTCATATACAGGAAGCAATATAAAGAGAACAGGATACTTTTTCATACAAGTACGTGGTACAGCAGGCACATATCAGAAATACAAAATGAGGCGCAAGTAAACTCTTAATATGAATCCTAGTCCACTTAGTTAGACCCAGTGCATAAGGATCAACAATTAACGCACATGGTCCAGCACAAGATCCTGCAACATCTGTGTTTTCCTTCATATTATTACAGGAGTAATTTATCCACAGGACCTTAGTAAATCCTACATACACAAAACTGGAGTGCGTGAGGTTCAGCCAGTGGCTGTAATTTTTGTCTGACAATTTGTGAAAAGGAAACAATGATGGGAAAGCTAATTGGAGAAATTACCACTACTGATTTTAGTCTGACATGTGTTTAATGACTAAAGGATGGAAAGACTAAACCCTCCTGCTCCTTGTCAGACCATTGGAACTGATAATCACCTCCTCCGAGCTATTGATGATAATCTGTTTTGAATAGATTTGGCTAATTCCAAGCAGAAGTGGCTTATTTTCTGCTTTGAGATGCAGCCTCGGGGATGAGAGTGGTAGAGGCTGTGTTAATAGCAGGAAATTCTCCTGTAACAGAAGCTGCAGGTATCATTTGCAAATGTACAGCAGAGTGAACCAAAACAATGCTGTTTTAACCAAAAAGTAAAAGACGTACTCTCGTCCAGAAGGTGCTAAACTGTTATGCTAACCACGATCTTATATGAAACAGCAGCTTATAACAATGAAAAGGTAAAAACATAAACATTGATGTTTATGAGTAGAGATGGCCTGACGGTTCACCCTGTGGTCAGTTGGCGGCCAACTTTGCTCATTCGCGGTTTGCCGAACAGGTGGACATCTGGCGATATTCGCGCCTGTCTGCAATTTTACATTGAGAAGAACTTTGACCCATGACACATCCATCAGGTGATACAGGACAGCCAATTGAGACCTTTCAGCACATGGACATACCCCCTACCTTATAAATAGACCTGATCTGATGGCCATTTTACATTCTGCTTTTTGTCAGTGTAGGGAGAGGTTGCTGTGTGGAGCAGGGACAGGCTGTATTGAATCAAATCGCTAGCTACAAGGTCCACAAAAGTCCTTCTAAAGACTGGTATAGGTGTACTATTGTTTGGTGTGCAGTATATAGGGGTGTAATACACTTATAATATACTTTCTAACATAGAAAGCATATTATAGTGGATTTGTATTGTGCACTGTGCAGCATTGTGACTGGTGTATTTGGGTACTGCAGATTTTTTTTTTCTGTTTTGCTGCTTTACCTCTTGCTACACACAGTGACAAACGATACCGGGAAAAAAGTTTTATAACTGGTGTGATACATTCTGCTTTTTGTCAGTGTAGGGAGAGGTTGCTGTGTGGAGCAGGGACAGACTGTAGTGACACAAATCGTTAGTTAACAGGTCCACAAACGTCCTTTTAAGGACTGGTATAGGTGTTTGGCGTGCAGTATATAGGGGTGTAATACACTTATAATATACTTTCTAATATAGAAAGCATATTATAGTGGATTTTTATTGTGCAGTCGAACATCGAACATCGGCCGTTCGATTGTTCGTCGAAAACGAACAAATCGGGTCGTTCGCGCCAAAATTCGCATGACGCGCAGCGGCCCATAATTCACTGCGGCGTTGCGCGCTGATGATTGGCCAAGCATGCACCATGACCCCGCATGCTTGGCCAATCACAGCGCCCAAAAAACGAAGAGACCTAATTGGCCAAAGCCTGGGTGCTTTGGCCAATTAGGGCTTAGGGCTTTAGCACACGCCCCGCACTATAAAAGGCCGCCTCCCGGTCGGCCTCGTGTAGTGTGTTCCGGCTTTCTTTGGGAGAAGTCAGACAGAGAGAGAGAGAGAGAGATTGATAGATAGAGACACAGGGGTAGATTCACATAGATCAGCGGATCTTTTGATCCGCGTGATCTATCTTTTTTTACGATCCGCCTGTATTCAGAAAGCACTTGCCTCGTAAGTTGCCCTGGCGGATCGTAAATCCCCCGGCGGAATGCAAATTCCGCGGCTAGGGGGAGTTTACTATTTAAATCACGCGCGTCCCCGTGCCGATCATACTGCGCATGCGCCGCCGGCTAAATTTCCCAGCGTGCATTGCTTCAAATGACGTCGCAAGGACGTCATTGTTTTCGACGTTAACGCAATTAACGTATGGCCCTATTCCCGAACGACTTACGTAAACGACGTAAAAAATTAAAAACTCGACGCGGGAACGACGGCCATACTTAACATAGGATACGCCGCACTTACCCCGCATATAGCAGGGGTAACGATCCGCCGGAAAAAGCCGAACGCAAACGACGTAAAAAAAAAGCGAGGGCCGTGCGTTCGTTTCTGAATCGGCGGTTCTCCTCATTTGCATATTCGTCGCGCATAATAACAGAAGCGCCACCTAGCGGACGGCGGGAGATTGCAGCCTAAGATCCGACAGTGTAACTCACTTACACCAGTCGGCTCTAAGGGAGATCTATGCGGAACCTGATTCGAGGAATCAGCCGCATAGATCCGAGCGTCGGATCTCACAGATACGACGGTGTATCAGTAGATACACCGTCGTATCTCTATGTGAATCTACTCCACAGTGTCTTTTCAGATAGATAGATAGATAGATAGATAGATAGATAGATAGATAGATAGATAGATAGATAGATCAGGGAGGCTACTAGTTAGTATAGTTAAATGTACAGTTTGTAGAGAATATATTCACATCCCTAGGAGTTGTCAATATATTTATAAACTGTATAGCTTAGCTAGTTCTGCTATTAGTATCTGTCAGGCAGGAGATTGTGCTTGATGCTCTAACATGTTAGTGTACACGTGTTAGTTAATTGCACATAGACGCATTAACTGTTACTGCACGTGTGCTATTTATTTGCACAGAAAAGCAGTTGCTGTTAATGCAAGTGGGCTATTGAATTGCACAGAAACGCAGTCGCTCTGACTGTGCGTGTGCTGTTTAATACCACCTGAGCGCATTTGGGGTCACCGTACGTGTGCTGTGACATACCACCTGAGCGCATTTTGGGTCACCGTACGTGTGCTGTGACATACCACCTGAGCGCATTTGGGGTCACCGTACGTGTGTTGTTTAATACCACCTGAGCGCATTTGGGGTCACCGTACGTGTGCTGTGACATACCACCTGAGCGCATTTGGGGTCACCGTACGTGTCCTGTGACATACCACCTGAGCGCATTTGGGGTCACCGTATGTGTGCTGGTATATACCACCTGAGTGCAGTTAGTGCCACTGTACGTGTGCTGGTATATACCACCTGAGCACAGATAGTGCCACTGTACGTGTGCTCCTATATACCACCTGAGCGCAGTTAGTGCCACTGTACGTGTGCTGGTATATACCACCTGAGCACAGATAGTGCCACTGTACGTGTGCTGGTATATACCACCTGAGCACAGATAGTGCCACTGTACGTGTGCTCCTATATACCACCTGAGCACAGTTAGTGCCACTGTACGTGTGCTGGTATATACCACCTGAGCACAGATAGTGCCACTGTACGTGTGCTCCTATATACCACCTGAGCACAGTTAGTGCCACTGTACGTGTGCTGGTATATACCACCTGAGCACAGATAGTGCCACTGTACATGTGCTCCTATATACCACCTGAGCACAGTTAGTGCCACTGTACGTGTGCTGGTATATACCACCTGAGCACAGATAGTGCCACTGTACTTGTGCTGGTATATACCACCTGAGAACAGATAGTGCCACTGTACGTGTGCTCCTATATACCACCTGAGCACAGTTAGTGCCACTGTACGTGTGCTGGTATAAACCACTTGAGCACAGATAGTGCCACTGTACGTGTGCTGGTATATACCACCTGAGCACAGATAGTGCCACTGTACGTGTGCTCCTATATACCACCTGAGCGCAGTTAGTGCCACTGTATGTGTGCTCCTATATACCACCTGAGCACAGTTAGTGCCACTGTACATGTGCTGGTATATACCACCTGAGCACAGATAGTGCCACTGTACGTGTGCTGGTATATACCACCTGAGCACAGATAGTGCCACTGTACGTGTGCTCCTATATACCACCTGAGCACAGTTAGTGCCACTGTACATGTGCTGGTATATACCACCTGAGCACAGATAGTGCCACTGTACGTGTGCTCCTATATACCACCTGAGCACAGTTAGTGCCACTGTACGTGTGCTGGTATATACCACCTGAGCACAGTTAGTGCCACTGTACGTGTGCTGGTATATACCACCTGAGCACAGATAGTGCCACTGTACGTGTGCTGGTATATACCACCTGAGCACAGATAGTGCCACTGTACGTGTGCTCCTATATACCACCTGAGCACAGTTAGTGCAACTGTACGTGTGCTGGTATAAACCACCTGAGCACAGATAGTGCCACTGTACGTGTGCTGGTATATACCACCTGAGCACAGATAGTGCCACTGTACGTGTGCTCCTATATACCACCTGAGCGCAGTTAGTGCCACTGTACGTGTGCTGGTATATACCACCTGAGCACAGATAGTGCCACTGTACGTGTGCTCCTATATACCACCTGAGCGCAGTTAATGCCACTGTACGTGTGCTCCTATATACCACCTGAGCACAGTTAGTGCCACTGTACGTGTGCTCCTATATACCACCTGAGCACAGATAGTGCCACTGTACGTGTGCTCCTATATACCACCTGAGCACAGTTAGTGCCACTGTACGTGTGCTGGTATATACCATCTGAGCACAGATAGTGCCACTGTATGTGTGCTCCTATATACCACCTGAGCACAGATAGTGCCACTGTACGTGTGCTGGTATATACCACCTGAGCACAGATAGTGCCACTGTACGTGTGCTCCTATATACCACCTGAGCGCAGGTAGTGCCACTGTACGTGTGCTGTTATATATCACCTAAGCGCATTTGGTGTCACTCCGCTTGTGCTGTTACATACCACCTGAGCACTTCAATATGTCTGGAAGGAGAACAAAGAGAGGCAGAGAGTCACGAGGGCAAGCAGGCTCTGCATGTAGAGGTAACGCTGGTAGTGGATGTGGTGCATCCTCTTCAGCCCGTGGCCGTGGCCACTCGTCCTTCTTTTCGGGAGCTGGCCGTGTTGAACCTCAACATGCAGAGGAATTAGTAGAGTGGATGACCAAGCCGTCCTCATCCTCCTCATCCTCTCTCACACAGACAGATCAAAGTTTATCTGGCAAAGCAGCTGCCAAGGCGTCCTCTTCCCTCTGCACAATGGCTTCACACAATACTTCCCTAGTACCACCATGTCCTCCTGAGGAGTCGCCCGAACTGTTTCAACACAGTGTGGGGTACATGCTGCAGGAAGATGCGCAGCGTTTTGAAGACTCCGATGACAGAACACTGATAGAGGAAGGCATTGATGTGAGCCCAGGGAGAGGGGGTGGCCGAGAGGGACAGCAATTTGTCAGTGATGATGTTCCCCCAGCTGGAGCATACTGCCAGGTTGTTGACAGTGATGAGGAGGGAGGGGATGATGAGGTCACTGACTCTACCTGGGTGCCTGATAGGAGAGAGGAGGAGGAGGAGGACGAGGCACAGGCACATCTCCAAAGAGGCAGGATGCCCTCCAGGGGTCAGCTTAAGGTCACACCCACTGCATTACAGCGCACATCTACGGCGCTTGTGCATGGCGCTGCTGTGTCTGACCGGTACATCAAAAGTTCTTTGGTGTGGGCCTTTTTTGAAACATGTCCACAAGATCGTACCTTTGCTATTTGCAACTTATCTCGCGTGGCCAAAACATCAACCGCCTGGGTACCACATGCTTGTCCAGACATATGTCGACCTGCCATGCAGCTCGTTGGCAAGCACACCAGAAAGACCCACACCAAAGACAACAGCGTACCCCCCCTTGCCCTTCTGGGACCTCCAACCCCAGTAGACCCCCAGTCCTCTCTAAAGCCTGCAGTGAAGGTGAAGAAATAGGTGTATCACAAGCTAGTAGTAGCGGTCAATCTACTGATAGTACCAGGCAAATTTCCCTGCCCCAGCTGCTGCAGCGCCGAAAGAAGTACAATCCCAGCCATCCACATGCCCAGCAGTTGTATGCTAGCTTAGCGAAATTGCTAGCACTTCAACTGCTACCTTTTCAGTTGGTAGATTCTGCCCCCTTCCGTGAGTTTGTGCAATGTGCAGTACCTCAGTGGCAAGTACCAAAACGCCACTTTTTCTCACGGAAGGCTATTCCGGCTCTCTACCGGCATGTGGAAGGCAATGTCCATGCCTCGCTGGACAGGGCGGTCAGTGGTAAGGTGCATCTTCCCGCCGACTCATGGTCCAGCAGGCATGGACAGGGACGTTACCTGTCTTTTACGGCGCATTGGGTGACTCTGTTGGCAGCTGGGAAGGACGCAGGACAAGGTCCAGTAGTTTTGGAGGTTGTTCCGCCACCACGCCTCCAAAGCACTACTACTGTTTGTGACACACCTCTCTCCTCCACCCCCTCCTCTTCTTCTTCCTCTGTGGCCTCTTCCTGTGGTGACGTTTTCTGCTAACCAGCCGTGCTCCGTAGGCGTACGAGGGGCTACGCAGGAATGCAGGCCAGGAGATGCCATGCGGTGCTAGAGCTGGTGTGCTTGGGAGACAGGAGCCACACTGGGGAAGAGGTTTTGTCAGCTCTGCAGGGTCAGGCTGAGAGGTGGTTGACGCCACGCCAGCTGAAGCCTGGAATGGTGGTCAGCGACAATGGCACCAACCTCCTCTCTGCCCTGCGACAGGGAAAACTCACCCACGTGCCCTGTTTTGAGCATGTCCTCAATTTGGTGGTGCAGCGGTTCTTGGGCAGGTACCCGGGATTGCAAGATTTCCTGAAGCAGGCCAGGAAAGTCTGTGTGCATTTCCGGAGGTCATATAATGCCACTGCTCGGCTGACTGACCTACAAAGGGAATACAAACTGCCCAAGAACCGCCTAATTTGTGACATGCCCACCAGATGGAACTCAACGTTGGCCATGCTGCAGCGTCTGCACACGCAGCAACGGGCCATCAATGAGTACCTGTGCCAATATGGCAGCAGAACTGGGTCAGGGGAGCTAGGTTTTTTTTTCCCCACGCCAGTGGGCCTTGATCAGGGATGCATGCACTGTCCTGTCACCATTTGAGGAGGCCACGAGGATGGTGAGCAGTGACAGTGCATGCATCAGTGAGACTGTCCCTCTTATTCACATGTTGGAGCACACGCTACGTGGAATAATGGACAGGGCCCTTGAGGCAGAACAGAGGGAGGAAGAGGAGGACTTCCTTACCTCTCAAGGCCCCCTTTACCCAGACAGTGGTCCTGCTTGCCCACCCAGCACACAGGAAGAGGAGGAGGAGGAGGAAGAGGAGGAGGATTGTATCAGCAGCATGGAGGTGGAGCCTAGCATTCAGCAGCAGCAGTCTTCAAGGGATCATTTACAGTCCCAAGGAGCACGTGGAGTTTTACGTGGCTGGGATGAGGTGCCTGTGGATCCTGTCATCCTCAGTGACCCAGAGGACTGTGCCGCGAATGCCTTTGCAAACCTACGCTGCATGGCCTCCCTGATTCTGCAAAGCCTGCGTAAGGATCCTCGTGTACGTGCTATTAAGGAGAGGGATCATTACTGGCTGGAGACTCTCCTTGATCCACGTTACAAGAGTAAGGTTGCGGACCTTATGTTGCCATCGCAGAGGGAGCAGAAGATGAAACTTCTGCGGGAGGCCTTGCAGAAGGGTCTGTGCAATGCGTTCCCAGAACCGGGGGGATTACCAAAACCTGGCTCTGGACAACGTCTTGCTGAGGCTTCGGTGAGTCACAGAAGGGGCGGTGGAGAAGGTGGTCGTCTGACCGATGCGTTCAGGCAGTTTTTTTGTCTGCAGCCCAAGGTCTGACCGGTTCCAGCAACCATCGCCAGCGTCTGGTTTACATGGTCCGGGAATACCTAGGGGCAAGATCCGACTTGGAAACCTTCCCCACCAAAAATCCTCTGGCTTACTGGGTCTTGAGGATGGATCACTGGCCAGAGCTTGCTCAGTACGCAATTGAGCTACTGGCTTGCCCTGCATCCAGTGTTCTTTTAGAACGGACATTCAGTGCTGCTGGAGGCTTTGTCACTGATCACAGGGTGCGCCTCTCCACCGGCTCTGTTGATCAACTGACCTTCATCAAAATGAATCAGGCTTGGATTAACACCAGCTACCAAGCACCTAATGCTGATATTAATGAATAATATCTTTTTGTTGAAATGTCGGATCCCTTTTAGACTGCTGATGCTGAGTGACTGTCCATTTATGCTGCTGATGGAATATCCTTCTCCTCCTCACTTTTCTTGCTGATAGCTAGTAAGAAATGTTGTGTTTCTGGGCTCCGCCACCAGTCCCTAAGGCACAATTTTTCAGCCCCTGTTTAACAGGGGCGCCTAATAACAATTTTTGTTGCAATACTTTGCACGTGGCTCCTTGTTGCGCTCCAATTGGAGTTATTGTGAGGGGTTGCAGTGTTGTGTTGTGCCCAAGGCCCAATTTTTCTGCCCCTGTTCAACAGGGGCGCCTAATAACAATTTTTGATGCAATAATTTGCACGTGGCTCCTTGTTGCGCTCCAATTGGAGTTATTGGGAGGGGTTGCAGTGTTGTGTTGTGCCCAAGGCCCAATTTTTCTGCCCCTGTTTAACAGGGGCGCCTAATAACAATTTTTGATGCAATCATTTGCACGTGGCTCCTTGTTGCGCTCCAATTGGAGTTATTGGGAGGGGTTGCAGTGTTGTGCCCAAGGCACAATTTCTCTGCCCCTGTTTAACACGGGCACCTAATAACAATTTTTGATGCAATAATTTGCACGTGGCTCCTTGTTGCGCTACAATTGGAGTTATTGGGAGGGGTTGCAGTGTTGTGTTGTGCCCAATGCACAATTTTTCTGCCCCTGTTTAACAGGGGCGCCTAATAACAATTTTTGATGCAAATCTTTGCACGTGGCTCCTTGTTGCGCTCCAATTGGAGTTATTGTGAGGGGTTGCAGTGTTGTGTTGTACCCAAGGCCCAATTTTCCAGCCCCTGTTTAACAGGGGTGCCTAATAACAATTTTTGATGCAATACTTTGCACGTGACTCCTTGTTGCGCTCCAATTACAGTATGTTTGAGGGGTGCCCTTTTTTCTAAAAAAATTCTTTCACAAAACAATAATGGCCCCCCACCACCGCTAAAATATTTGACATAATGTTGCCACACAGAACTTGCGCAAGTAGCAATAATTACTTTTTTTTTGTCCTTTCATGTTGTGCAGGGACATCTCTAAACACGTGCCACTACTATAGACACCCAGCAGGTGTGATATTTAAAGGATTTTGTTTTTTCTCACTTTAAGCATCATTAAAATGGCTGCTCCGCAAAAAACGTCAGTTTAAAAAAAAAAAATTCCATTGATAAATGTTCCCTGGGGCAAGACCCGGGTTCTGAATGATGTTTTCCAACATTTAATTGAATTTTGGTCTTTAAAATGACCGTTTTTGAATTCGAACGTTTGGGTCCCATAGACTTCAATGGAGTTCGAAATATTCGTGCGAACCCGCGGTCTGTTCGAACGTTCTGGTGCGAACCGAACCCGGGGGTGTTCGGTTCATCCCTATTGTGCAGCATTGTGACTGGTGGTGTATTTGGGTACTGCAGAATTTTATTTTCTGTTTTGCTGCGTTACCTCTGCTATACACAGTGACAAATGTTACTGGAAAAAAAGTTTTATAACTGGTGCAATAAACCAGTGGCCCTCCAAAACGACAGATTGAATCTGGGTACCACAGTCAGAAGTAAGAAAATCGCATTGCCAGTTTCAAAGTAGGAATGTGTTTTGGGATTAGTTTAAATATTTGTTTGGCCCAAACCAAAGTCGTTCAGTTTGAGAAATTGGGGACCTAATGTGGCCAATCACCACTATAGCAGTCAATTACCAACCAGCATTTTCACAGCTCCAGCTTAGAAGGGCCAATAATGTAAAGGAAAAAAAATTGAATTTTAATTTTTTTTTTTTATTATTTAATTGTAATACATTTTTGCTAGGGTCTTTTTTTTTGTGTGGTACAGGCTTGTGCACCAAATCATCACACTCTGATTGTAAAGTCTGTTTTTTTTGTATAAAAATAATAAACATGTTATACTTACCTTCACTGTATAATGGTTTTGCACAGAGCAGCACAGATCTTCCTCTACTCAGGTCCCTTTTCAGCTCTCCTGGCCCCTCCCTCCTGTTGAGTGCCCCCACAGTAGCTTGCTATGGGGGCACCTGAGCTGAGCTGCAGCTCTGTGTGTCCATTCAAACATGGAGCTGTAGGTCAGCCCGCCCCTTTCTCTCCTGTTTGGCTAACTGACTTTGATTAACAGCAGCGGGAGCCAATGGCGCCGCTGCAGTGTCGCAGTCAATCAGGAGACATTGCTGGATAGAGACGGGCTCAGGTAAGTATTGGGGACTGTGGGGTGGCTGCGACACTTTACAAGGTTTGGGTCCCTCTCTTAGGGCAAACCCATTCCAGAGCACCTTGTAGTTTTTTTTACATCTTAATGCATAGAATTCATTAAGATAAAGAAAAAACACCACACCCTCAATCCCCCTTATGTCATAACTGTCAATAAAAATAGACAATCCCCTGTATTCATAATGTCAATCAGGTCTAAAGATAGAAGAAGAGGTTCTGTATATACAGCTAGTAAGGGCAAGCATGTTTTGCATTTACAAAAAATCTATCTTTTACATAAGGGGCTGTTGAGAAACCACTTGGCTGCATTTCCATATAGTGGCAGAATCCCCACTAATGCTCTCTGATCCTCAGATTGCTGAAAGCAGGAGATGTGACGATGGTGGATGTCTCAGTGTCAGTGGCGGAATTATAGGGGTGCTGAGGTCGCCATGGTGACCGGGCCCCTTGCTGGAGGGGGCCCCGAGGGCCCCCTGTATACAGTGCTTCAAAAGAAGGAGCACAGACAAGTTCCCCGATCCCAAGCCGAACTGTAATCGGCACTGTGCGGGGAGCTCGTCACAGTCATTAGAAACTGAAAGCAAAGTGTGTGCTGTGCTCTTTGTCTCCCTCTACAGTGCAGTACCCGGCAGGAAGAGCTGCTAAGGTAAAAGACTGCCGTTTTTTATCTACTGTGTGTGTGTGTTTGCATGCCATGTATGTATGAATGTGTGTGTGCATGTGAATATGTATGTATGTGAGTGTGCATGTATTGAGACTCAGTGGTTGCTATAGTATACTAAAGTAAAAGTATACAGAGCAAACTTTGTCTGCAGGCATGAAAGACAGCACCTGTGATCATCATTATCATGCTGAGTGATGATCACACTGTACAGCCTATATTATACTGTACTTCATGTGACTGTAGTGTATATAGGCTATATACAGTACAGTCACATGAAGTACAGTGTAATTATCAGCATGATAATGATGATCACAGGTGCTGTGGCTGTATGTTTCATGGCTGTAGACAGTGTTTGCACGGTATACTTTTACTCCAGGCTTTTTTTCCGCAGAAATGTGGCACTTCTGAAATCTGCACTCTGGCACACCCTGGAATCTGTACGTAGCACATCCTGGACTCTGTATGTAGCACACCCTGGACTCTGTATGTAGCACACCCTGGACTCTGCATGTAGCACACCCGGACTCTGTACGTAGCACACCACACCCTGGACTCTGTACGTAGCACACCCCGGACTCTGTACGTAGCACACCCCGGACTCTGTACGTAGCACACCCCGGACTCTGTACGTAGCACACCCCGGACTCTGTACGTAGCACACCCCGGACTCTGTACGTAGTACACCCCGGACTCTGTACGTAGCACACCCGGACTCTGTACGTAGCACTCCCGGACTCTGTGCTTAGCACACCCTGGACTCTGTGCGTAGCACACCCTGGACTCTGTACGTAGCACACCCCGGACTCTGTACGTAGCACACCCCGGACTCAGTACGTAGCACACCCCGGACTCTGTACGTAGCACACCACGGACTCTGTACGTAGCACACCCCGGACTCTGTACGTAGCACACCACGGACTCTGTACGTAGCACACCCTGCACTCTTTATGAAGCACACCCCGAACTCTGTACATAGCACACCTTGAACTCTGCATGTAACACACCTTTAACTAATGGCGGATTTATCAGGGTCGCAGCAGTCGTCGTTGCGACTGGGCCCTGTAATTCCGCCAAGTCTGCCCGTTTGAGGTGCCCGACTGCCGCCTGCCAATGTGAGGGGTCCACCTGACTGTCATGCCACTGTGGAGGGGGGGCCCTTCATGATTTCTTGCACCGGGGCCCTGAAGTCTCTAGTTACGCCACTGCTCAGTGTCACTTTTTAATTATTTTTCCAACCATGGCTGGTCGGCCTGGCTGCAGGAAGCAGTTACAGGCAGCGCCTAAATCATATGATTGCAGATTGCATGGGTCCAGTGCTGATACAGACATTTTTTTAAATGTGGACTTGACTGCTGGCCAGAGCTTGCACAATGCTGTAATTACTATTGCATGACAAAACCTGCCTGGTCTCTCAATCTGAATCTGCAGTTCTAAAAAACTGCTTACACAATTTGCACCAAGTCTGTACAATATTTCTGTCTTGTCTCAAAAGTACAGTAATACACTCACATTTTTTAAATAAACACATCTATAGAAAGTCTATAGAATAAGGATATTGTAAAACAATCAAGTGTCCGAAAGATACAGTGTGTACAGTATACACACACATATATATATATATATATATATACACAGTACATACAGTACAGACCAAAAGTTTGGACACACCTTCTCTCTCAAGTTTTCTTGACTATGAAAATTGTAGAGTAAACACTGGAGGCATCAAAAGTTTGAATTAACACATGTGGAATTATATACATAACAAAAAAGTGTGAAACAACTGAAAATATATGTCATATTCTAGGTTCTTCAAAGTAGCCACCTTTTGCAGCAGACACATCTCTAGAACAACTGATAAGAGGAGACTGTGTGAATCAGGCCTCCATGGTAGAATATCTGCTAGGAAACCACTGCTAAAGAAAGGCAACAAGCAGAAAAGACTTGTTTGGGCTAAAGAACACAAGGAATGGAGACCCGTGAAAATCTCTGCTTTGGTCTGATGAGTGCAAATTTGAGATCTTTGGTTCCAACCACTGTGTCTTTGTGCGACGCAGAAAAGGTGAACGGGTGGACTCTACATGCCTGGTTCCCACCATGAAGCATAAAGGAGGAGGAGGTGTGATGGTGTGGGGGTGCTTTGCTGGTGACACTGTTGGGGATTTATTCAAAATGTAAGGCATACTGAACCAGAATGGCTACCACAGCACCTTGCAGCGGCATGCTATTCCATCCGGTTTGGGTTTAGTTGGGCCATCATTTATTTTTCAACAGGGCAATGACCCCAAACATACCTCCAGGCTGTGTAAGGGCTATTTGACCAAGAAGGAGAGTGATGGGTTGCTACGCCAGATGACCTGGCCTCCACAGTCACAGGACCTGAACCCAATCGAGATGGTTTGGGGTGAGCTGGACCGCAGAGTGAAGGCAAAAGAGCCAACAAGCGCTAAGCATCTCTGGGAACTCCTTCAAGACTGTTGGAAGACCATTTCAGGTAACTACCTCTTGAAGCTCATCAAGAGAATGCCAAGAGTGTGCAAAGCAGTAATCAAAACAAAAGGTGGCTACTTTGAAGAACCTAGAATATGACACATTTTTAGTTGTTTCACACTTTTTTGTTATGTATATAATTCCACATGTGTTATTTCATAGTTTTGATGCCTTCAGTGTGAATCTACAATTTTCATAGTCATGAAAATAAAGAAAACTCTTTGAATGAGAAGGTGTGTCCAAACTTTTGGTCTGTACTGTATATATATATATATATATATATATATATATATATATATATATATATATAGTCCCAACAGAGAGGGTATGTGCAAACTGGTGCTGCAAACTCTCAAATCAAAAATCCAAATGTGCAGATTAAAGCCTCCGCAACACACACTTCATGCTTCACCACAAGCCCCCTTAGTTGGAATGACTCACCAGATGCTTTTACCTTGCATTAAAGCTCAGTAAACTCAGCTTCAAGAATAATATACCTCCTGGTATACAACTTGGCTTGCAGGTGATCCGCTTGTTCAGGTCATGAAATCTCTCAAATGTCAAAAAGACAAGCATCCCATTTTTAAAAACAAGGGCTAGCACTCTTTTATTATAGACACACTTATAAAAAAAAATATGGAAATGCCCCATGGGAGATTTTCTTTTTGACATTTGAGAGATTTCATGACCCGAAAAAGCGGATCACCTGTTGTGTACCGGAAGGTATATTATTAATGAAGCTGAGTTGCACATACCTTCTCTGTTGGTACTGTTCATTGTGGTTACTTAGCACTGTGATTTTGTGGAATAATTTGTACACTGTCATTTTTACATCACAATAAAAGTAACCTGGTCTCTTTATGCCGCTTACATAGTGTTCATTGAGTTTGTACAATGTTTCATTTTTTTTCTACAAAATTATACACTTTCATTAACATTTCTGAAACATATACATGCCTTGTCTCTCCCTCTTAAACTGCAGCCTATTAAAAGTGATTACATACTGTTTAGCGAGTTTGCACAATGTTTTGCAGCTGCTGTCTATGAAATTATACACTCTAATTTGTATTCATGACAAAAATCTGCTTGGTCTTTCCCTTTTATTCAGTGAGTCTGTGCAATATTTCTGACTGTTGTCTAAGTATCTCCAATTTGATTTCTGATTAAAACCAACCGGGTCTCACCTTCTGAAACTGTCGTCCTTGTCCATGTTGTCTTCAACAAATGAAAAAAAGATCCAATAATTTTTTTTTTAATGCTAAATAAATGCTAAATTATGTGTTAAATGGAACACTATATATACGGTACCATTATTTTTGATAAAGAGGATATACTAAACCTAATGGCTTCTATAGCAAACTGGTATCTATGGCAAACAACGGGAAATAGGGAGTGCTTTGCTGCACACCACTGTTGTGCCTAAAGTGTGGTGGATCCAGCCACCATCAGGAAATGCAGCAAAGAGTTTCTTTGCTATGCATTCTCAGATTTTGAGCTCCCTCTAGAATGGTGGCTCTAGATCCCTGCAGACTTTCTCCCTATATGGGAAAGGGTAGATTGCCCCTCTGAAGCCTCCTGGAAAAATGTTTTTCTCACTACCAGTACCAAGTACTCCTAACTCCCAGTACCTAAAATTCTGGTCCAAATAATGAAGGCTGGGTACCTGCCACCATGGTGTAGCACAGCCCACAGGAAAAGTGCGCATTTGCAGTCCAATAAAAAAAATGGCTGCTATGTACCCTTAAAGAGGAGGAACAGCCCTCAGTGGCTTCTCTGTAAATGGGTGAATTATAAAGAGGATTGATTTGTTGGCCACTTTATAACCTCCTGTGCCTTTCACTGATGGCAGGGTGAACACCCCCCTCTCTTTGCCATCTTTGTGATATGTGCAACCTCAAATAAAGCTCCAAAACAGCTCCAAGATTTATCATTTAACTATTTGAAACTGTGTGTCCCTCTCCCTGGCCATAGCATTTCTATTCCTTTTGCTACTGCTTGCCCTTCAAGCTGCATTGTATAAGGACAGGCAGTCTTTTTTGTTTCTGCATAGAGACAAGGTGATATATAGGCCTACTTTTTTTGTGTTGTTGTTTTTCACTGCCGTCTCTGCAAGTGTTAGCTATAAACAGAATGTAAATTTATAAATACTGTTTAAAAAAACTACTACCTCCACATACAGAACACTTTAGGCTTGCCTCTCACTTTAGGCTCTATGTTTTAAATAAATTCAATGTATACTATTGCAATAGAAGAGTACACAGTAAGATAAAATAAAATAACATAAACATAAATATAAAATATCTCCACAAAATATAAATCCTGATTTGGGGAAGGACAGGCATCTTCATGATGCTCTTTGCGCTTTAAACGGACCTCTGAGACTATCACAGTGCAGGTACATTTATACGGAGACTTGATTACACAGGTGGATTCTATTTATCATCATTAGTCATTTAGGTCAACATTGGATCATTCAGAGATCCTCACTGAACTTCTGGAGAAAGTTTGCTTCACTGAAAGTAAAGGGGCTGAAAATTTTTGCACGCCCAATTTTTCAGTTTTTTATTTGTTAAAAAAGTTTGAAATATCCAATAAATTTCATTACACTTCATGATTGTGTCCCACTTGTTGTTGATACTTCACAAAAAAATTACAGTTTTATATCTTTATGTTTGAAGCCTGAAATGTGGCAAAAGGTCGCAAACTTCAAGGAGGCCGAATACTTTCGCAAGGCACTGTATGGCCATATGATTGTACACTTAATTTTGAATGCTGGAGGAAAGGGAACATTAGCACCCCTCTAAAATCAAGTGGCTGCTATGCTTGAGGAGGAGATTGCTGTCAACTGATAGTATATAGCCATGTGCAGTGGCTAGTACTGTTGCCATGGCTGATATGCTACAGGCAATCAAAAACAATAAAAAAAAGCCACAGAGTTCTTTAAGTGTCCTGCCTAATCTAGTGATTACTTATTGTAAAGTCTATGTTTTGAATATTTTGGGAGTCATTTTAGACACAGGGACATAAGGGGCTTTAGGGAATATAGTGTTCATGGTTTTAAAGTGGTTCTTGTGCACGCTCTTCAGTTTTTTTATTAACTTTTTAAGACTTGTCTGTTATACTGTGAAATAAAAAGCTCCCAAACTATACTGTGAAACTGTTATGCCACTACGCAATTTGTACAAATTGAGGGCTTTTAGATCTGTTGTGTCTCCTACTTCTACTTATCAATTGAGACCTATTACCGCTGGATAAAAAATATTTTTATTTCAAGTTTTAATGAAACAGTTATGGTTGCCTCTGCTGCACTTAGACCAAGCAATCATGTAAAATAGGTGATAATAGAAAATGGTGTCGCTAACGCTGTCTATGAGAAATGTACTGTTCCATATACAGCTTAATGGTTTCTCCCAAACATGTAATAACAAGAATTAGTTTTTTTACCATGTTGCCCTCAATCAGTGGCGGAATTTTCATAGTCGCAGCGGTCGCGCTTGCGACTGGGCCCTGTGGTTTAGCCAAGTCGGGGGGGGCCCACCCGCCGCCCGTGTAAGGAGCCATTCCGCCACGGGGATCGGGTGCCGACAAGGCACTGGCAGTGGATGCAGGAGCGGCATCGCAGCAACCCCCCCAAGACCCGGCATCTCCCCCTGCACCTCTGGCTGGCCGTTTAGAGTGCAGTGGGGAGATGTGTTAGGAGGTGGAAGATCGGCAGCTCTATGGTGCCTGTGTGGGCAGCGTGATCTCCCTGGGTCTTGTAGTACTCGAGTGTATACAGAGAGGGGAGGGGCCTCTGACCCGGGCAGGTATCAGTTTCAGTTTCACTCTGCTTGCACACTGTTGTTTATGCCCGGGTCAGAGGCCCCTCCCCCTCTGCTGTACATGATTCGGAGATAGAACTACAAGCCCCAGTGAGATCCCCCTGCCTGTGGACACCATAGAGCTGCAGATCGCCACCTCCACCAGCCAGGTACAGGGGAACCTCTGCAAGGGGGAGTCAGCTGTTTGGGGTCCCTGATGTAAGAGGGGGGGGGCTCTGGGGACACTAATGTAAGCAAGGGGGCTTCTGGGGACACTAATGTAAGAGAGGGGGGGCTTCTGGGGACACTAATTGAAAGGGGGGCTTCTGGGCACACTAATATAAGGGGGGGGGGGGCTTCTGGGCACACTAATGTAAGGGGGGGGCTTCTGGGGACACTAATGTAAGGGGTGGGGGCTTCTGGGGACACTAATGTAAGGGGGGCTTCAGGGGACAGTAATGTAAGGAAGGGGGCCTCTGGGGACACTAATGTAAGGAAGGGGGCCTCTGGGGACACTAATGTAAGGAAGGGGGCCTCTGGGGACACTAATGTAAGAGGGGGGGGGCTTTTGGGGACACTACTGTAAGGAAGGGGGCCTCTGGGGACACTAATGTAAGGAAGGGGGCCTCTGGGGACACTAATGTAAGGAAGGGGGCCTCTGGGGACACTAATGTAAGGAAGGGGGCCTCTGGGGACACTAATGTAAGGGGGGGGGGGGCTTCTGGGGACACTAATGTAAGGGGGGGGGGGGGGGACACTAATGTAAGGGGGGCTTCTGGGGACACTAATGTAAGGAAGGGGGCCTCTGGGGACACTAATGTAAGGAAGGGGGCCTCTGGGGACACTAATGTAGGGGGAGACTCTCTGGGGACCCTGATGTTGGGGGAGACTCTCGGGGGACCCTGATGTAGGGGGAGACTCTCGGGGGACCCTGATGTAGGGGGAGACTCTCGGGGGACCCTGATGTAGGGGGAGACTCTCGGGGGACCCTGATGTAGGGGGAGACTCTCTGGGGACCCTGATGTAGGGGGAGACTCTCTGGGGACCCTGGTGTAAGGGGGGCTCTCTGGGGACCCTGATGTAAGGGGAGACTCTCTGGGGACCCTGATGTAGGGGAGACTTTCTGGGGACCCTGGTGTAAGGGGAGACTCTCTGGGGACCCTGGTGTAAGGGGAGACTCTCTGGGGACCCTGGTGTAAGGGGAGACTCTCTGGGGACCCTGATGTAAGGGGAGACTCTCTGGGGACCCTGATGTAGGGGGAGACTCTCTGGGGACCCTGGTGTAAGAGGAGACTCTCTGGGGACCCTGGTGTAAGGGGGGCTCTCTGGGGACCCTGATGTAAGGGGAGACTCTCTGGGTTCCATGGTGTAAGGGGGGCTCTCTGGGGACCCTGATGTAAGGGGAGACTCTCTGGGGACCCTGTTGTAAGGTGGGGTACTCTGGGGACACTAATGTAAGAGGGGAGACACTCTGGGGACACTAATGTAAGAGGGAAGGCTCTCTGGGTACCCTGGTGTAAGGGGAGACTCTCTGGGGACCCTGATGTAGGGGGGGACTCTCTGGGGACCCTGGTGTAGGGGGGGCTCTCTGGGGATCCTGATGTAGGGGGAGACTTTCTGGGGACCCTGATGTAGGAGGAGACTATCTGGGGGCCCTGATGTATGGGGAGACTCTCTGGGGGCTCTAATGTATGGGGAGACTCTCTGGGGGCCCTGATGTAGGGGGAGACTCTCTGGGGGCCCTGATGTAAGGTGGGGTTCTCTGGGGACACTAATGTAAGGGGGGTGGCTTCTGGGCACACTAATGTAAGGGGGGCTTCTGGGGACACTAATGTCATGGGGGGGCTTCTGGGGACAATAATGTAAGGGGGGCCTCTGGGGACACTAATGTAAGGAAGGGGGCCTCTGGGGACACTAATGTAAGGAAAGGGGCCTCTGGGGACACTAATGTAAGAGGGGGGGGGCTTCTGGGGACACTAATGTAAGGAAGGGGGCCTCTGGGGACACTAATGTAAGAGGGGGGGGCTTCTGGGGACACTAATGTAAGAGGGGGGGGGGCTTATGGGGACACTAATGTAAGGAAGGGGGCCTTTGGGGACACTAATGTAAGAGGGGGGGCTTCTGGGGACACTAATGTAAAGGGGGGCCTCTGGGGACACTAATGTAAGGAAGGGGGCCTCTGGGGACACTAATGTAAGGAAGGGGGCCTTTGGGGACACTAATGTAAGGAAGGGGGCCTCTGGGGACACTAATGTAAGGAAGGGGGCCTCTGGGGACACTAATGTAGGGGGAGACTCTCTGGCACAGTGATGGTGACCGTAACTGATCGAATGGAATTCCCAGGGATTCGATTGATTGACAGTAAGTGAAATTTTTTCGATGCCAACCTCCACCACCTGTGCCTCTTACTGATCCCATCCTCCCACCACTGATCTCATCCCTATCCCCCCCATTACTTCTACAACAGAGGTGATGGGGGTGATAGGGCTGAGATCAGTGGTGGGAGGATGGGATCAGTAATAGGCACAGGTGGTGGTGGGAGAGGATGGCACCAACACTGCCGCTGCAGCCACCCCCCTCAAGTACCACTGCTGGTACTTGAGGGGGGGTGGTAGTGGTGATACTAGAGCAGAGTGGTAGTGGTGATACATGAGGGGGGTGGTGCTGGTGGTACTTGAGGGGGGTGGCAGTGGTGATGCCATCCTCTCCCGCCACCACCCGTGCCTCTTACTGATCCCATCCCCCTACAGCCGCACCACTAATCTCATCCCTATCCCCCTATTACTTCTACAACAGAGGTGGTGGGGGGATAGTGATGAGATCAGTGGTGGGAGGGATGAAATCAGTAAGAGGCACAGGTGGTGGTGGGAGAGGATGGCACTGCCACTGCAGCCACCCCCCCTCAAGTGAAATCAGAAACATAATTGTTTTACTTTGTTGTACAGTGTAAAAAAATTAAGTATCAACATCAGTCTTTTCGGGGGGGGGGGGGGGCCTTCATGATTTCTTGATTTTCCCTGAAGTCTCTAGTTACGCCACTGCCCTCAATGTACCATAAAAAGATAGACTCTCTCCTTGCTGTATTTTTTTTTTTTTTTTTACATTTGCACATGTCCCCCATGGTGGTGCCCATCTACTCATGCCCTTTGTTTGACAATCCCTTGCCTATTAACCCTAAAAATGACTGGAATTGATTTCCAGGGTTCGCCCTCAATAAACCTAAGGTGGGTCAGAATAAATTTAGCAATTTTTAGACTTTGAAGAACAATCTGTGACCTTAACGCAGGATGATTCACTAAAGCCTCATACACACAACCCTTTTCCTCGACAGAATCCATCAAGAAATTTGGTGGCAGAGCTTTGCAGAGGAAAACGGTTGTGTGTATGTTTTTCATCAAGAAAACTGTTGTGGAACTCGATGAGAAAAAAAGAGAACAAGTTCTCTTTTTCCTCGTCGGGAGTCTCAGTTTCCTCGTCGCGTTCCTCGTCGGGCTGGTTTTCGACGAGAAACACATTTGTGTGTATGCTTAGAAACCCGCACATGCTCAGTAGGGTGGCGCCAGTGGAATCAAACTTCCCCTTTATAGTGCCAATGTACGTGTTTTACGTCACCGCGTTTGAGAACGACGAGATTTGGTCTTGACAATGTGTACGCAAAGAAAGCTTGTCAAGTTTCTCGACAAGCCTGACAAGGAACTCGTCGAGGAAAACGATGTTTCATTAACGACGAGTTTCTTGGTCGTGTGTAAATCTCTTAAATAAACTGAACCTGTGTTCATTGTGAGTATCTAATGGTATGCAAGGGCAATACAAAACATAATGAGTTGACTGAAGTGTACAGTTTTGCCCTATTTACTATGGTCAGTGATCACTGACTTTGATCAGTAAACAGTTTTACTGCAAATCAAGCCTGGTGTTATATCGGGAACTGCCATTCTCTAGTATACCTAGTAATATAAACATCTGTAAAACATGGATTCAGCTTTTATTTAGAGGGGACGATGGCTTAAAGCAGCATTCCATGTTACCGCAAGTGCAAAGTCAGAAACTTTAGATATTTAAACTATAATAAAATCCATTCAAGAAAAAACAAGGCGTTATAGCTTTGTTTTATTTTCTCACCCAGGCAGACTATCTTACATTTTAAACAAATTCTTCCACTAGAACCTAGGTTAATAATTCCATAACTGCTTTCTGGTATACACATCTGTCTGTCAGCAGGGTAAGAAGAAGGAAAACAGCTGGGTTAGCAAAATGGAATCAGCAAAATACATCATGTGAAAACATTATTTCACATGTGTGATAAAATGCTATAGACCACCCTATAGGGAGCTTCTCACAGACTGCCAATTCTTTCAGCACAATGCTGAAGTGTTTCAAAAACAAATCTAAATGTCACAGAGTGCTGCATTAGTCAAAATATAATTTGTGTGTATTAATTCAATTAATTCAAAGTGTGTGTGTGTGTGTATATATATATATATATATACAGTATATACTGAGCAAAATTATAAACGCAACACTTTTGTGTTTGCCCCTATTTATCATGAGCTGAAAGCAACGATCTATGACTTTTTCTATGTACACAAACGGCCTATTTCTAGCAAAAAAAAATCACAAATCTGTCTAAGTCTGTGTTAGTGAGCACTTCTCCTTTGCCAAGATCCACCTCACAGGCATATCAAGATGCTGATTAGACAGCATGACAGGTGTGCCTTAGTCTGGCCACAATAAAAGGCCACCCTAGAATATGCCGTTTTATCACACATCACAATACCACAGATGTCGCAAATTTTGAGGGAGGGAGCTTGCAATTGGCATGCTGGATGCAGGAATGTCCACCAGAGCTTAAATGTAAAAAAGAAGTGATAAGGGAGGGGGGGAAATAGGCTAGGGAAGTAGAAGGGATAAGAAAACAGAGGAGTTGCACTCACATGGGCCTTTGCGGGACAGTATGCTTTCAACTGGCCACTAACCAATGGCCCAAGAACGGGACGTATGAACCCCAGCCAACTGAGGGCCAATAATAAGAGGGGAAGTAACAGTAGAGATAAAAATAATGACTCTGACTCATCTACCAATTCTTATACCTCACAGCACTCCAGGACTGGCGATAGAGGACAACGAAAAGGAAGAAATAGCAGGAAAAGACCTCAACAAGGTGGTGGGTACTTAAATAGTACACAGAATAAGAAACGCATGACAGAAAACAATGACACACATATTGCCAATACCCCGATAGAAGGGGACATTTCTGACCAAGCACCTCCTACACCTAGACCGACCTCTATGTTTCCGACTCACTCACTGGGTGCCTCAACTGAGCTATCTACTTACTCCTCCTCCACCTCTTTAAAAACAGACTCTAATCTACGACAAAGCATTTTGGAATCAGCCCAGACACTAGCCAAAACACACAGTGGCAACCTATCTGGTGCTATCCCTAAGGACATCAGAAAATGACAAATTGACCACTTCTTTGGACCTATGGTGAAAAACGTTTCTAGTGATAAAGAAGTTACCGATATTTCCAATATACTGACAACACCCCATCTGACCCTATCAAGACCCCCAGTAGTGACTAACGACAACCTTAAACTGGAAATCATTAATCTGTCATCTTATGCTTTGAGCCAATCTGAGGAAGAACTCCTCAGTTTAGGCTTAAACTTCTGCCCCAACCAAGTTACAAACAAATTCAATCTCATCAAGGATTTATACCTTTTTGCCAGAAAATTGACCCTAAAGTTTATGTACGATAAGGAAAGGAGGGAGAAACAGGACGAGATCATAAACCAGGAAATCTGGAAAGACTTCACAGTAGCTGATTTCAGGGCTTTAAAAACCCTCATCTCACTACTTGATGAAAATGAGGAACCCCTGTCTCAGGAAGAAACACCCGAGACCCCCGAACTAAAGGGGGAAAGGGTACAATTATCCCTTTATAAAAAAGATATTGAAGTACTAGAAAAAGCTGTAAAAAATAAGTCACTCAATTTTCCCTCACTACATACCAACTCCAATGTATGGGCGTTCCTGGTTCAAACAATCAAGGAAGTAGAAACTATCCCACTTGTCAGACTTGAAAACCACAAATTTAGTTCCAAACACTACAGGGCCCTAAACACACTAAGTAAAAAGGCAGAAGTCATTATAAAACCATCAGACAAAGGGGGGAATGTGGTCATCATGGACGATCTAAAATATAGAAACATGTGTTGGGAAATATTAAAAAATCGCACTTGGTATAGACCAGTCAATGAAGAAGTAATTGATAGATTCAACCAACAGTTTAACGATATATTACAGACAGCTTTAAGTGATGGTTCTATTACTAAATCCATCTTCGATGGAATTCAAGTCCCTCACCCTAAAACACCCACGTTCTATGCACTTCCAAAGACGCATAAAAATTTAACTCACCCTCCGGGACGCCCTATAGTGTCCGGCATGGGCTCGAAAACTGAACGTGCCAGTAAATTCATCGACCAATATTTAAGACCCCATGTCACTTTACTGCCCTCTTACATACAGGATACACCCGATTTATTAAGGACCCTGGATGGCCTTATTGTACCACCCGGCTGCCTCTTAGTCTCTATAGACGTGGAGGCTCTTTATTCATCAATTCCTCATATTAAAGGATTACAGGTAGTTTCCACTTTTTTGACAGAAAAAGGTCCTAAAATGGACAAACTTAACGGGTTCGTATTAAAAACGCTGGGCCATATCCTTACTAAGAATGTTTTTTCCTTTGATGGGTCCCACCTCCTCCAGGTACAGGGTGTCGCAATGGGCACTTCTTGTGCGCCATCCTACGCGAACCTGTACCTGGGGGGGTGGGAACGGGAACTTTTTTCGCTGGAACATCATTTGCTTTCGTCAATATTGGGTTGGTTCCGTTATATAGATGACGTGTTTATGTTATGGGCAGGCACAGCAGAGGACCTCAATAGCTTCATGCAACTTCTAGATGCAAATAGTTACAACCTTAAGTTCACTATGAACTTCAACAAGTCTGCTATTGCCTTCCTCGACATTTTGATATATGTCGACGAGGCCAATAGCATTCAAACATCACTATATCGTAAACCAACGGCTGGAAATACCCTTTTACATGCAGCCAGTGCCCACCCGGCCCCACGTATCCGAAGCATACCGTATAGCCAATATCTTCGGCTACGCCGAAACTGCTCCAACAACGAAAAACTCAAAATAGAGTCGGATATGCTATATACCAGACTACTCAGCCGAGGATAGAGCAGGTCTTGCTTGAAAAAGGCGTACAATAGAGTTGTAGGCAGGGAAAGAGCCATCACCCTGCTTAAAAGTGACACTAAACCACTCGATAATGAGGTGACGCGGTTCATCACAACGTATTCAGATCAGCATGCTGAAGTTCGAACCATAATGCAAAAACATTGGCACTTAATTACTGCTGATCCTACTCTATCCAAATACGTGGGTTCAAACCCTAGTATCACTTTCAGACGATCCACCTCCATCAGGGACCGTTTAATCAAAAGCAATTATCAAAAACCAATACTAGATGCGATAGAAACACCAGGTCTATTCAAATGCGGCCACTGCAACTATTGCTACCTACTTAATGAAGGAGCTACTATACATCTTCCTAATGGTCAGACACATAAGCTACATACACATGTCACATGTCAGACTAAAGGAGTGATTTATATTATTTTCTGTCCTTGTGGCAGTTTCTATGTGGGCAAAACTATCCGCCCATTATGGAAACGGATCAAGGACCATATGTACTACATTACGAACCGACTGCTGAACAAAACCATGGGTCATCATGTAGCTTTTATGCACAAATACGAGATCCCCCTTGTAAGATTTGCAGTCATAGACTGCATTCATGAGGACAAGAGAGGTGGCAACTATGATCAAATGGTTTTACAGCGAGAGACCCAATGGATTTATCGCTTAAAAGCCAATCAAGCTCCTGGCCTCAATGAATCCCTGAGCTTTAAGTCCTTTCTAAATGTTTAATGATACTCTGTCAACTGGGAATAATAATATGCTGTGCTGTGTCGGTTTGTTTCCCTTATGCTTTGTTACCCTACCAATATGTCCCAAGGTTGTTCCAATATACCACTTCCGTACAAGCGTAGAGAGAACTCTAACACAAGGGCATGGTAAGTGCATTTTGCACCTGAGGTCTGTTATGACACAGTCAATCCTCAACAAAGGTGGATTATACGGAAGGAGAACTTATGTTATTCTTCTCCTCCCCCAATAGATATATGCTAAAAATAACCAAATTTATATACTTTTATGTTTATAACTTGTAAGATGCTGTCTTTTGTTCTTAATAAAAATTATTTTAGGAAGTAATAAATTGAGTTTATTTAAATGTTTGTAATATTCTGCATGTTTGCAATGTTCAGGAGAAATCTCATATGCATGCATGTCTCTCATTTCGATGGTCCTCTCCAATGCATTTCGGGCGCATCGCCATATCAATCCCTCTAAATAGGTATTTTCTATCGCTTTTCGGCCCCTCCTCTACATGTCTCCTTGCCTTTACTTACTTTTCGGTTGCACATCGCTGTACATCTATTTTAGCAACCTTTAATGAGCAAGAGATGTAGACTGATGTCACATGACATCCACACTCTTTTATATTCATTATTATTTATTTTTATATTCATTTTCACTTTTATTTTTCTCAAGGAGTTTTGGCAACTTATACCTGCCAGGCCCCACATGATGTATTTATATGTTGACACAGTTTTTTGCCCGATCGGCGGGCTCTCCCTCTATTTTTGAGCTGCTTTTCTTTATACAGGTCACCTGTGCGCCATCTATTCCACATGGCGCATGCGCGATATGGAGGAGTGACCTCTGTGCTCTCTCCGCCTGTTTGCGAATGAAGGATGTACATGCCTAGCATATGGGACCATGTCTCCTCCTTCCTCCTCTCCCATTTGTTGGGAATGGACTTTTGGGCGGTGCAGTGCGGTGACGCATGCACGTCTGACGCTGACAGAGCGGACAGAGGCCGGGCGGCTTGGGTTACTTCCGCCCAAGCTTACTTCTCTCTTCAATGTTTATGCGCCCGCACCTGCGAACGGCGCACAGCGATGACGCAATCACGCTCTGCGTGAATACAGCGTCTCAAGGATATTTAAAGCCCTAACACAAACCACACTGGTGTGTGTCATTCACATGTACACCCTGGGACACGAACCTCTCCTAAACAACTACCCGGTAAGAAACTCATTGCAGGCTTTGTAACTATCTTATACTTTTATCTGTGACGCCTATGTTGTCAGAGATGTCCCTAATCAGGGATATATTTGTTCTGATGTGGTCTTTTCATCATTACCATGCAGAAAGTCTGGCTCAAATTTTGAAGCCTAAAAATAGACGGGCTGATTGATCGTTTAACACACCTGAAGGACCCCAAGTTCAGGCTAATGTTGTTAGGTGTCCCAGCTGGCTCTATGGTTTTTCATCACTGGTAAATTTCCTCTTTTACTTTGGACACATATAGATATCCTTTACACTTTTTTGACATTAATGTATTCCTTTATATCTATTGATGTCTTCCTATTTTCATATAGAATGGAAGCCGCCAGTAACGTCACGCTTTTATATGAATTTTAAAGGCATCCTTACTCTGACTCTGCTGTCAATTTAAGGTGATCTCTTTGGAACTTTTGCATTCTGGTTCCTAATGAACACTAGAATATTATACCCCTCTCCACATCCTATCATCTAAAATCCCTTTTTTTTTTTCCCCAAAACATTAAGCGATAATGTTACCAGAATATTTTCCTATATCTGATTACATAATAATTTTTTTAAATAGATCTATAACAAGATCTGAGGTGTTCTCCCACCATACCATTGAATACTCGACTGTGGTATGCGTCCTGGATTGCATTCGTTGTAGGATCATCGACCATGTAATTATATGCTGCAACTTTTCTCCTTTTCATTGTTTTTTATTTTTCAAAAAAATCGTTTTTATATTATTGAAGAAATGTGAATAACATGTAACCCTGTATCATTGCAGACAATTATTTGTTTTTTGAAGTACACATCTGCTCACAAAATCCTTAACAAGCGTCCTGAAGAAGCCCCACGGCGAAACGTGCGTCGGCAACTTTAGGGATTTTTGTACACAGTGGTTTATCCATGTATTTTTATATTGATTTTTGTTACTTTTATGTATATGTTACTGTGCAATTATTTTGTCTGATCTAAATGATGATATTAAAATTATATTTTTAACTACTTCCTTGGCCTCAAAGTCCGATCATCAATACCTCTCCATAGTTATTGTTTCCAATTTTCTGGTCCACCAGAGCTGTTGCCCTTGAATTCAATATTCATTCCTCTACCATAAGACAACAAACACAGGTGCTTTTTATTGATGGCATTTTGAATGCACAGAGATACTGTGACAAGATCCTGAGGCCCTGTTGTGCCATTCATCCCCTCATGTTGCAAGGATCTGTACACAATTCATGGAAGCTGAAAACATCCCAGTTCTTGCATGGCCAGAATACTCACTGCACATATCACCCATTAACCACTTGACCACTGGGCACTTAAACACCCTTAATAACCAGACCAATTTTCAGCTTTCGGTGCTCTCACAGTTTGAATTATATTATACAATTTTGCAAAAAAGTAATTTTTCTTCATAAATTTGGCCTAAAATGTATACTGCTACATATCTTTGGTAAAAAAAAGTTTTTTAAAGTTGTCATTTTTTCCCACAATTCTTTGCAAAATCAAGATTTTTTTTTTTCATCAAATTTTCATATTATTAGGTTATTTTTCACACACAGCATATGGATACCACAAATTACACCCCAAAACACATTCTGCTATTCCTCCCGAGTATGACGATACCACATGTGTGAGACTTTTACACAGCGTGGCCACATACAGAGGCCCAACATGCAGGGAGCACCCAGGCCAATTCTGACATTTCTCTCCTACATGTAAAAATCATCATTTATTTGCTAGAAAATTACATAAAACCCCAAAACATTATATAAAGATACCTCACATGTGTGGTTTGAACACCGTTTTCATATGTGGGCAGGACTTGCATATGCGTTCGCTTCTGCATGCAAGCTCACGGGGACAGGGGCGCTGTATGCCCAGAGTATTGCAGAGTATGCCCAGAGTATTGCGAAGTATGCCCAGAGTATGCCCAGAGTATTGTGGAGTATGCCCAGAGTATTGCAGAGTATGCCCAGAGTATGCCCAGAGTATGCCCAGAGTATTGCAGAGTATGTCCAGAGTATGCCCAGAGTATTACCAGAAAATGCCAAGAGTATGCCCAGAGTATTGCAGAGTATGCCCAGAGTTTTGCCAGAGTATGCCCAGAGTTTTGCCAGAGTATGCCCAGAGTATTGCAGAGTATGCCCAGAGTATTGCCAGAGTATGCCCAGAGTATTGCAGAGTATGCCCAGAGTATTGCAGAGTATGCCCAGAGTATTGCCAGAGTATGCCCAGAGTATGCCCAGAGTATGCCCAGAGTATTGCCAGAGTATGCCCAGAGTATGCCCAGAGTATTGCAGAGTATGCCCAGAGTATTGCAGAGCATTGCCGAGTATGCCCAGAGTATTGCAGAGTATGCCCAGAGTATTACAGAGTATGCCCAGAGTATTGCAGAGTATGCCCAGAGTATGCCCAGAGTATGCCCAGAGTATTGCAGAGTATTGCAGAGTATTGCCGAGTATGCCCAGAGTATTGCCGAGTATTGCCAGAGTATTGCCAGAGTATTGCCCAGAGTATTGCCCAGAGTATTGCCCAGCTGAGTATTGCCCAGAGTATTGCCCGAGTATTGCTGAGTATTGCCCGAGTATTGCTGAGTATTGCCCAGAGTATTGCTGAGTATTGCCCAGCTGAGTATTGCCCAGTATTGCAGAGTATTGCAGCAGGGATGGCTGAGCAGGGAGGGATGGATGGATGGATCTGTAAATACATTTGTCACAGATCCAGCCCGCAGCACTGGCGCTGCCATCCGCTCCCTCCCCTCTCACACTGTACCGATCGGTACAGAGAGAGGAGGGAGGAACCGGCGTCAGCACATGACGCCGCTTTGTTTACAAGTGATCGGTTCGTCATTGGACGGAGCGATCACGTGGTAAACCGCCGCTATCAGCGGCGATTTACCGTGATCCGTGATGCGCCGGGTCCTCTGGACACGGCAGTCACGGATGTTCCCGTATGCGCGCCTCAGGGGGCGCGCAGGAGCGCGATTCTAGGAGGCCGTTAATTAACGGCCACTTAGAATTAAGCAACCGCCCTATAGCCGTACTTTCTCTATAGGGCGGTTGCAAAGTGGTTAAGTATGTTACAGCGTGTTTTACGTTTTCTGCCAATATCCAGCAACTTTGCACAGCCATTGAAGAGGAATTGACCAACATTACACAGGCCACAATCAACAACCTGATCAATGCTATGCGAAGGAGATGTGCTGCACTGCATGAGGCAAATGGTGGTTACACCAGACACTGACTGGTTTTCGGACCCCCTAATACAGTGAAACTGCCCTTTTTAGAGTGGCTGTTTATTGTGGCCAGAAATAGGCCTTTTGTGTACTGTAGATAGAAAGAGTTGTAGATTTTAAAGTTCAGCTCATGATAAATAGGGGCAAACAGAAAAGTGTTGCGTTTATAATTTTGCTCAGTGTATATATACAGTATATATATATATATATATATATATGTGTGTTATTTATATGTGTGCACCCAGTGGTTGGATATGGGCTATCTAGAACTGTGGACCATGGAAGTAGTTTATTTCCTTTATTTGTCACTGCTTTGTTGTACATTCCTATGTTTTCCTATATTTGTTCATGCTCTCTGTCTTGCATATAACATGGGTTGGCTTTTTGGTTACTGGGGTTGATTTTCCTGCCAGAATCCTAACTGTGGTGGACTAGAAAAAGTCAAAGGAAAATCTGCCTTTATCCTCAGGCCATTATTAGGTTAAAGCAGTGTTTCTCAATTCCAGTCCTCACGCCCCCCCCAACAGGTCATGTTTTCAGGATTTCCCTCAGATGAAAAGGCTGTGGGAATTACTAAGGCAGTGAAACTGATCAAATCACCTGTGCAAAATAATGGAAATCCTGAAAACCTGACCTGTTGGGGGGGCATGAGGACTGGAATTGAGAAACACTGGGTTAAAGTAATAGGGAATCTCCTTGTGGCTGGGTATATTATATATCTAGCATATATAAATAGGCTTTGGGGCTGCGATTTCTCTCTGCCTTCCTTTCAACCTGAAATTAATGATTGCCATGCTACTGCCCCTAGGTATGGCTGTCAGGGCCCTGTTAGCACCCTGTTGGGCATGGGGGAGTGAGCTGAAAACCTCTTACGTATTGCCTTTGTGAGTGTGCTATGAGCCCAGGTGGGAGAAATTTCTGGGACACCTTGAAGTTAGAGTGCCAGCATGGCTAATTTATTGCGTCTCTTCATGTCGCAGTGCAAGGAATAGACTCTGTCTCCCTATCACAACATCACAAAACGTGTGAGATATTGGTGTATCATGGCTACTGGTGCTCTCATAGAGACTGAAGGTCTTTTAATCACTTCTTCTGCATTGCAAGCGACCCCTTTCAACATGTTGGCTGGCATCCAAACCTTAAGACAGGTGTTGCTTAGCATGTAAAGATCCATCAAAGCCGAGTAAAAAGATTTCTTGGCTGCAGTCTCCTGGGAGGCTGATGGACTATATCCGCTGCCGTTTATACCACTAGGACCAATTCCCCCTTCTGGATCATAAGCTTACAGGGCTTTACCCCAGGCACAAACATTACCCTTTCAATACCTTTCTAGGGATGCTAATTTTGGCCTCCTTTTTGTGGCAGCGCAACGTTCCATCCAAGATCCTCTGCCCATAAGGGTTATTTTCTATGGTTCTAGTTGTCCAGCAGTCCGGACCTATTTACCAAGCTTCTACAAGAAGCTCTTTCCTTTACGCTTTATATCTACTATTGGAATACATTGCTATCAAATTATACCTAAGAGACTCTGTGAAGAAGCGCTGAAAGACGCGCAAAACCGGTCGAGTCAATACATTGCAAGTTCCATACTTCAGACATTTCATGTCTGAACCTCCACCATTAATACAGGACATTATAATTATCTTACTATTTTCTAAAGCTTTTTGCTTCAATTATTTGTATTATTAAGTTTGACCACTAGTCTGTAATTTCCTGTTTTGCTCTGGAGGCACTTTGCAATGTCTAGCTAGTTTGCTAGGTAGTTCCATTGGAACGTCAAGTTTTTGTGAATTGTACTTCTGTGTTCAAATAAATTCAATTTTAGAGAAATTTTCTCTGTGCAACTATATTCTTACCATCATACAGTGCCTGAAAAGTCCAAACAACTAGCCTCTAGTTATTTCTCCCTTCATACCTATTAGGACGCGGCACCTTTTATCAATAAGTATCCACATGCTCACTACATGTGAGGATACTGTCTCCCTCCTTTTTTCTCAAAAAGATTTCTTAGGCATGTTTTATGGAAGCCACTTTCTCATTGGTTATGGCATCAGAGGAGTTTGAATTGTTTTATGCAAGGCAGTAGCGAACGTTCACTTCTCATTCCAGAAGACTGCGAGCAGAAATATAAGAGCCCTGTACCTCAACTCTTAGGCCGCGTACACACGATCGGTCAAAACCGCTGAAAACAGACTGAAGGTCCGTTTCATCGGTCCAAGCCGATCGTGTGTGGACCCCATCAGTCAGTTATCCTTCGGTCAAAAAAAAGAGAACTTGCTTTGAAATTTGAACAATGGACGCCTGACCGATGGGTCAAAACTGATCTTTAATTTTAAAAAGCATCGGTTAAAAAGCCACGCATTCTCCGAATCAAGTCGACGCATGCTTGGGAGCATTGAACTTTGTTTTTTTCAGCACGTCGTTGTGTTTTACGTAACAGCGTTCTGACACGATCGTTTTTTTAACCGATGGTGTGTAGGCACATCAGACCATCAGTCAGCTTCATCAGTTAACCGATGAAAACGGTCCTTCGGACCATTCTCATCGGATGGACTGATCGTGATTTTAACTGCAGCTTCCTAGTTCCAAATGAATTTTCAATAAACGTGAGATACTTCATCATTATCTTCCAAAAATGGGGATTTCCTAATTGTACCTAATGGCCTCCAATATCACCTACCACCTGACAAATTACTTCTTCAGAAGTTACATCCACTGTGCTCTGAGAACCAATGCATTTCCATTGGTTTATATCTTTCCCTTGTCCCCCTGATTTTGAGGGTTTTCCAGAAGACTCAGCAAGAGAAAATGCAGACGATTGTGATGTTGCCAGTGTGGCATAAAAAGCCACTAAAAATGTAAACCCAGAAGATCTAAGATCAATATGTTTACACTTGTCTAGAGAGGTAACCTTAAGGCTGGGTTCACACTTGTCCGACAAATGCTCCGACATTGGGAGCTCATGTCGCATGACGTGTGAAAATAAATGTTTCCCTATGTTTCTTAACTGGTCCGACAAAAGTTGGTCCGACTTTGAAAATGCTCCCTGTACTACTTTGGTCCGACTTTCATCCTACTTCAGACCATTGAATATCATTGAAGTCGGATCAAAGTAGGATCCTTGTCCTAACCATCCGACTTGTGGCATCCGACATGGTGATTACAGCAGCAGTAAAAGAAATTTATCTCACACTGGGATTGTTTTGATTGATGTCGCAGAGCAAAGTAGGATGAAAGTCGTATCACTGTCCTGTCCTGTCAGTGTGAACCCATCCTAAAAGGTAGAAATTGATAGGCTGGTGCTTTAAAAATTGTAATAGTCTTTTGTGAAGCAGAAAAGCATACTACAGACTTCAAGGTATGGAAGAAACTTAAGTAGGATACATTGAGCATAATTGATTTTTTAAGGTTTTTTTTCCCCACTTTCCTTTTGTTCTAAAGTCACTCATACAATTACTCTTTGACCTGCTAATTAAGATTTCTTTCTGGTATCTGACACTAAAGATGAAATTCTCAGTTGTTGTTACCTCTGCCTGAAGAGTTTTCAAGCTTCAGGTACTAAGTATTAAAGAAGACCCCTCTTGTGTGTTCCACCAGGACAAAGTGTCATTGAGACCTTTTCTAGACCTTCTCACAAATGTGTCAAACTTCCATCTGAACATGGATTGGTCTTTACTAGTCCCTTTTCTAAATCCTCAGATTGAATGTCCTCTTTACTTATGTTGAGAGAAGAGCATCTATCAGATATTTGGAAATACTTTTTATCCTACCAATTTAAACAAGAAATGTCAGTCAGCCTGAGCAAGAACAATTGCAGCATGGGTTTTACATTTCATCAAGGCAGCATACACATTTTTTTGCTTGGGCCTTCGGGGTGATCTTAAGGCACATTTGACCAAAGGTGTGGCAACAACCTGGGCAGAGTCATGATTTGGTAATCACAGAATACCTTTTTTGGCAACCACTATCTTTTGCTTCTAAAGTGCTGTCTTCTGCTGTTTCTCTTGCTCAATAAATAACTGAAATTTTTCTGTTTCTGGTGCTTCACCACGTCAACAATTTTTCAGTTCCCAGTTTCTATCTTGGATAATATAACTGGAATGTTGCCTGAAGGTAAGGGACTGTACAGGTCTTGGGGGTGGCGTTCAACCCTATGATAGGACATTGTGAGGCTCTGGGCACACTAGCACATTTTCAGAAGCATATACAGTATCTCACAAAAGTGAGTATACCCCTCACATTTGTGTAAATATTTTAATATATCTTTTCATGTGACGACACTAAAGAAATTACACTTTGCAAAAAATGTAAAATAGTGAGTGCACAGCTTGTATAACAGTGCCAATTTGCTGTCCCCTCAAAATAAATCAACACACAGCCATTAATGTCTAAACCGCTGGCAACAAAAGTGAGTACACCCCCAAGCGAAAATGACCAATTTGGGCTCAAAGTATTAATATTTTGTGTGCCCACTATTACTTCCCAGCACTGCCTTAAGCCTCTTGGGCATGCAGTTTACCAGGGCTTCACAGGTTGCCATTGGAGTCTCATTCCACTCCTCCATGATGACAACACAGAGCTGGTGGATGCTAGAGACCTTGCGCTCATCCACCTTCATTCATGGAACCTTCAGAGAACTGTAGAGCACTCGCTCACCCCCCCTTTCCTGACCTGCCGGGCTGAGTGCTCGGATAAGGGTCTGGTATGGAACTTAGGGGAACCCCCGCGCCATTTTTTTAGTGTAGTGGGTTTCCCTCAAGAGCCATACCCGACTGTAGGGTCTGGTATTGTCTTGGGATGGGAACCACACACATTTTTTTCGCGGGGTTCCCTTCAGGATTCTCAGCACACAAGTCATCTTGATCTGACTTTTGGTATGACCTCTATTCAAATCAATGGGCTCCCATAGGGAACCATTGATTTTGAATAGAGAAAGAAAAATGTGGCTGAAAGCTAGCGTGGTAAAAAGTGCACTGAATTTAATGCAAAAAGCTGACAAAAATTGTGTTAAAAACGCTGCTTTTTTCCTGGTGTCTGTACTAGCTTCACAGCCCATTTTTTTTTAAAGGTCCATGGGCATGAGGCCTTATGATTCGGATACACCAGAATCTTTGCATAACAAAAGTTTTGTCCAAATTTCGATTCATTCGAAAATTAATCACACATCTTTAGCTACAACTTTTACTTTTTCTTTTACAATTGCTACTTCTGATACTATTACTACTGCTGCTTCTTCTACTACAATTACTACTACTGCTAGTACTACTACTTCAACTGCTATTACTTATGTTGTTGCTATTATTACTTTTACTATTACTACTACTGCAACTGCCAGTACTGCTGCTATTATTACATATACTACCACTATTACTACAACAACTGCTACTACTATTATAACTACTATTGCTGCTTTTACTACTACTACTACTACTAGTATCAATAATTATCATATTATTATTTATTTTTTGTCCTATCTAAACATCAAAGTTAACAAGTTACACGGTTGTTCTTTTTACTGTAGCATTCATAACTAGTAGCTATGTATATCTGTATTTATATTTCTAATAAAAATTACCACTTAAACATTATACAGATATTTCTAAGAGTGGTGACTGCAGGAACGTTCTCCAGACGCAAGCTAGAAGCATATTTTAAGATCCAAGCACAGCCTTGATGTACGCCCAAAACATTAAAGTTTACAATCCATTATTTAGGCTTTTATTATACACAAAATGCCAAGATGCATAATGTGCAAAAGTACTTACTGCACAGGGAGACTTGATTAATTTCACAATTACCATAACATTTTAGGAGCATTTTATCTCTGAGTTTGTGGAATGTTATTAATAATCTCTCGGCTAATGGAAGCGAATCCATCACCACCAATTCAAAGAAGAAATTATGTAGGATTTGCAGTACACAAGGATAACAACTACAAGCAGATACTCTGATCCTTTTGTTTTGACGAATGTCATTCAGTTTTATGTGGACAGCATGGGCAAATGGACTATGTGCTGATACTACATGCAGACAGTTGGCTTAGTTCTTCTAGGGCCTTCACAGTACAGCTTCCTCTTTAGTGTCTGGAAATTTGTGTCCGTGATAGAAGAACACAGCTGTGCTTCTTCATAGAGAGGAAATTCAAGTGGTGGGATGGAAAGTGACATTACACACTTGTGTTCACTTACATTAAAAGTTTCATCCAATGACTAATCTGTTATTGTAAGTGCATTCTGTACACCTACATCATCATAAATAAATTAAAACTCTAGTTGACATTTTGACTTTGGGGGGCAGATTCACGTAGATCGGCGCATTATCATTCCGGCGTAGCGCACCACTTTTCCGTTAGACTTGCGCAATCTAGCCGCGTAATCCGGCGATTCACGTAGCTTTTACGCAAGAGCTTGCGCAAACGTAAGGTTTTTTCCATAGGCGTAAGGAGGAGTAATACAAATTGGGAGGGACGTGGGCGTGTTACATTGAAATGAGCCGTGACCCCATGCAAATGAAGGGCCGGCCGACTCGCGCATGCGCGCGTGAAGGAAACCATGTCAGCTCCGTTGTGCGCATGCTCACAACTCGGGAGCGGCGCAATCATTGAAATTGGAAATGGACTAGGGCAATGTTGTGAACTACGCAGACAGCATAAATAGACACACACAAACGCCCTTCCATTGCAAAAGTACATCCCTTTGTGTCCCTTCCCATTGAATCAAGTGCTTTTGCTCTGTTGTTCGTTAGAGTGTGTTTTGTAGTTGTCAGATTAGTGTTCTGTGTGATCTTGTGCTTGTTGGTAGTTTTGTGAAAGTGTATTTTGATAAGTGTTTGAGACTGTTTGTTTGATTGATAGATTTCTGAGCGTTTGTTTTCTTGCTTTTTTTTTTCATCTGATTTTTTTGTGTGTGTTTCTTGCTGAGTGCTAGTGTGATTTTTGGCTGTTCTTTTTCTCTTTGTGTGTGTTCTTGTCTGATTGGTTGTGCTTGTATTTGTGACAGATTTTTGGTGACTGCTAGTGAGTTTGTTTGGAAGTATGACTGAGAGAAAAAGAAAGCTCAATTTTACTGTGGGGGAAAAAAGAATTCTTGCCCGGGCCATTACCGACTATGGGCGTTTTCTCCACGGCCCGCAGAGTGCCACCACCACCCCGGCCAGGAGGAGGGAGATATTGGATATAATCACGGAGCAGGTCAATTCATCGGGGGAGGGGGAGACACGGACCCGCTCTGGGATAGAAAAGAAAATAAATGACCTCCGGCGTGAGGTGAAAAAAAAACTGGCCGCAATAAATGCCCATGCCAGGGGCACAGGAGGGGGCCCACCATGCCGGGTTAGATTTTCAGAGACGGAGCGTGTGGTGGCCCTGACCTTTCACCGGCATGAAGTGGAGGGCCTGCCAGGCTTTGACACAAGTCCGGTCCCCGCGGTGCCAGGTAAGGTTTTTATTTCTCTCAGGTGTGTAGCATGTGTGGGGGAGGGGGTGAAAGGGAATATGTGGCAAGTGTGTGGATCCTCCAACCTGTGAATGTTTTGTGTCATCCACAGCTGTGCAGGAGGGTGCAGGGCCATCTGGACTGACCGCTCCAACCCCAGGACAGCAGCCTAATGAGGCCCCCCCAACAAGGCCAGAGTCCGCAGAGGAGGAACAAGAGGAGGGGGAGGATCATGCGGAGGACGATCATGAGGAGGAGCAGAATCATGAGGAGGAGGAGTCCATGGAAGGCACTGGCCCTTTGGTTTCTGCGGACTCTTCCCCTCTGGCTGCAAGAAGCCTGCCCTCCCTAAGGGTCAGCCCCCCCCCCCTCCTCCCCCAACATGGCTCCCCTCACAAGGGCCTCCCCTTCTCCCCGGCCACAACCATCAGCTGGAGCCAGGAGGTCATCCCCAAGCACCAGGGGGGCGCCCAATCTCATGCCCGCCTGTCTGAGAAGGAACCTGGCCACCCAGACCCGCCTTCTGAGACAGCTCTGCCAGACTATGGGGCGGGTGGATCAGAGCCTGTCCTCCATTAATGATAGCCTGGGTAACCTGGACTCCCACTCCCGGGCCTCCACAACCTGCCTAAATGACCTGCAAACTACAGCAGCAGGCGTTGGGCAGGATGTGAGGGCCCTTACCCAGGCTATCCAGGGCAACACGGCAACACTTGGTGCTGCCCTGGACAGAATAGCCGTGGCCTTGGAGGGCAGGCCGCCAGGTGGGCAGATCTCAGGGGCTGCTCCTCCTTCCCCGGCTTTTCCCCTCCCCCATGCGTCTCCCCTGAGGGTCCGGGGCCGTGGCCGGGGGCGCCCCAGGCGTGGCTCAGGCAGAGGGCAATAATTTTTTTTTCCCCCTTTTGTTTGTTTTGAAAGCTTTTTTATTTTTGTTCTCTGCTTTTTTTTGTTTTTTCTAAGCATTTTTTTTTTACTATGCATTTTTTGTTTCTATGCATTTTTGTTTGTTTGACTTTTTTGGCATATTTTGGGTTGTGAATGATGTTTGAATGTGGGGGTGACATTCCTGCTGGAAAAGGGGTGTCACCCTCAATTTTGGTGGAGAAGGGTTCCCCAGGACCAGGGAGAAGTGATTCCCAGGTCCGTGTGAATGGTGTATGAATGTACAGTGACATAATTGGAGCCTTGACGTGGCGTTACTGCTCACCAGTCTTGCATGGTGGACTGGTGCCAATCCAATTTGATGAGGATGTGGGGTGTGTGTGCTAGGGACCATAGTGGTGTGCATGCATGCATTCTCATTGTGCCATGATTAATGTGTGTGTTTAACGTGCAAAGATGCCCAATATGAGCTGCCTCCTGACTGCTCTTCCCTCAGAAGACGGGGTATCCTCGGTTAGGGGTTGATTTTCTGGTTGGGGGGTCAGATCATCACGTAGCTCAACCTGCAGGCCCTTCCTCACTGCGAGATTGTGTAGCATGCAACATGCAGCGATGATATGGCACACGAAGTTTGGGGAATACAACAGTGTACCCCCAGACTTATCCAGGCATCGGAAACGTGACTTCAGGAGGCCAAAGGTGCGCTCCACCACTGCACGGGTTTTGATGTGTGCTTCATTGTATCGTTCCTCTCCTGGGGTTTGGGGGTTCCGGATAGGAGTCATGAGATGGGGTCCCAGTGCATATGCAGAGTCACCTGTAAAGGAAAAGACAGGAGAATGTTAGTCATGCATGTGCCACTTCTGTTGTGCATCACGGGAGGGGATAGTCATGCCTGACTCCCATGTCACTCACCAACCAGCCAGGTGTTCCCATACACGTTCTGTTCGAATTCTGTTCGGATGTGGCTTTGATTGTAGATGTAGCTGTCATGGCTGGACCCTGGGTGTTTGGCACGGACGTGCCATATGAGGCCTTGGGCATCAACTATCACCTGTACGTTGATGGAGTGCCAATTCTTCCGATTGCGGTACATGTGCTCGGTCTCATGGGGGGGCTGGAGTGCCACATGTGTGCAATCTATGGCCCCGATGGTGCGTGTGAATCTGGCAATTCGGTAGAAATCTGCCATTGCCTTGATTCGAAGCTCCTCAGTGGTGGGTTTGATGATTTGGTTGGCCAAGCGTGTGAGGATTGCAGGGACAACCTGGTGCACACATCTGCTCATGGAGGATTGTGACATCCCAGCCACCACTCCACTTGTACGCTGAAAAGAGCCACTGGCAAGGACATGGAGTGTTGCCAGGACCTTGACCAGTGGCTGCACTGCATGTGAGCGTTGTGTTGGGCTGGTGATGTCCTCCTGCAAGGTTGTGGTTAATTCCAGGATGGCATGAGGGGGGAATCTGAAGATGCGAAAGACCTCTGAATCATTCATGCCAAACAGGTGTATGCGGGTGCGGTATACCCTCTCCCGTGCCATCCTCCGTGCCCTCCTCCTTCTTTGGTCATCTATATTCACTAGTGCAGCTATGAGCGACGATGCCCCTAGCATGTTGGCAGTCAAATTGTAGTGCAACACGTGTGTGTGGTCTGCTCCTCAATAACGGTGTTGCTTTATCTGACAATTAGACTTTTTTTCAAAAGTTAGATCAGCTTTTATGTGCTCTAACTTTAGACAGGACATTTTGCAGTTGCGCACATCGCGTAGCCTGCGCAGCAACTGCGTTTTTTTGTGGATCCCCGTAACTCCCTCATTAGCATATTTGACTAGCAAATCAATGGTGTGTCTAGCGCAGTTTTGCGCGAAGGGAAGCGAATGTCTAACTCAATTACGCCGGACCAAAAAACGTAGATTTCTGGCGTATATTGTTTTGTGAATCGCGTCCAACTATACGCACGCGCACATTTAGACTTACGCACGCGCAACAGCAGTTGCGCACGCGTAATCGCTCTGTGAATCTGGGCCTGGGTCTATTAAATATGACAAGGTTGTATTGCGTTTAATATGCTTAATGATCAGAATAATTTTATATTACTATATATCTATTTATGGCACGAATAAAAACATTTGGTCAACCTAGGATATTACAGGAAAAAATGATTGTACATTAGTAATTGAAAACAAATTAAATCTACCATTGTTCAGTTCACAAACAGTTTGGTGAATCATGCACAAGCTTTAAAGTTTTTGAATGCCATTAAAGTACAGTATATGGGGAGGGGAGGCAAATTATCTTATTCATTTCTGGTAATTTATAGGGCTAATAAGAAAAATGCATTGGAAGCCTGGGGGACATACACCTAGTGGCATATTTAGACCTTGGGGGGTCCAGAGCACTTCCAGTTTAGGGGCCCCTCAACATAGAAATTAAAGGGGTCATAAAGGTACAATTTTTTTCCTAAAGTTCTTCCTTTACCTTAGTGCAGTCCTCCTTCACTTACCTCATCCTTCTATTTTGCTTTTAAATGTCCTTATTTCTTCTGAGAAATCCTCACTTCCTGTTCTTCAGTCTGTAACTCCACACAGTAATGCAAGGCTTTCTCCCTGGTGTGGAGTGTCGTGCTCGCCACCTCCCTTGAACTACAGAAGAGTCAGGACGCTCTCTATGTTGCAGATAGAGAAAGGAGCTGTGTGTTAGTGGGAGTCATGACTCTCCTCTAGTCCAAGAGAGGGGCCGAGCACGACACCCTACACCAGGGAGAAAGCCTTGCATTACCGTGTGGAGTTACTGACAGAAGAACAGGAAGTGAGGATTTCTCAGAAGAAATAAAGACATTTAAAAGCAAAATGGAAGGATGAGGTAAGTAAAGTAGGACTGCACTAAGGTAAAAGAAGCTATTTAGGAAAAAAAAATGGTATCTTTACAACCCCTTTAAATTATATGACAATAACAAGTGAATGATAAATGATAAACCACATTTGTTCTAAATAAAATTAAGTTAAGTTCTGAAGAAGACACTTGTTTGACTTTTTTACTAAATTTTATTGACGGTAAGAAAACACATCAAACAGGTAACTAGAACTGCAAGTCTAATAGCACAGTTATGCATTACACTACAATATTTGCAAAAAGTCTTTCTTCTTTCACTTAGCATCTGCAAAATCTTTAACTACTTATCATACTGTATCATCTTGAGGGCACTGCTGTCGACAGCCATGAAGCACAAAGCAACTAGTTATTTTGGGTCATCATGGTTCTTAGATAATTCTTTATCAGTGCCAATTTGTTGAATGACCTTTCTTCCGAATTAGTGTACATCATGCTCCAATATATTCTAATAGCTACATTAACACCTGGAAAGGTATCCGCAAGCCCTTCATCATGTAATAAAACTGCCTGCTGAGATGAAGTGAGACATGGCTGGAGCGTGGCAAAGACTGCAAACTGGACAATTTCCTCAAGGAACACACTATTGAAGTCTCTGGGAAATATGTTTATTTTTTTATAAAGAAAATCTGGGGCTCCCTCTGGCAGATGGCCCAGGGCAATTTCCCCTTTTACCCCCTTAAAAATCAAGGACTGCATATACCAATACCAAAATAAAAAAGTCCACTGTGAGCCCATCTTTTTATATTGCCTATTGGCTCTTGTGACTTAGCTGACCAGTCGCAAAGGCTATGCACCACATTATACGTTGTTCTTTTTTTCAGGAGGAGAACCTCCAAACTCTTCGACCAAAAGTTCAAAGTTCACAAACCTCTTGAATTCTGAGCATTGCCACAAACCCATTGTACAGGCAAAATTTTAACCTCATCCCTATTAGTAGAATCTGATTATCTAATACACTCTTGGAATCACAAGAAAATGAACAAAAGGTTCAGACCACATAGTGGTTATTACCACCTATAAGGTGTTTTATGTTGTTTTGAACATAGACAAGTATGACTGTTTTTCTTCATATTCTTCCAAATAAGGTATTCTTGTTTGATTTGATTCAAGGTCATATTTAAACCATAATTCCTCATTTATGTAACCTTTAATTCTACAGATTACAGAATTCTATTGTTTCCACCAGGTGTGCATGACAACACATAAGCAAAAATGAGATAAAGTTAATACCCCATAACAGGAATTGTCTTGTCTGAGCAAGGACCTCCATAGCAGGAATACCAGGTTTGCAAAAAAACTTTTGAAATGGCATTAACATGTTAAATCTAATATGAGGTTTTAGTGATATGCTATATACATACAGTATATATAGTTTTAGTTTTGGTTTCCTTTATTTACATATGTTGAGTGCTAAAAATGTGCAGTCTGTGGCCAGCAGGTAGAGATCTTCAGCAAATGAGGCAGAGAGTCTGTGTGAACCAACTCTGTTAGCAAAGTTCTTAACTTCAAAATTTGAAAACTTAAAAAAAAAAAAAATACACTATTAGAAAATGGCTAGCCTTTAAGATACACTGAAAAATGATTTGATTTCTAAGATGAAAATTACTCTAATTTTACTTTGATCACAACTATTTTTTTTTTCATAATGTATCATAATATATTTTTATAACGTGGATGCATACGACGTAGAGTTATCAAAGGCTTTGTATTTTGTGAATTATAAAATTGTTCCAATAAATGTAAAGTAACATTTTGATACTGTAAAACAATGTAGTATTTATACTAGGCTGTCACATGTAGATGTTCATCAATGCCTTTTCCAAAAAAATAAGTGGGGAAAATAGAACCTTAGCAACCCATGTAAATTATCTACTTGTTAATGTTTAAAGGAGAAGTGAGGTGCTGAATTTTACTTTTCCCATCCAGAAGCAATGACATGTTATTTTGGGTCAGAATAGTGAGCACACCATTCTTACTCAACACTGCAACTGCTTCCTGTTTGAGTCAGAGAAGATTTTTTTCTTACTATATAGCATGGTCCTAGTTTTAGACAATATGTAATACTACACAATTAATTAATTAATTAATACATTTTCTGTGGGGCCTATTTATAAATCTTTTATGTTGCAGTCTCACAGCTTTTTTTTTGGTAGATTTTACAATTTCAGGTTTGGAGCTTTTTATAAAGCTTCTTACCAGCATTATTGAATCTCATTTTGCTTCTTTCTAATGTAGCTTGTTTTTGTGCTAGGTAGTTAGGTAGTTAGTTACTGAAAATGTGTCATCTTTTTTAATTTACTTAAAATCAGAAAAAAAAATTAAAATAATAATATGAAAAACAAAGAAACAAAGAAACAAAGAAAAATGTGTCAACTGAGCCATAGGGGACTCATTGGAGTGTGATATGATGTTTTTGACAGTTTTCCTACAGTATGTATTTTACAATAAATGCATTTTTTGCAGGTTTTTTTTTTTATCTAGGAAAAAAAATAACTGGCGTTAAAATAATGTAAACCGTAAAAGCAACATAGAGAATCCTTTGCGACTTTTTTTTAAAGATAAGCTCTTACGATGACCAAATAAATCTTGTGCTGTATATTTGTTTAATTCATTCATTAAACACAGACCCGAAAGTTTAAAAAAACTTAAAAATAAATGAAAATATCACCATGAGTACCAACTATTCAAGATCAAATAATGAAAAGATGTACTGAAATAAAATTCATTGTGCCTGCATATATCTAACTGTGAAAGACAAAAAAGTAAAAGCTATGAAATTCCATTCCAAAATGACACCCTTATCATTAGGGCAGGAATTTAGGAAAGACAACGTGGGATTTGATGTTGAAGCTCCTCCCGTGTGTCCGCCCATAGCTCCACCTTTAAAGTAGAACTATGGGCAAAACGTTGTTGTTTTTTTTTGTAAGGGAGGGTTATAATCCCATGTTTTTTTTGTTTGTTTTTTTGCCATCTGCCAGTGGGGATATTTACCGTCACTTTCTGTCACTTCCTGTCACTTCCTGTCTCATAGCCCAAACAGGAAGAGAAGATTTCCCCTCTAATACTTTTCTGGAGATAGCCCAAAATGTGTGATTTTCTTTTACTTTTACGTTCAATGATAATGGAAAACAGGAGACATGGACAGGGTGAATCTCTCTAACAGGGGCACCAAAGGGTGCCTACCACATCGGCTAGGACCCCTGTTCTTTTTTTTTACTTTTTTACTTCTGCTTTGCATTAGCATTCAGTCGAGTTATTTCTTTATTGCCAAAATCTAACTGTGGTATTATTTTAACAACTTTATTATCATACCTGGCTGGGATCACAAGGCAATTAAAGCTGCACATGTCTACATAGCAAATACTCTGATTATAGTATCAAGATTACAATGATTTTAGTTTGATACAGCACAAGTATAGCTGGAATGTTTTGTCTGCATGGTCTACAGATGTAAAATAAACACTAGAAGGAAAAAAAAAATTACAAACAGACATAATTTATCTCAGACCCTGAAGATCAATCAAACATGCACTATTTTTTTTATTTTTTAAGCTTATTTTTTATCTTTGTAAAGATTCAGTATTTTCGAAAGTCTTAGAAATAATTCTGCCTGCCCTGGCTCAAAAAAGGTGAAATTTTTCAAAAAAAAGGAATGAAAATGTTGGATTGATGCCATAATTCAACACAATAAAATAGATGTAGTGACATATGATGCAGTGGGTGAATTACTATTGGGTAAAGATTTTACAGGACATTGAAAATCAAAAATTATATTTCATTACCAGGTAGGAACTCGCCATTGATGAGCATGTGTAATTTTAAAGCATGACATGTTAGGTATCTATTTACTCGGCATAATATCATCTTTCGGGTTATATAAAAAAAATTGGTGTTTTTTTTTTTTTGTTCAATTTATTAGAGGGTATTAAAAAAATATGTTTGAAAGACTGCTGCGCAATTACAGTGTGAAATAAAATATTGCAACAATCATTATTTCATTCTCTAGGGCAGGGGTAGGCAACCTTGGCCCTCCAGCTGTTTTGAAACAACATATTCCATGAGTCATTGCAAGACCCTGACCATCACAGGCATGACACCTAAAGGCAGAGGCATGATGGGATTTGTAGTTTCACCACAGTTGAAGGGCCGAGGTTGCCTACCTCTGCTTTAGGGTCTCTCCTAAAAAAAATATATAATGCTTGGGGGTTCTTTTTTTTTCTAGCAAACAATATTAATTTAAACTTGTAAACAAAAAGTTTTGGAAAAAGCCTGGTAAGCAACATAAAAACTGGTGTTTTGGTGACCATCCAAACAATATTTTTTCTTTCTACCACCAATCACCTGTGGGTGAAGTGCTCGCTCACATTATGGGAAGACCTATTAAAGGCTAGTATGCTCCTTTATGATGTTAGACTTGCAGACCTGGTATCCATTCAATTAAGTCACCTTCTAACATATTATTTCCTTTTAGGGTTTGCTTGGATGAAACTCTGCTCTGCCAGGTTGCTCAAATATATGAAGAGAATAGGCTCATAGCGCAATATGTTTTTAATAGACATCTTTAATAAAAATGTACTAAAACCACTCACATTCAGTTATTTTGTGCAATGCAAAAAAAAAAGCTAATCATCGACAAATTGCCTTATCATCGTCTTCCTGGTAACAGAGATACCGAAAGTGACATCAGAGACCACACCCTTCTGTTTTGCCTATTGTATTCTATAAGTCACCAGCAGTGGCTGCATTTGATTAGAGATTTTATGCTGCCACCGTTTAATTTTTTAATTGAATGATGTTGAGTTGGAGGATGCAGACAGTGCCACTCACTAAGCAAAATTCTGCTGCTTCAAGAGGAACTGTCTAAAATGTGCTCATTGAATGGCCAGCCTAATTACAATAAGTATTCCCACTAGAATACTTACCTTGGTGAAAACTTAAAATTTATGGATCGCTTGTCACTTTATGTCTCAGTGGCAATGGCATTTCATTTTATTAAATTTGAGATACTATGCTTCTGTTTTTTGCTTTTTTTTTTTTTTTTACCTTAAAATAAGATAATGTTCACTTAATAAAAATTCCTAGAAAAAGATAAATCATCCTCAAGCTGTAGTCTTTTTATTGAGCTCTTGCACACCTGAGACAACATATTATACCAAGTGAATGAGCGCTTAATCAATTACTCACTGAGCTTTGCCAAAAAAAAGTGAAGGGTACAAAATAATCTCTATAATTATGAAGAATGATTAATGATGTCAGGTAATTCAGAGCAGTGAAACACATAGTTAGAGAAGGCTATGCTGACAATGCCTTAGTGGATGTGCATGAAACGTAATGCATATAGATTCTGCGTTTTCTGAGCAGATGAATGCAGAGGATAGATTTATGAGTGATATCAGCTGCCTGTCATGTGCACTGAGCTTGTGAAAAAATATATTAAAGAACACAATATTTTTCAACACAAATTAATTTCTCTAGTGCTACCTTAGACTTGTGTAGGCTTATAACAACACATCATCTAAAGTAAAATAATTGCATAATACGACTAGTCATATATATATTTATAGATAGTGATATTTTTTTTTTGTCAGAAAGCATGCAAACAAAATTTGAAACCTAAAAGAAATATGGAATATGAAGATTAGTGAATAAATAGTCATGAAATTTCAAATTTCAAAGCATGAAACATACATCATTACAAACATTTCAATTCTGCATTACAGCAACACCCAACTACTACCTGGTAGAAATAATAAAGAAAGGATGGAAAAGCAGTAATAAAGACTTTAAAAAGTATACAGAAACAGTTTAAAATAATGTGTAAGTGGAACAATGACTTTACCTCTAACCCCTATACTAAAGGGGGTCCTGACTAGGGATGAGCCGAACACCCCCCCAGGTTCGGTTCACAGCAGAACATGCGAACAGGCAAAACATTTTTTCGAACACGCAGACACCGTTAAAGTCTAAGGGACACGAACATGAAAAATTAAAATTGCTAATTTTAAAGGTTAATATGCAAGTTATTGTCATAAAAAGTGTTTGGGGACCTGGGTCCTACCTTAGGGGACATGTATCAATGCAAAAAAAGTTTTTGGGAGCAGTGATTTTAATAATGCTTAAAGTGAAACAATAAAAGTGAAATACTTTAAATTTCGTACCTGGGTGGGTGTCTATAGTATGCCTGTAAAGTAGCGCATGTTTGCCGTGCTTAGAAAAGTCCCTGCAAAAAATGATATTTCTAAAGGAAAAAAGTCATTTAAAACTACTCGCAGCTATAATGAATTGTTGGGTCCTGGCAATACAGATAAAAGTCATTGAAAAAAACAACATGGGTCCCTCCAGTCCATTACCAGGCCCTTTGGGTCTGGTATAAATATTAAAGGGAATATCAAACCCCCAAAAATGCCTGTGGGTCCCCCCAAATTCCAATCAACAGGCCCTTCAGGTCTGGTATGGATATTAAGGGGAACAAATGTAAAATAGCGTAAGGTTCCCCCTCAAAATCCATACCAGACCCTTATCCGAGCACGCAACCTGGCAAGCTGCAGGAAAAGAGGGGGAGACGAGAAAGCCCCCCCCTCCTGAACCCCGTACCAGGCCACATGCTCTCAACTTGGGGAGGGCATGGGCATGTTGATGGGGACAAGGGCCTCATCCCCACAACCTTTGCCCGGTGGCTTTGGAGGTCTGAAGGCGGGGGACTTATCGAAATCTGGAAGCCCCCTTTAACAAAGGTGACCACCAGATACTGACCCCCGCTGTGAATGTGAATTGGTAATGGGGTACATTGTACCCCTACCATTTTACACAAAAAAGTGCCCAAAAAAGATAAAAGAACACACACACAGCTTTGGGAGTCATTTAATAAAAAATCTAAAAAATAATACAGCGCTGTAATACTTCTACGACCTGGACCCGCCGCCACAAACGATACAGACTCCATAGGAGACGCTCGGCCGAATAATGCGCGACCCGTCTGACAGCTCTTAAGCTCCATGGCGGTATTCCCGAGTCTGGCTCGGGGTAAAATTTCAGTACTAATAGCGGTATCCCCAAGCCAGACTCAGGATCACATCACAGTATCTAGGCATAGTTACTTACCTTGTTCCCTGGATCCTGCGATGTCTCCCCGCTGTGTGAGCGAGCTGTCTTTCCCTGTGATGTTACGACGCACGGGGGCGTAGATCGGCGCCGAATTAAAAAAAAAAGTAAAAACACACAATACATACAGTATACTGTAATCTTACAGATTACAGTACTGTATAAAATAATTACACACCCCCTTTGTCCCTAGTGGTCTGACCAGTGACCTGCATGCACTTTTATGTTCTAAATACCGTTTTTTCTGCCTGGAAACTGTAGATTGTCCATAGCAACCAAAAAGTGTTCCTTTATGTCAAAATCACTTGCAGAATTGAGCAATAGTGATTTGTGGGGAAATTCGTCATCAAATACTGAAAGTAATGACAGCGACAATTCTGCAACTGAGCAAATTTCTGTGCTTTTGATTTGATTACATAATTGAATAATTTTTATTATTATTGTTATATTATTATTTGTTATAATTATTTATAGCTATTTATTATATTATAATTCACGATTTTGTGTTTCAAACTTTATTATACCCGGGATGTCTACTAGACTCTTGTTTGGACAGATTTAAATAAGTTATTTCTGAGAATTACAGGCTTACAATGTAAAACGCCAAATTTCCATGCAAAACAATTGTACCGCTCTCAGCACCAAAAATCTGAAAGAATCATACCACCAGGGAGGTTATATAAGATTTTTGGGGGAACTCCATCCACTTTTGATTTCTCCTATAGACTTTTAACCACTTTCCCCCCGGACCATTTGTCAGCCTAAAGACCAGAGGTGTTTTTACAATTTGGAACTGCGTTACTTTAACTGGTAATTGCGCGGTCATGCAATGTTATACCGAAACGAAACTTGCGTCCTTTTTTTCCCACAAATAGAGCTTTCTTTTGATGGTATTTGATTGCCTCTGCGATTTTTATTTTTTGCGATATAAACAGAAAAAGACCGTAAATTTTGAAAAAAAATGATTTTTCTTATAACAAAAAGTAAAAAATATCGAATAAACTAAATTTTAGTCAAACATTTAGGCCAAAATGTATTCAGCCACATGTCTTTAGTAAAAAAAATCGCAATAAGCGTATAATTATTGGTTTTCGCAAAAGTTATAGCGTCTACAAACTAGGGTACATTTTCTGGAATTTACACAGCTTTTATTTTATGACTGCCTATCTAATTTCTTGAGGTGCCAAAATGGCAGAGCAGTACAAAACCCCCCAAAATGACCCCATTTTGGAAAGTAGACACCCCAAGGAAATTACTGAGGGGCATGTTGAGCCCACTGAATATTTTTTTTTTTGTACCAAGTGATTGAATAATGACAAAAAAAAAAAAATTACAAAAAGTTGTCACTAAATTATAAATTGCTCACACATGCCATGGTTATATGTGGAATTACACCCCAAAATACATTCTGCTGCTTCTCCTGAGTACAGTGATACCACATGTGTGGGACTTTTTGGGGAGCCTAGCTGCGTGCAGGGCCCCTAAACCAAGCACGGGCTTCAGGATTTCTAAGGTCACAAATTTTTGATTTCACTTCTCACTACCTATGACAGTTTTGAAGGCCATAAAATGCCCAAATAGCACAAACCCCCCCCAAATGACCCAATTTTGGAAAGTAGACACCCCAGGCTATTTGCTGAGAGGCATTTTGAGTCCATGGAATATTCTATATTTTGCCACAAGTTGCGGGAATATGAATTTTTTTTTTTTTTTTTGCACAAAGTTGTCACTAAATTATATATTGCTCACACATGCCATGGGCATATGTGGAATTGCACCCCAAAATACATTCTGCTGCTTCTCCTGAGTATGGGGATACCACATGTGTGGGACTTTTTGGGAGCCTAGCCGCGTACGGGACCCCGAAAACCAAGAACCGCCTTCAGGATTTCTAAGGGCATACATTTTTGATTTCACTCCTCACTACCTATCACTACCTATCACCGTTTTGAAGGCCATAAAATGCCAAGGTGACACAAAACCCCCCCAAATGACCCCATTTTGGAAAGTAGACACCCCAAGCTATTTTCTGAGAGGTATGTTGAGTACATGGAATATTTTATATTTTGCCACCAGTTGCTGGAATATGACAAACTTTTTTTTTATTTTATTTTTTTGCACAAAGTTGCCACTAAATGATATATTGCTCAAACATGCCTTGGGCATATGTGGAATTACACCCCAAAATACATTCTACTGCTTCTCCTGAGTACGGGGATACCACATGTGTGGGACTTGTTGGGAGCCTAGCCGCTTACGGGACCCCAAAAACCAAGCACCGCTTTCAGGATTTCTAAGGGCGCAAATCTTTGATTTTACCCCTCACTGCCTATCACAGTTTTGGAGGCCATAGAAATCCCAGATGGCACTAAACCCCGCCAAATGACCCCATTTTGGAAAGTAGACACCCCAAGCTATTTGATGAGAGGCATGGCGAGTATTTTACAGCGCTCATTTATTTTTGAAAATGAAGAAAGATATTATTATTTTTTTTTTTTTCTCTTTTTTTTTTTTAAAATCTTTGTGACAAAAAGCAAGAACTGCAAAATACTCACCATACCTCTCAGCAAATAGGTTGGGGTGTCTACTTTCCAAAATGGGGTCATTTGGGGGGTGTTTGTGCCATCTGGGCATTCCATGGCCTCCGAAACTGTGATAGGCAGTGAGGGGTAAAATCAAAGATTTGCGCCCTTAGAAAGCCTGAAGGTGGTGATTGGTTTTTGGGGTCCCGTACGCGGCTAGGCTCCCAAAAAGTCTCACTCATGTGGTATCCCCGTACTCGGGAGAAGCAGCAGAATGTATTTTGGGGTGTAATTCCACATATAACCATGGCATGTTTGAGCAATATATCATTTAGTGGCAACTTTGTGCAAAAAAAAAAAAAAAGTTTGTCATATTCCAGCAACTGGTGGCAAAATATAAAATATTCCATGTACTCAACATACCTCTCAGAAAATAGCTTGGGGTGTCTACTTTCCAAAATGGGGTCATTTGGGGGGATTTTGAACTGTCCTGGCATTTTATGCACAACATTTAGAAGCTTATGTCGCACATCATCCACTCTTCTAACCACTTGAAGACAAAGCCCTTTCTGACACTGTGGGGCAGATTCACGTAGATCGGCGCATTATCATTCCGGCGTAGCGCACCACTTTTCCGTTAGACTTGCGCAATCTAGCCGCGTAATCCGGCGATTCACGTAGCTTTTACGCAAGAGCTTGCGCAAACGTAAGGTTTTTTCCGGAGGCGTAAGGAGGAGTAATACAAATTGGGAGGGACGTGGGCGTGTTACATTGAAATGAGCCGTGACCCCATGCAAATGAAGGGCCGGCCGACTCGCGCATGCGCGCGTGAAGGAAACCATGTCAGCTCCGTTGTGCGCATGCTCACAACTCGGGAGCGGCGCAATCAGTGAAATTGGAAATGGACTAGGGCAACTTTATGAACTACGCAGACAGCATAAATAGACACACACAAATGCACTTCCTTTGCAAAAATACATCCCTTTGTATCCCTCCCTATACAGCAAGGTGCTTTTGTTTGTTTGTGTCTTTGAGATATTTGGGGACTGTTTTGCAGAGTGATTTTTGTCTTTTATGTGTTTTCTTTGTTGTTATTTTGTTTAAATTATATTTTTGCTGGGCATTTTTTATTTACATTATATTTTTGCTGGGCATTTTTTTTTTTTCCTCGTCATTTATTTAATTTTTTTGGTTCTGTTTGTGTATGATTTTGGAATGTGGGGGTGATATTCCTGCGGGAAAAGGGGTGTCACCCTCATTTGTGGTGGAGAAGTGATCCCCAGGTCTGTGTGAATGGTGTATGAATGTACAGTGACATAATTGGAGCCGTGGCGTGGCGTTGCAGCTCACAAGTCCTGCATGGTGGACTGGTGCCAATCCAATGTGATGAGGATGTGGGGTGTGTGTGCTAGGGACCACAGTGGTGTGCATGCATGCATTCTCATTGTGCCATGATTAATGTGTGTGTTTAACGTGCAAAGATGCATAATGTGAGCTGGCATGAGATGGGGTACCAGTGCATATGCAGAGTCACCTTGAAGGGAAAAGACAGGAGGATGTTAGTCATGCATGTGCCACTTGTGAGGTGTGCATCACGGGAGGGGATAGTCATGCCTGACTCCCATGTCACTCACCAACCAGCCAGCTGTCCCCATACATGTTCTGTTCGAAATCTGTGGGGATGGGGCTCTGATTGTATATGTAGCTGTCATGGGTGTCATGGGTGGTGCCATGTGTTGGGCTGCTGATGTCCTCCTGCAGGGTTGTGGTAATTCCATGATGGCATGAGGGGGGAATCTGAAGATGCGAGACACCTCAGAATCACTCATGCCAAAGATGTCTATGCGTGTGTGATATATCAAGTGAAGAGTGAGGGGCTTGTATCAGATAAGAATATTGTATTAGATTAATTTAAATTGTAAATTTTATGTAAGCAAATAAAAAAAAAAAAAAAAAAATCTCCCGTGCCCTCCTTAGTGCCATCCTCCGTGCCCTCATCCTTCTTTGTTCATCTAAAGTCAGTAGTATAGCTATGCGCGACGATGCCCCTGGCATGTTGGCATACAGATTGTTGGGCAACACGTGTGACTGCTGAACTCCTCACTAACAGTGTTGCTTTATCTGACAATTAGACTTTTTTTCAAAATTTAGACCAGCTTTTAGGTCCTCTAACTTTAGACAGAACATTTTGCAGTTGCGCACATCGCGTAGCCTGCGCAGCAACTGCGTTTTTTTGTGAATCCCCGTAACTCCCTCATTAGCATATTTGACTAGCAAATCAATGGTGTGTCTAGCGCAGTTTTGCGCGAAGGGAAGCGAATGTCTAATTCAATTACGCCGGACCAAAAAATGTAGATTTCTGGCGTATATTGTTTTGTGAATCGCGTCCAACTATACGCACGCGCACATTTAGACTTACGCACGCGCAACAGCAGTTGCGCAGGCGTAATCGCTCTGTGAATCTGGCCCTGTTTGTTTACATAAAAACTTTTTTTTTTTGCAAGAAAGTTAAGTTGAACCCCCAAACATTATATATTTTTTTAAAGCAAAGGCCCTACAGATTAAAATGGTGGGTGTTGCATTTTTTTTTCCACGCAGTATTTGCGCAGCGATTTTTTAAACGCATTTTTTGGGGAAAAAATACACTTTTTTTTATTTTAAAGCACTAAAACACACTATATTGCCCAAATATTTCATGAAATAAAAAAGATGATCGTAGGCCGAGTACACAGATACCAAACACGACATACTTTAAAATTTCCCACAAATGCGCAGTGGCGACAAACAACATACATTTTTAAAAGCCTTTAAAAGCCTCTACAGGTTACCACATTAGATTTACGGAGGAGGTCTACTGCTAAAATTATTACCCTCGATCTGGCCTTCGCGGTGATACCTCACATGCATGGTACAATTGCTGTTTACATATGACGCCATACCGACGCTTGCGTTTGCCTTTGCGTGAGAGCAGGGGGGGACAGGGGTGCTTTTTTTTTTTTTTTTTTTTTTATTATTATTTATTTTGCTTTTTTCATTTTATTTTAGACTGTTCCTTCCTTTTTTTATTTTTTTTATAATTTTTATTGTTATCTTAGGGCATGTAAATATCCCCTATAATAGCAATAGTTAGTGACAGGTACTCTTTTTTGAAAAAATTGGGGTCTATCAGACCCTAGGTCTCTCCTCTGCCCTCATAGCATCTGACCACACCAAGATCGGTGTGATCAAATGTTTTCCCACTTTCCCAATGGCGCAGTTTATATCCGGGGGGGGCATACCCTCCCACTGCTTTTAAAAGCAGTCTAGAGGCTAATTAGCCGCTAGAATTGCTTTTACATGAAAGCCGACCGCTGGCTGAAGAGAATGATACCAAGATGATACCTAAACCCGCAGGCATCATTCTGGTATAACCATTCAAAGTCCAGCAACATACCATACGTTGATGGTTCTTGTTGAACATGTATTGTAATCTTTTTTTTTTCATTCAGCCTGTTGGCTGAACGAAAAAAATTGATTGATCGGTGGGTATGCCCACCATTAGAATACCTCCCTTCATCCACCCACTTCTAATGATGGGCATACATGCACCAGTTATATATGCCGAAGCATGGGGGCATCCTCCCTCAAAAAAGTTATGCCGCTCACAGATGTATGTACGCTGCATAAAAAGTTATGGCGCATACACACGGTCGGACTTTTCCACGGACAAGCTTCCGACGGAATTTCGACCGTATGTACGTGCATTAGGAGCAAAATCGCTCCTCCGCCCCTAATGCCCCCATGCTTCGGCATATATTCTCTTTTTTTAACTGTGGTGGTGAAATCACCTCCTACAGTGTTGGAGTCACGGCTTTAAATATCGTGGGAGCAAACGCTGTTGCTGTCACGCTAAATAAATTGGCGATGCAACTGGATGGCGTACCTGCTAAGCAAATGATGGTTAACATTAAAACAAAGTAACATTACATTCTAACAGTAAGATCTTACCATACCATACCTGCAAATCAAATACCAAAAAATAAAAAAACAGTAAAAAATAAATTAACGCAACCTGTGCCTAAAAAATATATATGCCGAAGCATGGGGGCATCCTCCCTCAAAAAAAGTTATGCCGCGTACACACGGTTGAACTTTTCCACGGGAAAGCTTCCGACGGAATTTCGATCGTATGTATGCGGCATTAGGAGCAAAATCGCTCCTCCGCCCCTAATGCCCCCATGCTTCGGCATATATGCTCTCTTTTTAGCTGTGGTGGTGAAATCACCTCCCACAGTGTTGGAGTCGTGGCTTTATATATCGTGGGAGCAAACGCTGTTGCTGTCACGCTAAATAAATCCGCGATGCAACTAAATGGCGTACCTGCTAAGTAAATGATGGTTAACAATAAAACAAACATTACAGTATAACATAACCATACCTGCAAAGCAAATACTATTAAAAAAAAATAGAGAGAATAGATATAGAACAATAGTGAGTAGACAGTAGAGAGTGAACATAAGAGAACAACAAATAGAGGAGAAAAATACAACCACAACTATTTTTGGATTTTTTATTTTATATTTTTTTTGTGTTTTTGTGTGAGTTTAATTTTTTCCACTTTTTTTCACTTTTATAAACTGTAAACTGAACGTTGCAGATTATGGTCTCTCAAAATGTGATGGCCATCACATCTTCCGAAACCCTGTGTTATTGTGCCTAGGACTGTGTGGTGCTGTACCCTACGCTAAAACTCAACTAGTGTGTGGTAGCGTTTGAAACATACACCAATGCAAAGACCAGGTTGGTCAGGACAGTCGGGACAATAAAAGCGGGTGTCACGCCTAAATCCGAGTTTGCTGCAGACACGACATCTTCTTTGGCGGGTTCTTTGGGTAGGGGTACTAGGGATGATAAAAGGAAAATGCCTCTCATACAGCCGGCTCACTGCATTTGCATTGGGAAGGTGGGGCAAAGCACCGTCTGGAAACAGAAGGGCTTCGGCGATCTCTTCCTGGAATTTTAGGAAGGATCCAGCCTGTCCTGAAGCTGTGTATAGCACATGAGCGTTCAGCAAAGCCAATTGAAACAAATAAACCGACACTTTTTTGTACCAGCGTTTGGTCTTACGGGTAATTAGGTACGGCGCCAACAACTGGTCATTGAGGTCCACCCCTTCCATGTTAAGTTTGTACTCGTGGATACAGAGGGGTTTCTCCACAACACCAGTCGCCGTAGGAATTTGGACTGCCGTGTCTGCGTGAAGCGAGGACAGAACGAAAACATTCCGTGAATCCCTCCACTTCACTGCTAACAAATTGTTACACTGTAAGCAGGCTCTCTCCCCCCGACTAAGACGGGATTCTACAAGCCGTTGGGGGATGCCCCGGCGATTAGGTCGCACGGTGCCACATGCGCCAATTCCATAATCAAAAAGATGACTAAAAAGTGGCACGCTCGTGTAATAATTGTCCACGTACAAGTGGTACCCCTTTCCGAATAAGGGTGACACCAATTCCCAGACTATCTTACCAGCGCTCCCTATGTAATCAGGGCAATTTTCCGGCTCTACGTGACTGTCTTTTCCCTCGTAAACCATAAAGCTAGATGTATAGCCTGTTGCCCTGTCACAGAGCTTATACAACTTGACCCCGTATCTGGCACGCTTGCTGGGAAGGAACTGTTTGAATGACAAGCGACCAGAAAACGTAATCAGGGACTCATCAACGCAGACAACTTGCTGGGGATTATACAAGGCTGCAAACCGTTCGTTGAAGTGGTTTACGAGGGGCCGAATTTTGTAGAGCCGATCGAATTCAGGGTCTCCCCGAGGACGACAGAGTTGATTGTCACTAAAATGCATGAACCGCAAGATCTGCTCGTATCGTGTCCTGGTCATGGAGGCAGAGAAAATGGGCATATAGTAAATTGGGTGCGTGGACCAATACAACCGCAATTCACTCTTTTTAGTAATGCCCATGAGGAGGGTAAGGCCCAGAAAGATCTTAAATTCGGAAACCGTAATTGGCTTCCAATCTCTGGCAAGGGACAGCTGGGGATTAGCGGCGATGAATTGACCAGCATACAAATTGCTTTGGTCCACAATAGATCTATAGAGATCTTCTGTGAAAAACAGTGAATAAAAATCCAGTGGCGTAAAATCAACTGTTTCCACCTGAATTCCGGGTTGGCCAGTGAATGGGGGAAGTACGGGTGCTGCAGAAGTGGCGGGGACCCAATCAGGATTGGCTAATGCAGCAGGAAGGGCACTATGGGCACGACGGGCCTGTCTTTGTCGTCTTCTTCTTCTTGGTGGCAGCGGGACACTACTTGTGCTTGCCACCTCGCCAGCTTGAACTGCACTTATGGGACTCGCCACGTCACCAAGTGTTACTGCAGTGCTGGATGTATGACCAGGATGTACTAGGCCGCTGGTGCTTGCCAGATCACCCGAAGGAATAGCGGCGCTAGTACTACTCTGCCCCATACGAGAGCCCTGCGGTTCTTGCACCTCAGCGACAGCAGAAGATCGGGATCTGGTACGCCTGACCCTAGCAGGGACCACTCCGTCGTCAGAGCTATCTGTCAGGGAGCCACTGTCGTCTACAGGTTCATATGAGCTAGAATTTGACAGATGCGTGACCTCCTCATCACTATCTGACAGGCTCATGAACAAGTAGGCCTCTTCATCACCGTACATTCTATTTGCCATTTTGGGCTCTAAATTTAGGGGTACGGTGGTGAGATTCACAGGAAAAAAAGCACCTGACCTGTTAGCGACAGTCAAACGCTACCAAAAAACTGTTAGTGATCGCAGAGATCAGGCCTGACTCTGCGAACGCTGCAGTTATGTGTTTTTGTGTTTTGTGTCAGTGATCGATTGATCGATACTGCACTTGGTTGGGCTGGGCTGGGCGAAGGTGCTAAACGCAGGTGCTAGCAGGTATCTGGGCTGATCCCGCTAACAATGCGTTTTTGGGAACCCTAAACTGCAGGGGACGCTAGTATAGATCTGATCAGATCAGGTATCGATCAGTTCAGATACTATACCACTAAGGGGGGGTGTATGGTGCGTGCGTGGGTGTTAGCGCTACTGGCACTAATCTGACGCTGCCTGGGGCAACGCAGACCCTATCCGGCGCTAAAACCAAACTTTGATCACCCGCCGGGCAATCAGGGGGTTAAAACTTTATTGCAAAAAATATGGCGGGTGCCTTGATGCTATAAAAAATAAACTAGCTAAACTGCGTCACCCGTGACACTTATACTGTGATCACTGGTGACAGGGGGTAATCAAGGGGTTAAACCTTTATTGGGGGGGGTTAGGGGGGGTCCCTAGACTTATTAGGGTCTAAGGCTAATTACCCTAACAATTATTTTAGTCACTAATGACACTTGTACAGCAATCAAAAAAAAATCTGATTGCTGTACTGGGTGACACAGTGACAGGCAGTGAAGGGGTTAATTTGGGGGGCGATCGGGGGGTTAACAGGGGTGAATTGTGTGCCTACGTGACCTGGTGTCAGTGTAGTGTTGTGCAACTCACGTTTAGATGCTCTCTCTCTCTCGGTCAGGAACGGAAAGACCGACACGAGGGAGAGAGCAGCATTTCCCCTGTCAATGTTTACAAAACATTGGCAGGGGAGAACAACCATTGGCTGAGGGTGATCACCAGGTCCAGGCCAGATTTTATTGGCCTGGACCTGGTGAGTGATCGGTTCTGTATCGAATCCGATCGTCGGGAACGGCGGGGAGGCGCGCGCGCGCGCTCCCTGGCCGTTCACGCGCCCGACGTAGAGCTACGGGCTCTCGCCTGGGCGAGCCGACCTGCCGCCGTATTACTGCGGCGGCTGGTCGGAAAGTGGTTAAAGGGTGTTCCGCGGCTTTCGAATTTGTTGCGAACACCCCAAATTGTTTGCTATTCGGCGAACGAGCAAACAGCCAATGTTCGAGTCAAACTCATGTTCAACCTGAACATAAAGCTCATCCCTAGTCCTGACTAAGGGGCAATGCAAACATAGTAGTTTGATAGTCTTTAGTCAATTCACTTTCACTGGCCATTGCATTGGGGCCAAAATCTGGCATTGGAGCGCTCAAATGTGAGTCCTGCAAACCCGGGTGCAAGTTCCTAAATGGTGTCCCAAGTGGCAATGCTGTTCCCTTAAATGATGTTCAGAGGGTACGGCCATCAGCCATTCACTGACACATACTGTAGGATGTCAACTTTTCTCTTTCTATTCTCTGTCTGGGATACAGCGGTGCCAGCTGCTGTGATGTCCTTCCCTCAACCAGGCAACAACACCAGACTTGACAGTGGCATTCACACGGACCATAAGGTGTTAGTGCCTCTGCCTCTCTGGGTCCCCTACACTGGATCAAATAGTCCCATAAGCAGCCTGCTGCACAGTGTGTGCTCTAAAAATCTAAAATCCCTGCATCTGTAGACACCAGGGATCTAACACTAACCTCTCTATCCCTGTAAAGAAAAAAACAAGTATACATACCTTTTTGGAAGCCGATCTGACCCGCTTCGACCAGATCCAATGCGGAGCTGCCAGGCACGGCTTCTCTGTGTAGGCGGGTGCAGAGGAGATGGAGGACAATGGAAATCCCATAGTAACTCTGTGGGAGACGTCACTGCCCATTCTTTTCACAGCTGTTGTCCTCTGTGTCCTCTGCAGAGCTTCCGGTGCTGGAGATCGGGTCAGGTCAGCTTTCAAAAAGGTACGTATACTCATCTTTTCTTTAAAGGGATAGAGAGGTTAGTGTTAGATCCCTGGTGTCTATAGATACAGGGATTTTAGATTTTGGTTAGTGAACATTCCCTTTAAAAAAACAACCGCAATAGGGCTGATTTACTAAAAAAGTAGAGAATGTTCAATTAGCTTTGTAAATAAGCCATTTTAAATACAAATACAAAATCATGTGCAAGATAAATAAAAAAAAATATTTTCATAAGCATATGATTGGATAATTCCACTAAAAGAAGCTACAGCCTTCACTTTACAAAGAGAAAATCCTCTACTTTTGCATTTAATCCACAAATAATAGTTCAGGTGGCCCGCAGTGCCAAGCCTGCTCCTATTCCTTATACTTGGCGGCATAAAATCTCATTTATGCCTCTAGTTCATCATGATTTATTTTTTAGTAAAAGACTGAAACATATTTTAACAATCAAAAGACCGATTCCATTCACAGAGCTATGCAAAACAGTCAATGGAATGGTAACATTTATCGAGAGGAATTTCAGGATCAGTAGCATATACAATGTCACTGTAGTTAATGCATAATTATACTATATACATTCACAAATGTAATAAATTTGCATTAAGCTGCACATTTGCAAAGCATTATATCTGGCCATGTAATTTAGGTAAGATTTATTTCAGTTTGGCAAAGGTTCTGCTAGTCCAGCATGTCCTGATTAAAACAAGCTTTCCAGCTTTTTCCCTAATTACATTGAGATGATTTTTACCTGTAATTACTCCTAATTATGTTTTCACAACTTACTAATTATCTTTAATGGCGCTTGCTCATTCTTCTGTATTAACTGCAGCAGCGGATAGAGATTCTGTGTGTCCGTGTTCCATTAATTAATGTTTTGTCTGTAGTTCCAGAGAAAAAAGACAGCGATTTGTAGGTCTCTTTTTTTTTTTGTTGTTATTAAAATGGTCTCTGGTGGAAACAGTGACTGTTTTAAAGCTAAGTGCTAGTCGTCCCTGGAGGTTGACCACTTTCCATGCAATCCTTAGCTCCTTCCAAAAATGAAAAGCCCTTTATCATACGGCTCAACAGAACGGAACCCACACAATGGCCCGGCTGTTCTGAGCAGGAACCCTGAACATAGTAACCGAGAGAGACAGAACACAGATAAATAAACCGAAAACAAGGTGTTTCCAGAATGATCGACTTGCAAAGCCGAAGAACTTATTATCCGCTGCTTGTGTTGCATAAGTGGATGGAATAACATTACTACAAATTAGCAAAGTGAACTATTCCTGTACTGTCTTGGCAATGTAAAGTAACACTTACGCTCTTTAAAACATGGCGCCTTTGGAATGGCCCAAAGTCAAATATGCCTCATGGAAACTCAGCCCAGACTGCTAGGCAATTTCACAGAGTTTTGACACATGATTACCACTGACAACAAGCAACAAGCCGGCGGTGATGTGTGCCACATTGCTGTGCACCGTGGAATATTTAATCTGCATTTTTTGTTACAATATATATGTACACATATCAATAAGCTAGCACATGAATTAACAATGTTTTCTTTGCTTATGGTTAATGAATGTGTTGTTTGTCTATATAGAAGTGTTAGGAATTTTCAGGTATTACTAATGCCAAGCGATATAGCTATAAAGTTAGTTAGTCCGCCAGGTTGACTTGTAACAGTCACCTCAAAGCATAACATTCTTAAAGTGGAAGTATAGCATAACTCTAGCTATTTTTTTTAAATTTTCCCTGTCCCTTACTAGTACCTATCCTGCATACCCTGTATAGAAAAGATCTATGTACTTACCTACAGTATGTTTAACCTGCTCTGGTCCAGTCAAGTGATCAATTAGTGGCTCTCTTGTGTGAGTGAGTGGCTGCTGCACGGGAGAGGAGGGGCAGCCAACAATAAATGGAGCATACAAGCCTATTGAGGACATCATGGCTCTAGGAATTTACAGCTGCTGTTGAGCATCCCCTTGCACAGGGAAACTAGACCTGCTGACTCACGTGACTGGACTGGATGAAAAGTTATGCACACAGATCTTATTATACAGAATATGCAGGAAAGGTTGGATGATGGGAGAGGGAACATTTTTAAGAATAGTTAGTCAACTTTTGCGATTTCTTTAGGTAGTCTTCCTAGTGAGAAATTTAAAGGGTAAGTGACACTGTCATTCAAATATTAAAAAGGTGATCTAAAATGTAACATAACGTAACATTTTAAATCCTGACTCGGTTTGCGAGTGTTGTCTTGCAAAACGAGCAGGATTTAAGCCTCTGCGGTTTGCAGTAGTGCATTTGGCCAGAGGTGCGGGGGGCTCCGGCGACACTCTAAGCTGTTTAGAGCCATTTGGAAATACTCGGAAACACTCAGAAATACTCAGATCAGAGCGTTTCTGAACCTTTGTGAGAGTTCCTGAGTGTTTCCGGGCCTTTCTGAGCGATATCAGATTATTTCTGAGTCTCTCCAGCGCCGCCCAACCTCTGGCCAGATGCAGTATTGCATGCAATAGAAGTCAATGTGGAATGAATTATCTCTGTTTCTATTAACTTCTATGGGGAAACTCGCTTTTATATGCGAGTGCTTTGGATTACGAGCATTCTCCTGGAATGTGTATATGTTGTGTCACCGTCGCTCGGTAATGTTTAACAATTTTTTTTACCAATTTATGATCTGCTGCAGTTACAATGAGCACCTTCAAGAGGTGAAATAGTGAAGAAAATGTAGATTTGTATATGTATACACCTATACTACTGTGCTGATTCTGTGCAAAATACTAATTTGAACAATATTAATCAATATAAATAGTACACCTACAGTCTCTAATTAGTGTCAAAAAGTTATATATATAAATTTGCATATATGTGAAGCACCAATGTGCTCAAAACAGGATATTTCACGCGCAATAAGCAGTCCCAAAGAGGTTATATAGAAATTATTATGTGTAAAACAAATTTTAAAGTCCAATATTTGTGCGGATTCCGATAATATTGCCAGAAGCGGATCAACCCAAAAATGTGTGACTTTTCACCCTTTTTTTAGTGTCACCACCACCTCTTATATGCTATGCGCTCACCAGACCGAGATAGGTTTATTGCCTATAATGATATCCAGGTATGTATCTCCTCAATCTGCATCAATCGTCCCGTTCGACCTCCAGGATGTGTGTCAGACCAACATGTGAAAAATGCCCTAATTATACACCAGCCTCCAACTGCTCTCCTTGCTCCAAAAGAAAAAAGCCTCATATGGTGTAATATGTATAAAAAGGTTTGCAGGTTTTATTCAAAAACATAAAATGTTCACTCACATTGAGATGTGCCTTCTCTGACCAGAACCAGTCTGTCCAGTGTTACTATTTGTTCCCCCGCCAGCGTGCGTTCCACGCCTCGGTGTTATGCTGTTCAGTGTGTGGAAGTGCCGTGGAGGTGAGCGCATAGCATATAAGAGGTGGTGGTTGACACTAAAAAAGGGTGAAAAGTCACAAATTTTTGGGTTGATCCGCTTCTGGCAATAGTATCGGAATCCGCACAAATATTGGACTTTATAATTTGTTTTACACATAATAATTTCTATATAACCTCTTTGGGACTGCTTATTGCGGGTGAAATATCCTGTTTTGAGCACATTGGTGCTTCACATATATGCAAATTTATATATATAATTTTTGACACTAATAAGATGTTCCCAATGGAAGATTCTCCCACATCTATTGTTCTGGTGATGGCCATTGAACTTTAATTTTCCATCACTTTCTAGCATGATGAAAAATGATCACAATGATAAACAGAGAAGGTTAATATACTTAACAAAAGCACATACATTATTAGAGATGACATGGGATCTAACCCTTCCCTATATTGTCAAAACGAAAAAATGACTATACATACATTTTATGCTCACCTTATCTTTCCTGATGAAAATCACTCACGTCATGCTGCAAAGCTAAACATGCTTCTATCTGTCTCTGTAGGATTCCTACAAAGTTGCAAATTAAAGAAGGATGGTTTCATGATACTCAGAGAGAGATCTATGTAAGAAAATATAATAATTTTTAATAATACATAAGTGAATTACATAATATTCTTATATTTTCTAACAGTTGACCTTTAAAAGCTCACGTTTCATTTTACATTAATTTAAGAACTTACTTATCTCTTTGTCTGTGAAGGTTCTCGTTTATCCAGGTCAGACTATAGCTCTCTCAAATGGACTGGTTCTACAATGTTGAAGATGTTTTTTCACTTACAGAAGTGGCTTTCCCAGTTCTAATAAATGTCATCTTAATGGTGTCATGCAATATGTCACGGCAGATGTTAATTGTCCGAGGACATGATGGAGATAGAAAAGTTTGTCAAACCACCCTGCCCTAATTACAAATTTAAATCACTATGGTGCCATTGAGTTAGGGACAGGTTTTCTTTTTTTTAAGTTGTAAATTAAAAAGTATTGTAAATTATTGTAACATTTTTGGGGTATAAATGGGTGATAGGTGGTGTTAAAGGCTCTAACCCCTGTTTAGGGTTGGCTGCTGCATTTTACAGTCTATTTCAACCCACAGTTTAAATCATCTAAACACATTCCAGGTGCATTAAGGCAAAAGGTGTGTAAAATCTTACAGTTTGTTTTCCCTAAAAAAATCAGTCAAAACTGATTAAAAGCCTAAGTAGAAAAGCCGGTCAGCATGCTGTAAAAAAAGGACATTTGCTCTCTCTTTCTGGAAAGGGTGGTCTCTCTGTAGAGGTTAAATGTAACCCCAATTGATTTAGACCAATAGTTAAGCAATCAGCATAGCTTATGCTTAAAGCTGATTGGAGAGCTCTAGCTCTGATTTAGCAGGTGGCGTGTTAGACTTCTACAGAAAAAGCAAACAGAGAGCAAGGTTCTTTCTCTTTAGTATGCTGGCAGGGGACAGGTGCTCTAATTAGGTCATGGCTGCCTTCAAAAGAAAACAGTAAGACTTTGTAGAACTTTTGTTTTGATGAAACTGGATTGATTCAAACTGAAAATGTGAACCCCTCATGTCATATAGTTACTCTATACGGAGTAACGCTCTACTCCCTGAATTCCTATCAGTAACCAGTGTGGGTTATTGGTCTTCTAGAGGTCTTAAGTTTCTGCATAAATAATTTTAGGAAGGCTAAATTAGATGATTTCTCTACAAGGCAGTTTGAGGTTACCTCAACACACTTTCTCTTTTATCTCCAGTTGAGACATGCAGTTGCGAATCAATTAAAATCACTTACAGTGACACTCCAAAAGAAGCCCTTGGAAAAATTGTTACTATTCTTGGTGGAGACCAAAAAAATATCCAAGAACTACTCCGAACCAGGGCTAGATCTAAATGGCATAAAGTAATCCCTCAACTTTCCGAAAAAGATTTGGAGGTTTTTGAAGAAACGTACAACATCTGTAATTTCCTCTAAGGATAGACTCATACAATTTACATGTTTCATCAAATTTACTATACTCCCCAAAGCATGCGCAGCCTAGGAATTAGAAATACTTATTTTTGCTTTCGTTTGTGTGGTCAAGAAGCAGATTTTTCAAATGCTTTATGGTTATGAATTAGAATCCAGAATTTAAGGATTTTGGTCGTAAGTGTGTATATTGTTCGAGTTGTCTATGGGTCTCCCAAATATTTAGTGTGCTGGGGCTTGTGGAGGATCTAACAGTTAATTCTCATACCAACAAAACTACTGCGTATACTTTATTTTTATGCCAAAAATTGATTTTCAATCACCTGGAAGAGGCCAACCGATTCGGCTCTTCCATTGTACCAACTTACAGGGGGTCTTCAAAAGTTTTGAGAACATTTGTGGGCCTTAGACCAACTCTCTTCTCACTATATAACAACTGGATTCCTGTTTGACCATGTCTTATTATGTGTACTCCTTTCAAGTTCCTCTAACTTGTTATTGTATGATCAGGCTTCACAATGTAATGGATATTTATATGAGTTACACAGGACACAGACTCTGTAAAAGTATAGAACATCTAAAATTCGAAGCTAGGCATGAACAGAGACAGAAAATTAGGAAAACTTTCCACTGGAATGCAACGACAATAAAGGAAACCAGAAGCTAACTGAGCCTACCAGGATCCACCTTTATCTAAAATATTGTTTTGCATGGATTGACCTTTTAAAGTGAAATAATAATGTTTTTGAAACTGTTTTTCCTTTCTAGTAACCTTCCTTGTGTAGCCTAAATCCTTGTGAGTCTTAAGCCGTGTACACACGACCGTTTTTCATGACGAGAAAAATGCAATTTTTTTAATTGGTCATGTATAGGCTCCAGAGTATTTTTTCTCGATGAAAAAAATAGCCATTAAAAATTTAGAACGTGCTCTATTTTTTCTCGTTGTTTTTCACGTCGTCGTTGTTCTCAACGTGAAAAAAACGGTCCTGTGTACGCTTTAATGAGGGGGAAAAAACGTGCATGCTCAGAAGCAAGTTATGAGATGGGAAATTAGCATAATTAGCCCAGAGGGTGGTGCTATTCGAAAGGAACTTCCCATTTATAGTGCAGTCGTACGTGTTGTACGTCACCGTGCTCTCCTCGAACATTTTTTATCACGATCGTGTGTATGCAAGGCAGGCTTGAGAGGAATCACGTCGAAAAAAACATTTTTTTCCATGACATGAAAAATGGTCATGTGTACGCAGCTTTAGTCACATAGACTCTGGCTGGAAATTAGAATGGCCCCTACAGTAGTCGACTTTTCTGGCCATATTTACACCAATTTCCCAGTAATTTTCAACACTTTGCAAAAATCATACTGCTTACTGCTTACATTGTCATAGAGATATAAATATATACAAACTACTAACATTATGTTGCATTGAGTTGAGTGACACATAGACAAAATTGTAATCTGCATTTGCAAACATCAAAATTGTATTGGCATATAGAAGCATATATTTGTTCTAGAGCTATTCAAGTGCTTTCATTTTAGTCTAATCAAACGTCATTTGGTACTGGCAGATCCATTAGTAAAATAACTTGCTAGAGAATATTTTTCTGTTAGCATGAAATGAGTTACTGTATTGCTCTGAAATGAGAGCCCATTACGATGAGGACAAATTCAGTGCTTTACTGTTTACACAGGCCAGCACAATTATCTCTAATGGGACTTTAAAGACCTGACTATTAGCCATGTTCCAACCTACAAAAAAGTACGTATATATTTTATTTCATGTTATTTTCTCAGTGTAAGATATTAATTCTATATTAACCTTTCAAGCATTTTTAAATCATTTTATCTTTCGTTTCTGAAGCTATAGCCAATAAAACAACTGGGAATGACGTTTACCTGTGAAAAGTTCTTTGAGATGTTTATTTTTTAATTCCTGGCGATGGTTTGGCAGTAGAAGCTGTTGGCTTTTTATAGACGTGTTCACTAAATAAACGCGAGCATTAGAGTTAATAGTGGGGAACAGCCAGATAGAAATGACTTTGTAGGAAAACAGAGTAAATGTGTTTTCTTACAAACTGTGGAGTTTTCAGAAACGCTCTTAGCTCACTGTGTATAATAATAGTTGGTAATTTGTGAGACCTATTACACTTCATTCAGTGGGTACAACGATGGCCACCCACTCTGAATAGCCATGGTAACCAATTGTTTCTTGGTACTTTGTGTTGTGAAGTATATATTACAGCCAGGATGAGAATGTGTGAGTAATGGGTGGATTTCTTTATCGTAGCATCTGCTCTTCTTATAAATATTGCTCAGTGCAGGAACCGGTACATCAATAATTTTTACAGGAAACAGCTCCTGGTTTTCAGCTCTAACTGCGACTTTTGTTCAGTATATTTAAATAGGCACTAATAATAGGTAGAGATGACTCAAATGGGCTTTAGTTTTACTTACTGACATTCGGTGGGTCAGTTGTGTCTCTAATTTGGTTTATTTTAAAGTATCCTCATATTTAGGTTCTTGGTAGATGAAATAGTTTTTTTTTCCCTAAATAGCTTCCTTTACCTTAGTGCAGTCCACCTTCACTTACCCCATCCTTCGATTTTGCTTTTAAATGTCCTTATTTCTTCTGAGAAATCCTCACTTCTTGTTTTTCTGCCTGTAACTCAACACCGTAATGCAAGGCTTTCTGCCTGGTGTGGAGAAAGCCTCTTGAGGGGGAGGGGGCGAGCAGGCAAGTCAGGACACTCTCTACTTTGCAGATAGAGAAAGGAGCTGTGTGTTAGTGGGCGTCCTGACACTCCTGCTCCCTCAAGAGGAGTTCTCCACACCAGGGAGAAAGCCTTGCATTACGGTGTGTAGTTACAGACAGAAGAACATGAAGTGAGGATTTCTCAGAAAAATGTATTTATTTTTTGCCCTATAAACAAAAAATAGAGCGCCAATTTAGAAAAAAAAAAACACGTTTTGCTATAATACATAAAAAAATAAAAAAAAGCAAATTTTTTCCCTCTGTTTAGGCCGATTTGTATTCTTCTACATATTTTTGGTAATACAAATCGCAATAAGTGTACATTGATTGGTTTGCACAAAAGTTATAGCATCTACAAAATACGGGAAAGATTTATGGCATTTTTATTATTATTATTTTTTTACTAGAATGGCGGTGATCAGTAGGACTGTAAAATTATGGCGGAAAGATTGGACACTTTTGACACATTTTTGGGACCATTGGCATTAATACAGCGACAGTGCTATAAATGGCCACTGATTACTGTATAAATTTCACTGGCAGGGAAGGGGTTAACTGTAGGGGGCGATCAAGGGGTTAAATGTGTTACCTAGGTAGTGATTCTAAATGTGGGGGGGTGGCACTGCCTGGGTGAGGAGACAGATCGTTGTTCATACCTAGTATGAACAACAGATCACTCTCCTCACCCCTGACAGCACAGAGATCTGTCTGTGTACATTGACAGATCTCCGTTCTGTCTCTGTGTGGAGTGATTGCAGGTGCATGGCAGTCATCGCATCCGCCGGGCACACGCATTAGCGTGTGCCCCCTAGTGATCAAAAGGTGAGTCGACGTATAGCTACGATGGTTTGCCCAGCTCGGGAAGGACTTAAAGATTTTACACAGTCCAGACTCAACTTTGTTCTGCTTTAGTTAAGCAACACAACTAGGTCACCTCCATGCCCCCAGTCTGTGATTATACAATAGAAAAGCAGAATATGTCTAATGACAGGGTCATCTTTATGTTCTTTCTACTACTTTCAGCATTCTTATTTATGTCATATGTGAGTGCAGGACAATTAATTGACCTCAAAACAGTATTAAACCCAAAGCAAACATGTATTATATTGAAGCTTACCAACTCTTAGATCTCTGCATTCGTTTTTTTTTTTTGGGCTTTCTTTCTCTTATTTGTACCTGGTGATCTGGCCAGCAAGTCGGCTGTTTTCAACAGAACAAGTTGTCCCAGTTGGAGGGTTGAAACAAACCATTTACCACTGACCAGGCTGCTTGCATTTCTCAGGTTTTAAGTATGTAAAGCCTTTACTGTTGCTCTAACTGCTTAAAAAGTGTTAGCTAGAGTTTGGTTTCAATTTGTTAGTGTATCTAAATCTGCTAATACATCTAAGGCCACGTACACGCGATCAGTCCATCCGATGAGAACGGTCCGAAGGACCGTTTTCATCGGTTAACCGATGAAGCTGACTGATGGTCTGATGTGCCTAAACACCATCGGTTAGAAAAACGATCGTGTTAGAACGAGGTGACTATTACGTTAAGTTCAATGCTTCCAAGCATGCGTCGACTTGATTCTGAGCATGCGCGGCCTTTTAACTGATGCTATTGCATACTAACGATCGGTTTTGACCCATCGGTCAGGCTTCCATCGGTCAAATTTTAAAGCAAGTTCTCTTTTTTTTGAACGAAGAATAACTGACCGATGGGGCCCACACACGATCGGTTTGGACCGATGAAACGTTCCTTCAATCCGTTTTCATCAGTTTTGACCGATCGTGTGCACGCGGCCTAACATTACCCTCCTCCCAGACTGACAGTGCTGCTGCAGTGCTGTCCAAAGGTGTCTCTGTTGCTCTTTCATCCAGAGTGGAGGCACGCTATTAGAGTGTTACTGGCAGGATCACCAGGGGAAAGCGGGGGGAGCATTAAAAAAAGAAAACAAATTTTGTAGCCACTTCTAATGATAATATTTTACATTTACGTTTTTTACATTTTTAGTTTGGGTTTAATACTGCTTTAAATGGTGCCCCTTCCTAGGGTTGAAATCTAAAATATTTCAGGTAATTATACTAGTTGTATGTATAAATACATCTAGAGGAAAAAATATTTAATCCCCAAAAAAGGAATGGTTTCCTCACAGTTAAGCCTTGTACACACGCACGGTTTTCTTGGCAAGAAACAGCAAGAAAACTGCTGGCAGAGCTTTCTTACCAAGTAAACCGTGTGTGTGTTCGAGGCTTTCAGGTTTCTCATCGATAAAGCTGCCCAGAATCTAGACGAGAAAAATAGAGAACCTGCTCTCTATTTTCTCGTTGTGATTCTCGGCAGTGTTTTCCTGTCGAGAAACCTGAGCGTGTGTATACTTACCTGTCTCCATGGAAACCTGCGCATGCTCGAAATGACTAAAACGTATGCGCGGTAGCTTCCAAGGCATAGGTAGGGTGAAACAAGATGGCGGCAACGGCATCAAATTTGACGAGCGCATGCTCGTCGTAGTCAATGACGTCACCGCTTTTGTGACATTCAAAAGAACGGCGGTTCTTTTAAATAATACATGTGTACACTCGGCCAGCAAGAAAATCTTGCCAGGAATCTCATCAGGAAAAACCACGTTTATAAAAATGTTAAAATGGGTACAGTGTTGCATGACCGGTTAAATGTCATTCAAAGTGCGACAGCGCTGAATGCTAAAACTTGGGCAGGAAGGGAATAATAGTGCCCAGTATTGAAGTGGTTAAAGCGACAGGATACCAGGACTTGGCTTTAACCCCCCTGGCGGTATTCCCGAGTCTGACTCGGAGTTAGATTTCTATGCTGCGATCGGTAACCCCGAGTCAGACTCAGGCTCGCCTCGCAGCTTTCACAGTCAAGGATTACTTACCTTGTCCGTGGATCCAGCGATGCATCCGCGCTGTGTGAGCGAGCGGGTGCTCGCTCGATTCACACAGTGCCTCTGTGTGCCGCCGAGCTCCGTTCCCTGCGACATTACGATGCACGGGGGCGGAGAATGACGCCATATTCAAAAAAGTAAACAAACACAATGCATACAGTATACTGTAATCTTATAGATTACAGTACTGTATGTAAAAAATTACACACCCCCTTGTCCCTAGTGGTCTGCCCAGTGTCCTACATGTACTTTTATATAATAAAAATGGTTCTTTCTCCCTGCAAACTGTAGATTGCCCATAGCAACCAAAAGTGTCCCTTTATGTCAAAAATGGTTTTGGATCAGCTAGAAAACAGCGATAATAAATTATAATCACTTGCAGAATTGAACAATAGCGATTTGTGGGGGAATTCAATATAAAAAAAAAATAATGACAGCAACAATTCTGCAACTGAGCAAATTTCAGTGATTTCGAGTTGATTACATTATTGAATATTTTTTATTATAATTATATTATTATTTGTTATAATTATTTATAATTATTTATTATATTATAATTTATAATTTTGTTTTAAAAAAAATGTCATACACGGGATGCCTATTAGACTCTTGTTTGGTCAGATTTAAGTGAGTTATTCCTAAGAATTACAGGCCTACAGTATAAAACGCCAAATTTCCTTGCAAATAATGGTACCGCTTTCAGCACCTAAAATCTGAAAGAATCATACCGCCAGGGAGATTAAAGGAGAATTCCCTAGAGTTTTCTATACTTATATGTAAATTCTCACCTTTTCTCCTCATAATAATGATCTTACACCTCGAAAACCAAATTAATCTGTAATGAATATATATAGGAAACTCTGTGCAATTGTTGGACAATCTGAACCTCACTTTTTTAAATGAATACCCATTTACACTGTCATATTACAGTTTAAAAAGCCTTTCACTGATATCAGCATGACTAACATTGTAATCAAAATTGTAATTGTAAATTGTATTTTATGATTTAAATGTCCACTTCTGTCTACTGTGTGTGTCTTCATTTAACCATCAGCTTTAATAAATAATGGCCCAGATTCATAAAGCAATTACGCCTGTCTAACTGGTGTTAGACAGGAGTAATTTCAAATTTCGCGCGCCGTATCACTAGTTTGAATCCTCAAACCATGATACGGCGGCTTCGATCCGAGAGGCTTACGTCTTCGTAAGCCTTCGGATCTACGCTGCGATATTTTTGCGGCCGCTGGGAGGAGTTCGCGTCGTTTTCATGCGTCGGGATATGCAAATGTGTTTTTAGGGCGATCCACGAAGATACGAGCGGTCTTCGCAATCGCTTACGTCTGTTTTTTTTTACGTACTGTTAGACCAGCTTTTTGCTGGTCTAACGGTGCGTAGCCCATGTTAAGTATGGCCGTCGTTCCCGCGTCGAATTGAAATTTTTTTTTTTTTTTGCGTAACTCGTTCGGGAATAGAAATGTCCGTAAACGACGCTACTCAAACAACGAATGACGTGATTTCGCGCAATGCACGGCGGGAAATTTGCGAACGGAGCATGGGCAGTTCGATCGCCGCGGGAACGCGCCTATTTTAAATCCTTCACGCCCCCTACTCGTCTAGATGGATTGCGACGGGAGAAATACACTACGCCGCCGTCGTTTACTGGACAAAATCTACCTGGATTCCACGTAGAGCCAGGTAAAAAACGGCGGCGTAGTGTATTTCTGATACGCTACGAGAATCCAATTCTCTCTGAATCTGGGCCAATGTTTTTTATATTTGCCAAAATAACTGTTTGTTTTTTTTCAAACCTATGCAAGACTCAGCAACTTACAAAATGCCTGTACTATCTATACACGCATTCTTTTAAATGGTTAAAAAATGACAGTAATGATATTATGAAGAAACATAAAGTCTTCTATTGGAAAGCACAAAATTAGATTTCCCACCCCCCCCTCAAAGTTTGTTTTCTAAGTCAAACTCGCAATGTATAGGATATTTAAAAATATAGGATTACATATACAATTTGTACAAAGATTTATAGGAAAATTGTGAGTCATCTGGTATGAATTATAGCCATAACAATTTCTTGATGGATATATGATTTGTCAGTGGTTTTAACAGACTGGGTAAGAGTAGTTGGTATATGCAGAGTGTGCTCCTCAAATAGTTGTTTAGATAGTAAGCATGTACTCTAAAGTAGTGCAGGTTCCACGCTTTTGAATGACTTCTTGTGCTGGACTCAGTAAGGATGCAGGCATTTATAGGATAAGAACTTTTACCTTCTTGATGTTTGAGGCCACAAAAAGAAATGAGCAAATTCATTATAAGGAAATGTACTACTTTCTTATAAGGGACAGTGAGGGGGAGAGTGCTTCCTTCTTTGGCCACTTATGTCACGTGGATGGGAAATCCCATTTTATAATCACCTGAGCCTCAAATGCAAGATTTCCCATGGGATACCATTAAATCTCCAAGGATCAGGGGCATGGAATCAGACTTCCTTGGAGCATGGGTGTTTTCTTTGGTGTGGGGGTGATGAGGGTCTGATCAAGATGTTTATAATTGTCAGTATACGCGACCACCAGACTTACAGTGGATGCAAGACAAACACAGCAGCCTTTCATATAGCAGAATAGCTTACTTAAAAAAAAAAAAAAAAAATGTGATTACCAGTGTAATCTTATTGAATTTTGGAGAGGAAATAAAGAGAGGTATGGCAAAAGCAGCAATAAACATAAGTAACGATGCACCGCTCGATGCAATCCAATTTAAAATTAAATTTAAAATACAAAAACGGAACTCTAGATTCTTCAAAAACTTATACTACAGGCTGTCCCCAACTTCCGAACACCTGATTTACAAACGACTCCTACTTACGAACGGCCTCAATGTTTGTGCTCCGCGCTGATCCTGGATACCTCCAAGCAGCTATCTTGCCACATTCCACACTGCTGTACTACATGTACTGCATGACTAGAAGAGCCACAGAAGTGTCCAACAACTTCCCACATCTCTGCACAGGTGGACGCCAGAACATCCCACATCCCTTCACAGGTGAAAGTTACACTTACAAGCAGTGTTACGACTTACGAACAATTTCCACTTACGAACAAACCTACAGTCCTTATTGTGTTCGTAACTCGGGGACTGCCTGTAACCCAAATTCTGTTTAGCTCATGGGTGCTTAACCTGTGGCCCTCCAGTTGTTGCGAAACTACAAATCCCATCATGCCTCTGCCTTTGGGAGTCATGCTTGTACCTTCCAGCTTTGCAATGCCTCATAGAACTTGTAGTTCCGCAACAGGTTGAGCACCCATGGTTTAGCTAGTCTTGTGACACAAACATTCTTCTGCTACCTTGTTTTTCACCTAACACTGATTCCCAATTCAGCTCCTCAGGGGTCAAGAATGAATATTTGTTCGTGTTGGAACAAACTGGATCACACTTTAGGAGGGATGATTGCTTTCTCTGGATCAACTGCCTGCTTGGAAGATGCAAGGTGTTGTTTTTTTAAATGGCATGCTTTTTCTTCCTATGTAATATTTACACAACCCCACAAATATCAGCTGATAAAACCTTTACTGAGCTGAAAATATTTTTAGTTAAGCTTTAGTAGATAGACTTCTAGAACTTATATAGAAAAATATTTTGAAAGTTCTACTTAACCACTTAAGACCCGGACCAATATGCAAGTTAAGGACCTGGCCCTTTTTTGCGATTCGGCACTGCACCGCTTTAACTGACAATTGCGCAGTCGTGCGACATGGCTCCCAAACAAAATTGGCGTCCTTTTTTCCCCACAAATAGAGCTTTCTTTTGGTGGTATTTGATCACCTCTGCGGTTTTTATTTTTTGCATTATAAACAAAAATATAGCGACAATTTTGAAAAAAAATCTATATTTTTTACCTTTTGCTATAATAAATATCCCCAAAAAAGTGATGTCACCCATCGTCATTCCCTATAACAGGGAACAGACGATCAGTGACACTGTCACAGAGAAGAATGTGTGTTTACACTCACCTCTCCCTGTTTTTCAGCTCCTGTGACCGATCACGGGACACCGTGATCGGGTCCGGCGGGTGCGGTCATGGAGCTTCGGAATGGGCTCTTAAAGGGCAACGTACCTGTACGTGCCCGTGCCATTCTGCCGACGTATATTGGCGTTAGGCGGTCCTTAAGTGGTTAATATAACAGTACCTTCAATAAACATCGATCAGTCCTTAGACAAAAATAATAGCCAACAATAAATATTAAATACATTAATAATTATACTTATGAGATTATGATTAACTTAAAAAAATAAAAACTTTTCATTTTAGTTTATGCCTGTATTATTTTACCTTTAATTCTGTGATTTGACTAGATCAACATTTTTCCAGATTTTGCTAATTTGACAAATAGTATTTACTTGTGTTTATTTATACATGTAATTTATGGGTTATAAAGGTTTATTTTTCCATTATATTTATGTTCCAGAGATTGTAATTTCTGGAAAATATGATGCCCTTGCGAGCTTGGATGTTTGACGGAAATCTTACTTATAAACTATGCACCTGGGTAATTAGATTTACACCTAAATGTAACTGTTAAACCTTCACACTTAGTAAACATTGCTGGAGCATGAAGAGTATCCTTATCCTGTGACATGATGAAATATGGCATGCGGACTGCGACAGAAATGATGTAGCCCCCTATGGTGTTTACAAATGATTTTCTGAAAAGCAGCATTAGTAAGATCATTTACCATGCAGAATTTTAAAATGTGCTTGGTAAATTCTACAGACATTCAGGTGGAAACTTAGAAAAAAAAAATTAAGTATATTAATATTTTTTTTTTCAATTAATCAGTTTTTAATGATACACTTTTGCATGCTTAATTTAAAAATTAATAACGCATACTTTTTTTAAATTTAGAGGGATTTCATTATAAAGTAATTTTTACTCAAATTGCTTACTAAATAAATCACCAGGGTATATCTAATGCTATAACTTTTTTTTTGCTGTCTATGTCCCTTAATTTTTCTTTATTTTCTGTTTCAAATTACAACAGGAAGAGTAAGGCCTTGTACACACGACCGTGTTTCTCGGAAAAAAAAAACAGCAAGAAAATGATAAATGGTTTTCAAACTTTTTTAAAAATACATATCTGAAAAGTGTGTTGTACATTTGTATGCAGCCCCCTTTACTCTGATACCCCTGACTAAAATCTAGTGGAACCAATTGCCTTCAGAAGTCACCTAATTAGTAAATAGAGTCCACCTGTGTGTAATTTAATCTCCATATAAATACAGCTGTTCTGTGAATTTCTTGTTAGTGAACCTTAATGAACAAACCACATCACAAAGGCCAAGGAACACACAGGTCAGGGATAAAGTTGTGGAGAACTTTAAAGCAGGGTTAGGTTATTTAAAAATATCCCAAGCATTGAACATCTCATGGAGCACTGTTCAACACATCACCTTAAAATGGAAAGAGTATGGCACAACTGCAAACCTACCAAGACATGGCCGTCCACCTAAACTGAAAGTCCAGTCAAGGAGAGCATTCATCAGAGAAGCAGCCAAGAGGCCCATGATAACTCTGGAGGAGCTGCAGAGATCCAGAGCTCAGGTGGGAGTATCTGTCCACAGGACAACTAATAGTCGTGCTCTCAACAAATCTGACCTTTATGAATAAAAGACAAGAAGAAGCCATTGTTAAAAGAAAGCCATAAGAAGTCTTGTTTGCAGTTTTCGAGAAGCCATGTGGGAGACACAGCAAACATTTGGAAGAAGGTGCTCTGGTCAGAAAAACGCTATGTGTGGTTAAAAACTAACACTGCATATCACCCTGAAAAAATCATACCCACAATGAAACATGATGGTGGCAGTGTGATGTTGTGGGGATGCTTTTTATCAGAAGGGTCAGGAAAGCTGGTCAGAGTTGATGGGAAGATGGATAGAGCCAAATACAGGGCAATCTTAGAAGAAAGCCTGTTAGAGTCTGCTAAAAGAGACGTGAAACTGGAGCGGAGGTTCACCTTTAAGCAGGACATTGACCCTAAACATACAGCCATAGCTATGATGGAATGGTTTAGGTCAAAGTATATTCATGTGTAAAAATGGCCTAGTCAAAGTCCAGACCTACGGTAAATCCAATTGAGAATCTGTGGCAAGACTTGAAAATTACTGTTCACAGACACTCTCCATTCAAACTGACAGAGCTTGACCTATTTTGTAAAGAGGAATGGGCAAAAATGTCACTCTCTAGATATGAAAAGATGGTAGAGACATCCCCAAAAAGACTTGCAGCTGTAATTACAGCAAAAGGTGGTTCTACAAAGTGTTGGGCTGAATACAAATGCATGCCACACCTTTCACATATATATGTGTTAAAAAAAAACTAAACTAAAAACCATTTATAATTTTCCACCCACTTCACAAATATGTGCAACTTTGTGTTGGTCTATCACATTAAATCCCATTAAAAACATTTACATTTTTTGAATATTACAAGATAAAATGTGGAAAATTTCAAGGGGTATGAATACCTTTTTAAGGCACTGTAGGTCATGCAGGAGGTGGACTCTCCTGCCACTGCCATGTGCATCTGGACCCTGCCCACTTCTAGAGTATAAGAGAAGTGGGGGCCTTCTTCATTGTGTCTTGACTATGCACTTGGTTTGTACTAACCAAGTGGTATGAGGCAATCATCACCGTCTTCCTTCTTTGTCTGGCCAGCATGTTGAAAGCTTCCTTTTAACAAAATATAAACTAAGAATGAATAATGTTTATTGTATGACCCCAAGTTGCATGATTGGAAGTATAAGACAGTTCAGGATATCATATAGGCTACTCCTAAGTTTAAGAATGCATCCTGCTTTTTTAAAACAATCAACTGAGCTATCTTAAACTAGTTTCTGAGGATGCTTACATTTTAACAGTTCTTATTGTGAAGAAGCCTATCCATATGTAGAAGTCTATCTATCTATCTATCTATCTATCTATCTATCTATCTATCTATCTATCTATCTATCTATCTATCTATCTATCTATCTATCTATCTATCTATCTATCTATCTATCTATCTATCTATCTACTGGCCGGACTGGAGGATTTCTGTATAGTAAATTTGAGAGCTCATCATCTCACCCCTGAAAATAGTAAAATTTTACAAAGAATAAGAAAATGGTGAGGCAATTAATCATACCCCTCACAAGTATCTGTGAATATAATCATAAGTTAAGCAGCCCTCAAAATTGCCACTCGCCTACTAGCATTTGGCGAGTGGATTTAAGCTGGGGGCGAGTAATGACAGGGCTACATGACCAATCTCCCTGCAATCTGTGCCTACACTTAGAGTCCCGATGAGATTGGTGGCCGAAGAGGAAAGGTGCATGCTCAGGAAAAGTAGTCTGGTGAGCCGCGCACAGGCAGAGCAGTACACAGGTGCTCTTCTTACAATTCTCATTAAGCCATGGGACCTAACAGTATGACCTCTCTGAGCCTGCCCCCTCCCCCTGACCAATGTAGCTGGAGAGCAGAAAGTAATGAGTGAGGTGGAGGATTGTGAAAATTACCACTCCGGTGCAGCGCTCACTGAAAGTTGCCCTAACATGAGTGGCAGCCTTCCAGTTTGTGCAGTTTTCTTCTCTTTGTGCTCTGTAAGTGTCCAACAGTTCAGCTTGAGCACTGTGAACAGACTGGTCTCAATGTGTGCTGTGTCAGTGTGCTATGGTGTCAATGGCTATGCAGTTGTGTGGATCTCAGCACTGGATTGTACTCCCTCCCGCTGTGCTGCAGCTCCTCTCCTCACTGCCAGCCTGAATAAAAGGGGGAAGTGGGGACATGCAAGCGTGGAGCCGCACACACAGGCTCCTGATGATGAGATGAATAGGAGAGGGAGAGAGAGAGGGAATGAATTGGAGTTGCAAAGGAGACGGCAAGAGAATGGGGAAGAGACCCAGTTCTAGTGCCCTGTCCCTCTGGTCTGCCCCCAGTGCCCTGTCCCTGCCCTGTTGATTCTGCATAAAACATTTAACAGTGTCATTCCATGAGATAATCTACGAGGGCGTGTTTACGGGGGCAATTAGGCGCAGGGCAGTGTATGAATTAGGTGGGTTAACTGGTGGCGAGTAACTCTTGAGGCCTGGCTAGTAGCTCAGGACTTGACATTTTGAGCCCTGAGTTAAGCATAAGCAGAGATACTATCTGCTCTCATGCTCGTTCATGAGATGTGGAACTCAGATGTCAGTCATAGCAATGTGGGGAAGTGGCGTCACAAATTTATCTGTGTCATTTTTTTTATCTTAGTAAAAAAGAGGATTGCTCAGAGCTGGATTAACTCTTTGTGACACGACTTGGCACAGATGACTAGACATCCTCTACTCTACCAGGTAGGAAACTTCATAAAAAAAAAATTGGGTTTCCATCCACTTCAAGAAAATGTGTGTAGCGCCAAAAGTAAATGAACAGCAATGAAATGTGAATAATGTGTTAATAATGGACCGCACATTGAAATAAAGTCCCAAACAGTGCTAAAGTGGAACAAATACTTAAGTATAAATATTTATATATATACAACAATAAAAAACAATATAGTGAAAAATATAGATTTAAATGATTTTGGACAAGGACCTCTTGATAGCGTCCTATTGGAAGAAACGTGTCGCGAAGGAGAAAAAAAAGCACAGTGGCCTCCATAATTCTTAAATGGAAAAAGTTTGACACAACCAGGACTCTTCCAAGAGCTGGTCTCCTAGGCCAAACTCATGCTGTGGGGGTGTCCTAGAGTGGCCCAGCAGAGCCTTGACTTGAACCCACATCTCTTGAGAGACCTGAAAATGGCTGTCCACCAACGGCACCCATCCAACTGATTGAGCTTGAGAAGATTTGCAAAGAATTATAGAAGAAAATCCCTTTGCTGTGTCATACCCAAAAGACTTGAGGCTGCCAAAGGTGCTTCAACAAGGTAAAGGGTCTAAATACATGTGATATTTTTCTTCTTCTTTTTGATAAATTCACAGACATTTTTAAAATTCTATTTTCACTTTGTCATTATGGAGTAGAAAAATAAAAAAAAATGCATTTAAACAACTTCAGTTTCAGGCTGCAACATAAGAAAATTGAAAAAAGGTGAGGAGGGTTTAATACTCCCATCATATTGCAATATTGCAATAGATGTTTAAGCTGACTAACTTCATTAACTTCCTTGGCCAGTTCTACTCCTACTCTACTTTGCACACTAACATTCCATGAACTTGATTGCGTCATACCTCCACTAGGGAGCAACTTCACATTCAAGTGTTAATGCTCATCTTGGACAGCCTAACACAGGCAGGACTGCAGTCTAGGAAGCACCTCTCAAGTCGGAGATAAGTAGGGACTTATGCAGGGGGGGCACAGTTTGTTATTTTGAGAGGGATAGGGAGGTGGCTGGGGGGATTATATTTGGTGAACATGTAGTTTAAAGCAGATGTCCGCTGAAAAAAAAATATTAAAAGCCAGCAGCTACAAATACTGCAGCTGCTGACTTTTAATATTAGCACACTTACCTGTCCTGGAGTCCGAGTGATCGCTCGTCACTCTGCTGCTCCCACCGACATCCTCAGAAAGGGAACCAGGAAGTGAAGCGATCCGGTGCATGCGCGAGTTGCGCTGCGCTGTGCTGACTGGCTGTGTTCTGGGAGCTGTATGTTTCCCAGAACACAACGGGGGGAGGATGGGATCTGACATCCTGCCCACAGTCTACCCACAGACTGTGTGGCCAGATGTGGGTGCAAATTCCTGTCTTTAGACAAATATCTGCACCCCCCTCCCCTGAAAGGTGTCAAATGTGACACCAGAGGGGTGAGGGTTCCGATGAGCGGACGTTCCACTTTAAATACACAGTAGCCAAAAAGAAAACTTGGAAAATATGTGTAAGTGCTGCATTAGTCTGTATATGCATTCAGTGCTCCGCTGCCACCGGGGTCTACTGCGTGAGATGACCCTTGGCCATGAATGGCCAAGAATGTCGGAAAACAACTGATGTGAAATAAAACACAAACATTTGTGCAGCTTGTAACAGGTGAAAAGGGCTCAAGTACACATTCTTGGGTGACATACTAAGATAGTAAACCCAAACTTTTCACACTTAAGCCAACCATATATGGATTGAAATTCGGCTGGTTCATGTATGGGCATCCTGGTCTATCGATTGTTTTGTGTACAACCAGACTGTTTGGTTTTTCACAGATGATTAGTGCCGCTGACTATAGCAAACAACACTACTCACTGTGTTCTGCTAGCAGGGAAGGCTCTCTGCGCTCCCCGCTGGCAGAACATAATAGCTCCATGGGACGGATTCTCCCATCAACACTGACTGTGTTGAAGGGAGAATTGATCATTTTTCTTTCCTTCCACTCGTGGTGAAAGGGAAGAAATTTATTAATCTATAGCCTGCACCAAGGGAGATCCAAGAAACAGGTTTTCTTAGTACTTCACTTCCTATTGCTTAGTATTCAATGTCTATTTAATGTTAACTATATTTGCACATCATGTTTTTGTTGTTTTTGTACACATAAGTTGGTCATAGATGCTTTGAGTCTCGTACGGTCCAGCAGACTTTTTACTTAGGAAAACCTGAGGGGAAAGCCGAGAACCGGCTTGGTCGGTTTTTTTCCCCTAGAAACGGGCGGTTTTCCTGGCAGGCATGAAAGCTTTAGCCGGGAAACACAGCTGTGTGTATGCTCCACCGCAGTTTCCCATAGGAATAGCTAATACCTAATTTTTCCCACCGGGAAAACTGCCATGGAGCATACACGCGGCCAGTTTTATTGGCCAAAAGCTGTCACTGTAGTTTTCGGTGGGTGGGAAAAATGGCCGTGTGTACGAGGCATGACATATTCAAAGCAGGGAGCCATAAGCATTCGTACTAAGGGTTTCTGTAATTGAGGATTTTGGTGTGCAATGTTTGATCTCTCTGTGTGCACAGCCTATCCCTACCCCCTCCTGTATCATTTTATTTAACTATTGGCCAGTAAGGATTTCCACAAAAAAGTGATTACTCAATAGTGAGGCAAAAGAGGTGGGAAGGGTTTTTATCTTAATTAAAAAAGTAGATTGAAATTTGCATACCACCCTGAGATTCTGAAATACTGAGGTGTGCAAAAAAATTCAATAAAAAAATAAACTAATCTGTAGCATGGCAGAGCGTGGCTCTGTCCCTGTTGAAGAGGAATCTGCAGGAATCCCACCCCGTATCCCAACCCCGATACCATTATATACCCGCCTCAAGCACCGAAATTCACCTTAAAACCCATCTCCATCTCTGCCACTAAAAATATAATTCGGTCTCTGCGCAACAGCACAGCACCCAATGACATCATTCCCACTAAACTGCTGAAAGAAAGTGCCGATATACTGGCACCAGCTATCACACAGCTTATAAATCAATCATTCAAAGAGGGCATGGTGCCCTCCTTGTTGAAACAAGGTACCATAAAACCGATCCTTAAAAAAAAATCTACCCTTGACCCTAAAGACCCAAACAATAGGAGGCCCATAACGGGACTAAATGTTTTCTCCAAGATAATGGAGAAAGAAGTTGTACAACAGTTACAACTGCATTTAGAAACCCATAAATTACTTGATACGTTTCAATCAGGCTTCCGTCCGGGTCATGGAACTGAAACAGCTCTGGTAAAAATATGTGATGTTGTTCTGGAGGCCGCAGATGAAGGAGAATCTTCTCTCCTGATCCTGTTGGACCTAAGTGCGGCCTTTGACACGGTAGACCACGGACTACTACTCGATAGGCTAGCTGAAGTGGCCAAAGTCGCGGAAGCTGATCTACCCTGGTTCTCCTCCTTCTTGGATAACCAATCACAAACAGTGATGCGTACGGTATCATGTGGTGTCCCTCAGGGATCTCCCTTGTCACCGGTACTGTTCAATATCTATCTCCGTCCCCTCTTTGAAATCATCATCAACCAGAAGCTACTTTACCTTCCTACGCAGACGACACTTAACTGTATCTCCGCGTCAGCAATGAACAGGATCATTCTCTTGGATTAGAGAGATCACTCACTCTCATAGGCGTGCCCACGGGGTGTGCCGGGTGTGCCCAGGCACACCCTAATCATCCCTGCTGTGCTCTTTAACATACACGATGTCAGTGTATGTAACAGTCACTCAGTCGCAAATACAGCTGTGTACTGCGAGAGTGCGAGTAGGAGCCTGGGAGGAATGAGCAGGGAGGGAGTGAGCTAGCCCCCACCTCCTCCACCTACTCCTGATCACTGGTTGCTATAGCCGCTTGGCGTCTGGCAACCAGTGACGTCACTGCCCACGTTGCAAGCAGAGGAGGATTTCACGTCCTCCTCCGCGCTAGTGCTGCTGGGGAGTCACGCTGGTTCTCTCACCTCCGCTCCAGTGACTGGCTTGCTGTTTGGCTAGTTGGCTGTGAGGTGTTTCTGTTCCCACAGCTGCGAGGCATCTCTCCCTCTCACTTCCTCCCCCCTCCTGCCCATCTCACTACTGAAGTCCCCCCCCCCCTCCTCTTTGGCTGGGATGTCAGGAGGGAAGGAGGGGGAGGAGAATGGACACACTGCAATCAACAGGACGACGGGACATGCTAATCTGAGGTCAGTACACAATATTAATGCTTGGCACTTGCAGGAGAAGGAGACACAGAGACATGGGGGAGGTTGTCAAAAAAGAATACTAGCAGTGATTTTGGGGGATAAGAGCATGTTGTATGTGCTAGTGGGGCACTTTAGGAGGGAAGAGAAATCATTTTTTATTCAACCCCCTCTTCCAGCACAATTTCTCTCCCCTCCTAAAGTGTGCCCCTAGCACATACAGCATGCTCTTATCCCCCAAAATCACTGGCAGTATTCTTTTTTGACAACTTGCCCCCAGGGACGGACTGACAACTCATGGGGCAATAGAAGATCATGGGGCCCCCTGTGTCCCCCACCCACACCTACACAAAGTACACAGTAGGGTACAACACAAGGCACACGGGAAAGCACATCATGGGGCAAAGGGCACATCAGCGGGTACACAGCAGGACACTGAGAACATCGAAGGGCATGGGGCACATCACAGGACACACAGCAGGGCACATCAGGTGGTACACAGCAGGGCACAGGGCACATAGTAGAGCACAGTGCACATCAGGGAGTACACAGCAGGGCAAAGAGCACATCACAGGGCATGGGGCACACAGTAGGTCACATCACAGGGCACACAGTAGGGAACATCAAGGGTCACAGGGCACATTAGGCGGTACACAGTAGGGCACATCAGGGAGTACACAGCACATCACAGGGCACACAGTAGGTCACATCAGGTGGTACACAGCAGGGCATTGAGCACATAGCAGAGCAAAGGACACATCACTGGGCATGTGGCACACAGTATGGCACACAGAAGGGAGGAAAGAGACACTATCACCAAGGGAACTCCTGCGGTCCTGTTGGGGCTGAGCTCCCTACACCTGTACTGTTTCCCATGCCCCCCGCCCCCACAATGGCCGGCCATCATGGTACCTCCAGACAGGGACGTACCTAGAGCATTTGGCACCCAGGGCGGATTCTATATCTGGCACCCCCACCCCCACTTTAAAATGTAAACACACCCCACTGTGCCCCCTGCACTCCCCAATATCTCATTCACTATTTTGTACCCCCTCTTCACAACTGGACCCCTTTACATTACACAGCACCCTACACCTCGGGACCCCTTTACATTACACAGCACTCTGGACCCCTTTACAATACACAGCACCCTGCACTTCTGGACCCCTTTACATTACACAGCATCCTTCATCTCTGGACCCCTTTACATTACACAGCACCCTGCATCACTGGACCCCTTTACATTACACAGCACCCTGCACCTCTGAACCCCTTTTCATTACACAGCACCCTGCACCTCTGGACCCCTTTTCATTACACAGCACCCTGCATCTCTGGACCCCTTTACATTACACAGCACCCTGCACCTCTGGACCCATTTACATTACACAGCACCCTGCATCTCTGGACCCTTTACATTACACAGCACCCTGCACCTCTGGACCCCTTTACATTACACAGCACCCTGCACCTCTGGACCCCTTTACATTACACAGCACCCTGCACCTCTGGACCCCTTTACATTACACAGCACCCTGAACCTCTGGACCCCTTTACATTACACAGCACCCTGCCCCTTTATCACAGCACCATCTGCATCTCTGACCCCTTTACATTACACAGCACCATGCATCTCTGGACCCCTTTACATTACACAGCACCTTGCATCCCTGGACCTTTTACATTACACAGCACCCTGTACCTCACCTCTGGACCCTTTTACATTACACAGCACCCTACACCTCTGGATCTGGACCCTTACACATTACACAGCACCCTGCACCTCTGGACCCCTTTACATTACACAGCACCCTGCACCTCTGGGCCCCTTTACATTAAACACACCACCCTGCACTTCTGGGCCCCTACACATTACATAAAGCCCCCAGCTTTGGACCCCCTGCATGTTGCACAGTCACCTCTCCCCCCCTGCATGTTACACAGTCACCACCCCCCAGGTTTGAACCCCCCACATGCTACACAGTCACCTTTCCCCCCCTGCACAGTCACCTCTCCCCCCCCCTCCTGCACAGTCACCTCTCCCCCCCTGCATACTACAGAGTAACCCCCCCCCCCCCCCCAGAATTTTGCACAGTCACCAACCCTTTCCCTCCCCTTCCTACTTATTTACATACAGGGAGCGACACAGCAGTGCTGAACAGAGGGCGGGAAATACTGAAGTTAACTTTTCATTATAACAATGATAATGATTGGTTGCTAGGACCACCTTTCAGCCATTTCATTTGAATGGGATGAAACCATGTCAGTCTGCACCAAGAGCTGTGCATGCGCTACTTTACAAAACGCACATCAACTGGATCGCATGGTACACATTCTGGTGCAGGCAAAAACACTGCATTTGCTTCCTGCATTTGGGTAGTCATTGACCCCTTGGCACCGGCCACACACAAATATGCAGCTTCTCTGTGCCTGGGCCTTGGGACAGAGAGGTCACATATTTGAATGAATTGCGATCAGTAGTCAGCAAAAACATGACAAAAATCATCTTTTTGTGGGGGGGGGGGGGGTGAACGTGTTTTTGAGCTTTGGTTTGAGGTGCACACCCTAATGCAATAGGCTGCGCACGCCTATGCTCACTCTAATAGATAACTGAATGACATCCAGCTATCTAAAACTCAATGGTTCGAAAACAGAGCTTCTCCTGTTTAACGCAAACAGGAAAAGTCACCACACCTCAACTTGGGCCCCCATTCTCATTGGGCCCCCATTCCCATTCTGGGAAAAATTATCGCCCCAAGCACCAAAGTCAAAAGTCTTGGAGTCATTTTTGACTCCCACATGACAATAGATGCACAAATTGGGTTTGTAGTCAGCGGATCCCATCATCTGCTGCGCCTACTACGTCGACAGCTCATATAATGAAGGGCTGGGGAGAGCAGATGTGGAGAGAAAGGTGAAGTGTGTGCAGCAGTGGCTGCTGGTGTCGCTGTGTGCGAGACAAACGCTGTGTGCGAACAAGATGCTGTGTGCGTGAAAGGGCTTCAAAGCCGTGTGCACCCAATACTGGGGGTCTAAAGGAGCTGCTGATTTCAGTGACAAGTCCCTATGGCAGCAGTGCTGTCAAAGAGTAGCCAGGTGGGCTAGTATTTTCATTTTTTTCTGAACATCTTTAAACCCCTGCTTGGCTTTCCTGAATGGACTTTTGTTTTGCTTTCCTTGTTCAATAAACCTGGGCTACCAGGCGTTTAACGTTATATGCCTGTTTGGTGTTGACTCACTGCACGAAAATGCATCTACCACAAGAGCTAAACACCCCCAATGTTACAGTAGGTAGGTAAGAGCAGAAGATCCCAGGAGCTGCACATCAGAACAATACCTGCTGTGTATAGACAAGTGGCAGTCTTGGCCTGCACCCCTGCCAGGCCATGCCCACAATGTGGTTTATTCCGCCCACTGGAGCTTACTCATGGGGATACAGTCTCCTGTTGGAGGGGGCAGTTTATAAAATGTTATAATAATATGTAGGTACCTAGGGATACCTGCTATTCCTTGACAGTGGCACAAAAGTAAGGTAAATATAACAGAATTTCACTTTTAGTGGATTATTTGGTGAGTCAATCACCTTGCATTAACAGTAATAAAACCATCTCATTATTCTGTTTTATGTTTTTCAAGATAGTTAATGTGTGGTTCCCGTCCATTGTTCCCAAAATACAGCACTGAGTACCTGAGAGGTCAGTTGCAAAGCATATATACATATTCCTGTGTAAGCTTCAACCAGAGAAACTTGCACATGAGTGTCAAATGGAGGGACAGAGAAGTGAGTGGTTTAGTTATCATTTTACAGATCTTGTTAATATTGTATTACACTTATATACACCTGGAACACAGGGCTTTATTAATATTATATGTGACATGTTCATTAAAATGGAACAGAGATAGTTTCTTTCCAAGAGACACATTAATCCCGTTGAACATGGTATCCTTGTACATCATTACAATTCAATCAAGCGTTCATTGTCATTAAGCAACTGAACTCTATATCTTTTTTTTTTAAACCAATAAAAAGGAACATTAATTATGTTTGTTATGTAATATCTTGTGCATGATGATTGCCAATACAATGAATAACATGTTTATTTTAGTAGATGCTAATCCATATAACCTATCCTAGATAAACATATTAATTGGTGTACCTAATCCAGTGGTTGAATGATGATGAAAGACACCTACTGTCTGATTTTGTTTCATTTATACAGATGAAAAGCAACTTGATATCAAATACAAACCAAACAAATGTTTGACAACATTATGAACAAGGCTCTTAAAATCTTCTTCAAATGTGGGAGCGTGTTCCGAAACGTCAACAAGTTATGAAAAGCCCAAAGCTCAGGTAGTGAAACGTCTGTTGCTGACTATTGTTTGGTGATCATTAACGCCATTGCTGGTGTGTGTTGCATCACGTAGACCAAATTTGTATTTGGAAACTTAGAACTGAAAGAATACAGAGCACAAGGGGATGCTGTGTAATGGGAAAATCAACAGTATTATAAATCTTGTCTTATATTATACAGAATTATTACGGTTTTAGTGAAGTGACACATTGTACTGAAGATATCTATTCCAGTATTTCTCAACTCCAGTCCTTAAGGCGCACCAACAGGTCATGTTTTCAGGCTTTCCATCATTTTGCGCAGTTGATTTGATCAGTTTTACTGCCTTAGTAATTGCCACAGCCGTTTCATCTGACGGGAAATCCTGAAAACATGAGCTGTTGGGGTGCCTTGAGGACTGAAGTTGAGAAACACTGATCTAGTCTAATAGTTCTATAGGAGATACTTCAAAAAATCCCCAACGACACACATAACAGAAGTGCCCAATTGCAGGTATAACTGGTTGAATAAATATGTTCTCAAAATTTTATATCCAAAGGCAATAATTTTTTTTGTCACAAATAACTGAACACTTGGCCAGTTATGCTACAAAATCCACTAGCTTAGTGTTTGTGCTGCAAAGTTTTGGTCCCCACAAATCCAGGTTTGAAAAATAGTCAGGGATGTTTGTTGGAGCATCCTATATAATACAGTAAATTTCAAATACTATGGCATATGACTCTTGCCTACATTAACCGCTTGTGGACCGGACATCGTACATTTACTGTGCCAGATCACGTACAGTGAGGGAAAAAAAGTATTTGATCCCCTGTGGATTTTGTACGTTTTCCCACTGACAAATAAATGATCAGTCTATAATTTTAATGGTAGGTTTTTTTAACAGTGAGAGACAGAATAACAAACAGAATCCATAAAAACACATTAAAAAATGTATTAATTGATTTGCATTTTAATGAGTGTAATAAGTAGTTGACCCCTTTGCAAAACATGACCTAGTTAGTACTTGGTGACAAAACCCTTGCTGGCAATCACAGAGGTCAGATGTTTCTTGTAGTTGGCTACCAGCTTTGCACACATGTGATGAGGGATTTTGTCCCACTCCTCTTTGCAGGTCCTCTCCAAGTCATTAAGGTTTCGAGGCTGACATTTGGTAACTCAACTCCCTCCACATATTTTCTATGGGATTAAGGTCTGGAGACTGGCTTGGCCACTCCAGGACTTTAATTAGCTTCTTCTTGAGCCACTCATTTGTTGCCTTGGCCATGTGTTTTGATTCATTGTCATGATGACCCATTTTCAATGTCCTGGCTGAGGGAAGGAGGTTCTTACCCAAGATTTGATGGTACATGGCCCCATCCATCGTCTCTTTGATGCGGTGAAGTTGTCCTGTCCCCTTAGCAGAAAAACACTCCCAAAGCATAATGTTTCCACCTCCATGTTTGAAGGTGGGCATAGTGTCCTTGGTGTCATAGGCAGAATTCCTCCCCCTCCAAACATGGGAAATTGAGTTGATGCCAAAGAGCTTGATTTTGGTCTCTCCTGACCACAACACTTTCACTCAACTCTCTGAATTATTCAGATGTTCATTAGCAAACTTCAGACGGGCCTGTACATGTGCTTTCTTGAGGCAGGGGACCTTGGGGGCACTGCAGGATTTCAGTCCTTCATGGCGTGGTGTGTTACCAATTATTTTTTTGGTGACTTTGGTCCCAGCTGCCTTGAGATCATTAACAAGATTATCCCGTGTAGTTCTGGGCTGATTCCCTATTGTTCTCATGATCATTGAAACTCCACAAAGTGATATCTTGCACAGAGCCCCAGACCGAGAGGGGGTTGACAGTTATTTTGTGTTTCTTCCATTTTCAAATAATTGCTCCAACTGTTATCACCCTCTCACACAGCTTCTTGGTGATGGTCTTGTAGCCCATTCCAGCCTTGTGTAGGTCTACAATCTTGTCCCTGACATTCTTGGACAGCTCTTTGGTCTTGGCCATAGTGGAGAGATTGGAATCTGATTGATTGATTGATTGATTGCTTCTGTGGACAGGTGTCTTTTATACCGGTAACAAATTGAGATTAGAAGCACTCTAATTTCAGCTCTTTACCTGTATAGAAGACACCTGGGAGACAGAAATCTTACTGATTGATAGAGGATCAAATACTTATTTCACTCATTAAAATGCAAATCAATTTGAAATGCGTTTTTCTAGATATTGTTGTTGTTATTCTGTCTCTCACTGTTACAATAAACCTACCATTAAATCTATAGACTAATCATTTCTTTGTCATTGAGCAAAGGTACAAAATCAGCAGGGGATTAAATACTTTTTTTTTTTTTTTTCAAAAGTGTCAATATTTTTTGTTTATAGGGCAAAAAAACGCAGAGGTGATCAAATTAAAGCTCTATTTTTGGGGAAAAAAATACCAAAAATATTATTTGGGTACAGTGTCGCATGACCGCTCAATTGTCAGTTAAAATAATGCAGTGCCGATTTGCAAAAAAATGGCCTGGTCACGAAGGGGGGTAAACCTTCTGGAGCTAAAGTAGTTAATAACAGCCAGTTTATCCAAGACTGTTAATCTGTTTTGTATTAGTGAATAGTATTACCTGCATGGTCCACATGATCTATATCATGTTCTTCCTGGTGATGGTGAATATGACCTGTATTACATATTTTTGTTGGGTGTATGTGATAAAACCCTTTCCTTACACAAGAATGTAAAAAAAAAAAAAAAAAAAAGCCAGTTTTCTTGCACCTATACAGCGCCTTGAAAAAAGTATTCATACCCCTTCAAATCTCCCACGTTTTGTCATGTTACAACCAATAACGCAATTGTATTTTATTGGGATTTTATGTGATAGACCAGGGGTCCTCAAACTATGGCCCTCCAGTTGTTCAGGAACTACATTTCCCATCATGCTCAGTCATGTCTGTGAATGTCAGAGTTTCACAATGCCTCATGGGATTTGTAGTTCCGCAACAGCTGGAGGGCCGTAGTTTGAGGATGCCTGTGATAGACCAACACAAAGTGGCACATAATTTGGAGGTGAAAGGAAAATGATAAATAAGAAGGCCAGTATGGTGGCCTGAGTTTATGGGAGGAGCCCGGAGGGTATTTAAGCAGCCCACTCACACATGCTCTTTGTCGGTTCAGTGTGCAGTACTACACGTCACTGGGCCGACTCTTCCCAGCTCACCTCATGTCCGTGAGTCTGCGCATTCAATCGCATTCGACATCGCAATCGCTTTGTGGCTTCTCCCTTCATGGTCTTCGCCGGCGGTTCCCGCTTACTGTCGCAGGTAGGATTCAAACCTTTTCGTATCTTGTGCAATCTTGCAATTCGTTATGCTTTCTATCCTGCACCCCTTTTGGAAAAAAAATCTGCCTCTGAGTTATTGTTGCTCATGTTCCAACATCATTTGGCTCAGGCGTAGTACATTTGTAACTTCCTTCTGCCAAACATACGATTCATTTGTAAATCCATTTGGAGATTAGCATGTGTTTGTATGGGTTCTTTGGCAGATTGAGGTGGTAATTGGACTCACATGGTGCCTTGTCTGCACTTGATTAGCCTGGGGGGATGGGTGGTTGGTAGGTGTTCGGTTTCAAAGCAAGGGGTAGCATACACTCTGCAACCAAATCGTATCAGATTCGTTCAATACTCCTTACTACCGATTCGTATCGAATTTGTTTCATGCATTTTTACAAATGTTTTGTATCAGATACATTGCATGCTTTCTACCGTTGTCATTCATTGTTCCCCCATGCCGTGTGTTTTTAGTTCCCGCAGTGGAACTTACGAATTGTTTGTTCACGGTTCTTCTCTCTCATTTATTTACCAAAGTTATTGCCTGTGCGTCATGCATGGAGCCACACCACACTCTTCGGATGTGTTGCACATCCACTCCAGTCCAAAGCAAACCCAGTCGCACGTTCAATGTCCCAGGTAGGATTCGTTAGCTTGTTTGTCATGTCAAATTCGTGGCCACTCATGGTGTCACCCGTACCATATGTTTGGTTCCCGCAGTGGAGCTTACAAAGCATTGATACGCACTTCTCGTGTTCTATTTTCTACACCAAACCTCATTGTTTTGCCCCATGCACGGCATCACGCTACACCTTCCCGACATGTTTCACTCCAGCCACAGTCCGCCGCAAACTCACTTGCATGGCCCACTGTCGCAAGTAAGATTTGTTATTACATTCTTTATGTCCTATCAATTTGCTACCATTCGTTGTCTCCCATATCGTTCATTAGTGGCCCCTATGGAACCACGAGTCAAACAGGCGTTGTCCTTCTACCTTATACTGCTTTCTTAAGGTACAAACAAACCAGGTGTTTCTATTCTTTCTCAGTAACCCAATTCTTATTGATTGAGACCTTGCAACCATGCAAATCATCTCAGCAGCCTGACACCCTTGTTAAGACCCTTGCAACACATGACCTTTACAAAACGCAAAATAAAAAAATAAATAAATATAAAAAACGCAAAAAAAAAAAACGCAAAAAAAAAAAAAAACGCAAAAATAAAAATAAAAACCTTTGCCACCACGCAATCTCAGCCCCTTGGCAACCTGACACCTGTTGAGACCGTTGCAACCACGCAAAATCGTCTCAGCAGCCTGACACCCTTGTTGAGACCCTTGCAAACGCAATATCGTCCCAGCAGCCCTCACACTCATTGAGATCCTTGCAACCACGCAAAATCATCTCAGCAGCCTGACACCCTTGTTAAGACCTTTGCAACACATGACCTTTACAAAACGCAAAATAAAATAAAAAATAAATAAATATAAAAACGCAAAAAAAATGCAAAAAGAAAAAAAAAACCTTTGCCACCACGCAATCTCAGCCCCTTGGCAACCTGACACCTGTTGAGACCGTTGCAACCACGCAAAATCGTCTCAGCAGCCTGACACCCTTGTTGAGACCCTTGCAAACGCAATATTGTCTCAGCAGCCCTCACACTCATTGACATCCTTGCAACCACTCGTATATCGCCTCAGCAGCCTGACACCCTTAAGACCCTTGCAACACATGACCCTTACAAAAAGCAAAAAAAAAAGGAAAATTAAACATTAAAGTGCAAAAAAAAAAAAAAAAACTTTGCCACCACACAATCTCGGCCCAGCAACCTGACGCCTGTTTAGACCATTGCAACCACGCAAAATCGTCTCAGCAGCCTGACACACTTGTTGAGACCCTGGCAAACGCAATACCGTCTCAGCAGACCCACACTCATCGAGACCCTTGAAACCACACAAAATCATCTCAGCAGCCTGACACCCTTGTTAAGACCCTTGCAACACAAGGCCCTTACAAAAACGCAAAGAAAAAAATATATATATACATTAAAAAAAAACGCAAAAAAAAAAAAAAAAAAGAAACGTTGCCACCACGCAATCTCGGCCCAGCAACCTGACACCTGTTGAGACCATTGCAACCACGCAAAATCGTCTCAGCAGCCCTACATTCATCAAGGCCCTTGCAACCATTTTTCTGGCTGTCCCTTGCAGCCAGAAAAATGGGTGTTTTTCAGCCGCCCCTGATCTCTCCTCTATGTTATCTTACCAGTACGTCTACACAGGATCCCCAATCACTCCTCTATGTTATATTATCAGTACATGTACACAGGATCATTTATAGTAATTTCTAGGCAGTTGAGTTCAGAAACCTTCTAAAAAAAAATGGGTTCAGACGGATGTTCAAAGGCATGCAAAACGCCGATGCCTGTAACAGCTTGTAAACACAGCCACATGTGGTAACTCATGTTTACCAGCGTTTCATTTACAGTCGTTTTTATAAAAAAAAAAAAAAAAGGGGGAATATTGTCTCAGCAACTTGACACTCATTTGAGACCCTTGCAAAATGTAATATCATCTCAGCTACCTCACACTCGTCTAGACCTTTGCAACCACACAATCTCATCTCAGCAACCTAACGCCCGTTCAGACCTTTGCAGCCATACAAAGTCGTCTTAGCAAACTGACACTCATTTGACACCATTGCAAACGCAATATCATCTCAGCAACCTGACACCCGTTCAGACCTTTGCAGCCATACATAGTCATCTCAGCAGCCCGACACTCACTTGAAACCATTGCAAACGCAACATCGTCTCAGCAACCCCTCACTTGTTGAGACCCGTGCAACCACACAAGGCCATCTCAAAACAAACCTCATAATTATCGAGACCTTTGCAACCACGCAATATCGTCTCAGCAAACCAGACTGAGACCCTTGCAACCACACAATATTGTCTGCAGCAGTATAAAACACTTTGCAGCACGCACCTACGTGCAAACCCGAATACAAACTAAACTTGCAAACCCCCCTTTAGTGACAGTCAGCCAAACAAACACACAGTGGCACCCAGTTGGCCATTCATCTTTAGTGGCACGCGGGCCACTCATCTTTTCCCTGTCTTTTTCCCTGCAGTTAGTTCAGGTTTCCATCCAGCACCAGCGAGTGCACGTTGGTCTGCGAGTGAACGTTGGTCTGCGAGTGCACGTTGGTCGGCGGGTGCACGTTGGTCGGCGGGTGCACGTTGGTCAGCGAGTGCACGTTGGTCAGCGGGTGCACGTTGGTCAGCGAGTGCACGTTGGTCAGCGAGTGCACGTTGGTCGGCGAGTGCACGTTGGTCGGCGAGTGCACGTTGGTCGGCGAGTGCACGTTGATCGGCGAGTGCACGTTGGTCGGCGAGGGCACCTTGGTCAGTGAGTGCACGTATATCGTCTTGTTGAGCACCTGTGTATTGTCTTGATTTTCTCACAACAATGCAAGATCCAGTCCAAGTTCTCAAACTAGACCAAGCATCAGTAACAGACTTAGCTATGTGGGACAACTTCCCCACCTGATAGAACAGCATTTCAATCTTAATCCCGGCAGTGTCAGCCGAGCCACCACAGGCTTTTGCGTGCATTTTTCGTCTGCCACTGGTTCTCCAAACCTTGGCCCCCAGAAATTCTCTTAAATTTCTGCTTCACCCAGTCTTCATCACGTCTCGTGCTGTACCCCATTGTGGCAGCTGCCCAGGTTTGGGGCCACACTTGAACTGGACAGATAGTGTTCTTCACCACAGACAATCAGGCCACAGCCGACTTCATCAATTAAGGTAGATCAAGCCTCTCCCCATCACGTCCTTCCTGCGCAAGCTCGCGCAGCTGTCACTCCGTCACCAGTTTAATATCTTCTGTAGTCATATTCCAGGCAAATGCAAAATCGCAGCTGATGCTCTGTCCCATTCTAACCTTATTTGTTTTTCCAGCAAGAACCTGGAGCTGACCCAATAACCATCCCTGTCCCACCCTGGTCATTGCTGACGATGGACTGAAGTAGCATCTCACCAACTCAACCCAGCTTATTAACCATTCCTTGGCACGCAACACACTGAAGGCCTATCACACTGCTTGGAACACTAACTGCTAATTTTTGGCCACTTGCCTCGGAGCAGCAATAGGCAACGTTAGACACGTCCTAGCCTTCATATTGTATTGCCACACGCAGCTGACCCTTTCTCGCAATACTATCACGCCATATCTAGATGACGTCCAGCATTTCCTGTCCCTGCAGGACCCCAGTAAACTGTCAGTATTCTCGAGCCTATGCAGTCAAGTCCCTCCTACAGAGCATACAGAAGCACCAACCTGTAGTCAGTGGCAAGCGCCTACCTTTCAAGAGTGCCCTCTTTAGGCACATGTCTGAAATCCTTACTCGTTCCCTATTTAGGGCCTTGCCCAGCATAGTCATCCTAGCAGCCATCTACCAGGCCTTCTACGGTTCCCTACGACCTAGTGAATTTACAGTCAGTGGCTCCGGCAGTCAGTCACTGCTCCGACGCCACCCGACTCGCTTTCGAACCCCTACACTCTCAGTCTGCAAACGCAACAAACCAGCCCCGGGGGTTGACATCAACCTGTTTCAGACTAACAATGCCTGACGCCCAGTGACAGTGTTTGACCGACTACTGCTCCATCTACCCAGCCAATCTGATTGTAGCTCGTTGCTACCCTTTCTAAACCAGCTCCCTGAGTGGCAGCCAGTTTGTCAAGCATGTCAGAATCCTAAGCAACTTGGGCTTCAAATGCCAGTTTGTTCTCAGGACATTCTTTCCGAATTAGAGCAGCCTCAACTTCCACACAACAGGGAGTACCAGACCACGTAATTAAGATACCAGGCTGATGGGAAGTCTCCTTGTTTTGCCACATACATCCCAGATCCTCAGGAAGAAATGGCACAAGCCTTTACCAAGCTGGCTCAATAAATACAAGAAATCAATATAAGCTATTTCCCTATCTGAGTCTTTTGCCCCCTTTTCTTGGCATACTGACCAGACCACCAAGGCACACTTCAGGTCTATTTATGTTGTAAGTCTTGTCGCGTGTTTATGTGATCCACATCACTCTCGGTCAGAGGGTCACGACCATAAATAATAAGGCCAGTATGGTGGCCTGAGTTTATGGGAGGAGCCCGGAGGGTATTTAAGCAGCCCACTCACACATGCTCTTTGTCGGTTCAGTGTGCAGTACTACACGTCACTGGGCCGACTCTTCCCAGCTCACCTCATGTCCGTGAGTCTGCACATTCAATCGCATTCGACACCCTCCCGCCCTTCCCCTTTTCAGGGCACTTCTCAGCATATCCTTCTTCAATTAACTACCCATTACTTACTTTGGGTATGCCCCCTTTTCTTGGCATACTGACCAGACCACCAAGGCACACTTCAGGTCTATTTATGTTGTAAGTCTTGTCGCGTGTTTATGTGATCCACATCACTCTCGGTCAGAGGGTCACGACCATAAATGGTTTTTACATTTTTTTTGCAAATAAATATCTGAATATCTTTTGGCTTGCATTTGTATTCAGCCCCCCGAGTCAATATTTTGTAGAACCACCTTTCGCTGCAATTACAGATTGGACGGAGAGTGTCTGTGAACAGATTCTAAATTGGATTTAGGTCTGAACTTTGACTGGGCCATTCTAACATTCTAACATATGCTCTGGGCTACCCCATTCCATTGTAGCTCTGGCTGTATGTTTAGGGTTGTTGTCTTGCTGGAAGGTGAACCTCCGCCCCAGTCTCAAGTCTTTTGCAGACTCTTCACAGGTTTTCTTCTAAGCTTGCCCTGTATTTGGCTCCATCCATCTTCCCATCAACTCTGACCAGCTTCCATGTTCCTGTTGAAGAAAAACATCCCTACAACATAACGCTGTCACCACCGTGTTCAGGGTGATGTGCAGTGTTAGTTTTCAACTACACATAGTGTTTTGCTTTTAGCCCAAAACTTTCAATTTTGGTTTCATCTGACCAGAGAACCTTCTTCCACATGTTTGGTGTGTCCCCCACGAAAGCTTATTGCAAACTGAAAACTGGACTTTCTTTGGCTTTCTTTCAACAATGACTTTCTTCTTGCCACTCTTCCTTAAAGGCCAGATTTGTGGCGTGCATGACTAATAGTTGTCCTGTGGTCAGATTCTCCCTCCTGAATTGTGGATCACTGCAACTCCTTTGTGTTATCATGGGCCTCTTGGCTGCTTCTCTGATTAATGCTCTCCTTGGCCGGCACCGCGAGTTTAGCCATGTCTTGGTAGGTTTGCAGTTCTGCCATACTCTTTCCATTTTCAGATAATGTATTCAATAGTGCTCCGTGAGATGTTCAAGGCTTGGGATATATTTTTATAACCTAACCCTGCTTTGAACTTCTCCAAAACGTTTTCCCTGACCTGTCTGGTGTATTCCTTGGCCTTCACGATGCTGTTTGTTCACTAAGGTTATCTACAAACCTCTGAGGGCGTCACAGAACAGCTGTATTTATACTGAGATTTTAAACTGAGATTAAATTTCACACAGGTGGTATTAGGTGACTTCTGAAGACAGTTGGTTCCACTAGATTTTAGTTAGGGGTATCAGAGTAAAGGGGGCTGAGTACAAATGCACGCCACACTTTTCAGATATTTATTTGTAAAAAATTTGGAAAACCATTTATCATTTTCCTCCCACTTCCCAATTATGTGTCACACTGTGTTGGTTTATCATATAAAATCCCAATAAAATAAATTTAAGTTTTTGGTTGTAACATGAAAAAATTTGGAAAATTTCAAAGGGATATGAATACTTTTTCAAGGCACTGTTATCGTAAGGGAAGCTGATAGTGTAAAAGATTTATGCCAGGACTATTGGCTCTGACCAAGAGATCCTTCCACCACGGGCCAAGGTTAGTGTGGAAGTATTAAAGCGATTCTCCACTCTAAAACAAATCCTGTAGCTGCTAACTTTTAATAACAGGACACTTACTTGTCCAGGGATCCAGTTCTGTCCTCACTTGGGCTAGTTCTTCACTCAGGTACCCAGCGCTGGCATCTTAACTATTGACAGCCAGCTGTGCTGTTTGTGTCTTTGACACAAAAATAGAAAACAGCAGGGAGGGGGATAGGAGAACTGTCAAAACTAAGTACCCCCCCAAAAAAGTGACCTGCAAAATGTGGCAGATGAGGGAGGAAACCTTAAAGCAGAACTTCCCCTTTGGGTGAAGTTTTGCTTTAACCACTTAAGGACCCATTCACGCCGATATACATCAGCAGAATGTCACGGCTGGGCACATCCACGTACCTGTACGTGGCCCTTTAAGCCCAGCCGCATGGTCGTGAGACCCGGTCCAAAGCTCCGTGACTGCGCCCGCGGGACCCCCGGACCCGATCGCCGCCAGTGTCCTGCGATCGGTCACCGGAGCTGAAGAACTGGGAGAGGTGTGTGTAAACACACCTTCCTCGTTCTTCACAGTGGCAATGTCACTGATCGTCTGTTCCCTGATATAGGGAAAGGCGATCAGTGATGTCACACGTCCAGCCTCGCCCCCCTACAGTTAGAGACACATATGAGGTCACACTTAACCCCTACAGCGCCCTCTAGTGGTTAACTTCTAAACTGCAATTGTCATTTTCACAGTAATAAGTGCATTTGTATAGCATTTTTCGCTGTGAAAATGACAATGGTCCCAAAAATGTGTCAAAATTGTCTGATGTTTCCGCCATAATGTCACAGTCATGATAAAGATCGCTGATCGCCGACATTAGTATTAAAAAAAAAAATATTAATAAAAATGCAATAAAACAAACCCCTATTTTGTAAACGCTATAAGTTTTGTGCAAAGCAATCGATGCTTATTGCGATTTTTATTTACCAAAAATAGGTAGAAGAATACGTATCGGCCTAAACTGAGGAAAATAATATTTTTTTTATATATTTTTGGGGGATATTTATTATAGCACAAAGTAAAAAATATTGCATTTTTTTTAAAATTGATGCTCTATTTTTGTTCATAGCGCAAAAAAATAAAAAACGCAGAGGTGATCAAATACCACCAAAAGAAAGCTCTATTTGTGGGAATAAAAGGACGCAAATTTTGTTTGGGAGCCATGTTGCACGCAATTTTCATTTAAAGCGACGCAGTGCCGAATTCCAAAAAGGGGCAGGGTCCTTAACCTGCATTAAGGTCCCGGTCTTAAGTGGTTAAGAAAGACGTTATTTTTTTAAGATATTTTACAATGAAACTAAAATTAAAAATAGCTCCCTATGCTGGATTTACATTACATTTTCAAACACGTCCGATTTCACAGACAAAGCCAATTGCCAAATAGCTAGATTTAGTTTGCAGAGCACAGTGTCATTTAACTTGATTTTCCTACCTATTTAGCGGCAGCAAATTGCATTCAGGCACAGAGTTTGAGAAGTCTATGCAAATCGACATTTCCCCCAATTCCCAGGTTTTGATTATCTCCACGCAGTAGAAAGTGCATATTAAGGAGGACACCTGATCCAAAACAAGAAGTGTACTTTTAAAGGTCTACCAGATAAGGTAGGTAAACAAAAAGTGTACAGCGACTCTATCATGAGAAAAGCATAAAGGACCCCCTTGCTGACATCTTAAAGCGGAGCTCCACCCTAAAGTGGAGTCGTGCTGATCGGAAACCCTCCCCCCCTCCGGTGTCACATTTGACACCTTTCAGGGGGGAGGGGGGTGCAGATACCTGTCTAAAGACAGGTATCTGCACCCACTTCCGGCCACACGTCTCGGGCAAAAGATGGGTTTTTCTGACATCCTGTCGCCCCCCCCTCGTTGTGTGCTGGGAACACTCGGCTTCCAGCACACAGCAGGAGCCAATCGGCGGGCCCAGCGTTACTCGCGCATGCGCCGTAGGGAACCGGGCAGTGAAGCCGGAGCTCTTCACTTCCTGGTTCCCTCACCGTGGATGGAGGGGGGAGCAGCAGGGTGATGAGCGATCGCTCGTCCTCTGCTGCGGATGCCGCTGGACTCCAGGACAGGTAAGTGTCCTAATATTAAAAGTCAGCAGCTGCAGTATTTGTAGCTGCTGGCTTTTAATATTTTTTTTTTTATCGGACCGCTTTAAGTATTAATTCCATAAACGAACCCGGAACAAATATAGAGATAAAAAAATCTGACACTCTTTTTACAGAATGCTTATTTTGGGTCTGTATTTCAAAAGCATTGAAGCCGGACACAGCTAGGTAACTAGTATTTTCATAAGTGGGCCGGCAATGGCAGCCCCCATATTTTTCTCATGATAGAGTCACTTTAAATTTGCAAAAAGAAAAAAAATGAAGATACTCTGGGATGGATCTAGACTTTAGGCAGATCACTTTGTTCATCTTAATTTTTTATCTAAAGGTTTTCTGCTTTAACTTTTCTGTAAGTTATAAAACAGAAGAGATGCATTAAAATGGATTAACTGATCATGTTTAACATATTTTGTGCTGCGGTTTCAGGAAATATTCAGTTAATGTTTGATTTCTGCAAATGGATTTCATATTAATCACCCTCTATTTATGAGAATGCATAAACTATTATTTATATAAATACCAGGCCTTGTAGGGTTGACCCACAATATCAACCATCTGCTAAACTGTCGTAATAGCATTTTTGAAGTGTGTGTTCATACTTAATAATTCTTTGTAAGAAACAGAATCTACAGGAAGAGGCATTAGAGCTTGGAAATATAACTCTGCCTGTCTAGTGGAATAATTCCCTTCTGCCTGTTGTTTCAAAAAATAGCACAGGAGTGGACAAGACCCAAATGCTGTTTAATTTAAACCATGCTTTTTAACATGCGTGCAAATTACTGCACATATTGTACAAGAGTTTCAGGATTTAATATAAAGTGTAGAATTTACATTACGGCAAATAGGGCCTTCTGTAAAAATAATCATTGACTGTCTCAGGGATGAAACATCTTACCTATAGACCTTGATGTGTTTTGCGGAGTTGGCTATGCTTCTGCTACAGTTCAAAATAATCTGATTTGCTCACAGAACGATATAAAAGCCTGCAGGAATAACTGTCATAATAACTCCCTGAGGGTAGTCAGCGATATGTCTGCTGTGCTTACTAAATACTTTAGTTATAGCTGTGATCAACAAATATTACTCCACACCCCCTTGCAGCTAACCATTGCTGCAAAAATGGAGAGGAGTTTTGGGTTGGGACTTTAAATGAGGAAATGACCTGGTAAGGTCGAGTACCTCCATCCATGTCACTGAGAATAAAGATTGGGGGTAGGGAGAAGGAAGGGGAAGTGAAGGGAGGGCAAGGGAGAGGGAAGGGAAGGGAAGGTAAGGTAAGGGAAAGGGAAATCGGGACTTTAAATGAAACGTGTGGGTACAGAAAAAATAGACATATAGGATTAAGTACAAGATATTTAATAGTTCATAGAAAGGGTGCATTATAGTAATAATACATTAGAACAAAACTTGAGTCATACATGGTAATGATACAAACTAGAACAATAATTGGAATAATTGGCTTATTGGAATCTAGAAAGCTCCTTTTAAAAAGATAACTGCCCCCCATGTGGTACATACTACCCCTACCTATTCACCAAAAAAGTAAACACAGTACAAAAAATAAAAATATGCTCTGATGTAGATTTGTCAAACACTAAACCCACTGCCACCATTGGAGCCCAAAAAATAAAAAGCTTTGCTAGTGACAAACGCTCTCACGGTCTGCCTGCTCCATCATTTGACAGCTCCTAAATAGGTAAGGGGTGGGGCCACCCGGAAATGTCTCTTAGTGAATTGACCCCCATATTACTGCCTAGGTGACATGGACACCTACTTGTCAGGGGAATATAGCAGATCAGTACTGTGTGACTGCACATAGAGACCAAACAATATAGCTAGTGAAGTAAAAGGAGTTTATTTTACAAGTAAGTGAGGACCACCAGTGCAAACAGCAAACAACATATATGATCAAAAGGGAATACCGTATCATAAGTCAAGCCAGGCCGAGGTCATACACATGGGGAGTCAGCCGATGGGTAAGGATGGGACAGGACAGAGCAGGGAGCAGATGGATGGGACAGGACAGAGCAGGGAACGGATGGATGGACTAGCTGCGGGGTAAGAACACAGGGGAGACAGGAACCAGGGGACAGGGCAGACAAGTCCAGGCGGGATCAGGGATCAGAATCGCAGACAGGATCAAGGCACAGAATCAGAGTCCAGAAGACGGGGTCAGGGTACAGGCTCAGGTCCGGAAGGTATGACGATACCAGGGCGAGGAGTGATTACACACGCCGGGTATTATAGAGGCGTGCTGATTGCATTCAGGCCAAACCGAGCGCAGGAAAGGCTGTGTGCTCCAAATGACCAAGAACCCCCTGCTGGTGGAGGCCAGTACTGCAGCCAGACTAACAGGCAGATTTACCAGCAGGGGGGACCATTCCTGACAGTACCCCCCTCAAAGGAGCGGCCTCCGGACGCTCCAACCAGTTGTTGCTGGGGAAGGCTCATTGTGTCAAGCCAGGCAGTGGATAAAGGCTCCGGGTCATCGAGCTGGGCAGAGGGCATAGGCTCCGGGTCATCGAGCTGGGCAGAAGACGAAGGCTCCGGGTCATCGAGCTAGGCAGAAGACGAAGGCTCCGGGTCATCGAGCTGGGCAGAAGACGAAGGCTCCGGGTCATCGAGCTGGGCAGAAGACGAAGGCTCCGGGTCATCGAGCTGGGCAGCAGACGAAGGCTCCGGGTCATCGAGCTGGGCAGCAGACGAAGGCTCCGGGTCATCGAGCTGGGCAGCAGACGAAGGCTCCGGGTCATCAAGCTGGGCAGCAGACGAAGGCTCCGGGTCATCAAGCTGGGCAGAGGGCATAGGCTCCAGGTCATCAAGCTGGGCAGCAGACAAAGGCTCCTGGTCATCGAGCTGGGCAGCAGACAAAGGCTCCGGGTCATCGAGCTGGGCAGCAGACAAAGGCTCCGGGTCATCGAGCTGGGCAGCAGACGAAGGCCCCGGGTCATCGAGCTGGGCAGCAGACGAAGGCTCCGGGTCATCGAGCTGGGCAGCAGACGAAGGCTCCGGGTCATCGAGCTGGGCAGCAGACGAAGGCTCCGGGTCATCAAGCTGGGCAGAGGGCATAGGCTCCGGGTCATCAAGCTGGGTAGCAGACAAAGGCTCTGGGTCATCGAGCTGGGCAGCAGACAAAGGCTCCGGGTCATCGAGCTGGGCAGCAGAAGAAGGCTCGTGGTCATCGAGCTGGGCAGCAGACAAAGGCTCTGGGTCATCGAGCTGGGCAGCAGACGAAGGCTCCGAGTCATCAAGCTGGGCAGAGGGCATAGGCTCTGGGTCATCAAGCTGGGCAGCAGACAAAGGCTCCGGGTCATCGAGCTGGGCAGCAGACAAAGGCTCCGGGTCATCGAGCTGGGCAGCAGACAAAGGTTCCGGGTCATCGAGCTGGGCAGCAGACGGGCACAGGAACAAGGGGCTGGCAGGTTGGCACAGAAACAGCAGGCTGGCAGGTTGGCACAGAAACAGCAGGCTGGCAGGTTGGCACAGAAACAGCAGGCTGGCACAGAAACAGCAGGCTGGCAGGTTGGCACAGAAACAGCAGGCTGGCAGGTTGGCACAGGAACAACAGGCTGGCAGGTTGGCACAGAAACAGCAGGCTGGCAGGTTGGCACAGAAACAGCAGGCTGGCAGGTTGGCACAGAAACAGCAGGCTGGCAGGTTGGCACAGGAACAACAGGCTGGCAGGTTGGCACAGGAACAGCAGGCTGGCAGGTTGGCACAGGCTGGTCGGATGGCACAAGCTGGGCGGCTGGCACTGGAACAGGCTGGTTGGTTGGCACAGGCTGGGCAGCTGGCACTGGGACAGGCTGAGCAGAGGGTACTGGGACAGGTTGGGTAACTGGCACAATGGTATGGGTTGGGAAGTACTTCCGTTTCTTTTTAGACTTAGTCACTGCAGATTTGTTAACAGAAGGGGTGTATGAAGAGGGTGGAATTAAGTAGGTGGAAGGGTTGGAATATGGCAGAGACACAGGGATGGTAACTGGAGGAGGTTTTTGTGGAGTTGTTACTGGAGAAAAGGAAGAAGCAGGTGGATTAAAGGCAGGGTAGGAACAACAAGTAGAGACTGGGTAATAATACTTGGTAGGCTGCGGAATTAACTGGGCTGGAGTTGCCATTGGTGATGGACAGATGGATCCCTGAGAAGGCAGAGGGTTAATAGTAGGGCTGGAACGGACTGGCTTGGCTGGAATCAGGAGATCTGACCATGCCTGCAGCACAGGTTGAACAAAAGCAGGTTCACACACACCTTGTCTAATCAGAGCCTGCACAGAATCAATACACTCAGATAACTTTTTCTGGGGACAGGAGGAATAATGCTCATCAAAATAAGCCGGGTCATCCTCTAATAACCACACCAGGGATTCAACTTGGTCACGACTAAAGGGGGGAAAGAAGTCATCACTACCATCAGGAATAAATGACAGGGCCGGCTTAACACACAACCGAATTAATGCCTGAACATCATCAAACGTCATGTACCCCTGATCCACCCAGGAATGAGCCGATCGGATAGTTTCCATCAGTTGGTCACTAGTCCAACCCTCCAAAACCTGACGACAAGCCCCCTCATTCTCTTCTGCCAGCAGAGAAAGGTAAAGGATTTCATTGTAATCCATGTTTTAGAGCACTACACCAGGATGGTTCCTCAATGCAGTCACGTCTGATCAAGGGATGGCCCTGGTATACTGTCAGGGGAATATAGCAGATCAGTACTGTGTGACTGCACATAGAGACCAAACAATATAGCTAGTGAAGTAAAAGGAGTTTATTTTACAAGTAAGTGAGGACCACCAGTGCAAACAGCAAACAACATATATGATCAAAAGGGAATACCGTATCATAAGTCAAGCCAGGCCGAGGTCATACACATGGGGAGTCAGCCGATGGGTAAGGATGGAACAGGACAGAGCAGGGAGCAGATGGATGGGACAGGACAGAGCAGGGAACGGATGGATGGACTAGCTGCGGGGTAAGAACTCAGGGGAGACAGGAACCAGGGGACAGGGCAGACAAGTCCAGGCGGGATCAGGGTTTAGAATCGCAGACAGGATCAAGGCACAGAATCTGAGTCCAGAAGACGGGGTCAGGGTACAGGCTCAGGTCCGGAAGGTATGACGATACCAGGGCAAGGAGTGATTACACACGCCGGGTATTATAGAGGCATGCTGATTGCATTCAGGTCACACCTGAGCACAGGAAAGGCTGTGTGCTCCAAATGACCAAGAACCCCCCGCTGGTGGAGGCCAGTACTGCAGCCAGACTAACAGGCAGATTTACCAGCAGGGGGGACCATTCCTGACACTACTATTGGCTGTTCAGTAGGGATGAGCTTTATGTTCGAGTCAAACATAAGTTCAACTTAACTTCAACATTGGCTGTTCTCCCATTCGGCGAACAGCGAACAATTTGGGGTGTTCACAGCAAATTCGAAAAGCTGCGGAACACCCTTTAAAAATCTATGGGAGAAATATAAAGTGCTAATTTTAAAGGTTAATATGCAAGTTATTGTCAAAAAAAGGGTTTGGGGACCTGGGTCCTTCACCAGGGGACATGAATCAATGCAAAAAAGTTTTAAAAACTGCAGTTTTTTCGGGAGCAGTGATTTTAATAATGCTTAAAGTGAAAAAATAAAAGTGAAAATATTTCCTAAATTTTTTGTATCTGGGGGTGTGTATAGTATGCATGTAAAGTAGTGCATGTTTCCCGTGTTTAGAACTGTCCCTGCACAAAATGTAATTTCTAAAGGAAAAAAAAGTAATTTAAAACTACTAGTGGCTATTCATGAATTGTCGGGTTTCGGCAATACAGATCAAAGTCATTGAAAAAAAATGTCAGGGGTCCCCCAGGTCTTGTATGAATATTAATTCGAACCCTGCACCAAAATAAAAAAAATGACATGGGTTCCCCCCAAATATCCATACCAGACCCTTTTTCCGAGCACGCAAACCTGGCAGGCTGCAGGAAAAAAGGTGGGAATGAGAGAGCGCCCCCTACTGTACCGTACTAGGCCACATGCCCTCAACATGGGGAGGATGTCCCAATGTTGATGGGGACAAGGGCCTCATCCCCACAACCCTTGCCCAGTGGTTGTGGGGGTCTGAGGGCGGGTGGCTTATCGGAATCTAGAAACGCCCTCTTTAACAAAGGGGACCCCCAGATTCAGCCCACCCCATGTGAATTGGTAACGGGGTACATTGTACCGCTATCATTTCATAGAAGAAAGTGTAAAAAAATTCAAAACCACACAGACACAGTTGGGATAAGTCCTTTATTCAAAAAAATAATAATAATTTCAATGTTGTAATCCTATGTCCCACGATGATCCGATGTCCAGCGATGCTGCAATCTCCACTCCGCACAAAACCCCTATGATGCGTAAGAGGGGATGGGGTCACCCGTCCACATCATAGGGTAAGCCCAAGCTTTCCCCGGCAAGCGGGGGTTACCCAATGATGTCGACGGGGGACCCCACCTTGTGACGGGGCCATCCGCCCACGTCATTGGGTGTTCCCAATTTTTATTGATGTGTCCAAAGCTGATGAATGGTTTTGGCTAAAAAAATTTTTTTAATTCACATTTTAAGTTTACAAGTTGTTAAACTGACATTTTGTAAGTGTTTGTTATATATAAATTCTTTACATTACAGATAAAAAATGTAATGTTGGTAATAAGGGCCCAGATTCAGGTACATCTGCGCATTATTGGACCGGCGTAGCGCACCGCCTTTACGTTAGACTTGCGCAATTTTGCCGCGTAATCACCCTATTCTCGTAGCTTTTGCGCAGGAAATTGCGCCTACGTAACGTTTTTTCAGAGGCTAAAGGAGGAGTAATACAAATTGGGAAGGACGTGGGCGTGTTACATTGAAATGAGCCGTGACCCCATGCAAATGAAGGGCCGGCCGGCTCGCGCATGCGCGCTTGAAGGAGACCATGTCAGCAACTCGGGAGCGGCGCAATCAGTGAAATTGGAAATGGACTAGGGCAACGTTGTGAACTACGCAGACAGCATAAATAGACACACACAAACGCACTTCCTTTGCAAAAGTACATCCCTTTGTCCCTTCCCATTTAACAAAGTGCTTTTGTCCTGTTGTTCGTTGCGGTGTGTTTTGTAGTTGTCAGATTAGTGTTCTGTGTGATCAAGTGTTTGTTAGTAGATTTTTGAAAGTGGTTTTTGATAAGTGTTTGAGAGACTGTTTGTTTGATTGATATATTTGTGTTTGTTTCTTTTCCTGCTGTATTTTTGTTTTGTTTTTTGGTGACTGTTTCTTGCTCAGTAGTTTTCTCTCTGTGTGTGTGTTTTTTTTTGATTGGTTGTGCTTGTTTGTGTGCGTGAATTTTGTTGACTGGGACTGATTTTTTTTGGAAGGATGAGTGAGAGAAAACGCAAGCTGAATTTTACAGTTGTGGAAAAACAGATTCTTGCCCGGGCCATTAGCGAGTATGGGCGTTACCTCCACGGCCCACAGAGTGCCAACACCACCCCGGCCAGGAGGAGGGAGATTTTGGATAGGATCACTGACCAGGTGAATTCATTGGGGCAGGGGGAGACACGGACCAGGTCTGGGATTGACAAAAAAATCAATGACCTCCGGCGTCTGGTTAAAAAGAAGCTGGCCAGAATGCATGCCCATGCCAGGGGCACAGGAGGGGGCCCACCATGCCGTATTAGCCTGACAGCGGAGGAGCGTGCGGTGGCCCTGACCTTTCATCGGCATGAAGTTGCGGGCCTGCCCGGCTTTGACTCAAGTCCGGAGCCCGTGGTGCCAGGTAAGTTTTATTTTTTTTTAATATCAGGTGTGTAGCATGTGTGGGGGAGGGGGTGAAAGGGAATATGTGACAAGTGTGTGGATCCTCCAACCTGTGAATGTTTTGTGTCATCCACAGATGTGCAGGAGGGTGCAGGGCGTTCTGGCCTGACCGCACCAACCCCAGGACAGCAGCCTAATGAGGCCCCCCCAATAAGGCCGGAGTCCGCGGAGGAGGTTCAAGAGGAGCAGGAGAATCATGAGGAGGAGGAGAATCATGATGAGGAGGAGAATCATGAGGAGGAGGAGTCCATGTCAGGCACCGGACGTTTGGGTTTTAAGGACTCTTCCCCTCTGCCTGGCAGCAGGCAGGCCTCCCTAAGGGGGAGCCCCCCCCCCTCCTCCCCCAACATGGCTCCCCTCACAAGGGCCTCCCCTTCTCCCCGGCCACAAGCATCAGCTGGAGGCAGGATGTCATCCTAGACCACCAGGGGGTTGGCCGATCTCCTGCTCGCCACCCTGAGAAGGGACCAGTTCCTCCATCTGAGTCTCCCCTGAGAAGCCGGGGCCGTGGCCGGGGGCGCCCCAGGCGTGGCTCACGCAGAGGGCACTAATTTGTTTTTCCCCAATTTTTTTTTTTTAAATAGATTTTTTTTTGTCATTTTTTTTTTTTTTTTTGCTGGAAATTTTTTGCTTTGGCAGGTCATTTTTTTTGGTTATTTTTTTTTTGTGTTGTAAATGCTGTGTGAATGTGGGGGTGACATTCCTGCCGGAAAAGGGGTGTCACCCTCTATTTTGGTGGAGAAGGGTTCCCCAGGACCAGGGAGAAGTGATCCCCAGGTCCGTGTGAATGGTGTATGAATGTACAGTGACATAATTGGAGCCTTGGCATGGCGTTGCTGCTCACAAGTCCAGCATGGTGGACTGGTGCCAATCCAATTTGATGAGGATGTGATGTGTATGTGCTAGGGACCACAGTGGTGTGCATGCATGCATTCTCATTGTGCCATGATTAATGTGTGTGTGTTTAACGTGCAAAGATGCATAATGTGAGCTGGCATGAGATGGGGTCATGAGATGGGGTACCAGTGCATATGCAGAGTCACCTTGAAGGGAAAAGACAGGAGGATGTTAGTCATGCATGTGCCACTTGTGAGGTGTGCATCACGGGAGGGGATAGTCATGCCTGACTCCCATGTCACTCACGAAATCTGTGGGGATGGGGCTCTGATTGGATATGTAGCTGTCATGGGTGTCATGGGTGGTGCCATGTGTTGGGCTGCTGATGTCCTCCTGCAAGGTTGTGGTCATTCCAGGATGACATGAGGGGTGAATCTGAAGATGCGAGACACCTCAGAATCACTCATGCCAAAGATGTCTATGCGTGTGTGATATATCAAGTGAAGAGTGAGGGGCTTGTATCAGATAATAATATTGTATTAGATTAGATTAAATTGTAAATTTTATATAAGCAAATAAAAAATAAAAATAAAACATCTCCCGTGCCCTCCTTAGTGCCCTCCTTAGTGCCCTCCTCAGTGCCCTCATCCTTCTTTGTTCATCTAAAGTCAGTAGTATAGCTATGCGCGACGATGCCCCTGGCATGTTGGCATACAGATTGTTGTGCAACACGTGTGACTGCTGAACTCCTCACTAACAGTGTTGCTTTATCTGACAAGTAGACTTTTTTTCTCTTTTTAGACCAGCTTTTATATGCTCTAATTTTAGACAGGACATTTTGCTGTTGCGCACACTGCGTCGCCTGCGCTGCCCCAACGTTGTTTTGTGGATCCCCGTAAGTCCCTCATTAGCATATTTGACTAGCAAATCAATGGTGTGTCTAGCGCACTTTTGCGTATCGATTTTTTGCGTATCTCGTTCTGGGGATGCCGCGCAACGAAACGCACGCGCACATTTAGACTTACGCACGCGCATCTCCTGTTGCGCAGGCGTAATCGCTCTGTGAATCTGGGCCAAGGTTTCTATTTGGTACAAATCTTTTTTTCTTAAAAGAACAAATTTAAATAAACAAATCTGGCAAAAGAATGTACTTCAAATTGACTCTTTCTAAATATATTTTTCTGTGATGTATTAATGGCACTACACGCCCTTAAAAGCACAAGAGATGCTTAAATGATGTGCTACACAAACAAAAATAAGCCTTTAAGAGAAATTCCTCCCAAGCAAACAGCACATCTTCTGCTTTGGAAAACAGATGTTCCCAGAAGGGTAAACTGCTTCTGTATCAATTAAGTCCCATTAGTGTCAAATTGTTAAAAAAATAATGATACATGGGTGATTTAATTGGGGAGTTGTCTGAGGAAAGCCTCGGCTCTATCTACGAGTCCAATGGGAAAGTTGATTCTTTCTAATGTTTTTCAAATGACTATTCAGTGATATGCCATAAAACATAATTCACAAAAAAATATTTAAATACCTATTTGATGAGGATGTGAAACATGATATTGTATATTAATGTTGTGCAAATTATCAAATTATCACAATATATTTTTGATCAAAAGATGTTATCATTCAATCTTGCTTTGAGTTCTTTAACCTCCCAACACAACTCTTGCTCCTTCCTATCACAGCCAAGGGGTGAAGTTTGGGTTTATTTTCTTTCCATGGGTTTGTAACAGATCCAATATGTTCACAATTCAGGGTCCTGAAAAAATAATGTGGAAATTTGCCATATAGAATACTCTAACTATAACGAACTACCTGACCATTCAACTGTGGTGAGAGCTTCAAAAGCTTTTAAAATGTGTAACCCATTCACTTAAAAAGGCTAGGTTCTGAGCAGCCATTTGTTTAAGGTTTAGGATAGTTTGGCTTTGTATTCTATTCTTGCACTACATAGTTAAAGGCATACAGTATATATAAGAAAGTTGTACAATGTATGGCCAGCTCAAAGTGTTTATTACCCCAGCATTTCATATTACTGATATGCTTGCTGTACTTGTATGTGAAAGCACCTTGTTCTCTTTGTTTCCTTTATTTGAAATCCCTGGTGTTCCTGGCAGTCGCCTTGCTTCCTTTTAAAAACTGGTCAGTTCTCTAGCTGTGATGGGTACTCTCCTCCAATGATCAGACTTGTCCAGACCCCCACGCTGCACAGCCGTTCACTGGGAAGCTCAGTGTGCTGCTGCTTCTCATCCCCCAGCTCTTATGCAGCTGAGAACAGAGGGAATGTGATCACTCATAAAAAATGAAAAAAGGTATTTATAATGATTTTTTTTTAATGTCTATACAAAAATGTATTGCCTTTTGTTCCTATTTTAAACTGAACGGGTTGTTTTACAAGGTGATCAATCATTTACAATTACTTTAAAGGGGTTGCAAAGGTTCTTTTTTTTATTCTCTAAATAGGTTCCTTTAAGCTAGTGCATTGTTGGTTCACTTACCTTTTCCTTCGATTTCCCTTCTAAATGTATTTTTCTTTGTTTTCTTTATTTGAATTTCTCACTTCCTGTTCCTTCTCAGTAAGCTGTTCAGTAAGCTGACTGACTAACCACCACTCGGATGATGGTGGCAAGGTCAGTTACACTCCTACCTTGAGAAGCCACAGGGATGTGAGGAAGGGATTCAGACAAAGAAAATCCCGATGAACATTTAGAATTTTTTCTTTTGGGAAATTGAATTTATCAGGAAAAGTACTGTAAGTGAACCAACAATGGTGTGTGAATGTGAGAGGGTGGCACTAGCTTAAAGGAACCTATTTAGAAAATAAAAAAACAAACCTTTACAACCCCTTTAAGTTGCTATACAGTCTTGTGTTCGCAGTCCAGAGACCCCAAAGTCCTGGTGAGGACTATGCTTATTTCCTTTTTTATTGAAGTTTTATCCAAATGTGTTTTAATTTCTGCTAGGTAAAAAAAATGGGACTGGGTTTAATGTCCAGGAGAGGCACTACTGCCTTTTTTTTTTATCTCAGAATGGATGTGCTATACAGCCACATTACATGCAGGAGGTCATTGAGTGGCTGACAAAGTCCTCCTCTCCTTCCTCCTCTCAGTTGCAAAGCTGGCAGTTGTCTGCTAAAATGCCCCTTTATTCGTCCTCCTCCGTCTCTTCTACTAATCCTAGGATAGACTAGACATGTGCATTTGTTTTCGCCCCGAATGCATTTTCGTCTGAATTTCTGGGATTTTCACGTTCGTTTTAACAAATGATAACGAACGCGCAGAATTCGAAATCCAAAAGATCCAACATAAAAAATGCTTTATTTTCGTTTTGTAGAGACAACAGTTCGATATAGATAAAAAAATTGACATGACGGTGACAATATCGATTTGTGTCTATCAAACATGCGGACGAATGTGCCTAACCTAACTCGATTAGTCCAAGATTATTTGACATTATAGAGAGAAAAGATTTGACATTATAGAGACATGAAGATTCGATGAAGCAGCTCAAAACATACAATCGCTGCGAGCGGACATTTCTGGTCAAATGCTCCACCCATAGGCTGTAGAAGAATTCTAATGTTGGTTGACTAATAATAATACTTAATAAGTATAATTATTATTAGAATTCTACTATAGCTTGTGGGTGAAACTTTCGACCAGAAATGTACGATTGCGGCATCATACAGTTTAGCTGTTTCGTCAAATCTTCTTAGAACATTCGATGGACACCATAAGCCTTTAATGACAGATTCAACCTTAATTAATTAGGATTTTTGGACGAATGCATTTTTTAACCACTTAAGACCCGGACCAATACGCTGGTAAATGACCCAAGGTGTTTTTGCGATTCGGCACTGCGTCGCTTTAACAGACAATTGCGCGGTCGTGCGACGTGGCTCCCAAACAAAATTTGCGTCCTTTTCTTCCCACAAATAGAGCTTTCTTTTGGTGGTATTTGATCACCTCTGCGATTTTTATTTTTTGCGCTATATACAAAAATAGAGCGACATTTTTGAAAAAAAAACACTATTTTTTACTTTTTGTTAAAAAAAAAATCAAATAAACTAAATTTTAGTCAAACATTTAGGCCAAAATTTATTTAGCCACATGTCTTTAGTAAAAAAAAAAATCACAATAAAAAAAAATAGCTACCTAGCGGGAACAGCGGCACTAATACAGCGATCAGAAAAATGATCGCTTAGTGACGCTGGCAATAGGGAGTGAAAGGGTTAACTAGGGCGGTGATCAGGGGGTTAAAACTTTATTAGGGGGGGGTGGGGGGGCTATCCTGAACCTAACACTAACTGTTTTTTACACTGCATGTCACACTGACACTAAATGCAGTGATTAAATCACTGCATTCAGTGACACTGTGACAGGGGGGTGGGGGGGGCGATCACAAGGGGTTAATATGCCTATGTGAGTGTGTGTCAGTGTTGTGTTGGTGCACACTTACTTGTGATGTCTTCTCTCATCAGCAGCGCTGGGAAACAGCGCTGCGATGAGAGAATACATCATTTCCTCCTTCCTGTGTAAACACAGGAGGAGGAAGTGACAGGCTGGGAGCGCGCTCCCATTGGCTGGGAGCGATCGCGGGGGGGGCGGATATCACGAACATCCGCCCGCAGATCCCGGATCGCTCCCAGAGGTAGGGGGACCCCCGCACGCCGCGGAGGGGGTCCCGATGGGACCCCCGAACCGCACTCAGGCGGGGACGTAAATTTACGCCCTTGTGCCTGTACGTGCCATTCTGTGGCCGTATATGTGCGTGCGGGGGTCCTTAAGTGGTTAATGAAACAAAATAAATAAAAACACATTTTGGGAGTAACTAAATAAATGTATTTTTCTGATGAAAACGTGTGCACATGTCTAGTATAGACCCACAAATTTGTAATAAGGAAGAATAGCAGAACTATTTGATCACTTAATGACTGACTTGTTGCAGGAGAATGACCTTAGTCATGCACAAGCATTTCTTCTTTTTAGATATTGAGAATTAAGAGGATCATGCCATGACTACAGAGAGAGGGGGCATCAGGCAGTGAGTAACAAGAGAAATGTATGTTTCAGTAGGTGGAGTTTATTGCAAAGTGGGCTTCAGCAATAAGTAGGGGGTGGATAATTAGCAGGAAAGTTCTCAGGGAGAAGCTGCACAACAGTAAAGAAGAAGCCATCCTAATCAGTCCAGTGACACAGCTATTACAGGTACAAGCCACTACCATCGGTCCACAGAGCTTTGCCTTGGAATTCTTTTTTTTCATAATGCTCTTTCTGTAGCCTATCAACTGTATCAAAAGTACCCACCATTTTGATGCCACACACATGAGGAACATTGACTTCAAAGAGCTCAGTAGGAGCAGCACCTCAATAAAACAAGCATTAAAAGACCCACACTCCTCCTCCTTTTTCCTCACTCTCTATCTCTCCCCACTTACACAACATTTTCCTGCCTGCAACCTCTACAGCCTCTAGTGACAGGGAGGGATTCAGAGGCTCTGGATATGCCACATCAAGCAGGAAAGAGGGTCATGGGTCCATACTGAAAAGGATCAAATGAAGGGTGAAACCTTTTGCTACAGCTTTAGCATCCTTCCCTAGACAGGAGTCACTTTGACATCGAAGAAAAAGATGTCCCTAAATTTCCCACATGCCCAATGTCTTAATGCAAACCGTGGCAGAACTGCTGGCTTTGCAGCTTCCCCCATTTTAACCCCTTTCACGAGTTTATTGCCTGTGCTACTTCAACATTTTCAACTTTTAGTCACAGGGAGTGAAATATCACAAGGCCTAGGATTCAGAGGCTTAGGATATGCCATATCAAGCAGGAAATAGTGATAAGCTGAAAGTACTTAAATTCGAACATAATTTGATGACCATTAGACAAGTTCAGATACGAATCTGAACCCTTTTAATAATCAATAGGATCTGAACCTGAAAAATCAATAATAGCCCTTTTTCTTGGCTATTAGACTAGAAATAGTCAAACGGATGACATCGGGGTCAATTTACTAAGAGTTAAACTACGGCAAATAAAATGCAGCAAAGTAACGCATGCGATAAATCAGTTGTGAACGTTCAATTCCCTAAGAATTTAGCGTTAAATAACAAATGTAGTATTTTTTTAGATTGTTTGGTAACTACCGCATTTTATCATGTGTTAATTTAGCGCACATGTCAATGGTAAGGGTTGTTTAAGGTCATTGCTTTCTAGGGCCAGATTCAGCAACACTTGCGCTGGAGTATTTCGATATGCGCCGCGTAACTGTGAAGATGCGCCGTCGTTTCTATGTGCCCGTACCCACCAAACTAGATGCGCCCAATAACGGGCCATTTGCGACCGGCGGAACGTTCCGACGCCAGAGTATCGTCAGCGCTTAATTTCGCTTGGCGCATCAGTCGCGCCTATTGATTTCCCCTGCAAATATGCAAATGAGGGATTTTTCCCAATTCACGAACGGATTAGCACCATACGCTGGCTACATGCGCCGCGCGTATCTCGTCCGTCCGGCGCAAAGTTATTTCTACAAAAGGCTGCTTTATCTTTACTCCAGACGGTCACAGGTCAGCAGGAGAGCAGCTACAGCAGCGTTACCGACGATAAGAGCTAGCTGAGCACCCCCACTTGCAGGACAACACCTCTGTCCATGCTTGTCTGTCAAATTTTACAGCCATGGAGGAAGACATCATAGGTCTCCATAGCCGAGATGACGGCTGACAGCTCCTGGCCTTTAGAGTTCAGCTTTCTCCTGTGTGTTTGCGGGGAACGGGAGCAGCCATCTCAGAACAAAAGTAACATCACTGCGGGGAGGGGGAGCAGGATATACTTTAGTGCCGGAATGGCGCTTCTACGGGCGCATTTAAACGCCCAATGGAAGGCATTGCACTGACGTTTCCCTTTGAAGTGGTGCCGACGGAAGTTGTGAGCATGCGCACAAAGGGGGCGAGTGGAGCCTCACTCACTGCGCATGCTCCGTGGTTGATGCGCTGAACGTAAGCCTCTGCGCTGGACTCCGCCCATCATTTACATATGATCACACCCACTTCCACTTGCGTCGGGTTACGCCAGCGCATTATCGTTACTCTGGCGCAAGTTTACGCGCAACTGCTATGTGAATAACAGTACTTGCGCTGAAAGGGTCGTCAGAGTAACGTAAATGAGAAGCGTTACTCTGGAGCAAAGATGCTCTCATCTACCTGAATCTGGCCCATAGTATTTAACTTTTTAACATGTTTGTTAATTTTCTTCTACATTTTTTTGACAGTAATCTGTATTTGAAGGCAGAACTACCTTCTCAAATCTCTTCTGATGGTTGTTAATCCAAGCTCCTACTAAATCCATCATGCCATGCATTCATAAAAAAAATTTTTTTGTAAATGTATGGCCTACTGGAATTGTTGAAAGTGCTCTTTTCCTTTTTTTTAGCACAATTATGTGCTTCTGCTTATAATTATATTGTGGAAACTGGACTATATTTTTTTATATACAGTATATATTTCTTTAAACATTTGTATTGATTTTTTTTATGTTCCTTTCCAAGTTTAACTTGTTGCAATGGTGTATATAACCAAAAATATTACAGTGGCCACTTCAAGAGGTCACTTCTAGCTGGAGCAATTGTCTTGGTTGACATACTCCGTTGTTGCACTTTTGTAAATGTTTACTTAAAAAAAAATATATATATATATATATATATATATATATATATATATATATATTAGATTTAATAAAATCTTGATTTTTTTAATGAATTTGACTTTATTTACTGCATGCAATCATTTATGCAAATGAGTAACATGATACCCTTACTGCATGCGGTAAAGCTTAGTGAATTGACCCCATGGTGGGCTAGTCACTGATCTGGGGGAGATGTACTAAAAAAAAAAAAAAATTGTAAATGTTGATTTGTCTGTAATACATCCTGCAACAAAAAACAAACAAACAAACACAACAGCAATGCTATTTTCTCTCAAATATATTTGAATTTTAATTTCTATTAAGATAAAACCTGCCTTGCTTTTCCCACTTATATTGTGGCCTAACCAAGCTGCTTACATAGGGCCAGATTCACGTATTCCAGAGCATCTTTGCTCTGGAGTAACGCTTCTGATTTGCGTTGCGCTGCCGAAATTTTAGGAGCAAGTGCTGTCATTCACGAAGCACCTAAAGTTGCGGCAGCGCATCACAAATGAGCCGGCGGAATTCAAATGTAGCGGGTACGGGGCGTGTAGTATGCTAACTACGCGCGATCCCGCCGCCAACGTACTGCGCATGCGTCGAGTGTCAAAACATCCCCGTGCGCATGCTCCAAAATCTGTGAATGAACGTCAATGACGTCACATTCCCATTCATGACCGTTTTACGCAAGCGACGTTTTTTTTTTTTTTTCCCCGACGCGATGACGACGCCTATACCTAACATAGGATACTCCAACCCCATGTAGGTATATCTATGCGCCGCGTATCCCGTCCGGAAACGTCGTATCGTCATTGCGTCGCGCCGGATTTCGATCGTGAATTGCCGATTTCCGCTCATTAACATATTTTTTGAGCGTAAATCGGCGGGAACGCCCCCGGCGCCATTTTTAAGTTGAAGTAACGATGCGATGGCGAAACTCAGTTACGCTGCTCGCATCAGAACTTCAACCCGGCGTTTCTTGTTTTCTGGTTACAGAAAACAGAAACGCCGGCTCAAAGTCACAGTTAGGCTGGCGGATCACTCGATCCGCCAGCGTAACCTTTCCTGAATCTGGCCCATAGTCTTCAGCCACTGAACAATATTTGTGACTATTATATGTTAGAATATACACTGTTATATTTATTGCAAGATATCTAATTTAGCGGCAATTTAAAAGTGTTAATTTTTATTTTTATTTGTAAGGCCTCATTCACACGAGGCAGATCTGTCAGCGGCGTCCGCCAGCTCAGCGGGGGATCCCTCCCTTGATCTCCGCTGAGCCAGCGGATGACAGGTCCCTCTCTGCTCACTGAGCGGCGAGGGGCTTGTCGAGTGTAGCTGCTTGTCTATGGAGAGATCAGACGAAAACGGACAGCATGTTCGTTTTTTATCAGATCTCACCCGATCCAATCCGCCAGGACATATGGCTATATGTTTGATTTTGGTGGACCGGATGTCAGCAGACATGGTCACCATTCCATAGACTTGTATGGAGTGCCCGTTCAGGTCTGCCGGAAAAAACTGACAGGCGGACCTGAATGGTCCGCTCGTGTGAAAGGGACCTAAATGTTGATTTGTCTGTAATACATCTTGCAGAAAAAAAACAAATAACAAAAAAAAAAAAAACAGCAATGCTATTGTCTCTAAAATAATATATTACAATTTTTCTATTAGGATAAAACCTGCATTGTCTCCACCTCTTATTTTGTAGCCTAACAAAGCTGCCTACATACTGCCCAACAACAATATTTCCTTGTGGTCTCTGAGACAATACACTCTAATTGTTATGGACTTAGTAGTAGATCTAAGCCCATGGTGGTGAAACACATGAGAGAGGGATCCTCAGTGTGTTTGTGCTGGCTCAATAAAGTTTGCTAGTATGACCTCATGAGTGTACAGCTTGGTGTCTTTACTGAAATGGTGAATGAAGCAGAGATGGGATCCCTTTAGTTGGCACCTGATATGCATGAAGTCAGGACTGAGGAGGGATTTGGAACAAGTTTTCCTCCTAAGAATTTCTGCACTCCAATTCTTTTCGCAAGGCAGAACCTGCCCTGTCTCTTTCGATTTGATGTCTATTCAAGTGCTTGTGTTCTGTTGTGCACTGTCCTGACTGCAGCCAACTTATATCTAACACACTCCTGAAGTTTGTATTTTGAATATTTTAGGAATATTTTCGATTTGGTATCAGAAGGGGTTCAGAGGATATAAGTTTGTGGTTTCAAATAGTTTTGCTAAGTTTGTTTTGACATTTTATTAAACTTATAGGACAGTGCAGTGCGATAATTAAAAAAAGAAGCTTGCCAATTATACTATTAAACTGATTTTCCACTGACCAATTAGTATAAAGTTGAAGGGTTTAGACTTTTTAGGAGTAATCTTTACTATAGATTCTAGGGGCCAGATTCAGGTACATTGGCGCATTTTTTGACCGGAGTAGCGCACCTCCTTTACGTTAGACCGGTGCAATGTAGAGGCGCAAGTACCGTATCCTCGTAGTATTTGCGCAGAAATTTGCGGCGGTGCAACGTAATTCCTGAGGCGTAAGGCGGAGTAATTCAAATTGGGAAAGACGTGGGCGTGTTACATTGAAATGAGCCGTGACCCCATGCAAATAAAGGGACAGCCGGATTGCGCATGCACGCTTAACCACTTCCATACCAGGCACTTACGCACCTTCCCGCCTAAGCCAATTTTCAGCTTTCAGCACTGTCGCACTTTGAATGACAATTGCGCGATCATGCTACACTGTACCCAAACAAAATTGGCATCCTTTTTTCCCCACAAATAGAGCTTTCTTTTAGTGGTATTTGATCACCTCTGCGGTTTTTATTTTTTTCTGTTAACTTTTTTGTAAATAAGTATGTTTTCTCTTTCAATTATGGGCACTTATATGGCGGCACTGATGGGCACTGATGAGGTAGTACTGATGGGCACCGATGAGGTGGCACTGATGGGCACTGATAGGCGGCGCTGGTATGCAGCACTGATGGGCACTCATAGGTGGCACTGATGGGCACTTATAGGTGGCACTGATGGGCACTCATAGGCGGCACTGATAGGCACTCATAGGCGGCACTGATGGGCACTCATGGGCAGCACTGGGAACTCATAGGCGGCACAGAATGGCACTCATGGGTGGCACTGATGGGTACTTATGGGTGGCACAGATGGGCACTGATAGGTGGGCACTGGGCATGGATTGGCACGAAGGGGTAGTACTGAAGGACACTGTGGGGTGGCACTGATGTACTTTGAGGGGTGGCACTGATGTATATGTTGCCAGTCAGTGCCCATGTGTGGGCACTGACTGGCATGTTTCTTTTTTTTACCTGTCTTTTTTTTTTTTATCCTGTGTTTTTTTTTTTTTTTTACGTTTTTTTTTTGCCCTGCCAGTGTGGGCATCCCTGGTGGTCTAGTTTGGGCATATGAGGGGGGGCTGCGCTCATAAACAATCAGCGTGAACCCCCCCTGTCAGGAGAGCCGCCGATCGGCTCTCCTGTACTCGCGTCTGTCAGACGCGAGTGAGGAAGAGCCGTTGGCGGCTCTTCCTGTTTACATCGTGATCAGCCGTGATTGGACATGGCTGATCACGTGGTAGGGAGCCTCTGCCGGAGACTCGTTACCGAGATCGGTGATGCAGGATGTCAGACTGACACCCCGCATCAGCGATCGCCACGCTGCACGCCCGCACGGGCGCGCACGGCATGAAATCGTGCTAGACGTTTGAGAACGTCTAGTCACGATTTCATAACCACTTCCCGGCCGTAAACCTGCTATTGGCCGGGCGGGAAGTGGTTAAAGCAGACCATGGTCAGCACCTCTCTGCGCATGCTCACAACTCGGCACGGCGCAATCAGTGATATTGGGAGTGGACCCGTTCAACTCAGTGAGCTACTCAGAGAGCTTAAATAGACAGACACAAACGCACTTCCTTTGCAAAACTACATCCCTTTGTATCCCTTCCTATACAGCAAGGTGCTTTTGTTCTGTTGTTTGTTCGCGTTTGTTGGTTTGTGACTTGTGTTTGATATATATGTTGACTGTTTGGGCTAGTGTTTTGTATAATATAATTGATAGTGTTTTTTGGTGACTGTTTTTGAGATTTTTTTGTTGATAGATTTTGTTTGATTGTTTTCTTGCTTGATTTTTCCTGCTTGTTTTTGTGAGTGATTTTTGTTGATTGTTTGGGAGAGAGTTGTTGTATGAGTATGACTGAAAGGAAGCGCAAGACCAATTTTTCTTTGGGGGAGAAGGAGATATTGCAGAACATCACCGACCAGGTCAATTCATTGGGGGTGGGGGAGACCCGGACACGCGAGGGGATCGCCAAGAAGATCAATGATCTCCGGCGTCTGGTCTGTGGGAAGCTGGGGCAGATGGCAGCACATGCCAGGGGCACTGGAGGAGGCCCACCATGCCCTGTTAGGCTGACAGCGGAGGAGCGTGCGGTGGCCCAGACCTTTAATAGGCAGCAAGTGGAGGGCCTGCCTGGCTTTGAGTCCAGTCAGGAGGCCGTGAGGACAGGTAAGGTTTTTTTTTTCTATCTGGTGTGTAGCATGTGTGGGGGGCGGGGTGAGAAAGGGAATATGTGCCAAGTGTGTGGATCCTCCAACCTGTGAATGTTTTGTGTCATCCACAGATGTGCAGGAGGGTGCTGGGCCATCTGGCCTGACCGCACCATCCCAGGGACAACAGCCTGATGAGGACCCCCAGACAAGGCCGGAGTCCTCGGAGGAGCTTGAGGAGGAGGAGTTTGAGTTGGAGGAGGAGGTCATGTCAGGCAGTGGCTTGTTATTTTTGGGGGACTCTTCCCCTCTGGCTGGCAGCAGCCAGCCCTCCATAAGGGGTAGCCCCTCCCACTCCTCCCCCAACAGGGCTCCCCTCCCAAAGGGCTCCCCTTCTCCCTGGCCACAAGCATCATCTGGAGGCAGTAAGTCATCCCAGAAGACCAGGGGGTGGCCGAGGTCCTGCCTGCAAATCTGAGAAGGGACCAGGCCCTTCAGACCCGCCATCTGGGACAGGTCAGCTAGACTTTGGGGCGGATGGAGGAGAGCCTGTCCTCCATAAAGGATACGCATGGGGACCTGGACTGCCACTCCCGGGCTCTTACAAACTGCCTAAATGAACTGCAGACTACTACAGCAGACATTGGGCAGGATATGAGGGCCCTCACCCAGGCTATCCAGGCCAATACGGCAACACTAAATGCTGGCCTGAACAGAATAGCTGTGGCCTTGGAGGGCAGGCCGCCAGGTGGGCAGAGACCAGGTGCTGCTCCTCCTTCCCCAGATTACCCCCCCCCAATGAGTCCACCCTGAGGAGCCGGGGCCGTGGCCGTGGGCGCCCCAGGCGTGGGTCAGGCCAGCGGCATTAATTTTGTTTTCCCCTTTTTTTTGGTTTTTGCTGGACTTTTTTTTTTTTGCTGGACATTTTTTTGGGTGCTGGTCATTCTTTTTTGGTTCTGCCTGATTTTTGAATGTGGGGGTGACATTCCTGCTGGAAAAGGGGTGTCACCCTCATTTGTGGTGGAGAAGGGTTCCCCAGGACCAGGAAGAAGTGATCCCCAGGTCCGTGTGAATGGTGTATGAATGTACAGTGACATAATTGGAGCCGTGGCGTGGCGTTGCTGCTCACAAGTCCTGCATGGTGCGCTTGTGCCAATCCAATTTGATGAGGATGTGGCGTGTGTGATATAGGGACCACAGTGGTGTGCATGCATGCATTCTCATTGTGCCATGATTAATGTGTGCGTTTAACGTGCAAAGATGCCTAATGTGAGCTGTCTCCTGGTTGCTCTTCCCTCAGAAGACGGGGTATCCTCGGTTAGGGGGGGATTGTCTGGTTCGGGGGTCAGGTCATCACATATGTCAATCTGCAGGCCCTTTCTCACTGCGAAGTTGTGCAGCATGCAACATGCCCCGATGATCTGACATACAAAGTTTGGGGAATACAACAGGGTACCCCCAGACTTATCCAGGCATCGGAAACGTGACTTCAGGAGGCCAAAGGTGCGCTCCACGACTGCACGGGTTTGGGTGTGTGCTTCATTGTATCTTTCCTCTCCTGGGGTTTGGGGGTTCCGGATAGGAGTTATGAGATGGGGTCCCAGTGCATATGCAGAGTCACCTGGAAGGGAAAAGACAGGAGAATGTTAGTAGTGCATGTGCCCCTTGTGATGTGTGCATCATGGGGGGGGGGACAGTCATGCTTGACTCCCATGTCACAAACCAACCAGCCAGGTGTCCCCATACATGTTCTGTTCGAATTCCATTGGGTTGGGGCTCTGATTGTATATGTAGCAGTCATAGCTGGATCCGGGGGGGTTTGGCACGGAAGTGCCATATGAGGCCTTGGGCATCGACTATCACATGTACGTTGATGGAGTGCCAATGCTTCCGATTGCGGTATATGTGCTCTGTCTCACGGGGGGGGGCTGGAGTGCCACATGTGTGCAATCAATGGCCCCCACGGTGCGTGGGAATCTGGCAATTCTGTAGAAATCTGTCATTGCCTTCAGCCGCAGGTCCTCCTGGGTGGGTTTGATGATTTGGTTGGCCATGCTTCTGAGAATTGCAGGGATAACCTGGTGCACACATCTGCTCATGGAGGATTGTGACATCCCAGCCACCACTCCACTTGTTCTTTGAAAAGAGCCACTGGCAAGGAAATGGAGTGTTGCCAGGACCTTGACCAGTGGCTGCACTGCATGTGAGCGGTGTGTTGGGCTGGTGATGTCATCCTGCAGGGTTGTGGTTAATTCCATGATGGCATGAGGGGTGAATCTCAAGATGCTATACACCTCAGAATCACTCATGCCAAAGATGTCTATGCGTGTGTGGTATATCCTCTCCCGTGCCCTCCTCCGTGCCCTCCTCCGTGCCCTCCTCCGTGCCCCCCTCCTTCTTTGCTCATCTAAAGTCAGTAGTATAGCTATGAGCATGGATGCCCCTGGCATGGTGGCATACAGTTTGTTGTCCTGCAAGTGTGGCTGCTCAGCTCGTCCCTACCAGTGTTGCTTTACCTGACATGTAGACAGATTGTCTAATTTTAAACCACCTTTTATATGGACTAATTTTAGACAGGACGTGCAGCTGTTGCGCACAGCGCGTAGCCTGCGCTGCACCAACTTACTTTTGAGGATTGCCGTAACTCCCTCATTTGCATATTTGACTAGCAAATCAATGGTGTGTCTAGCGCAGTTTTGCGTGCACGGATGCGCCGGTCTATCGAAATTACGCCGGTCGGAAAAAAATAGATTTCATTCGTATATCGTTTTGGGGGTGCGGCGCATCGATACGCAGGCGGATATTTAGACGCGCATCTCTTGTAACGCCGGCGTAATGGCTCTCTGAATCTGGCCCTAGATCTCTTGTGGCTGCTACTTCAGCCAAGCAAACCAGGCCTACTACTGCTTGATAAAACATTAGGTGTCACAGCCAAACCACCAAGGAAAACTTTTGTATTTCAGGTTGAAATAAATCAGATTGGGATGCCATTGCTGTATTTTAAGAAAGTTAAATGTAAACATTAAAAAATTGAATGCATGCACAAAATATGATGCCAGAATGTGGGGTTTCTTGTTTTGCCCATAAAAACTTTCCAGTTATAACATATACAGCTTATATACAGTACAGGTGTTTCCTAAGCATGTCATTTAACCACTTAAGACCCGCACCATTATGCAGGTTAAGGACCTTGCCCCTTTTTGCGTTTCGGCACTGCGTCGGTTTAACTGACAATTGCACGGTCGAACGATGTGTCTCCCAAACAAAATTGGCGTCCTGTTTTTCCCACAAATAGAGCTTTCTTTTGCTGGTATTTGATCACCTCTGCGGTTTTTATTTTTTGCACTATAAACATAAATAGAGCGACAATTTTGAAAAATATTCAATATTTTTTACTTTTTGCTATAATAAATTTCCCCCAAAAATATATAAACATGTTTTTCCTCAGTTTAGGCCGATACGTATTCTTCTACTTATTTTTGGTAAAAAAAAATCGCAATAAGCATTTATTGATTGGTTTGCACAAAAGTTATAGGGCCAGATCCACAGAAAGAGTACGCCGGTGTATCTACTAATACACCGGCGTACTTTTAAAGTTCCCACGTTGTATCTTTAGTTTGAATCCTCAAACCAAGATACGGCGGCTTCTGGGTTATATCCGACAGGTGTATGTCTTCTTACGCCTTCGGATCTAAGATGCAATACTTCGGCGTCCGCTGGGTGGCGTTCACGTCGTTTTCCGCGTCAGGTATGCAAATGAGCTTTTTCCGCCGATCCACGAACGTGCGCGTGGCCGTCGCAATCTCTTAAGGCGTCTCTAGTCGGCTTTTTCCGGCATATAGTTAAAGCTGCTTTTATCCGGTCTATAGTTAGACTTGCCATGTTAAGTATGGCCGTCAATCCCGCGTCGAAATTTGAATTTTTTAAAATTTTTGCGTAAGTCGTCCGTGAATAGGAATCTACGTAATTTACGCTAGTCAAAAAATAACGTTGTTGCGACGTAATTTAGCGCAATGCACGGCGGGAAATTTCTGAACGGAGCATGCGCAGTTCGATCGCCGTGGGGACGCGCTTTATTTAAATGAATCACGCCCCCTACTCGCCGATTTGAATTCCGCCGCCAGAAATACACTACGCAGCCGTAACTTACGGCGCAAATTCTTCCAGGATTCGAAGTTAAGCCAGGTAAGATACGGCGGCGTAGTGTATCTCTGATACACTGCGCTGATCTATTTGTATGTGGATCTGGCCCATAGCGTTTATAAAATAGGCGATAGTTTTATAGGATTTTTATTAATAATTTTTTTTACTAGTAATGGCGGCGATCAGAGATTTTTTTCATGACTGCGACATTATAGCGGACATATCGGACACTTTTGACACATTTTTGTGTCCATTGTCATTTTCACAGCGAAAAGTGCTATAAAAATGCACTGATTAATGTGAAAATGACAATGGCAGTGAATGGGTTAACCACTAGGGGGCGCTAAGGGGTTAAGTGTGCCCTAAGGGAGTGATTCTTGCTGTAGGGGGCGTGAATGTAGGTGTGATGACACTGATCATCGTTCCTTATAACAGGGAACAGACGATCAGTGACACTGCCACACAGAAGAACGGGGAAAGTGTGTTTAGCTACTGTGACCGATCACCGGTCACAAAGCTTCAGACCAGGTCACGAGCATTCCACCGGCGGTGCGCCCGCGACCCACGGCTGGGCTTTCTAAAGGCGACGTACAGGTACGTGCCTGTGCCCAGCCGTGCCATTCTGACGACGTAGGCGGTCCTTAAGTGGTTAAAGAACAGTTCTTTCCATGTCCCCTGGAAGCTGCATTAAATAGACCCTATCTTCCATGTCCCTCATTGCAGTCCTGAACCCTCCTATGACAGTTTTTTTTATTCCAAAAGCTTGCCTATTAGCCTTGAAAATAAACTGAATTTAGTATTACGTTCTGCCACCTATGGACTTTATTGGTATTCACTGCTTATTTTGGGATCTGTGAATTTAAAACAAGCAGGTTCACCCATCCCTATTGACAACATTGGCCAAAAGGAGAGATTAGCATCAGCTTTAGCAGAATACCAAGAAAATCTTTTCACCAGTTTTTGTGAAAGCATAATTTCACCTAGCTTCTGGTAATAATTTGGGGCCATGCAGAAGTGATGTTTATGAAGCAACAGAAATGGAAAATGTGCCCCCCCCCCCACCGCCATGCGGTGCTCTGGGATTCATTGGGAGCCACAAAAGATATGTATATGTCCAAATTACCAGTGGTGCCGCATTAAACCAAAACGCAGGCCGCATTTGGCTCCCTAAACAGTTAAAGGTGATAATCGTTCCTTTCTAATAAATCAAAAATGTAATTAATCAGACCCTTTACTGTAAAGCCTAAGTCCCAGTGCATGTGTAATTATGGGGTGCTTTGTGTAATTATGGATGATCCTGAACATTGTTTTGCTGCCTAAGATAGCTATGATTAAGGGTTAAACAGGTTAGTGGCTTTTAGATGTATGTCTTTGTATGGACAAATTAGATATTTGGGAATTTTGGACTGTGTGTGGATTCATCCATATATACTTTGCAGCTTGGATCACATAAATCTTTCCCAGCAGCAGTGCTCTTCCTCAGAACAGAGGACAACATAGGTGGTTCTGTCATACCATTGTATATAACTTTGTGCATTTATCTCTATGTGCAATAGTCCAGCATTAAACAATTCCTGCACTTTGCCTCTGTGCAGAAGTTTCCTGTATGGCAGAGTGCTGCACTTTGAGGGTGACTGGTCTTGTATACACCTCTTAGGCCACGTACACACGATCGGTTTGTGATCGGTTTGGCCAGTTTCATCGGACCAAACCGATCACATGTACGGCCCATCGGACTGTTGTCCGTCGGACCAAAGTTTTAAAACTTGCTTTAAAATCGGTCCGATGGACGCCTGACCATCGGACCAAAATGATGGTTAGTACGCAAAAGCATCGGACCAAAAACCTGTGCATGCTCAGAATCAAGTCGGCGCATGCTTGGAAGCATTGAACTTCGTTGTTTCAGCACGTCGTTGTGTTCTACGCCACCGCGTTCTGACCCGATCGGATTTTGAACCGATGGTGTGTACGCACATCAGACCATCAGGCTATCAGTCTGTGACCCGATGAAAACGGTCCGTCGGGCTGGACCGATCGTGTACGTGGCCTTAAAGTGTCCAGTAGTTGGGTTAACTTTCTGGGTCCCTCCCACAGCTCTACTCTCTGTAAAGAACACTGATAATGCTGCCGCTATTTTCACAAGGTAAAATCTTGGTTTGCAAAGTCATTAAGTGTACACAATGTGGATTTATATCCCCTGTTGCTATTGAAGAATATATTTAAATTAAAAAAATTGTGCTGGATACAGCTATAATAAAGTATTACTGGAAACCTAGCATCAATATGCTAGTATGTCTATAGGGAAGTTCATAATAACAATTCTTCCAATTTTTTAATATTTCTGAAAATAAACCCAGATTCAGTTACTTTTCTTTTAAATGATTTAACAATTTCAGCCCTTTCCCATTAGCTGTAACAGCTTTGTGTAAACACCAATTTGCTCTAACAGCTTTCAGATGTAGACATTTCATACTTGGCTAATTGAGGCTGCTTTACCGTTTCAACAGTTTATTTTTAAAAATGCTGGCTCCTTTACTGCAGTATAGAGATTTTAGACAGATTCGTGGCTTCTTTCAGACATTCTGAGTATCATTAGGTGATGCAGAAGAGTCTCATTTTACCTTACAGGTATTCTGAATAATTTATTTGTGTTCCAGAGTAACGTCTGCTAGTAAAATCCTTGCACCCAACTTGATCACTCAGTTGTGTTTAATAGATTTTAAACTGAAAAAGCAATTTGGGAACTTGATAACCAAATTGAGTTGTTTCATTGAAAAGCTTAGTCCACTCAAATCTGATAATCCAGTTATGGATAGATGTTTTGGGTACAGTCACCAATTATCTGGTTAGTATATTGTTATGACCAGGGCCGTTTGAAGGAATATGGGGGCCCCAAGCATAGGAAAAAAAATGTACCTTTCAAGTTGAGAAGCGGGGGGAATTATATTAAGTTAATGGGCAGAACTCCTCTCTCCCCACCATCCAGGACCGCTATTATACCCCCGCACAAGACAATCTACCTCTATCCTCCGCAAAGCCTCACACGCCAACACATGTTGGTGTCCGCCCAGCAGGAGATTCAGTTTGCTGTTCTCAGGGATGGACTGAAAGGAAGTGAACACTCAGTGTGTGCACTTCCTGTCAGTCCGTCCGGGAACAGGAAACTGAATCTCCTGTACTGCGCGGTTATGGTACACGGCCGACCGGACTGCAGGAGGAAGCAGCGGTGCGGCAAGGGCCCGCCCTGCTGGGCCCCTGGCCAGCTCGGGGGCCCCAAGCAGTTGTTTGGTTTGTCTGTCGTGTTCCGACGGCCATGGTTATGATGGATAGTTCTCTCTTTTGGAGCTCCCTGCTCTGTCATTCTCATTGTTCTGCATTCTCCATAATGTAATGCTTCTTCTCCTTTTTTCTTCTTCTTCAAGTAATGGATTCCCAGCAGACGGGGGGTGGGGGTGCAGGTTGTCTGACATCCACAGAAGACTACAGAATGTTTATAGAGATGACGTCATTGACAAGAGCAATCCCATTGTCAATGGTATCTCCATAAACATGTGGATGTTGTGGATGTTGAACAGCCTGCACCCCTTCTTCATCATGAACTCAATGACAGCACATTGCTTCTGCTTGGAATCCATTATTTGCCTGCAATGGAAAAAAAAATAGATACTATAGAGGGAGACTTACTCGTCAATTAAAAAAAATGACCCTCTTATGACTGAAGATGGTGAGCATTAACAGAATTATTGACAGATTTAGAATTGTGATTTAATCTTTTAAACACAAAAAACAGAAGTATTCGTTTTGAGTAGTCTAATGCCACCTACACACGATCGTGCTCTTGCCCAGCCAAATCACATCTGAATTCCAATTCCATCGGAAAAAAATAGAACATGTTCTATATCTAAACTCGATGAAATTCATCGGAATTTCCGACGAAAAAACTCAGATGGGGCTACACACGATCGGAAAATCCAATGGAAAAAGTCCATCCGACTTTTTTTCACTCGGAAATTCCAATTGTGTGTACGGGGCATTACTCTTTTATTGCCATTTATGTCTTTTCAATCAGATAGTTAGCTTGTGAATATTGTGTATTTACCACACCAGCAGGAGTAGCCTTTCTCAATACAGGAATGGATTTTTTTTTACATTGGTACATCTTTCCCAGAGCAGTGCCCATCCCCAATGCTATTTTTGACACCCCTTGTTATTACAACAAAGTGGGGGGGACAATGCATTTGCATAGGTGGGACTTTAAATGAAGCAACTGTCTGCGCTTCCATCCCTAATACATTAGAAAAAGCAAGGAAGTTTGGGACTTTGAATGAGGATTCGGACAGGGTGGGATTATATAAAGGAAAAACTCGTTTATTGGCATGAAACAGTATGTGGTGGCTCACTAGAACCATGGAGCTGTACATAGACCAACATAACTAAGATGAATATTTAAAGGTACATATTAATGTCAACTTGGAAAATGCATGACATATGGCTTAACATATGAAACATGGACATCAAGGGCATACAATACTAACAATAAATGATACAACACAGTGTGAAGAACAGTGGACAGCTTCCCATGAGTACAGAATATGAGCACACACATTTCCTTAAAGTGGCACAGTGCAGTTAAAAACATGAGGTAGACAATTGTAGTTCATTATTGCTGGTGGGTCAGATATGGAATGGGTTTGCATCTATAAATTGCCCGACGCGTTTCGTGCTGGTAGCACTCATCAGGGGCTGATGCTTCCAAATCTGGAAGATGAGATTATAAATTAGTCTACAATAACACTAAACTTGAGGTGAAAAAACACACATACCAGTCCTACACTTACATACCAACAAATATGTTGTGTGTAGTGGGAGTGAATGAGTGCTGAACCACTGCCAACTAAGGGTGTCAGTCCTGGGAGCTGAGGTGAGTATGCCAAAGGCAGCTTAGAGCACAGGGTTAAGATATCTCGTAAGTGGAGGTGGCCAGGGCAGGAGGTAAATTGAGCCAGATTGGTGGTCACTTTGAAGGAATGCCCAGGATGCTGCCTAGAAGATAATAGTAATTATAAAATAAAATCTGAGCAAAATGCACAAGCTAGATTGAAGTCTAATGGCAAAAAATGGCAAAAAATATACCTGGGTATTAAGTGACCAAGGAAAGTGGTCCATAAATGGTATGGCATGGTCCCATCGAACTGGAAAGGACTGTGTGTGGACAGCCTTTAATATACATCCCTATATTCCTGTGCACAGCTGTGTAATGGCGCACACCAACTCCACGCAGGCCGTGCGTGAGCCAGGAGGGGCTCCGATTGGGGAGGAAGTAACTCCGCCCATGAAGGAGACTGATCCCCATAGGCTACAGGAGGCTGGAATGGATGGTATCGCGACCAGCGTCATGACGTCACCAGTGGCGTCTGGCGCGGGTACCGTGGGCGTGGCGTCGATGCACTGTGAGCACCGCCCGATGCACCATGGATCCACCCCACCTGTAGAGCGGGGGGAGGGGCAAAGGGAGGACGTGCAGAGCACATCGCAGCTACCGGGTAATTGACAACAGAACAGAGGCAGTGGATGAACAACACAGTAAACAGACCCCATTGGAATGAGAAAACCGCATTAGTGCCATTATCTCAAGGACAAGAAAATCAAGTCTCAATTGAGAACAAGTCCCCCATAGTGGTCCATGGCCATAGGGGGGGGAAACTAAAATACCCACGTAGATGGCAGGGGAACACTGCCACCTCAGTCAGGACCCTCCATCCCTATTTGAGTACAACAAAGTGGGGGGGACTATGCATTTGCATAGGTGGGACTTTAAATGAAGCAACTGTCTGCGCTTCCATCCCTAATACATTAGAAAAAGCAAGGAAGTTTGGGACTTTGAATGAGGATTCGGACAGGGTGGGATTATATAAAGGAAAAACTTGTTTATTGGCATGAAACAGTATGTGGTGGCTCACTAGAACCATGGAGCTGTACATAGACCAACATAACTAAGATGAATATTTAAAGGTACATATTAATGTCAACTTGGAAAATGCATGACATATGGCTTAACATATGAAACATGGACATCAAGGGCATACAATACCAACAATAAATGATACAACACAGTGTGAAGAACAGTGGACAGCTTCCCATGAGTACAGAATATGAGCACACGCATTTCCTTAAAGTGGCACAGTGCAGTTAAAAACATGAGGTAGACAATTGTAGTTCATTATTGCTGGTGGGTCAGATATGGAATGGGTTTGCATCTATAAATTGCCCAACGCGTTTCGTGCTGGTAGCACTCATCAGGGGCTGATGCTTCCAAATCTGGAAGATGAGATTATAAATTAGTCTACAATAACACTAAACTTGAGGTGAAAAAACATACATACCAGTCCTACACTTACATACCAAAAAATATGTTGTGTGTAGTGGGAGTGAATGAGTGCTGAACCACTGCCAACTAAGGGTGTCAGTCCCGGGAGCTGAGGTGAGTATGCCAAAGGCAGCTGAGAGCACAGGGTTAAGATATCTCGTAAGTGGAGGTGGCCAGGGCAGGAGGTAAATTGAGCCAGATTGGTGGTCACTTGGAAGGAATGCCCAGGATGCTGCCTAGAAGATAATAGTAATTATAAAATAAAATCTGAGCAAAATGCACAAGCTAGATTGAAGTCTAATGGCAAAAAATGGCAAAAAATATACCTGGGTATTAAGTGACCAAGGAAAGGGGTCCATAAATGGTATGGCATGGTCCCGTCGAACTGGAAAGGACTGTGTGTGGACAGCCTTTAATATACATCCCTATATTCCTGTGCACAGCTGTGTAATGGCGCACACCAACTCCACGCAGGCCGTGCGTGAGCCAGGAGGGGCTCCGATTGGGGAGGAAGTAACTCCGCCCACGAAGGAGACTGATCCCCATAGGCTACAGGAGGCTGGAATGGATGGTATCGCGACCAGCGTCATGACATCACCAGTGGCGTCTGGCGCGGGTCCCGTGGGCGTGGCGTCGATGCACTGTGAGCACCGCCCGATGCACCATGGATCCACCCCACCTGTAGAGCGGGGGGAGGGGCAAAGGAGGACGTGCAGAGCACATCGCAGCTACCGGGTAATTGACAACAGAACAGAGGCAGTGGATGAACAACACAGTAAACAGACCCCATTGGAATGAGAAAACCGCATTAGTGCCATTATCTCAAGGACAAGAACATCAAGTCTCAATTGAGAACAAGTCCCCCATAGTGGTCCATGGCCACAGGGGGGGAAAACTAAAATACCCACATAGATGGCAGGGGAACACTGCCACCTCAGTCAGGACCCTCCATCCCTATTTGAGTACAACAAAGTGGGGGGGACTATGCATTTGCATAGGTGGGACTTTAAATGAAGCAACTGTCTGCGCTTCCATCCCTAATACATTAGAAAAAGCAAGGAAGTTTGGGACTTTGAATGAGGATTCGGACAGGGTGGGATTATATAAAGGAAAACTTGTTTATTGGCATGAAACAGTATGTGGTGGCTCACTAGAACCATGGAGCTGTACATAGACCAACATAACTAAGATGAATATTTAAAGGTACATATTAATGTCAACTTGGAAAATGCATGACATATGGCTTAACATATGAAACATGGACATCAAGGGCATACAATACCAACAATAAATGATACAACACAGTGTGAAGAACAGTGGACAGCTTCCCATGAGTACAGAATATGAGCACACACATTTCCTTAAAGTGGCACAGTGCAGTTAAAAACATGAGGTAGACAATTGTAGTTCATTATTGCTGGTGGGTCAGATATGGAATGGGTTTGCATCTATAAATTTCCCGACCCGTTTCGTGCTGGTAGCACTCATCAGGGGCTGATGCTTCCAAATCTGGAAGATGAGATTATAAATTAGTCTACAATAACACTAAACTTGAGGTGAAAAAACATACATACCAGTCCTACACTTACATACCAAAAAATATGTTGTGTGTAGTGGGAGTGAATGAGTGCTGAACCACTGCCAACTAAGGGTGTCAGTCCCGGGAGCTGAGGTGAGTATGCCCAAGGCAGCTGAGAGCACAGGGTTAAGATATCTCGTAAGTGGAGGTGGCCAGGGCAGGAGGTAAATTGAGCCAGATTGGTGGTCACTTGGAAGGAATGCCCAGGATGCTGCCTAGAAGATAATAGTAATTATAAAATAAAATCTGAGCAAAATGCACAAGCTAGATTGAAGTCTAATGGCAAAAAATGGCAAAAAATATACCTGGGTATTAAGTGACCAAGGAAAGGGGTCCATAAATGGTATGGCATGGTCCCGTCGAACTGGAAAGGACTGTGTGTGGACAGCCTTTAATATACATCCCTATATTCCTGTGCACAGCTGTGTAATGGCGCACACCAACTCCACGCAGGCCGTGCGTGAGCCAGGAGGGGCTCCGATTGGGGAGGAAGTAACTCCGCCCACGAAGGAGACTGATCCCCATAAGCTATAGGAGGCTGGAATGGATGGTATCGCGACCAGCGTCATGACGTCACCAGTGGTGTCTGGCGCGGGTCCCGTGGGCGTGGCGTCGATGCACTGTGAGCACCGCCCGATGCACCATGGATCCACCCCACCTGTAGAGCGGGGGGAGGGGCAAAGGAGGACGTGCAGAGCACATCGCAGCTACCGGGTAATTGACAACAGAACAGAGGCAGTGGATGAACAACACAGTAAACAGACCCCATTGGAATGAGAAAACCGCATTAGTGCCATTATCTCGAGGACAAGAAAATCAAGTCTCAATTGAGAACAAGTCCCCCATAGTGGTCCATGGCCATAGGGGGGGGAAACTAAAATACCCACGTAGATGGCAGGGGAACACTGCCACCTCAGTCAGGACCCTCCATCCCTATTTGAGTACAACAAAGTGGGGGGGACTATGCATTTGCATAGGTGGGACTTTAAATGAAGCAACTGTCTGCGCTTCCATCCCTAATACATTAGAAAAAGCAAGGAAGTTTGGGACTTTGAATGAGGATTCGGACAGGGTGGGATTATATAAAGGAAAAACTTGTTTATTGGCATGAAACAGTATGTGGTGGCTCACTAGAACCATGGAGCTGTACATAGACCAACATAACTAAGATGAATATTTAAAGGTACATATTAATGTCAACTTGGAAAATGCATGACATATGGCTTAACATATGAAACATGGACATCAAGGGCATACAATACCAACAATAAATGATACAACACAGTGTGAAGAACAGTGGACAGCTTCCCATGAGTACAGAATATGAGCACACACATTTCCTTAAAGTGGCACAGTGCAGTTAAAAACATGAGGTAGACAATTGTAGTTCATTATTGCTGGTGGGTCAGATATGGAATGGGTTTGCATCTATAAATTGCCCGACGCGTTTCGTGCTGGTAGCACTCATCAGGGGCTGATGCTTCCAAATCTGGAAGATGAGATTATAAATTAGTCTACAATAACACTAAACTTGAGGTGAAAAAACATACATACCAGTCCTACACTTACATACCAAAAAATATGTTGTGTGTAGTGGGAGTGAATGAGTGCTGAACCACTGCCAACTAAGGGTGTCAGTCCCGGGAGCTGAGGTGAGTATGCCAAAGGCAGCTGAGAGCACAGGGTTAAGATATCTCGTAAGTGGAGGTGGCCAGGGCAGGAGGTAAATTGAGCCAGATTGGTGGTCACTTGGAAGGAATGCCCAGGATGCTGCCTAGAAGATAATAGTAATTATAAAATAAAATCTGAGCAAAATGCACAAGCTAGATTGAAGTCTAATGGCAAAAAATGGCAAAAAATATACCTGGGTATTAAGTGACCAAGGAAAGGGGTCCATAAATGGTATGGCATGGTCCCGTCGAACTGGAAAGGACTGTGTGTGGACAGCCTTTAATATACATCCCTATATTCCTGTGCACAGCTGTGTAATGGCGCACACCAACTCCACGCAGGCCGTGCGTGAGCCAGGAGGGGCTCCGATTGGGGAGGAAGTAACTCCGCCCACGAAGGAGACTGATCCCCATAGGCTACAGGAGGCTGGAATGGATGGTATCGCGACCAGTGTCATGACGTCACCAGTGGTGTCTGGCGCGGGTCCCGTGGGCGTGGCATCGATGCACTGTGAGCACCGCCCGATGCACCATGGATCCACCCCACCTGTAGAGCGGGGGGAGGGGCAAAGGGAGGACGTGCAGAGCACATCGCAGCTACCGGGTAATTGACAACAGAACAGAGGCAGTGGATGAACAACACAGTAAACAGACCCCATTGGAATGAGAAAACCGCATTAGTGCCATTATCTCAAGGAAAAGGAAATCAAGTCTCAATTGAGAACAAGTCCCCCATAGTGGTCCATGGCCATAGGGGGGGGAAACTAAAATACCCACGTAGATGGCAGGGGAACACTGCCACCTCAGTCAGGACCCTCCATCCCTATTTGAGTACAACAAAGTGGGGGGGACTATGCATTTGCATAGGTGGGACTTTAAATGAAGCAACTGTCTGCGCTTCCATCCCTAATACATTAGAAAAAGCAAGGAAGTTTGGGACTTTGAATGAGGATTCGGACAGGGTGGGATTATATAAAGGAAAAACTTGTTTATTGGCATGAAACAGTATGTGGTGGCTCACTAGAACCATGGAGCTGTACATAGACCAACATAACTAAGATGAATATTTAAAGGTACATATTAATGTCAACTTGGAAAATGCATGACATATGGCTTAACATATGAAACATGGACATCAAGGGCATACAATACCAACAATAAATGATACAACACAGTGTGAAGAACAGTGGACAGCTTCCCATGAGTACAGAATATGAGCACACACATTTCCTTAAAGTGGCACAGTGCAGTTAAAAACATGAGGTAGACAATTGTAGTTCATTATTGCTGGTGGGTCAGATATGGAATGGGTTTGCATCTATAAATTGCCCGACGCGTTTCGTGCTGGTAGCACTCATCAGGGGCTGATGCTTCCAAATCTGGAAGATGAGATTATAAATTAGTCTACAATAACACTAAACTTGAGGTGAAAAAACATACATACCAGTCCTACACTTACATACCAAAAAATATGTTGTGTGTAGTGGGAGTGAATGAGTGCTGAACCACTGCCAACTAAGGGTGTCAGTCCCGGGAGCTGAGGTGAGTATGCCAAAGGCAGCTGAGAGCACAGGGTTAAGATATCTCGTAAGTGGAGGTGGCCAGGGCAGGAGGTAAATTGAGCCAGATTGGTGGTCACTTGGAAGGAATGCCCAGGATGCTGCCTAGAAGATAATAGTAATTATAAAATAAAATCTGAGCAAAATGCACAAGCTAGATTGAAGTCTAATGGCAAAAAATGGCAAAAAATATACCTGGGTATTAAGTGACCAAGGAAAGGGGTCCATAAATGGTATGGCATGGTCCCGTCGAACTGGAAAGGACTGTGTGTGGACAGCCTTTAATATACATCCCTATATTCCTGTGCACAGCTGTGTAATGGCGCACACCAACTCCACGCAGGCCGTGCGTGAGCCAGGAGGGGCTCCGATTGGGGAGGAAGTAACTCCGCCCACGAAGGAGACTGATCCCCATAGGCTACAGGAGGCTGGAATGGATGGTATCGCGACCAGCGTCATGACGTCACCAGTGGTGTCTGGCGCGGGTCCCGTGGGCGTGGCGTCGATGCACTGTGAGCACCGCCCGATGCACCATGGATCCACCCCACCTGTAGAGCGGGGGGAGGGGCAAAGGAGGACGTGCAGAGCACATCGCAGCTACCGGGTAATTGACAACAGAACAGAGGCAGTGGATGAACAACACAGTAAACAGACCCCATTGGAATGAGAAAACCGCATTAGTGCCATTATCTCAAGGACAAGAAAATCAAGTCTCAATTGAGAACAAGTCCCCCATAGTGGTCCATGGCCACAGGGGGGGGAAACTAAAATACCCACATAGATGGCAGGGGAACACTGCCACCTCAGTCAGGACCCTCCATCCCTATTTGAGTACAACAAAGTGGGGGGGACTATGCATTTGCATAGGTGGGACTTTAAATGAAGCAACTGTCTGCGCTTCCATCCCTAATACATTAGAAAAAGCAAGGAAGTTTGGGACTTTGAATGAGGATTCGGACAGGGTGGGATTATATAAAGGAAAAACTTGTTTATTGGCATGAAACAGTATGTGGTGGCTCACTAGAACCATGGAGCTGTACATAGACCAACATAACTAAGATGAATATTTAAAGGTACATATTAATGTCAACTTGGAAAATGCATGACATATGGCTTAACATATGAAACATGGACATCAAGGGCATACAATACCAACAATAAATGATACAACACAGTGTGAAGAACAGTGGACAGCTTCCCATGAGTACAGAATATGAGCACACACATTTCCTTAAAGTGGCACAGTGCAGTTAAAAACATGAGGTAGACAATTGTAGTTCATTATTGCTGGTGGGTCAGATATGGAATGGGTTTGCATCTATAAATTGCCCGACGCGCTTCGTGCTGGTAGCACTCATCAGGGGCTGATGCTTCCAAATCTGGAAGATGAGATTATAAATTAGTCTACAATAACACTAAACTTGAGGTGAAAAAACATACATACCAGTCCTACACTTACATACCAAAAAATATGTTGTGTGTAGTGGGAGTGAATGAGTGCTGAACCACTGCCAACTAAGGGTGTCAGTCCCGGGAGCTGAGGTGAGTATGCCAAAGGCAGCTGAGAGCACAGGGTTAAGATATCTCGTAAGTGGAGGTGGCCAGGGCAGGAGGTAAATTGAGCCAGATTGGTGGTCACTTGGAAGGAATGCCCAGGATGCTGCCTAGAAGATAATAGTAATTATAAAATAAAATCTGAGCAAAATGCACAAGCTAGATTGAAGTCTAATGGCAAAAAATGGCAAAAAATATACCTGGGTATTAAGTGACCAAGGAAAGGGGTCCATAAATGGTATGGCATGGTCCCGTCGAACTGGAAAGGACTGTGTGTGGACAGCCTTTAATATACATCCCTATATTCCTGTGCACAGCTGTGTAATGGCGCACACCAACTCCACGCAGGCCGTGCGTGAGCCAGGAGGGGCTCCGATTGGGGAGGAAGTAACTCCGCCCACGAAGGAGACTGATCCCCATAGGCTACAGGAGGCTGGAATGGATGGTATCGCGACCAGCGTCATGACGTCACCAGTGGTGTCTGGCGCGGGTCCCGTGGGCGTGGCGTCGATGCACTGTGAGCACCGCCCGATGCACCATGGATCCACCCCACCTGTAGAGCGGGGGGAGGGGCAAAGGAGGACGTGCAGAGCACATCGCAGCTACCGGGTAATTGACAACAGAACAGAGGCAGTGGATGAACAACACAGTAAACAGACCCCATTGGAATGAGAAAACCGCATTAGTGCCATTATCTCAAGGACAAGAAAATCAAGTCTCAATTGAGAACAAGTCCCCCATAGTGGTCCATGGCCACAGGGGGGGGAAACTAAAATACCCACATAGATGGCAGGGGAACACTGCCACCTCAGTCAGGACCCTCCATCCCTATTTGAGTACAACAAAGTGGGGGGGACTATGCATTTGCATAGGTGGGACTTTAAATGAAGCAACTGTCTGCGCTTCCATCCCTAATACATTAGAAAAAGCAAGGAAGTTTGGGACTTTGAATGAGGATTCGGACAGGGTGGGATTATATAAAGGAAAAACTTGTTTATTGGCATGAAACAGTATGTGGTGGCTCACTAGAACCATGGAGCTGTACATAGACCAACATAACTAAGATGAATATTTAAAGGTACATATTAATGTCAACTTGGAAAATGCATGACATATGGCTTAACATATGAAACATGGACATCAAGGGCATACAATACCAACAATAAATGATACAACACAGTGTGAAGAACAGTGGACAGCTTCCCATGAGTACAGAATATGAGCACACACATTTCCTTAAAGTGGCACAGTGCAGTTAAAAACATGAGGTAGACAATTGTAGTTCATTATTGCTGGTGGGTCAGATATGGAATGGGTTTGCATCTATAAATTGCCCGACGCGCTTCGTGCTGGTAGCACTCATCAGGGGCTGATGCTTCCAAATCTGGAAGATGAGATTATAAATTAGTCTACAATAACACTAAACTTGAGGTGAAAAAACATACATACCAGTCCTACACTTACATACCAAAAAATATGTTGTGTGTAGTGGGAGTGAATGAGTGCTGAACCACTGCCAACTAAGGGTGTCAGTCCCGGGAGCTGAGGTGAGTATGCCAAAGGCAGCTGAGAGCACAGGGTTAAGATATCTCGTAAGTGGAGGTGGCCAGGGCAGGAGGTAAATTGAGCCAGATTGGTGGTCACTTGGAAGGAATGCCCAGGATGCTGCCTAGAAGATAATAGTAATTATAAAATAAAATCTGAGCAAAATGCACAAGCTAGATTGAAGTCTAATGGCAAAAAATGGCAAAAAATATACCTGGGTATTAAGTGACCAAGGAAAGGGGTCCATAAATGGTATGGCATGGTCCCGTCGAACTGGAAAGGACTGTGTGTGGACAGCCTTTAATATACATCCCTATATTCCTGTGCACAGCTGTGTAATGGCGCACACCAACTCCACGCAGGCCGTGCGTGAGCCAGGAGGGGCTCCGATTGGGGAGGAAGTAACTCCGCCCACGAAGGAGACTGATCCCCATAGGCTACAGGAGGCTGGAATGGATGGTATCGCGACCAGCGTCATGACGTCACCAGTGGTGTCTGGCGCGGGTCCCGTGGGCGTGGCGTCGATGCACTGTGAGCACCGCCCGATGCACCATGGATCCACCCCACCTGTAGAGCGGGGGGAGGGGCAAAGGAGGACGTGCAGAGCACATCGCAGCTACCGGGTAATTGACAACAGAACAGAGGCAGTGGATGAACAACACAGTAAACAGACCCCATTGGAATGAGAAAACCGCATTAGTGCCATTATCTCAAGGACAAGAAAATCAAGTCTCAATTGAGAACAAGTCCCCCATAGTGGTCCATGGCCACAGGGGGGGGAAACTAAAATACCCACATAGATGGCAGGGGAACACTGCCACCTCAGTCAGGACCCTCCATCCCTATTTGAGTACAACAAAGTGGGGGGGACTATGCATTTGCATAGGTGGGACTTTAAATGAAGCAACTGTCTGCGCTTCCATCCCTAATACATTAGAAAAAGCAAGGAAGTTTGGGACTTTGAATGAGGATTCGGACAGGGTGGGATTATATAAAGGAAAAACTTGTTTATTGGCATGAAACAGTATGTGGTGGCTCACTAGAACCATGGAGCTGTACATAGACCAACATAACTAAGATGAATATTTAAAGGTACATATTAATGTCAACTTGGAAAATGCATGACATATGGCTTAACATATGAAACATGGACATCAAGGGCATACAATACCAACAATAAATGATACAACACAGTGTGAAGAACAGTGGACAGCTTCCCATGAGTACAGAATATGAGCACACACATTTCCTTAAAGTGGCACAGTGCAGTTAAAAACATGAGGTAGACAATTGTAGTTCATTATTGCTGGTGGGTCAGATATGGAATGGGTTTGCATCTATAAATTGCCCGACGCGCTTCGTGCTGGTAGCACTCATCAGGGGCTGATGCTTCCAAATCTGGAAGATGAGATTATAAATTAGTCTACAATAACACTAAACTTGAGGTGAAAAAACATACATACCAGTCCTACACTTACATACCAAAAAATATGTTGTGTGTAGTGGGAGTGAATGAGTGCTGAACCACTGCCAACTAAGGGTGTCAGTCCCGGGAGCTGAGGTGAGTATGCCAAAGGCAGCTGAGAGCACAGGGTTAAGATATCTCGTAAGTGGAGGTGGCCAGGGCAGGAGGTAAATTGAGCCAGATTGGTGGTCACTTGGAAGGAATGCCCAGGATGCTGCCTAGAAGATAATAGTAATTATAAAATAAAATCTGAGCAAAATGCACAAGCTAGATTGAAGTCTAATGGCAAAAAATGGCAAAAAATATACCTGGGTATTAAGTGACCAAGGAAAGGGGTCCATAAATGGTATGGCATGGTCCCGTCGAACTGGAAAGGACTGTGTGTGGACAGCCTTTAATATACATCCCTATATTCCTGTGCACAGCTGTGTAATGGCGCACACCAACTCCACGCAGGCCGTGCGTGAGCCAGGAGGGGCTCCGATTGGGGAGGAAGTAACTCCGCCCACGAAGGAGACTGATCCCCATAGGCTACAGGAGGCTGGAATGGATGGTATCGCGACCAGCGTCATGACGTCACCAGTGGTGTCTGGCGCGGGTCCCGTGGGCGTGGCGTCGATGCACTGTGAGCACCGCCCGATGCACCATGGATCCACCCCACCTGTAGAGCGGGGGGAGGGGCAAAGGAGGACGTGCAGAGCACATCGCAGCTACCGGGTAATTGACAACAGAACAGAGGCAGTGGATGAACAACACAGTAAACAGACCCCATTGGAATGAGAAAACCGCATTAGTGCCATTATCTCAAGGACAAGAAAATCAAGTCTCAATTGAGAACAAGTCCCCCATAGTGGTCCATGGCCACAGGGGGGGGAAACTAAAATACCCACATAGATGGCAGGGGAACACTGCCACCTCAGTCAGGACCCTCCATCCCTATTTGAGTACAACAAAGTGGGGGGGACTATGCATTTGCATAGGTGGGACTTTAAATGAAGCAACTGTCTGCGCTTCCATCCCTAATACATTAGAAAAAGCAAGGAAGTTTGGGACTTTGAATGAGGATTCGGACAGGGTGGGATTATATAAAGGAAAAACTTGTTTATTGGCATGAAACAGTATGTGGTGGCTCACTAGAACCATGGAGCTGTACATAGACCAACATAACTAAGATGAATATTTAAAGGTACATATTAATGTCAACTTGGAAAATGCATGACATATGGCTTAACATATGAAACATGGACATCAAGGGCATACAATACCAACAATAAATGATACAACACAGTGTGAAGAACAGTGGACAGCTTCCCATGAGTACAGAATATGAGCACACACATTTCCTTAAAGTGGCACAGTGCAGTTAAAAACATGAGGTAGACAATTGTAGTTCATTATTGCTGGTGGGTCAGATATGGAATGGGTTTGCATCTATAAATTGCCCGACGCGCTTCGTGCTGGTAGCACTCATCAGGGGCTGATGCTTCCAAATCTGGAAGATGAGATTATAAATTAGTCTACAATAACACTAAACTTGAGGTGAAAAAACATACATACCAGTCCTACACTTACATACCAAAAAATATGTTGTGTGTAGTGGGAGTGAATGAGTGCTGAACCACTGCCAACTAAGGGTGTCAGTCCCGGGAGCTGAGGTGAGTATGCCAAAGGCAGCTGAGAGCACAGGGTTAAGATATCTCGTAAGTGGAGGTGGCCAGGGCAGGAGGTAAATTGAGCCAGATTGGTGGTCACTTGGAAGGAATGCCCAGGATGCTGCCTAGAAGATAATAGTAATTATAAAATAAAATCTGAGCAAAATGCACAAGCTAGATTGAAGTCTAATGGCAAAAAATGGCAAAAAATATACCTGGGTATTAAGTGACCAAGGAAAGGGGTCCATAAATGGTATGGCATGGTCCCGTCGAACTGGAAAGGACTGTGTGTGGACAGCCTTTAATATACATCCCTATATTCCTGTGCACAGCTGTGTAATGGCGCACACCAACTCCACGCAGGCCGTGCGTGAGCCAGGAGGGGCTCCGATTGGGGAGGAAGTAACTCCGCCCACGAAGGAGACTGATCCCCATAGGCTACAGGAGGCTGGAATGGATGGTATCGCGACCAGTGTCATGACGTCACCAGTGGTGTCTGGCGCGGGTCCCGTGGGCGTGGCGTCGATGCACTGTGAGCACCGCCCGATGCACCATGGATCCACCCCACCTGTAGAGCGGGGGGAGGGGCAAAGGGAGGACGTGCAGAGCACATCGCAGCTACCGGGTAATTGACAACAGAACAGAGGCAGTGGATGAACAACACAGTAAACAGACCCCATTGGAATGAGAAAACTGCATTAGTGCCATTATCTCAAGGACAAGAAAATCAAGTCTCAATTGAGAACAAGTCCCCCATAGTGGTCCATGGCCACAGGGGGGGGAAACTAAAATACCCACGTAGATGGCAGGGGAACACTGCCACCTCAGTCAGGACCCTCCATCCCTATTTGAGTACAACAAAGTGGGGGTGACTATGCATTTGCATAGGTGGGACTTTAAATGAAGCAACTGTCTGCGCTTCCATCCCTAATACATTAGAAAAAGCAAGGAAGTTTGGGACTTTGAATGAGGATTCGGACAGGGTGGGATTATATAAAGGAAAAACTTGTTTATTGGCATGAAACAGTATGTGGTGGCTCACTAGAACCATGGAGCTGTACATAGACCAACATAACTAAGATGTTGTTATTAGCCGAGGAATTTTTAATTTCACAGATTTGGTTCCTTTGATTTCAATAGGTTTCAGGTTTGATATCCAAACTTTTTTGAAGTTCACCAACCCTGCTAGAACCAAACTCAGGGAAATTTAGCTCATCACTATAACTGAGCATTACTTCAGTTTTGAGGAGGCATGCAACTCAATCAAAAAATTCACATACTAGTTACTGAATACTGGGTATTTCATGTGTCTTTTAATAATAGGAAAAAAAAAATCCTATTGATTTCTATTATTAGTCCTGTCAGTGGGAGCTCATGAATATATCTATACAGTCTAAATATCTATATTTTGTTAAAGCGGAGTTCCACCCAAAAATTTTACTTCTGCTTATCGGATTCACCCCCCCCCCCTCCGGTGTCACATTTGGCACCTTTCAGGGGGGAGCAGATACCTGTCTAATACAGTTTTTTTGCTCCCACTTCTGGGCATAGATACCCGAGCCGGCCGCGGGTATCTACACCACTTCCCCTGCTGTCTTCTGGGAGACACACAGGTCCCTGAAGACAGCAGTCGCGCATGTGCAGAAAGGAAGAAAACAGCGAGTCGTGCATGCGCAGTAGGGAACCGGCTTCACTTCCTAATTCCCCTACCGAAGGCGGCAGCACCCGAGAGCCAAGGGATTGGTCGGCTTCGGGTGCCGACTTCGTGGGCGCCCTGGACAGGTAAGTGTCCTTATATTAAAAGCCAACAGCTACAGTATTTGTAGCTGCTGACTTTAAAATAAATAAAAAATAAATTGGTTGAGCTCTGCTTTAAAGAATTAAAGAAATTCCATTGGATAAGCATTAACAGAGCTTACACATCTGCCTTAAACTAACCATAGACATGAACTGAATAAAGTCATAAATCAAGCCTAATGAAAATTTAATACCAAAATGCATAAGTACAGTGAACTTGTTTAATATTTTCTGAATTTAAACTGGCCGTATATCAATTCCAGTATTATTATTAAAGAAAAGCAACAACCCTCTTTAGAAAAATCTAGGTCACATTCTAAACTGTAAATTAGCTTCCCTGCCACTGCAGCAAATGTGGTTAAAGTGTCCTTGTGTCAAGCTGCATTGTAGTCTGGAGGGAGACTGGTTAAACCAAAAGAAAATCTGTGTGCATACTTTGTTTAACCCTAACTTTCAGACTTGCTGACAATGGTCTAAACCAGGGGTCTCCAAACATTCTAAACAAAGGGCCGGTTCATTGTCCTTCAGACTCTTGCCAGCGGGAGTAAAAACTTTCCTATCATCAGTGGGAGTAAACATCTGGTATTAAGGGGAGGAATAGTGCCCCATTGCTGGTATCATAAGGAGGAATTAGTGGTGTCAGTGGGAGAAATGGTGCTGTATTGTCAGTGTCAGATGGCAGAATAGTGTCTCGTATTATTGGGAGGGATAGTGCTCCAAGGGCCGGATAAAGGCAAGCAAAGGGCTGCATCCAGCCCTCGGGCCGCAGTTTGGAGACCACTGGTCTAAACAGACAGAAATGAAAGAAAATCTACAACAGGGACACAAAGACAGACAGAAATAAAAATGACAAAAGTTGTAGCCCCCCTACCCAACAAAAAAGGCGGGTTTTATCTGTGTTGCTATTGAAGAAGCCCCTCTCATTTCCTGTCTTGTCAGATAAAAAAGACCAACAGAATTTCCAACACTTCCCCAATCTATCCAAAAGTAAAAATAGAAAAATAGTAGATTTTTTTGGGGTTGGACATTGTAATGAACCTAATTTTAGTATTGTAAATTAATTTTACCTAATTGTTAATACCACAATGGTGCAAAATGTTACGTCACTGTATATAAACTATAAAAAAATATACAGTACATATAACCCTATTGTCACTAAGGGCTTGATTCCGCTTTCTATTTGGGACCCAGAGTGCAGTAAAAACATACAGCTGAGCTGCAGTTTTACCACACATTCCCTAAATCTGTAAAGACAATGGACATGGGTGTACATATACCACAATCACAGCAAAAACATATCCCCCTGTTGCATGCAGTGGGCTGCACCACCACCACCGTTTGCAATCCATTTATGTAAATAGGGCTCACTCCACAACCAACCTACAATCATGAGCAAAGCATACGATTGTGGCACAGTGCTACAGCACTGACAAGGGTAAAATAGGCAGTGAGGAGGCAGTATATTGCCTCCTTGCCACCTGTCAAAACGTCTCTGAAAAGCAATCTGACCGTGGATTACTTGTCAGAGGGTCTTATGCAGCGTACACACAATCATTTTTCGGCATGAAAAAAATGTTGCTTTTAAAAAATCGAATTTAAAATGATCATGTGTGGGCTCCACATAATTTTTCAGGTTCTGAAAAACGACAACAATTTTTTTTCGAACATGCTGCATTTTTTAACGTCGTTTTAAACTATGTAGTTTTTCGGGTTGTAAAAAATGATCGTGTGTGGGCTAAAACGATGTTAAAAATGTGCGCATGCTCAGAAGCAAGTTATGAGACGGGAGCGCTCGTTCTGGTAAAACTACCGTTCATAATGGAGTAAGCACATTCATCACGCTGTAACAGACAGAAAAGCACACATCGTCTTTTACTAACAAGGAATCAGCTAAAGCAGCCTAAAGGCGAATGGAACTTCCCCTTTATAGTGTCGTCGTACTTGTTGTACTTCACCGCGCTTTGCTAGATAATTTTTTTTTAAAACGATGGTGTGTAGGCAACGTCGTTTTGATGATGAAGTTGGAAAAACTTCGTTTTTTAGACATGCTGAAAAACAACGGGGTTTTTTTCATGCTGAAAAATTATCGCGTGTACGCGGCATAAGCCTTAGTAGGTAAAGCTTAAAAAAAAAAAATTATTAATTTTATATAGTGTATATCTGAATCACTATTGTAGATAACATAAAATCTCTTTTACTTTTAATGATTCTCTTTTAAATGCAGTTCAACCACTAGAGGGCTACTTGACAGTCAGTACCGAAGAAGTCAGCTATCAGTTCAAAATACATATAAAAGAGTACGTCCTTGCAGTTTTCAGTGCTCTATATCAATTTGTGGTTACATTTTTGTGGCAATACAAATGGCAAGCTCAAGGAACTGCATTCAGTGTACCTACCAATTTATGTTGTAACGTGTTCCAGAATGCAAAGTAAGGCACAGCACAGTTATGTGATGACATAATGCGATTTTATAGTCATCCATCTCTAGCTCAATGAGCTGATTCAATCACAACTGCAGTGATCCATTGCTAAAAATGTACAGAGCTTTGTATGACGGAACCAAATTCCATACTTATGTCATGGCTATCAAGATCACGTAGAGGCATGTTTTGGAAAGGCTGCTAGAGTAACTTTCCTGCTCATGAGTTCCAGTTACAATCTGCATCAATCAATGTAAGAAAGTCTAACTAACTCTTGGATCGCAGTCCAGCGTTAGCTTCGAGATCCAGAAGCCACAACCACAAGTGCATAAGACAATGGTTTGATAACAAGTGCCTGGAAAGAGAATCATAGCCTCAACGTCCACTTGTGAACTTAGGTGGCTTGGGTGTTGAGTTCCCTTCTTTTGGATTAATACGTTTAGTAAATATTGAACTTGATGTTTTGGGCCTTGTTTTAGCCTCATTGTTTATGTAGCTAAGCAATATGACTTGTGGGCCAATTTGTTAGCATAGTTTTGTTGGCATTGTTCAGTGAAGCAAATCACAGCCCCCAACACTCTTTTAAGTTTTCTCTAGATTTTGCTTGTCTCTATTTTATTAAAAAAAGATAAAAACTATGGGCCAGATTCAGGTAGAGTTACTGTGGAGTATCAGTGATACGCCAGCATAACTCTCACTTTGAGCTGGCGTTTCTGTTTTCTGTAAGCAGAAAACAAGAAACGCCGGGTTGGAGTTCCTATACGAGCGGCGTAATTGTATTTTGCCGTCGTACCGGAACTGCAATTTTAAAAATGGCGCTCGGGGCGTTCCCGCTGATTAACGCCGAGAATATGTTAATCAGCGAGAGACGGAAATTCACGATCGTACGCGGACCCGA